>CM052892.1:63443151-63551305 GCA_028534135.1 Potos flavus
GGGTTGACTCACCTGGCAGGCAGCCCTTAAGGACAGAGCCACTCCTGACACTAGTGGGGCCCAAGGCAAGAGTATAACCAGAAGCCCACCACTTTTAAATATCTAGGTATGTCTTAAAACTTTAAGTCAAGCTAGAAATTATTTAATAAAATGTGTTCTATCCTTATTCCCTAACAACCACACCTTATTAATAACCCAGAGGGCCAGGGAGACTTGTGTCTTGAATTCTTACACTCCCTGGAATTTCATACTAGAATCTGGCTCTAAGCTTGAGGCCTCAGCCCCCTATTGATCTCTCCTCTCTCTCATCTGTGGCTGTCCCAAAGGGTCGTGTGCATATGTGTGCAGGCAGCCGCGTTCTCACATCCACCAGCAAAAAGCTAGCTTCTGAACTGCCCTTGGGCCTAGGCCTGTGCACACAATGATGAGGTTGACCTTTGGGAGTAGGCTTGTCTTGGGGCCATTGGGGAGAGAATTCTGCAGTCCCAGTGACCCAAGTTGTGGTCTAGAAGAAGGCAGCATCTCTGAGTGAGCATATCCCTAAGCTGGGCATGTCTCCCTGGCCTCAAAGCCACTATCTCTGAAAGACAGGAGCATGGCTGGAGGAAGGCCAGGGGAGTTCACTAAAGCACAGGTGCCAGGACACAATCTTTCTTTCCTGGTCTAAGGGTGCTACTGGTCTTGAGCATGGGCCTTTCAAGACAATTCACACCCATCTGTCCTCCACAGAATTCACTCAGCCTCCAGAAAAACTTAAACACTGCATTCCTGCAGGTTTCCCCTAGAAGATTTTTGGTCCTATATTCTCACCTTACATAGGTGAATCTACAGATGGACCCTCACTCTTCCCTGCCCCGCCCTCCCTAACAACACATCTTCCCAAGAGCTGCTCAGGGAGCCCTCCTCACCGGGCTTGAAGGTAAGTAATTTCTCCACTCCTATATCCCCAGGGTCTTGAACTGTGCTTAGAACCCATTAGGGACTCAGTTCAAATTTGCTCAATGACTGAAGGAGTGGAAACCAATCCCTTTGCTTCCTCTCCTGGGGAACTTCCTACCAGGACACGACATTCTCCAAAGACCCCCGTTCTGATCAGTCTCCTCAATGTATCCCTATTGAGGGTGACTTATTTTGGAGTGATGAGCTATGAGTCATCTCTTGATCCTGCATGGATGGGTCATGGGGGAGATCAGTCTGCTCTTTGGGCTTTAGCTGGAATTCTAAGACAACAGAAAAAAAAAAAAAATCCATTCGGCAAGTTCCATAAAGCTTGCCCAGTTCATACAGTTCTAGTGGCAGAGAATAATTTGAACCCAGCATTAACTGGTTCCACGAGACATCAACTCTCATTATGCCAGACTGCATCCAGCACCCCATTTGAACAAGATGGGGTACAGCTTCGGAGTCTGCCTTAGCATGCTGCCAATCACGCGTGGCTGAGGGCAGCCTGACTTCTGACTGCCCAGAATTGAATCTCCGACGCTTATGATACCCAACTGTTCCCCCATCTCATTTGGCGGCCGCTTTCTGTCCATCGTCAGACACGGGCCTCCCGGGGGGAGGGGAAGCGCCCCAAGCTAGTTTGAAAGTTCAATCACATGGCTGCACAGATTACTTGGGACGGTTCCTGTGATTCAGCTACGCTGTGATTTGTACAATTAGAACAGCTTTCTTGCCCGAGGCCTTCAAAGAACAATTACAAAAACAAACAGCAGCGGCAGCAGCAGCAGGCATAGCCTCAGATAAAAACAAAACAAAACAAAACAAAACAAAAACACAAGAAAAGGCGCCAAACAAGACAAAGGCCTCCCCTTGCTCACATCATTCAGGGGAAGGCAGATGCAGTGTTTGATCTGAGGCCTCTGGGAGTCAGCCACCCCAAGAAAAACAGCAGTTAGCCTTTTGCGTAATTACTACAGCGGACACTAGCCCATTACTTGACAGTTCTTCAGAAGGGAAAATGCCAGGAAGATTCTCTCACCTGGAAATTTCCCCAACTAGTGGTGGGAAGAGCAGCCCAAGCCAGCAATTCTGGGGCTATTCTAAGTCAGGCTGTTGGTTGGGCTGATTGGAACGTGGTGTCCGGGCTCTTCCTCCCGGAGCCCCCCTCGCTGACAGACGGCTATCTTTGAGTGCTACCATCTTCCCTTGCTCTAAACATCCCTGATGTACCCTTTCTAGCACTCACACCTTCCATGCCTTTTAATTTTCAGAGCATGTTTCCTTGTCATCCCACTGTGCTTGAACGAAGACCATTCCCTGAGAGTCTGATAATCCCCCAAACCAGTGTCGTGTATTATAATTTACCCAGTGGGACATCTTGTCATCCTCATTTTGTAGATACAAGTGAGAAAGGGTCAAGAGGTCAAGATATAAAGGTAACAAATGGCAGAACCAAGTCAGGGACTAAGGCTCTCTTAATACCAAACTCTACACTACTATTGCTATATTGGTTGCAGGAAGAAGAGAAGATTCCCCAATTTCTCATGCTGCCATATTTTACCAAAATCTTAAATCTTGCTCAAAGTAAACACACACACCACACACACACACACACACACACACACACACACACACACAGAGAGAGAGAGAGAGAGAGAGAGAGAGAGAGAGAAATAGAGAGAATGAATATATGTTTAGGATAGAAAAATTAGAAACACAGAAAGAGAAAATAGAACAAAAATCACCCAGAGTCTCAGCAGGCAGTGATAACCCCTGTTAGCATTTTGATTTATGTGCCTGACACCCTTTGTGTCTGTGTATACCTAATTTCAAAATTGGTACCATACCAAAAATGCTGTTTTTAACTGGCTTTTCACTTAGTGGTGTTTTATGCACATCTTCTTCATGTCCGTAAATACAGAAATTTCCCTGTGATAAATTTTTGATTTACAAAGTTCAAAGAATGAAAGAGAGCTAAGCTTTGGAGCTAAAAGCATACCAATTCTGCCTGCCACAAATAGAAGGCATTAGGAGTCACTTTTACAGTGTTCAACCGGGTTCGTAAACAAGTAATTTCCAAACAGGTTTTTGGAAACCAATGAGTTTGTACACGAAGTATCTGCGGAGTGTTCCCCCTGCTGCTTACAAGCTGCATTTTATCCCACCGTACGGGTATATTGCACTTTGAGCAGTCCCCTGTTGCTGGATATTTTGTTGTCATAAAGAGTTCTGGATGGACACCCTTCTTCATATAACTTTGCTCATTTTTCTGATTATCCAAGGTCAGCATTATTGGACTGTAGTTCAGTGCAGGGGTCAGAGGCTTTTTATTCCAAATGTGCGTGGTCTGGGGAAATGATATTCCCCTCAGAGTCATTACCCACGCTGAGCTTTCACTGCTGAAGGTCCTCCAGTCCCTTCAAAGCTCTATCATTGTTGCCGGGGCTGGTGGTTCCATTATTAGACACATATTCCTTTGGATTATGTCTTTGTCCTCCATGAAATGCAATTACTTCCAGAAAGAAAGCATCTCTTGAGAGTACATTCTGATGCAAGGATATCCCTTTATGTTGCCTCATATTGGCCTTTTTAATTGTTCATGAGTCATACAGAGAAGCAATGGAGAAAAGCTGTTACAAATGCGGGCTCTGGAGCCAGCTTGTCTGGATGACTACGACAATTACCACTTACCACCTAGGGCAAACTTGGTCCAGTTGTTTAATGCCTCCATGCCTCAGTTTCCTTATCCACATAATGGATAGCATAATACTACCTAACCTCATCCACTTGTGAGGGTCAAATGGAAAATGCCTAATACAGTGCCTTAGACACAGAAATTCGTTCAATAAATGCACTCATTATTATCTTCCCAATGAGACTATAATAGGTACAGCCAGTGACCACTTATTATCGTGGAGGTTATGGGTATCCTGCCCAGATCCCCTCAGCACTCACTGCTTCCCTACAAGTTGGCAGGTTCTGAGGGCGAACATCAGCCACCGACTGTCTGAGGGCTTCCTCTGATCTCTAGGGGTGTGCCCAGACCACACACGGGGCAGGCTGGGAGTTAATGCCCTGGGAGGACCTCTCACCAAATGCCAGTGGGAAGCGATGTATACGTGTCTTACCTTCCTTGCCCTTCAGGTAGGACAAGGCTGAGGCCTGTTCGATACCACGCCCCGGAGGGCTCCAGCAGACTGAGCCCGAGACATGTGCATGACACCCCTGTGTTGGCGTCCTCCATTCACGGTTTCACTCCCCCTGCCCCGACCCACCAACGGGAGAGGCAGGGGAGTAAGTCCCAAGGGAACGAGGGGAATCCAGCCATGTATCAGAATTATTTGAATATGCCACAGTAACACAAAACAAAGTGCAGTCTTATTCACCTCATACTTTACTAATAAATATTTGTTTAATAAATTAAGTACCTCCAAGAAAGTGCCACCTGGGCATGTGGCTTTCTTCTTGTTTATGGGACTTCATTAGTGAGTGCTCTCTTCTGTCAACTCTGTCACCTGGAAAGCACAGGGTCATTCCAGGGAAAAAAATAATTCCCTTGATAATTATCCTTTCTCTCTCTCTCTCTCTCTTTTTTTACCCTTTTTTATCAGAGATGGCAAAGTCACCTGCCTACGGGGGTTAGGCTGGCAAGCCAATTCAAAACTGCAGTGAGCTGACACACGAATGTGATAAAGGGAGTGGCTACTCAGGTCCTAATACTTGCTGCCATGCGGGATGAAGGCCCTTTGCTCCCAGATCTTCCTAATGTATACTTTTGTGTCAGAACCTTACTTTAAATGATTAACAACGAATTCCATTTTTTTTTTTTTTTTTATAAGCATCTCATCCCCAGGCACAAACTCTGCCATCAGGGACCTTCTGACATGTTAGCTCAGCTCTAAGCAATGACCCAAGTTCACCTTGGTAGCCACAAGAACTAATTTAAATGATAAAGTAGACCAGAGCACCTGTCCCTGGTTTCCGTAAGGCTCAGAGAAGCCGTGTTCTGAGAGGGGATCATCCCTCGTTTTCAAACCTGAATTCCCTTCACATTGTGTGTGGTTGAGTTCATTTGCCTCCCCAAGCGGACACTGATCTAGAATTGCGCAAGCAGATCTCATTTCCAGACCTCATGGAAAATTAATTTTCATAATTCTCTCAGTTCCTGCCTGTCTATACATATCTTTCTTCATTAACCACTTTATTTCCATCCGAACTGCCTCTGTCCCACATCTGGGAGGCGAAGACTGCAGGCAACTTTTAGCTGTGTGTTAGCAAAACGTCCAGTCCTGAGCTACCGGTCTCAGAGTCCACCTTGCAGTGCCCTTTAAAAGATGAGTGTAGTACTAAAAAAAGCATTAAGTCCCATTATGAATAATTAAATCAAATAAAATCGTAGGGAATATTGCTCTAGTGAGAAATGCCTAGGTGTCTTTGAACCCACAGTGGTTCTTTGCTCAAGTTTAATAAGTTTTCTGATTGTATAAAGGATGCGTTAAGCTTACACAAAAGGCTTCTCATGGGCCCCCTGCTCCGAATAGACCCTTCTGCAGGAACGGTTCTGTCCTGCTTTGATTTTGAAACATTCCCTAATTAAGCTGGGCCCCATCCACCTACAGCCTACATCTCGCCAGTGGCTCCCTCCTGAAATTGGCCGGGGGTACCAGCCTACCAGCCATCTGTTTTTGTTCCTGTTTACGTGGGTCATGTGGAAGGTTCTACAAATGAAACTCATCATTTAGTTGGGGTCTACGGGGCCATCCCCTATGAGGGCTTTTCTTTTGTTGTTCTATGTTTGGAGAGAGGTTTGTTTTCCCTTTTCTTTTTTAATTAAACTACAGATTTGGCGTTGCTAACACAGAGCTCACACCACGCTCTGTCAGAAAGCGGGAGATGAAGCACTAGATGTTCGGGCTGGGTCAGTGTCCTCGGCCGACCTGAAGGGAACATCAGTGCATGGCGGCATTGTTCATGGGGAGCTCTTTTCACGCTCCTGCAGAATTACTTGTTTTCATACTGGTGTGCATTTTTTTAATGCTGCGGCTTCTTTCTTTCTTTCTTTCTTTCTTTCTTTCTTTCTTTCTTTCTTTCTTTTTTCTTTCAAGCAGTGGAATACATCTGCAAACAAATTCTCATGTGGTATTTCTGTATCAGTAAAGATAGCTGCTTCTGATGGGCCCATCGTACCTCACAGTGCCATGACTTGCTCAAGCGAACATAAATTAAATATCTGGGCGGAAATCCAGAAAGAACTCTATCCCCAAGTGATGGGACTCAGAAATCACTGAACCTCTCAATGTCTCAGTTCATATGATCAACTGGTCCCAGGTTTCCCTGGCCTTTCCTGGTTTTAGCACTAAAATTCCCTCATCCCAGGAAGCCTTACATCCTGAGCAAACTCAGACAATTGGTCAGACTCACCTACAAGTGGGGACAGGCATGTTTAATTACCCAAAACTCTGAGCGTTATGGTGGAAACAAGCTCTGAATTTTATATTTTCTTCAATGCCCAAGTATATGAATTTTAAAAAGTGGCTTAATGATATTGTTTCAACACTTATTTTTCTTAGAGAGCGGTTGCAAATGAGTCCAAGATACAAAACAGGTGTTTCTGTGTGGTCCGCTGGATAGAATGAAGAAAAACGTCCTCCTAGATTACCCTACAGATGACGTACCCATTGGTTTCTGCTTTCACATGAAAAATACGCTCAATCACATAGGCGACAGGATTCCATCTGGCCTGTTTGTAATATCCAGAGCCGAAATGGAAGCCTCTGTGTCATTTCTATATTTGGGAAAAAATCTCACAATACTTCATGAAGCAATTAAAACAGGTGTGTGTCATCCACACTTGCTGCTTCTGCAAACAGTCAGCACACCCCCTCATCGGCCGGAAAATGACTCCTGGTGTGGGTCTGGGCAAGAGCAAACAAATGCTTTGGCGAGGCATGGTTTCGTGGCCACCAGCATCTTCATAGGGGCGTCTGGGTTCCCTTTAGAGAACTGTCACCTTCTGTATTGTCAGGGAGGAATTTCACACCCAAAGATCCTCTAATTTGCTATTTTTGGGTCTGGTTCTCATCTTCCTCTGCTTTAATACAGTCCTGGGTTCTAGCAACATAGTGATCTTTGAACTTTCTGTCTTACTTAAATAGACCACAGTGATTGCTAGAATGTGAGAGGCCAGGCCTTCGCAAATGCCAAAAGACTCGAAAAAAAATGGAGTGTCATTTACAATTTTAACTCTAAAAAATACTATGAATGGAAGCCTAAAGACTTTTAGGCCAATGGATATCACACTTGATTAGTACCTGAGAAATATCTGGGACGTTTGGAAAAAATATTGATGCTTGGGTCCTATGACTCAGATTCTGATTTAATTAATCCAGAGTGAGGCCTTGGCATGAAACTTTTAAAAGTCTTCTAGTTGATTCTAATGTGCCTAGGCTCTCATATAAGAAAATTAGTCTTCTATATTCTCTAATTTAGTGTTATTTATTTGTTCCTTTTTTTCCTTTGTTCATGCATATCTGCTAATTGCCTTCCCATAAATTAACTGATTCATTGATCCATTCACTCATTTAACCCCTTTTACTTACTTCAGCATTGCACAATATTACCTCCAATGAAAGGAGAGAGAACCCTGGGCAGGATGGTTTTTTTCAAAACCTTGGATTCTTTTAAAGTTATTAGATCCAGTGATATGGTTCCAGGGTAAATCGTGATCAGAAAATTTCCCTGAGTCTAAACATAAACTCAGATAAAATATTTCACTTCTTCATCTTCTACCTGCTGTAGATGTACCCGAGGGGTGTATAATAAAAAACGCACAAGTTGTTTCTCGACAATTTTAAAACTAATTGGTTAAGGTCAACTTTGACTTCTGAATATAGGCTTGTGTTAATTCTCTACTCAAAGTCATTAAATGTGCAGTTCAATTACAAACACTTAAAGATGTCATCAAACACAGGGTAATTCATGCTATTTGTAATCATGAAGATGATTCTGAATGCAGTGGGAGAAAATTTATTCCTCATTAACAACTCTGTCATTTTGAAATCTCAGAATATTCTTGGATCTAAAATAATTGTACTTAGATATCTGTGCATCATTTTTTTGGGTTGTCATGGAAAGGAGCACTGGACCAAGGGTCTAGTGATCCTTACCAGAGTCATCTTTCTACAAAGCAAATCTGATTATTATCTGATTTATTTCTACAAAGAAAATCCGGCTATTGTCCTAGTTTGGTGGTGCTCACACTTTAGTGCAAATTTTCAGTATCACCTGGAGGGCTTGTGCAAATACAGAGCATTGGGCCTCCCATAGAGTTTCTCATTCAGTAGGTTGGTGTGAGAGGTAAAACTGTGGGGTGCGCACTTTGAGAACCATTGCTTTCTACACACACCTCTGCAGGCTGCCTGGTTCCTTGTGCTTTTTTTCTTACGGTGAAGTCTGAGCCCAGCAGCACTGATGTCACCTGGGAGCTTGTTAGAAACGCAGAATTTCTAGACCTATTGTGTCAGAATCTGCATTTTAACAAGACCCCTGGGTGATTTTTACACTCAGTAAAGTTTGAGGATCACTGGTCTAAGCCCAAATCCTCACTCTTCAATTTCTGGATCCACGCCTCCTTCTCTTGAGCCACCGTCTGCCAGTTTCCTTATGTCTCTATCGCACTAGCCCACTTTTCCTTGATCCTTCTATGTATGCTCTTATGGTTTTAAGGTTTCAGAAATACTGTTCCCTCTGCCTGAACTGACTTTCCCCCTTCTTTGATTGACAGGCTCAATTTATCCTTCAAGACGTGGCTCAGACTTCCTTTTCTGGGAAGCTTGTCCTGATTTCTCTATGCAGACTATTTCTTGCATCTCTGCCTTGTCACTTACATCATTGTATTATAATCACCTGTTTAATTGCATATTCCACCCTGTGCACTATAAGCTCTCCAATAGCAGTGATACATGTCTCATTGGTCTCTATAACCACATTCATCAACATAGAGTATGTGCTCAATAAACATGGAATGAATGACTGGGTCAAGCAATTGTGACACTTGGAGCACCTGGGTGGCTCAGTTGGTTAAGCATCTGCCTTCGGCTCAGGTCATGATCCCAGGGTCCTGGGATCGAGCCCCATGTCAGGCTCCCTGCTCAGTGGGGAGTCTGCTTCTCCCTCTCTCTCTGCCTGCCACTCCAACTACTTGTGCTCTCTCTGTCAAATAAATAAATAAAATTTGAAAAAAAAGAAATTGTGTCACTTTGGTTAAGTCACAACGTCTCTGGGTCTGTTTACTCATTTGTAAAAAGAGAGGATAGACTACGGACTCTCTAGCTGCCTCTCTGCCATCAAATTTACTGCACTCTCCATAATTATAAGTTATCTGAAATTTTCTACAGGTATTTATCGAGCAAATACTGAGTGCTGAGCATGTGGCTGTAGACAGGACAATGACCACTTCCCCTTGCCCTGTGGCCTTTCCAATCTGCTGAGACAGACAGACAGACCATAAACAAGTCCTAACAAAAAACAACTTATTTTCAGTTGAGTTCAGTGCTTCTCAGAGGATATGAAGGGTGTTATGGCTTATATAAGAGGGGAAGTTAAAAGAAGTTAAAAGTTAAAGTTAAAAGAAGAACCTAAGCTTTCCTTACATTATTCACGCTAATATTTTATGAACTCAAAACAAAGAAGAAAATGTACTAACTCTCTCTATATGGTTCTTGTACAATATCTTGGGTAGGTCCAGGAAAACTATAAGCTAAGAAAATCAGCTAAACTAATGAAATGGGCCCGACTAGAATCTTCTCTGATTCTTAACTGTTATATGGCTTTCTAAGTGAAAAGAGCTTGGAATGCAGCAAACAATCGAGAAACTATACCGAACAAATGGGGGCAGTGATGGAGCTTCTGTGCATGGCTGGGTGTAGGATCGGTCTTAGTGGAGGGGATGCTGAATCAGGCAGGAGGAGCTGAGAGTTCTCGTCCTGAGTCTCCCGTGAAAAACTCTGAAAACCGAGCCTCAGTGTTCTCAATTGTGGAATAATGAGGATGAATTGATGCTTTGTAAAAGCAGATATCTTTCCAGGGACTCAGAAAGCTGCCAGCCCCTGTGTCAGACAGTGATGATTTTCAGAGGACGCAACTGGGTGTCTCCTTGGCGGCATAACTATTCATTCTGGAGCCACTTGAGTAAATTAAATTGTCTCTTCCCATCCCCCCACAACTGTCCCTTCCGGCTGATGGGATTGGAACAGTCCGAACATGGGAGATGGGAGTTCAGCCTTGCAGAGAGCTACACTGGGACAGACTGTGGCAAAACCAAGCAAGAAGGATCCCCCTTTCTCGGATGCGTTCTTAATTTTCAGTACAAGTTCGGCTAAGCTGCCATTCAGCAGTTGCAGGAAGAGATATATCATCTGAAGAAGCCGAGCCAAATATTTGATTTGGATGATTATGCTGCAGGTGTCTCATCAGACCTGCAGTGCCTGGATTACTAATTATTTTTCCTCAACCTGGTGCCTCTTGCAGGGAAGACAGAGCATGGCAGGAGTCATGAGGGATGGCTCTAATAAATGAGGCCCTGGACAGCTGATGACAGGGGGTGGTTGGAGAAGCAGGAATGGTAAAGACAATGCAATCAGTGGGCAGAGAAGAGGGTGGGCCCCATCAAACAGTTAGACTGGGAGAAGTGGAAATAGGAGCTATCTATGGCCACCTCGCTTTGTTCAAGGAAAACAGCCATCATTTATAACATTGAGCCACAAAGGGCTGCTCACGACCACAGAATCTTCAGGTGGGCACTCAGATGCCATCCAGAATACTTCAGTTCTCATATACCTTTTAGTGTCTGGTGCCATGAAAGAGCTAACGTAGCTTTCCAAGCTGCCCAGATCTCTCACAGCAAGAAGATAATTTCGCACCAATAGTCCCTCTATCGCATATAAAGCATATTCATGTTTGTTATTTTCTTTCAGCCTCCCAACAAAGCGAGAGATACTTAATTATCTTCATTTTGACAAAGGAAAGTGACAAGGGCTTAGTACTAGAGACTAAGTGATTTCTGCAAGTCACACAGCTGGGAAATGTTAGGACTTTGGCTGGGTCCCTCTGAGGCCAAGACCAGGACCTTTCCGGGTGCCATCTTGCCTCACTTGCACTGTAAGAGTCCTTCAGCTCATTTGGGGTGAGAGAGGTCAGAATGGGAAGGTTCATTCCCATGACAGCCAGTGGGCTCTCAGCTTCTAGATCCATAGACTACCTCAGTTCTTCTGGATCTCTGTCTTTACGAAATGGCTATATATACGTGGACAAGCACAGACCTGTCCCTGAATCTAGAATACATGATTAAGTACAATCTATACACTGATGATGTTCAATTTTATGTCTTTATCCCAGATTCCTTTTTTTTTTTTTTTTTTTGAGATTCAAATGCATATGTCTAACTACCTACTGGACTTGACCCTTACATAGTCAATGAATCCACGGCCACAAGCCCCAGAGCCCCAGACCTGTTCCTCTCCTTTTCTCTGTGTTAATGGGACTGCCATACTCCAACTTTATCAAGACAGAAAATTGGTATCATCCTTATTCTTTCCTGTCACTCAGCACACCGCTTGCTTCTCACTGGAAGGGTCAGCTTCCATGTCACTTCCGTGACTGCCGTTCCGTGCAGTCACACAGAACCCTGTGCCCAGAAGGGCCTCATCCTTGGGGTTTAATGCTCTGTCACTGCTGTCCTGAAACTATTCATATTTTTCTTGGAACCTGTGTTTTACGAAGCTTGATACGACAGTGAAGTTGGATGGGTAGGGTCATCGGTATGGTCATATACACCCATCCACCAAGCAGTGGGGCCAGGCTCTGGGCTCCTGTGAGGATCTCCATATGCCCTGAGAATATTCCCATGCCCAAGGAAGAACTACATTCAATAACAAAACACACTATGCCAGGTTGAGAGACACCACAGTAAAAAGCAAAAACCTTTTCCCCACCTTTTGAACAAGGAACCCATCATTTGCATTTTGCACTGGGCACCACTGATTATGTTGCTTGTCTTGCTAACCAGTTGTAAAGTCTTAATTATTCTACCCTCTCTCCTAAAACAAAACAAAACAAAACCCAAACAATCGAATCTACTGCATATCTTGAATCTATTTCCTTCTGTTCTTATTGTCACTGTCGCATTCAGGAAATGATTCCTTTCACTGCAATTATTTTAACAGCTTCCTCTCTGGTCTTCTGGTCTCCAGGCTTGGCCCCTCCTCCAGTGTTCTCTTCTGCATGATGCGGCCAGAGTCATTTTCCTAAACAGTAGCTCTTATTCTCTCACCACTGTGAAATGACCTCAACCCCATCCCAGGTGGCTCTGTATTACTCTTGGGATAAATGTCAAACTCCTTAATAATGTTTAACGAGGTCCTTTATAAGTTGTTTACTACTTGTGATGGCTAATTCTTTGTGTCACCTTGGCTTGGCACCCAGACATTTGGTCAAATATCAGTCTAGATGTCACTGTGAAGGTATTTATTAGATGAAACGAACACTGAAATTAGTAGACTTCAAGGAAAGCATAGAATGGGTGGGCCTCATCAAAGCAGCTGAAGGTCTTAAAAGAAAAAGACAATCCCCTGAGGAAGAAGGAATTCTGGCTCCAAACCACCTTTGGACTTGAGTTGCAACATTAACTCTTCCTTGGATTTCCTGCCTGCAGGCCAACCCTATGCGTTTGGACTTGCCAGCCTCCACAATCATGTAAGCCAATTCCTCAACATCTCTCTCCCTCTCTCAAATTCCTTTAAAGTCCCAAGTTTCTCTCACCTCCAGATATTTGCCATTTTTGTTTCTTGTGAAACGAATACTCTTTCCTCTTATCCTCAATTTATTAACACTTAGCTCCAATTCTGGGCTACAGGCCTATCTTAAATTCTCCCAATCACTAAATATTGACCATCTTCTTGACTGTCCCCTTCACTGAGTTGTACAGTCTATAGGAATAGGGACCATGTATATTTTGTTAAGACTTTTATCCCCAACACAATATAGTAAGTATCAGGCTTAATAAGGAACTCTTGCATGAATGAACAAATTTTAAAAAATGAGTCAAGGAAAAGGGGCATAACGTTGTACTGTTAGAAAGAATGACAAATTCACACAACATGTGGCATTAATATGGCCCTCGAATGCCAAGATCTCATACACCCTCCTTACAAGGTTTGTTTTAAGGAGATATTGGCAGGCTTGATGATGCTAGTTAAAATTTCAACCTGATAAAGAAAAAAATAAATGGATCCTCCACTAATTGCCTTATCTCTTTTAAAGCCTGAGGGTAGCTGTGAAGCAACATTAAAGGATTAGATTATATTTGATGGTCTGTGAGGGCTATCATTACTGATTAAGAGTCAAATCTCCAATGTTTTCTTTGTGCCTGGAGTACCCATTATGGATCAAAGAAAATCCACAAACACAAAAAAATAACCATATTTTCTGGGAGGATAAAGAGTTCCATAAACAGAGTAGGAAAAGGAAAATCTGAAGTACTAAGTTTAGTTCCTGTGGTTCACCCTTGACAAGCGTGGGGCTCAGTCAGCCATTCCCTTATGACGAAAGAATCATCAATGCCAACAAAGGACCCGTGGTATGTATCCATCACTAATACGCCAACAATGGCTATATCGCGACCACCCTGGTATCGTGAAGGTGAAGTGTAGGAGGCTGCCACAAATTCTCCTGGATCCAAAGAAGGGTTTAGCACCCAGGCACTGTTTCTTTTAGTCCTGGAGCCATTTTCCTACGAATTATTGACACATGGGACCAGGTCATGGATGAATGTCCATAGTCTCTACAGACATAGGGTTTCCCTCTAAAATCTGTTCTTTCTACCCAAAAGGGTGGGTTTGAGGCCTCTTGGGGTGTGCCCCGGTCTAGGTGTCGTGTGAAACGGTGCAGTGGGTGGCTGGCGGGACGCAAGGTTACATTCGGTTCCACAGCGACACCTTTCCTCCTGCCTGCTGTCTGCTGCTGTTCTGACTGCCTGCCTCTCACTCCGTAAATAAATAGGTTTTCTACTTGTGTCGATGCAGCCGCCAAGGCAATTGCCCCCTCTCTGTGATGCGAAACTCCCTCCCCACCCATACTTCACCCCACAGGCTGCCTGGCAGAGGCAGGGGGCAAGATGCACAGCGTAATAAATTCCATCCACTGCTGAGCTGAGGGATAACAGATGGATAGGTTTCCTCGTACAATTTCCACTTCACTTGGTTTGGGTATAAAATAGCAGAAGGGTGGTTTCTTCTTGTGCAATTTTCAAGCAGATGAAACTGGGGGGCGGTCTGGGAGGCTGGGAGGAAAGTGAGGGACTGGACGGTCCTTTCGAGAAAGCCAAATGAACAGGATGCCCTGAAAGCCCGATGAAAGACCCAGACTTGTTTTTGCTGCTAGATTGGAGTCAGGTCTTTCTTTTAAAGCTGCCTGCTCATCCCTACCAGGCATGGCAAAGGCAATGATCCTGGGAGGCCAGACAGTCTGTTGTTCATGTTGTTATAGTGTTATGGTGATTGCAGTACAAATTCTCAGGGTGGAAAAAAAGGTATAATGACAGATTGGGTGATTATACCCATACTTATAATTAAGCTGTTACAATACAGACAAGCGCCTGCTCTCTAATGTCACCAACAGAAACCTCTTTGCTTGGAAAGGAAAGTGACTCACTGGCAATTAGGAGGAGTTCCCTCCAGGACCTCATTTTCAAACCTTATGAACACTCCAGTAGGAAGATGTGTTGCTTGCTTGGATTACAGGAAAAAGTACCGAGATCCAGGAGCGACCACCTGATCTCCAGGTACAGGATATGGTACTGGTTAGAGGAGGAATTATTACCATCACAAATAACCTCATTGCAATGCATAAAGGACTTGGCTCCTACAAAGCACTTTATCATAGTGTTTATATCCAGCTCTGTGGGGCAAGCTGACTGCGGTTTCCATTTTAGGCCCGACAGAGAGCGTGAGAGGGAGAGAGAGAGAGAACACCCAGCAGGCAACAGAGCGAGCTGGTGTCCAGCTGGGCCTCCTGGCCACCTGCCAACATGGTGACTTCCACTGGCTGTCACTTGCCTGGTGGTAAAGTGGGTGGTTTCTGCCTGAATAATCCTCAAAACCTCAGATGGATTATGTTCAGATTTTCCAGTAACTCGGAACTTTTTTCAATTCCGAGGGAGTCAAAGGGGCTCATCCTTTTTTTTTTTTCCTCTCCGCTCCTCTTTGGTTGCAAAGTCTCATTTCCTTTCCTCTGCAGCCATCTTTCCTGCTAGATGCAGCTACAAGGGGGCTGACCACTGTTACCCACAAATATGTGCATGGGATTCTATTCAGGTAATCCATAATGCAACTGATGTAAAAACTCTTCAGTGATGAATGTCTTCCTCTGTGCGGCAGGCAGCTGTTGTGAGATTTGCACACACAGCCCCTCCTTCCCTGGTTCCTCATGTGAACTTGGGGTTTCCCTTGGAAAGGGCTTTTATTTGAGAAAGGAATCACTGTGAGGCAATTATTTGAGTTCACTGGTGGTCTTCTTGGAAGCTGTGTACTTTCTCTATATACTATATCCGCAATTCCAGGTAATACCTGTTCATGTCCAGAGAGGACCTTAAAGACTAATTAATTAACGATGTTTGCAACGTGTCTTGAAGATGCAAAGCACATGACAAGTGATAAGAATGAATGGTACCACATAAAAATCATTCTTAGTTGCCAATGCTCGAGGAACTCACCCAGAATTAGTTTCATCAACACAGAGAACACATGATTAATACGAAGTATTTCTGAATTTTAAAGAACGACCACTTGGTTGAAACATTGAGGGGGGAATGGTGGAAGAAGTATACAACAGAGCAGAGACTTGATGGGGAAACTATCAAATGGAGAGGGAACAAATGGGAGTCTTCTGGGTGGTCATTCCCAAAGCTACTGGAGAGGACATTTATACATTTTCCTGCCCAGCGTCCTTTCCCTCTTCTGATGGTACCTGCACCTCCTTTTGGAGGATCAATCTCTCCTACTCCTCTCAGTCTGATTCGAATAGGGATGGCCTCTAACTCCCACCTAAAGCAGTCTGTAAATTTTGCCTATGTGGCCAAAATGATTTTTTCAGAGACTGCCCTGTGACACAAGGAGCCCCAATCACAGGAACCCCCAGCCTTTGTGTCAAAACTGTTGATAACAGAACATTCTATGTGATGGGAGGCAGGGGGATAACTCTGCAAGGCCAACCCACAGCAAAGGACATAACAAAGTGCCGAGTCCCAATATAAACTCATTTGAGCCCTGTATTCAGTCATGCCTGGACCTTCAGTCACCTGAAGCAAGAGTTTCCTTTCTCACAAACAAAATTTAATCTAGCATTGAGTTTGGGTTTTGGTTGCTGGCAACTCAAAGAGTCTGAACTAATGTAGTTCTCATCAGCCTTGTACTTGGAGGTTTAGTTCCAAATTCACCATGGCTGAAGCTGTTTGAATCTCTGAACCACCTTTCTCCCACTGGTGTCTTTCCCATGAAAGCTTGGTCGCTTTCAGGGACAGCATCCTCACTGCTCACCTACCATATGCAACGTGCTGGGAAAGATACAAAGATAAGAAGATGTGTTCCCCATTTTCAAAATGTATGGTCTAATTTGGGGCATATGACATGTATTCAAGGCAAGATCATGTATATTAAAAGGAATCTCAGTCATTGAGTTTAGGATTTGCAGATGTGAGATTGACTACAGATGTCTGGGAGGGGGGATTATGAAAGCAATAGAATCTGAACAGAGGTGTAACCACTCTTGAGAGGACAGTGGAACCCAAGATTGGGGAAGAAGCATTCCAACCAGGAGTAGCAGTGTGAGCAAGGGAGGGGCAGAGGATTCCTGGACAGGGAACAGTGGAATACTGGATGCACCGTAAGTCTCCTGAAAGCCAACAACGAGAAATATGGTTGGAAAAATTAATTTATCCCAGATTGTGGAAGGTCTTTGTACCAGGCCTGGGAGTTAGACTTTATCCTTGAACAGTGGGCATGTGTGGAATCTTCTGGTCAGAGAAGAAAGACAATTATAGCTGCACATAGACTGAAGGGGGAGAGAGGTGACAGTGCCTGCTATCTCTTTGGATATTATCACCATTATTGCCGTAGTCCATAGGTAAGATATAATGAACTCCTGAACTGGCGACTAAGATGGTACAGATTGGAAAAGAGGCTAGGATGAATGGAAAAGACATCACAATATCTTTATTGAGTAGAGTGGACTGGTTTCAGCAACTGATTGGATGTGGAAACAAGGGAACGTCATGGTTTTTAATCTGGATCATGAGAAGATGTCATGCCATGAACAAAATTAGTAAATAGGGCATTGTGTGGGTGAGGCAGCTCTGTCTTCTTAATTGTCCCAGAATTCTCTTCCCTGTGGTTTTGGATGAGTGCTGGCCACAAGGCACATGTCCCATGAGCCCTGAAAATGGAAGTGAAACAGAGCATACATATTTTATGCTCTGAATTTTGGTGCCGGGTGTCAGAACCATGGCAGCTCATGGGTGTTGCCACTGATCTGTGTGTACCTGGGTATATACCTCTTCCTCCTCCACTTGCCAGATACTCTGCAGCTTCCTCAAGGTCTAGGCCGACCACAAATGCACTTGGAGGGGAAGGACTCTGGATTCTGTTGCAAATGACCCGTGGCAGCACTTGGAGGTGGTAAGAGATTGATGTGTGAGTTCTCGTTCATTCCCGTGGTTATCCTTGTCCTTGATTCCACCCAGCTCTCTTTTTCCAACCGCAAATCTGGCTGACCCCTAGGACTTCAGGCTCAACACCAGGCACAGAATCAAGAGCCCTACGGACACTCCTCTACCAGCTCTCATGATTGCGGAAGGTCTCAAACCCACACCATACCCTTTATTCCACATACACTCAGAGTGGTTCTGTTTCTCTGATTCAGTGGCATCAGGCAATCTGAATCCATTCCCTTTATACCCGTGGAACTTGAGATGGTGGCACATTCAGGTAGAAATGCATATCAAAGACAGGTGGAATGATGGCTATGGATTTGCGGAAGGCCGTCAGGACCAGAGAGAGAAACCAGTCAGTCTCGCACATAGAGACCATAATCAAAGCTGAATGAAGCTGTGGAGGCAGAGAGTATAAACAGAGGAGAAGGCCAAGGGTGGAACTTTGAAGAGTGCCTACACTGCCAGCCAGAAGGAGCAAAAAGACAGGGAAGTAACCTGAAGTTAACAAAGAGGCCAAATGAGACCAAGGAGAGCACATTTATAAAACTTCGAAGACAAGGTGTCTGGAGATGGTGGTTGTGCAAAGTTATAGCACAGACGAGAGGCACTCTCTTTCTCCTATTGTTGAACTTAGCGTTACAGAGGCAACCTTGGACATTATGTAGTTCAACTCTCTCATTTTATAGGAGAAAGAACGGAGGCTCCTGAGAGCTTCCTGGAGGTCGTGGAGCTATTTTGGAGCAGAACTAGAAAGAAAATCCAGCTCTCTAGCTTATGTTTTAATGATCTTGCTACTATACTGCTCTTCCTCCTCTTGTTTCCGATGCTGGTAAAATCAATGAGACAATATTGAAAAATACTGAGTCCCCGGGAGGAAAGATTTAATGATAATGCTGACATAAATTTCAATATTACCTTGTCTCTAAGGTACACAAAGCACTTTACATAGACTGTTCTTTCTCAAAAGAGTTGTCTGCCACAGGAAAGTGGCAAATGCTTTTACGAATCTTTTACAAACGGAGAAACTGAGTCACGCGGTGGTAACTTTCTTTGTACAATAACTGCAATGCCTGTTGAAGGCGAGGACGCCTTTAGCGCTCCTGACAATGAGGTTACGTGAGCGTCACTGACGTTTCCACGTCCGACAGTTATTTTTTTGAAAGAACAGACTCCCCAGCTCCCCCCCCCCCACCTCCCTACAGTCACAGCAATAACTGGGTGGCTCATGAAACCTGTTTCATTGCCTTATACTTACAAATTCATGTGTGGTCTTCAAATTTTCATATAATGATATGCACTGGGAGCCTAGCAGGTATGCAACAATATTCTTGACTTAAGTATTCTCAGGGGTGCTCCCTTGCTTCTGTGATCTACAGAAATGGGGAATATGAGTGAATCCTCAAAATAATTTTTTTTACATCCTTTTTATCAGTAGCTTCAACATGCCCCGATGCAAAACGCCTGGGAATATCGGCAAAGCAGCAGTTGACTAAATCGAGTTTCATCTCCCGGACAGTGGTTTGGATATTTGGTTAAAACGTGCTCACTCATCAACGGCGGTGGGTCAGATGGAGTGAGATGAAACAGAATGAGCGCTGGAGATGTGAAGGGGGGAGCACAGAGCCTAGTGGACAGCAGCTTGGGAATGACAATGAACCATGAAAGTTACCATGTGCCCAAGGGGCACATCCATTTCTCCTGATTGGCTCTTACACTTACCAGGCTGTGTAAGAGTTTAGGAGAAAGACCACGTTTAAAGTTTGTACTGTGTGCCAGACATTGTACCTGTATCGTGCTTACCAGGTACTATAGACAGGATACTCAGGGTTGCCTTCCCTAGTTTCTCTCCGTGGGTCTATGATCCAATCACCTAACTTTCTATTTACTTAGTTAACTTACAAATACAGAAGGCTGCTGGCAAAAATGCCAAAGTTTAGTAAAAAATGTCTGCTAAAGATCATTCGGGGCGGGGGGTACAAAGGCGTTGCTGTCTGGAGAAGGGCTCCCTCTCAGCTAGCACAAACCGGAAGCCCATCCACAAAGGCGGGTCACCCCCCTCGTGCCTGTATCGATTTCCTTTCTAGCACGCAGGACGTTTACCGCTGTCCCATGTGCGTGCGGCGGAGCCGTCGCCACGGCGTGTTGCTGGGAGGGGAGGATCGTAATCACCCCTGACTGGTCCCGTCCCTTTCTCTCTCTCCCATCCTTTGTGCCTGCAGTTCAGACTGCCTTTTGTCATTCTTGCCAGTGGAGTTTTCAAAAGCAAGAATCTCGCTTCCTCTGGCCACTCGGAGAGTGTACAGTATATTTGATGTCTGGAACATCAAACAAATGCTTGTGCTCACAGTGCAGAAATAATCCCAGACAAAAGACGACTGCGGCCATGTGGAGAATACGAAAGAAATGGGAACGGGAAATTACCAGTCAAGTCAAAGAAGAGGCTGTTTCACCAACCCGGTTCACCGGTGAGAAATGGGAAGCGTGAGGCTGTAGGGACTCTGCTCAGAGCACGCTGCCCCCAGCCACCATGGACGGTGACCGTGCCAAGGAAGGCCACCCCTTGTCAGAATCATTAGCTCACCCCTGTACCTTCTATGCAGGCAGGGGCTTGAGTGGTCTCATAAATGCTCCTACACTTGGGCACGGCCATTTAGTTGTGAACATATTTTTTTTTCTTTTTTAGTTGTGAACATGTAATTGCTTCCGGCCCACTCCCCAACCCCCACCACCTGCCCCAAGAAGAAACTGATCCAGATCTAGTTTTCTAATTTAAACCCTGGCAGCTCAGCATCCAAGGAAGCAGAGTTCAATGTTCTTCGTTCTTTCTCTCCCTTTCTGGGCTCTTTCCTTTTCCTGAGCTCTTCTCCCCCTTGGCTGGGCTCACAGAGAGGCCCAAGAGTTGACAGGGATCCATGGGATCTCCCCCTCAGCACCTGGCCTCTGGCCACTCTCTCCCACCCCACCTCCTCATCCCTTCCCCGGTGCTCCAGCTGGCTCGGTGATGCAGCCCTAAGAGTTAAGGGGTGAATTAATTGGAAGAGGAGGGTAGAAAAGCCGGGGCAGGGAAAACCGTGCAAATCAAAGGGTTTATCTCCCAGGAGGGCTGCTCTCGGGACTGAGGCACGCTCACAATAGCAGTTCAAGTTCACCTTGTGTGAAGGGAAGGAGGTGTTTTAATGGCTCTGTAGCAAGAGGGGAGGAGAGAGAGGGATAGAAAATCAAAAGAGAGAGAGAGAGAAAAGGGAAGATAGAGAGAGGTGCAAATCCAAATGTCGATGTGTAGACATAGTGAGGAGAGCCTGCTGGCTGACAGGGTGATTTATTGGATTCTTCCAGTTAATCACTGCCGGCCTGTGGCCAAACGGATCTCCAGCAAAGCTGAAAGGCAGCCGAGGGAAACAGGCTTATAAGCATAAAGCCGCATAATGGTGTTCAATGAAGTGTGAGACTTTTAGTTCAGTCTCGCTGAGCCGGCCGCACTGCCGGAATGTCAAAGAGGGATTGTGGGTGGAAAAATTATGGATTTAAACTGCTAGCTGTAAATGAGGTCAATATGTCTGGTTCATAAACAGTCCGAGCCTATTCCAAGAATGCAGTGAGGGGGAAAATTAGCGTGAAGCCAACACTGTAGACAAACCTCATTGAGATATAATTGCAGCTATAAATACAAGCGAAAAGCTTACCGAGTGCAATAAAATACAGACACGCTTTTTTATTCCCCCTTCTTCTTCCTTCTTTGAATCTATGCATTTGTTAAGGGTTGTGCATCCCTAATGCCCCCCTCCATCTCTCCCTCCCTCTCCTAGTGACACCCAGTGTTGCAATTAATTGAGTGTTCTTGATCTCCCATTCCATTTTATTCAGGCAAGATTGGAAAAAATCAAAAGAGCACATCTAAAGCATTTTCTTCCTTTTTGCTTTTCTATTTGAATCAGGTTGAAATGTGTGGAAAAAAAAAAAAGCAGTGCTTATTTTTTACGAAGGGAGAGAAATCCAAGTAAAAAGCCTTTTTAAACTAATACATCTGTTAGATGATTTGAATCTCCATTTAATGAAGGGACATCAAAGGCACCTACAGGATCCTATGGTGGGGATTCTTTCAAGGGCTACCTGATCTCGGCTCATGGAACACTGAGTCAAAATTAATATATTTTTTTTTCTTCTTCTTCCCTTTTCTTAAACTCCAAAGGCTCTCATTACTGTATTTTGTACTCGAACTCAAAGGACAGAGGACAGACATTAGCAAACTTGCTTCGCCCAGTTTAAAAGCCGATACAGTAATAAATTGAAGTCTAATAGCTCTGGTCAGGCTGTCTTTCCCCCTCAACCAATTGATTTAAATGGCAGTAATTTGGCCAGCGAGGCTAGTCCTGTTTAAATTAAACCCATTAATATAATAGCACGAGTCCTGAATGAAATCCATCTGCAGAAAAGGCTCCACTGGTCAGTAGTTTCATAACTGCCAGGGGATGTCCTGAAACACTCCCAGTCGTATAAACAGGAATTACGGATTGCAAGCAGGACCCGGAAAAGCGAGAGAAGGAGAGAGACAGAGAATGCGGGATATAAACAAAACAGCGTGAGTGCACGCATTCAAAACAAGCGAGAAGCCGGCCTGAAGTTTTGGAGGGAAATGATCTTGGTTATTAGTAACAGTGAAAGGTTAATTGTATTAATAACAACAAGCAGTGTTCCTGCTGGGGGGACGTCCTCAGCATCCTTCTTCCCTTCCTCCCTCCCGTCTCACTAGGGAGGCATTTTTCCTTTTGAACTGTTCTGCCTGGACCTCATGGCCCAATAGGCCAGAAATAATTTCTTCGATGCTGTGAGATGGCCCAAAAGGACAAAAATCATTTCTGCTAAGCAGAGAATGTGATCTTCTCAGCTGAAGATGCACGTGTGCGTGTCGTGCGAGGCAGGCTTTCGAGACAGAGTCCCTGCCACGTCCACGTTTGGTTCCGAGGCAGTTGACACGAAGGTGGTCCAGTGAGTGCCATCTGATTTGGGAGTTGGGAATGAAGCTGCCACTTCCACCGCTGGGTCGGAGTCCGTGGTGAATCTCGAGCAAACTGCCTGCCATCTGTTCAAAGGGAAAACATGCTTCCTGAACAGACCAGGGAGAGCTTGAACTGGGGAGCTGTGAAATCGTGGAGACTTCGGCAGGCGTGCGCATTTGAAGGTGACAGTAAAATAATGCCACACATGTTCACAGGTGGCCGATGAAAGTTTAATTGCTTTACAGGCACACTCGGAAGCCAACACTTCAGAAGCCAGCGGGAGGTGGCACGGGTCTGACAGCAGGACTAGGGCTTGGGGACCGGGAGCTCCAGGTTCAAGTTTGTCTGTCATTTATCAGCTGGGAGTCATAGGCAAACGCCTCAGTCTGAGTTCGTTTTCTCATTTAAAAGAAGTGTGTCTGTGGGCGTACTTGTTCTGTATTCCTTATAGATTGTTGCCGCTATCAAGTGACAGAATGCACGGAAAAGTATTGGGTAATCTATAAAATCTTAAATAGTGGAAGACAGTAGTGGTCGTCATAGTGGCCTTATTAGTTTCATTAACAAGGCGCTCGCTTATGACCATAGTAAATTATAAGGGAACTTGCATGGATTCATGTGATCTTCACTGGATGCTCACTGTCTTCGGGACGCAGTGATAAGGTCTCTCACACATGCGAGCTCACTCCTCAAGCAGTCATGTGAGGTAAATACTATTATCCTTCGTTTTATAGGTGAGGACACCTGCATTTGGAGAATTTGGGTCACGGCTCACCACTATTTCAATAAGAAATAGTGGAGACAGAATTTGAATCTAATTCTTGTACATTCAATTTTAATGTTCTGTGAAGATATGTGGTGTTCCCATTCATCAGACTTACCACCCTATTTTTTTTTACTCAACTATTTGTGCTTAATTTAGCCCAGTGGATCACAAATCAGAATGCACCTTAAAATCACAAATATACTTATTTGTTTGTTTGTTTTAAATAATGATATTCAGGGCCCACTCCAGAGTTTCTGATTTGAAAGCTGTGTTAGACCCAGGGTGAGAAACACTGGCTTAGCCTATCAAGAAAGGGAGAATCAGAATGAGTACCTCACCGCTCCTTCCAAGCTTTGTGTGTTTTTCCGCGTGATTAAAACACAAGCACATACACACACACACACTCACACACAAGCACACAGAGTTTACAAACAAGGAAAAAACTACAGACTGCTTTGACTGCTTTCAAAACTCCGTCTTTCAGCAGCAAAACAACAGGGTAACTGTAGACCTTCCCTACAAACGCCCTCCTTCCCTTAGGCACTGCTCAGCTAAGACAATATTGCTTATCCTCTTAATGTGGACAACATGAGGCTATACCACAAAGCAGAAGGGTCTAGACTCTCTGGGTGACAGACCTTCACAATCACCACTCAGGTGTGTTGTGCAAGCGGTGGTGGGCAGGGCACTCAACAGGTGAAGGGCCAGCAGCAACAGCAGAGGGCACACCGGTCTCCATGTTAAACTGATTTGGGGGGAATTTTTTTTTTTTTTCCTGCCTCTTCTTTCATGGAGTGATAAACATAGCTCCTATAATCCCTGGTTAGCACTAGACATCTCCTAGTGTTATTATGGCAGAACTGATCCTTCTCTGAGAAGTATCAGCCAAAGAACACCAGAAATCTAAAGGTTTCGTAGCATACAGATTCTAGAATGTAGGCAGAATAGTTTTAATCCATATTTCACTTGTAACAAAATAGGAGATAGGTGACTTGCATATGACAGTCATAGAGCTACACTACATTACAGCTGGGGCATATTCATTTTTTTTTTTTTAAGATTTTTTTTATTTATTCATTTGAGAGAGAGAGAGTACAAGCAGGGGGAGGGGCAGAGGGAGAGGGAGAAGCAGACTCCCTGCTGAGCAGGGAGCCCAATGTAGGGCTCCATCCAAGGACCCTGGGATCAGGACCTGAGACGAAGGCAGACGCTCAACCGACTGAACCACCCAGGCACCCCAAGGGTGCATGTTCATTCTTGAATAAGATTTAACCGAGTGCCGTCTATATCCCAAGCAACATTTCCAGTCCTGGGAAATCTGCTTTCACGGAACTCAGATTTTTGTTGGGGAAAGACAGACAACAAAGCAATAATAAACCAATGCATAATATGCAAAGGGTGCAAAGTGCCATGAAGAAAATTAGCAGGGTATGGAGACCAGAATGATGATCGATGGCAGGGATGTCCTTTCTGATGACGTAGCATTTGAACAGACCTGAATGAAGTGAGGGAGGCAGCTTGGGGAATAGCTTTTTAGGTAAAGGATCAGCAAGTACAAACTCCCGGAGGCATGGCTGTGCTTGTCCGTGTAGTGGGTTCAAATTTAGTTTCTTAATCTAAGGCTTATATTCTTTAAATTATTCAGTATAGTCATATGGGTGCCATATATCCTGCCACACAGTGTCTCCTCATTGTCTCAATGTGTGCCCATAATCTGGGTATATAAGCCTGTCTTCCAAGGGGACAGACAGAAGCGCACACCCCTCTCCCTACCTATGAAGGTTTCCTGGAAGGGAAAAAGGATGCAGGAAAATAACTCACATGTGGGCGCCTGGGTGGCTCAGTGGGTTAAAGCCTCTGCCTTCGGCTCAGGTCATGATCTCAGGGTCCTGGGATCAAGCCCCGCATCGGGCTCTCTGCTCAGTGGGGAGCCTGCTTCCCCCTATCTTCTGCCTGCCTCTCTACCTACTTGTGATCTCTCTCTCTGTCAAATAAATAAATAAAAATCTTTAAAAAAAATAATAAAAAAAAAAAAGAAAGAAAATAACTCACATGGAATGGCCATGGACCAGCGGGGGCAAAGAACCATTTTGCTCTCCCCCGCCTCTCTTCTCTGCCTCCAGTTATATGCAGCTCATTATAAAACCAGAAGATTTTTGCTTCCTTTTATGAGCTTTTCTCATGGGTGGACTGGTTTGCTATGGAGCCAGTACGGGGGCTCAAAAGCCACAGAAAGCCTTACTTCACAGCCAAGTTTGCCCACTGCCAACTGGGCTCGGCCATTTGAGGAGTCATGCAAATGCCATCTAAATAGCAGTGGAAATACAGAAAGTTTCACAATGCTGCTGGGTCAGTTCCCGCTGTGCACAGACCACCATCTCCATCAAAGAAGCCTCCTTGTTTGGGGAACTGCTGTCCTACTCCATTTTTTTCACTCCCCGATCGCAACCACCACTTAAGCCAAGATGCTAGGAAATGCAGACTAGGTGGGATGAGTGTAAAACAGCAAAGAAGTAGTTGGATTACAGGTCAACTTTCCCTTTCCAATGAACACAAACATCAAGACATGCTTTCTTTCAATGCTTGTTGTGCCCTGCCTTGAATATCTAACATTCAGGGTTAGAATCAATATTTGTAAATATTTGCTCGGAAAACCATGCTTACCAATAGACATGAGTCTCTCTATGCCTACCAATAAATGGTAGCTTAAGACTCTTGCTCCATTAACTATTGCATGGGAATTTTGAAATATAAGCTACAGGTTTGGTCTTGGAGTACACACAGACACACTGTCCCTTAACCTAAGTACTTTCCTTTGCTTGCAGAAGCTGGCAAGATAGTTGGGTACATGATATCCAGTTTTTAAGAACTTATCTGTTAAAATAAATCATCCCAAAAGATAGACTGTAACTTGTTCCACAGGCTTTTCACTGTTTAAAACTACATCTCCTGTATCACAGCCTTCATGAGAAATTTGATCAGGAAGAAATCGATCGGGAAGAGCATTCCTAGATTTGCAAACCTCTGCCCTAGCCTAGTGTACTCCCCAACTTCAGCCACCATTTAAGCCTATAGCCCCCGAGGCACTCAGCCAGGCTTCCTCTCCTTTTCCTGCAATTCCTCAAGGTATGTCTGTTATTCCACAACATGCGCAGAGGGCTGGCTGCATTTTCCCCAGTTCACAGTACACGCGAATGACTTGTGCATGTGGTCTCCTTGTTGCCTTTCTTTCTTCCTTTGCTCTTACCTACAGCCCACACACCTTTGTCTTCCCTTCTTTGTTAGGCAACTATTCTCATTAGTGTAACACATCAGTTTGCTTGAGTGTATTTTTGTAAAAGACGTATTTTTTTCTGCACACAGTTTAATCTATGTAAATAATATCTGGTATATCACAACTTCTTTCCTTTTTTAACTCAGCACCATGTTTTTTTAAATTAATATTTTAAATAATTATTTGATAACTACTATTTTTTTAGAACAGTCTCAGGTTACTGAAAATTGAATGGCAAGTCCAGAGTTCCCTTATACTCCCTCTCCATCCTTTCTCTACTTGTGCTTACAAGATTCTCCCACTATTAACAACTTACATTAAGGTGGAACATTTTTTATAACTGATAAAGCCAATATCGATACGTTATTATTAACTAAAGACAATAGTTTACAGTAGGGTTGGCTCTTGCTGTTGTACATTCTGTGGGTTTTGACAAATGTATAATGATATGTATCCATCATTATAATATACAGAGTAGTTTCACTGACCTAAAAATCTGTGCTCTACCTGTCATCCCTCCCTACCCCCTAACTCCTGGCAACCACTGATGTTTTTATTGTCTCCATGGTTTTACCTTTTACAGAATATCATATACTTGCAATCAAACAGTACATGGCCTTTCAAATTGGCTTCTTTCACTTAGCATATGCATTTCGGTTTCCTCCATGTCTCTCATGGCCTGACAGCTCATTTAACACCAAGTAATATCCCATTGTCTCATACACCACAGTTTGTTTATCCATTCATTCTCCTATTGGAAGACATTGGTTAATTCTAAGTTTTGGCATTTATGAATAAAGCTACTTTAAACATTCATGTACAGGCTTTTATGCGGACCTTGTATTTTTAAGATCCATCCATGTTATTATTTGTGCAGTCAATGTACAAACAGAAATGTGGCTATCCCATTCTCTGTCGTCCTCTGTGTACTCTGTTGTGTGTCCTATCACATCTCATTTTCCTCTCTTCCAATGATGGGCATCCACAGTGCTTCCAAGTCTCTGTTACCATGACTGAGTTGCCATGATCACCCCCATGTCTCCTATGGCCCTGTATAAGAATGTCTTTGCCATATGTATTTGGGAACAGAATGCATACCTGGACATATACAGACTTAATGTGATTAGGGAGTATCAGGTTGCTCTCCAGAATGGAGGAAACAATCCATTTTCCCCCAGATGGGCATGAAAATCCCAAGATCCTACATCTTCACAAATACTTGCCTTGGCCAGCTGAATTCTATCATTTTTATACTCATCATTTTATTCTGATGGGTATAAAAAGAGATCTCATTGCTCTCTCAATTTGCATTTCTCTGATTACTGGTTTGAGTTCATTAACCTTTGAGCTCCTTCTTCTTGAAACTGCACATTTATGTCCCTTTAAAGTCTATCTTCTCTCTGCATAAAATGTCCTTAAGGTCATTAGATAAGCCCATGCTCTCTGGCATGTCTCCCTCTCTGGGAGCATACAATTGCTTTTCTTCCACCACACACAGTGGATCTTTTCACATTTGTCCAATGCCCTGTTGCTCCCTGCCAAGAAGTTGAATGCTAAGGGTGCTCTGATATGCCAAACCCAAGTTACTCAAATCCCGTTGTGGGAAAAATGCACAGAAAGGGTACACAGGGTTTTGAACATTATACCATCCATTTTATAGAAAGAGGGTTTTTCATGATTACAGGAGAATATATGCTGAATTCTCATTAATTAGAAATGACAAGCTCAGTGAGAGTTTCAAAAAGAAACTAATTTGCCAATGGTTTATGTATAGGTGCCCTGTTGAATGAAAACTGAACTCTATTACATTGCACACCATCATGTGTGATATTTATGCCTTGTTTGAGGGTCTTGTTTGCAGAGTAAATACACTTTTAGTTTTACCTAGCTGCTTAGTTATTAATATGGCTGAAGAAATGAAAAGAATTATTGTCAGATATTTTTTGCTACTCACAATTCTGTTAAAAACTAGATTAATTTAGTGAGATTATACATATCATTTATTGATACTGTCATTTTTGTTGTATGTACTTTTTACTACAAGGATTTTTTTTTTCCCAAAGACCTTTTTTTGAAAATGGGAATTCAAGTATTCTCAAACTCACTGTTTTTGTCCCCATTTCACAGTCAATATCTGCTCATGACTTTTTTTCTCCTTAATGGTTAACTTCTGCAAAGTTTCCAGCATGAACTAATGGAGGGGTGCTCCCCATTTTAAAAGTGAGGGAAGGATTTTGTTTTTGTTTTTAGAAAGAGACAGTCTCAGGTAATTACGTGGGGGCAGAGATGTGCTCTTGTGGTCTAAAAGACTCTTCTTGTATAAAAGAAATCTTTGAGTTGTTTTTTATAATTCCAGAGAATAAAGGTCTGCTCGGTGTAGCTGGGATGTGTATTTCAATGTCTCCTTTGAGTTTCCTCTTCCTATTTCCGGTCTGTTCCTGAGGTGCTGTTTATATCCTGCAGAACTTTGTCTCTTGTCAAAAATTTAAACAAGCTGCGGAGTCCCCTAGCAGGGGATCTTAAATCCATGTCAAGTAAGGAAATAAGTGAATGTGGTGAAGATTTAAGGCTTGATTTCCTTTCCTCAGGAAGATCTGATTTCTAATAGAGGTATCTTGAAAAAATAAAACAAACGAACTTTGAAAACCCAAAGCCATTAACTCTGAAAGAGGGCTCTGGGGTGACGAGAGGTTAATGGGGGATATTCTGGGTAAGGAGAATTAGCCAGACACCATCAAAGGACACCTCATAGGCAGGTACCAAAGTTACTCACAGTTCAATTTTGTTCCACTCAGAAAAGTCATGAGGACCTCCCGTGTCCAGGCTTGGCCTGAGATGGTTACATAAATACCCATTTTCACAGTTTAATAAGGGAAATGGAAACATTGACATAATATGATACAATTTGAGACGTTTTGTTCATAAGATGTGCACAATGAAGCCAGAAGTAGGAAATAACTCGTCTTGGGAAAATCCAGGAGGCTTTCGAGGAGAAGTGGCATTTAAATCCTATTCTCTAGATCTTAGAGAATGAGGAATTCAGCAAGTGACTAGTATTGAAGAGGATGGAAGACTAAAATTACCATAGACCAATCTTAATATTATAGATCACCAAGAGAGACATAAATGACCTGACAAATCCCCCAAAGCCACATGCTTTGAGACATTTTGCTGAAAGATGTCAAGATATGATGGGGAAATACCATTCAACCACACTGACTCCTCTTACATTTGTGTCACCTTTTCCAAGGGCAGAACCTTTTCTCTTTTCATTCTTAGGTTGCCTTGGTACATGTCTGTGTTGCGACAATCAAGGTTGATTGTCTTGGATTAGTTATACTGTTGAGTTTAATTTTCCTTTTGAGCTGTTAACCATTCCAAATGTGCTTGAGTCTGTGATTAGTTTTGCTGCAGAGATTTTCTGTTTGGGGACGTGGGTAGCTTTGCAACCCTGCTTTTCTGGCAGTATTATGCAGATTTAATAAGAACTCTGGTTATAGGGAATTTGGGGAGACAAAGAGATGTTAAACCAATATTATGTTTGTATTTATTACCTCTGAGGATATTCTGAGCAATGAAGGAGGAATATCTGCTACCCTGAGAGGTCAGAGTTAACAAAGAAATGACCAAGCAGGTTTCATTACAAAGCCTGACTTTTCCCCTTACGCCTTCCCACCTTGCTTAATCTTCGCTAAGGAATGGTGGCAGCTAATAGGGAAAGGCCACTCCCTGCCTTCTGTGACTTATCTGAGATGGCTATACCATTTCATCATGCTCTTGCATAAATAATACTGCCTGCTAAGTACTCGTTGCCATTTCCATAGAAGGTGAGAGTTCCAATTACTGGGTTCTAAAAAAGGGATTTGGGCTAGGGCACAATGGCTTTCTGTATATTTATTGCAAGTAGAGTGATGTGCATCTGAAAAGAATCATAAGAAAACATTAAGACAGAAGGGGAGGTATTTAAGCATGGTAGCCAGGAAAGCCAGCTTCCAGTCTCGGGTAAATGATGGGGCTTTTGAGAGTGAACCTCCCAACACCTTGGCTTTCTTGTCTGTAACATGAAGGTGCACTTGATGACTTCTCTCAGACCTTTTCCTTTTTATGAAATCTCACATGACGGTTCGATGTAAACAGTGTTGTGCAATCCGAGTTTTTGAGAATGGGGGTGGAATTCTCATCTGTGATATTATTATTTACCCCACATATCTCCACCACCTTCTTTCTTGCTAACAAAAAGCTACTGTTTAGTTTTTGGAGGGAGTGGGGGTACCATTGCATCTAGCGTTAAGAGAGATTATCACTTTCCCAATATCCTTTGCAAGTAGGCTTGGCCACATGACACACTTCTGGATCCTAAGGAGCCTAAGAAGATGTTTGGTGGGAGCTCTAGGAAGACTTTTGCTTCTCCTGATAAAATTATATGACCATTCTCCTTCCTACCTGAAATGAGGGCAGGAACTGTAGTAGCTGTCTTCTGACTATGAGGTAAAATCATGTTGTACTGGACATCCGAGCAACACATATCTTCAGAATAAGTAAATTCCTCCTTACTTGTTTTAAGCCATTATAGGTTTCTTTTCTGTTACTTGCAACACTGTCCCTTCCCTTTGGGCCTTAAAGGCCAGTATATGACTCCTAGTAAGGTGAAATTAGCCTCTTCAGGATAGAGATGTTCGCTTAAAAGGCTAAATGTTCAGATTTTAATCCTGCTCTATAATCTTTAAAGTAGCTGTTCTCTTAAATATGTATGGGAAAAGTCAGAATATTTCAAGGTATCTATGTCATACACCTGTAGATTGTATGGCCAAGATAACTTAAAGCAGAGGCTGGTATAGGGATGTCCAGGGCATAATGTGATAGAGAAAAGTTAGCTTTACAGAGTTTCACTTTTCTCTTTCCTACCATCATGCTTTAAATTATAATTTTTCCATAGAAGGACAGTATACTAAATTACAACAAGATGTTAGATAATCAATAATTATATCCCAGAAGATAGCCCATAGGAGCATATAGATAATAGTGAAATCATAGGCATCTACATAGGGAGATTTTTTTTTTTTTTTTTATGGCTAAGAAAAAGTTTTCTTTAAGATCTCTTGAAATAATATCCTACAGGTAAAAAATCTATCATATGAGGTCAGCCTGGCATCTGCAATGTAACTTGATAAAGACCTGTTTACAGACTTTACTCTCACTAATAGAGGAAAAATTGGGAATGCAGAATCACAGATAACCCTAAACCATTTATACCTGTTTTCTCTGGATGCAGTTAAGAACAAGCATTTTGATACATACCTACATTTTGTCCATGTACACACATATTCTGTACTCACTTGCCCATAAATCTCTTTACAGTTTATTTTTATCACAGAGACACTGATGTATGGAAAGGGGCACCAGAGAGACACAGATAACTACTACTTCGCTATAATACAAATTTGCCAGTAAATAGTACATGTCAATGAAGTAAGTATACGAGACTTCACTCACACAGGAGGCTATGGTTCCTAGCCCCTGCTAGGTTGACAGCAAACCAAACCCTGGGTCTACGGTAATACCGCGTGGGTTAAACACTATACTCCTGCTTAGAAGCACATCATGTCTTCGATGGGCACCTCGACTCTCCCGAGCGAACAGCCGCGCACATGGAAACCCTTGATGTATGAGCCATCAATCCTCACTGTGTTTAGAGAGATCCCCAACTGGGATCTCCTGCTGCAGGAAATACTAGATATGATACAGAACACAATACATTTCGATTAAAGCAGAAAGAAGTTGCTCCTTCATAAAGTGCAATAAGAAGCTAGAAGATGTGTCTCGAATGTAAAATGTGATGGTAAAAGTCTTGGTAATGTTCAACGGTGGCTTTCCAGGTTATACAATAACTTGAGACAGATCACACTGCCTTCCCCTACTCACCCTCGACATTTTAATTCAAATCTAGGTTAAATCATGTTTAAGTAATTGGCTGCTTTGTCAGGACAAAAGAAAGAAGGACTGAGTTTAAGGAGGCAGTATGTACAGATTAGGCAAGCTGGAGAGAGAATAGCTCAACTGTTTGGCTTTGGTGATATTCCAAGCAGAGCGGTGGCTGTTATGAACAAATGTTGGGGGCATTTTAAGTGTATGACTTCTATTGATCAACATAGTTCAAAAATCACCCACAGATTTGAAATCAAGAAGGAGACTCTCCAAGTAGGGAATGGGGATGTAATCCTGGTCCTTCTCTTCTGCCCTTAAGTTGCAATTGTCCCTTTGGGAGTTTTTAAAGCTGTCATCAGCATGGCCAACTAGCAGGGGTCTCAGGGTCCCCTTTCAACATTCTCCTCTCAGCCAAACCCAAACTCTTCTCTGGTTTTCCCTCAACGTGGTTGGCATTTTCAAGGGAAACTTCACTAAGGGAGACAAAAATAATGATGTAATCAAAGACAAGATCAAGAGAAAATCCCATCAACATTAAAAAAAAAAACAAACTTATGAAGTACAAGTATTATTTTGTCTTAAAATTATTATATCAGGACCTCCAAAGAGCTGGAACTACTTTATTGATTCTGGTTTCTTATCTCCTGATTCCTGATCTTCACTGGGTGTGTAAATCTTTACATTTTATTGTTGGAATAATTTTTTTTTTTTTTTTAACAATTTTCTAGACCACTGGCCCCTATTCCAATTGTAGAGGAGGAAAAAAAAATTCTTTTCCTCTACCTGTCTTGATTTCTCCAGCTGGAGCCCTATAAATTAGGTGCAGAAGTCAGATTTACAAAAGAAAAATAAACAGAAGTTTATTAATATGTACATTGTGCAGAGGCACCTGGCACAGTTGGTTAAACATCTGACTCTTGGTTTCAGCTCAGGTCATGATCTCCGGGTTGTGAGATAGAGTTCCACTTCCGGCTCTGTGCTGAGCATGGAGTCTGCTTGAGATTCTCTCTCCCTATCCCTCTGGCCCTCCCACTCATGCTCTCTCTCTCTCTCTCAAATAAGTAATCTTTAAAAAATATGTACATCATCCATACACATAGGAGCACCCAGTGATGAGAAACCCAAAGAGGTGATCAGAATTTGGGCTATATACCATCTCAAGGTAAACAAAAAAGGGTGCTGGTAGCTTCTGGGGGAGGAACTAGTTTTGAAAAGATGACCAGGAAAAGTATGGTAAACAACTGTTGTTTAGTAAGAGACTTACATTGGTGCTTTCTCCATTACTAAGAGTTCTTAAAGTCTTCCTCTTCCTGGTAAGGGAAATGTCCTTACACATGGAAATGTCCTTTATAAATGTAAATTTCTTTTACAAAAGGAAAACTCATGCTCTGTTTTTAGAGCTTTTCTTGCACTTGCCATTCCTCAATGGCTTTTAGCTCAAAATAATCCATATGCCAAAGAGACATATTTTGGGGTGACATATTCTGGTCTCCTTCACGGTGAAAACCAAACAGGACCTTGTTTCAATGTTTTAGCCCTCTTTGGATATCTTCATTAAACTCCTTGTCATGGCTCTTCCATTGGGAATGGTTGCATTGTCTACTTGGTCACCCTAATGCTGTGATGTCCACTTCACAGGAAATAAATGACAATATTCTGACCATATCATACACATGTGATCTTTCTAATTTTTTTTTTTAAGATTTTATTTATTTATTTGAGAAAGAGACAGTGAGAGAGAGCATGAGAGGGGAGAAGGGTCAGAGGGAGAAGCAGACTCCCTGTGGAGCTGGGAGCCTGATGCGGGACTCGATCCTGGGACTCCATGATCATGACCTGAGCCGAAGGCAGTTGCTTAACCAACTGAGCCACCCAGGCGCCCTACACATGTGATCTTATTGGATTCTGATCCACGGTCTTGAAACATGTTTCATCCACTAAACTCAGACTATCAAAGAAAAAATAATTTCAAATTAATTTAAGTATTTCCCTTGCATTTCTTGAAAACAGTAAAAGACATTCATAGTTCATAGCATAGCATTTCTACATTTTTTTTCTCTCCTAACTACTTACTTCACACCACTGAGGTGCTCTTGACTAATTTACCTACAAACCTCTTAAAAAAGGTCCTGTCTTCCCCACCCCATGCCCCAGAAGAACTTTTCCCTAACTCAAGCCATTGCATTTCTTTTTCTACTTCACTCTTTTCTTTTATTTGACCCCGCTCTCCCTCTGTCCTACATCACAAAGGCCTGAATTATTACCTGCTGATGCTGGCAATGAAGCAGCAGAAGCTTCTCAACAAGTAAGAGAAGAACAGGAAGAAACTGAGAGAGTGAAGCTGGAATCTTTTTTTAGTGGGCAGAGGAAGGGGCAAGATTGCAAAGTTTCGTGTCAATAATTTTTGTTCTTCTACACTTTGAATAAGATTATATATAATTGTCCTCAGAAGGCCACTGTCTTCAGTAAAGGGTGAACTGGACAGGTCTCCTACTTTATTCAGTGCCTTCCTACTCAATACCCTTGTTTCTACCTACGTTCTTCATCCAGAGCATTGTGTCCAGGTTCATCTCGGATTCTGGGATGACCTACTTTTAATTCTTTGAGTTTCTGGTATAGCAAAGCTGTGGCCCTAACATTTGGAGTCTAATCAATGAACAATCCCAATTCTTTCAATCTCTTTTTCTCCATTACAAAATAGAAAAATTCTCATTGCCCCCAAATTTTGAGATGATCTCTCTCTTCCCCCAGGCATATTTACCGTTGACCTCAGATATGTGAATTTTACTTTAATATGGCTTTTAAGAAAGGAATATGAAGCTCAGAATAGCAAGAACACATTTGAAATAGTTGCAGGGATTGAGAACATAGGATATTGGGAATGTTGGAAGTAAATTCTTTTTTTCTGAAATTTTCAATACGCTTTCTGGATCCACATCCCCCTTCCCCCCTTGACGAGAAATTCTATGGTTCATAGGAACACACTGGTTTAATAAAATTGGCCTTCTTCCTTCTACTAAAAGTTTACCTGCGAGAGCCCCGAACATAATAAAATCAGATTATGAAGGCAATCATATTTACTTGTAATAAATCAAATCTTGCAGACATCAGTTAAGTCTCCCTACTGCACTGGGACAATATCATGCGTGCATACATCAATACCTGAGGTGTCAGAAATATATTTCATAAGTTTAGAAAAATTGCACATACACTTGCAGCACCATTATGAGCAGTGAATTTGTAATGTGAACATTATGATGTATAAAGTGGCTTTGTTCCTACATTTAATAAGCACCACATGTCAAGCCCACAAACATAATGGAATTTGCTGGTGATTTCTTACCATTAAATGTAGGTTATTGTTTTCAGGGAAAAAAAAGAACTTTTCCATGCTTTGCTAACATTATCCATTTCCAAGCATATGACCTCCTTCAATTTAGTAGCAGACTCTTTAAATTAGTAAATAAATAAATAAAACCAGACCCACCACTGTGACATTAAATTAGGTTGAACTAAAATAACTGTTGGCCCCAGCCTTTGTCTAGAATTAGCTGCTATGAAACTCTATGCCTTTCCTTTTGAAAAACATCTTTTAAAATTATAGCAGCCCCCAAACACACTGTCTCCCATAGAAAGGTCCCAGTTCAATACAGCATTTTCAGGATGGATTCATTGAAATTATACGGCTTTTTCCTCCGACCCAATACTTCAAAATTGCTAGCTTATTTATAAAGGGTTATAAAATGGAGTTTGAGTTTAAAGAGTTAGTAAATTCTATAGAGGTGATTTGGGAAGGTTGGCATTTGTGTGTATTTGTTTTAAGTATCTTTTAATAATTCGGTAGGTTTATAAAAAAATAATAATTTGGTAGGTTTATTATAAGAATAGGTCTATGCCCCTCTTTTGAGAATCTCTGAGGGAGTGGTGATAAAAATAAGTAAGTAGACTCTCCTTTATTTCATTTGTTTTCCAAAAAATCTTCTCTCAGCAATGTGTGTCTGTGAGATCTTTCTGCATTAGTATATTAGCTTGTGTTCTCTTAGTGGAGGGGGCTATGGTTAGAGAAGTTTGAAAGACTGGAAGGGGAAGCAGTAAAATTGATAAACGGGTGTGGAACCGATGTTGGGTGCAGGAGACAAGTGCATTTCAGACACACCTGATGACACTGGAAATGTGGGTTCTACTGGGCAATAGTAACATCCATCAGCCAAGGTCATTGCTTTATACTGTCTCAAGCACTGGCATGTGGAAAGATTTCAGACTCCCTATGAGCTTCTTTTTCATTCTTTCCCACTCTGTTTTACATCTTTCCATCTGTTTCTCTCCTTTTCCAGTCCTTTCTTTTCCATTCCTCATCATTTTTATTAGAGTACATCCTAGATACCTTGACTATTTTAAGCATTTGGTAAATGAAATGTTTGCTGAAGTCTCTACTGTCATGGGTCTTACAGGATAAGGAGAGAAGACAGAGATAGCACACCAAGGGGTCACTGATAATAGAAGGTTCTAACACTTCAGAGTCCCTGGGCGGCTCAGTTGGTTAAGCATCCAACTCTTGATTTCAGAGCAGGTCATAATCTCAGGGTTGTGAGACTCATCCCCAAGTGGGATTAGGCACTCAGTAGGGAGTCTGCTTGGGATTCTCTCTCTCTCTCCCTTCTCCCCACCCCCCACTCTCTCACACACACACACACACACACACACACACACTCTCTCTCTCAAAGAAATGAATCAATCTTTTTTTTTTTTTTTAAAGAAGATTCTAGTACACGCTCACATGAGTGGTTACTGACAACAACTGTGATTTATGAGAGAAGAGAGAGCACTGAATTGAGTGGTGGGCTTGAGCGGGGATTGTGAAGAGCAGTGGGTTTTGTATTTGTGGAGAATACAGACAGAAGGAAGAAAAGGCCTGAGAACATACTTCCCACTTTCTGGGAGGAAGGAAATTCATTACTGTTTAATTTTGCTCTTTAAATTCTGCCTAAAGAAATTTCAAGGACCTCTCTAGAAAAAGTTCACCATGTTTACTTATCACACAGTATTTTCAAATGGAACATTTTCTCCCTTTTGTTGTCTTAGAAATAAGCATTTCCATTCCCAACTGCTCTCAAAGATCCTACTTCAAAAACCACCCACTCTGGGTCTCTGAAATAGGTTGGTATTTAAAGACTCCCATGTCTCATTGTTCATAAGACTTAGGTTGGACACATACAGTAGAAAAGCAAAGCTCAGTGCTGTGAGGAACTGAAAACACCCATTTTGTTGCTCTCGAAGTTTGGGGAAAAAGGCAGAAAAGAAGAAAGAGGAGAAGCAGACAGAAGAAAAGAAGGAGGGGAGATAAGCCAACAGTGCACTTTAACACTTACTATACGTCCAGCTTTGTGCCAAGTTCCTCACATCTATTTCCCTTCTTTCAACCTCACAGTGACCATTTCAGGAAGCTATTAAGGTTATCTCTATACTTATGGGCTAGGAATATAATAGAGAGAGAGATTAAAAAAATTTCCCTAAGTTCCACACTGCTAAGGGGCAGGACTATGTTTGAAACTCGAGTCCACCTGTTCCAAAGCCTGTGTGATTATCCATTGCATTTCTTCCCCTGCTAATAAGACTATCAAGAAAGGCAACTGCTTGATATTTTGTTTCCAAATTTACTGGATTCAACTGAAAAGTAAAGCCCTCAAGATCTCCAGGCTTGGACTTGATGGGCTTCAAGTCCTTTCCTTATAGTTGATGGCACAAAGGCAAATTAAACTGGTGGGCCTAATGTTTAGTTATCCAGTCAAAACTTTTTGGGTGATTGATATATTTGTTTTTGATTGGTGGTAAAGATTTAAACATCATTAGCAGGTAAAATATCTTTCCCATGTCTGAGGGAGGGTGGGTGGTGAGGCATATATGCTTGGGAGTGTGAGGCATATATGCTTGGGAACAATACACTTCCATTATTTTAAGCTTTTAAGCCAACCAGTATATGATGCTTTGTGGCGGCAGCCCTGTGAACTTCAAGCTCCAATATAAGAAGGAAGGACAACCGCCTTACAAAGATGACTTAATCAGCTTCCCTGATGGTGCAAGATCGAGCTCAGCAACAAAGCCCCAGTGGTTCTGCTTCTCTGATGGGGCCCTAACTGCTACGCAGGAAAGAAATTAGTTTAAAAAGGACCACAAAACTCCAAGCACAGTTGCATAGTAGTTAAAGGTAACAAGGAGATGACTACCCATATGATATTGACAAAAATAATAAATCCGAGTCTTAACCAGCCAACAAAACTGATAGCTTATAACAAAAGTTCTTTGTTTCCTCTAACACAGGCTGTGCTGTTTAAACTTTGTTTGTTGATGCCTTTGTTAGCAAAACACATTGTTGACCACTGCCTGCATTTTCGCTGTTTTTAAAAGCAATGATTCTCATTTTCACCAAGTCACAACACAAGCCCTGAACAACTGATGCTCTTTCAACAAAGTTGAATCGAATTTAGGGATTATGCCCCATGGATTACTGTATACAACATAATTAGCATTTATTAACATTGTAACTTTCTTTGGAAAAAAGGTAAAACTGAATATTTGGCAGTATTTTCATTAAAACCCTACCAGAGTCCTTGTGAGTCAAGAGATAGCACAATTGATTATCCCTGCTTTGAGCACAATCTGGGTCCAGCAGCTGGTGAGCAGGAAAGCTAGGAATAGCACTCTGGTGGCCATTCAAATCCCCACGATCATGCGTTATTTTCTCATGGAAATAGCAAATTTCTAATCGAAATTGTAGAGTTCCTGGGATTTTTTATTAAAATGACTAAAATCAGATTCCAAATTTCTTTGGATCTCAGCAGAGGAAAACTTGTTCATTACGAAACCATACAACCTAACAAAAAGGAAATGTGTTCAAGTTCATTTTCTCCATGAATGACAGCATTTACAGATCTCAAAATCTGTCTTTGAATTATCAGCATGATATTTTTATATCCTATAAATATATACATCCTGCAAATTATCATTTACTTTTATTTAATTTTCTCCTTTGAAGACTTTAATCGGATATTCAGAAAGCAACCTGACACTCAGCCATTTGAAAGGCATTTTATAAGTAGGCTTGGCAAAACTAAGATTCAGTGGTCTTCCTTTAAACGCTGCTTTTTTGTCTTTAATCAGGTCATCAGTTCAGCTATAAACTTAGAAGTATCCAGCCCATCCCCAAGTAGATCTGTGATTTAATATCTTTTCCAAGGTAGAACACAAGAACAAATCTAATCAGCACAAGTTCACGGTGTCTAACGGTTTTAAGCTTGGTGCTGGTGTTGCTTCTTCACTTGATACCATATAACTTATTTATATTAGTATGGAGAACTTTGCTATAGAATATTCATCATTTTGTCAAATCCCACTTCCCCTCTTTATCCTGTTCTGCAAGCTGCAACCAATATAATTACCTCGTACATCCATTTCAGCACATGACAAGTCTCTTGTCCTTAAAGAGGAACCTATGTAAAAGGTGATTTTATAAAAAGAGCCTGCTATATTTCAGTTGTCTTTTTAAAATATTAAGATGGAGGAAGGGGGGAAGTAATAGAAGCTATTTCTTCCAGAGATATATTTGACAAAGTAACAATTAGTTATTGGATTATTTTAACTCCCTTATAAAAATTAACTTAATTTCTTGGGTAGTCAAAATAGTGAGCTTAAAGCTGCTGCCAAGGGGTGTGTGTGTGTGTGTGTGTGTGTGTGTGTGTGTGTGACATAATTATGGTTGTTAAGAATAAAATATATTTCTAGTTTAGAGAATTCAGACATTTTTGCAGAGAAAGTTAAGTGGGAAATGATCTCACCTCCTTTTGTTGTGTTGCTCTGTCCATGAAAAGGAAGAACTGTGGATACATCAATCAGAGAGCTGCTGGGAACAAAATCAGTCCCTTACCTCTAGAGGGAAGAAAGAGAGAGGAGAGGTGGAGAGAATAGGAGAAGAAACAATCTGGAAGGATTCATGTACCAATAAACCAACGAGTCCTAAAGAGACAGTGCTTTACTTCTATGAATCATCAAGCTATAGTGCTTGCAACCAAGTCATTAGTGACTTTATTCAACAAAGCAACTCAGAGTAGATGGAACAGGCAAAACTGCCAATAGAGCGTAAGACGGAATACGATCTACTAGTAAATGAAGGGTTTAAAACCAAAACTAGATGTTGCATACTATTTGAAGAGAGTTAAATTAGGGGTGCTGATATTTCTTTTCATTATGTCCCGTACTTTCTAAGACTTGTTATACAAAGTAGTAAATAACATATTATTTAGTAAAATATATTTACTTTAACAGAAGGGTAAGATTGCCAGGGTCATTGAGGTGGGAGAAAACAAGTTAATTAGCTTTCAGGAAGCCTGCCTCCTGGTTCTAACTCTGCCATCAGATTTTCATTTTTTTCCACCTTGGGTTATTACTTAAAAGGCTCTTATTTCTAGACATGTAAAACAGAGAACTGGGGTTGGAGGGAGGCACCTGAATGGCTCAGTTCGATAAGCATCTGACTCTTGACTCTTGAGACTCTTGATTCCAGCTCAGGTCATGATCTCAGGGCCATTAAATTGAGCCCCAAGTCAGGCTCCGCACTCAATGGGGAGTCGGCTTCAGATTTTCTTTCTCCCTCTGCCCACGCCTGCCCTCAGGCTCTCTCTTTCTTTCTCTCTCTCAAAAATAAATAAATAAAAACATGTTTAAAAAAAAAAAAATAAAGCAGAGAATTTGGGGTAGACCAGTATTTTTCAGACTTGCTTTTCAGGCATAAAACTATTTGTTCGAGCAGAACTCTTACATGGAAATGCAGGGTGCAAACCTGGAGCAGCTCTGCTTGAAGCTGAGATGGGCATGATAGCCTTCCATGCTCCCACCATACCCTGATGTCACACAGCCTGGGGCAGCCGCCACTAGAACTGCAAGTTTGGGAAGTTAACCAGCTTCCAGGGGCTGTTTTTGGAATGATCGAACATCACACCTTCCTGGAGCCCTTGGTGCGCTTTTTTCTCCACCCAAATCAGTCTGAAATCACTAATTTAAGGTGACCTGATTTGGGGACCTGCCATATATAATTATCCTGGCTTTCTTCTCCTCTGGATTCTCACTTCAGTCATATTTTGAATTTCTCGTGTCGTTGGCTCTCTCCAATTATTATTAAAACTGTCTCCTATGTCATATTAATACAGCAGCTCCCCTTTGCTAATCTATTTTCTCAGGGAATTGTGATTTGGATTACAATTCCATAGCCTGGAAGAACTCTTCACTCACCAATTTACATCAACTTGCCACTACTCATTAATACCCTAAAATGTTCAGGCTACCCTCCATTCTGAGCATATGCTGATGTTTTACAATATCAAATGCTTTATGTATAGCTGTGCTAAAGCTTTGTGTATGCAGTAAAATAATTAATGATGAATTCATTTAGTCATAGTGGTTTTACTTTATGTTTCAACTAGAACAACCTATTTGTTTCTCTTGAGGTTGCCATTATTTCATTCATTACCAGTTGGGGATTAAATAGAATTAGAATAGTATTTTGCAAGTACATATGAATCACAGATTTATGTATTTAATTTATTTTTTGAATCGGAGAATACATGAGCATGGTTTTAAATGTCTTGAAGCTTTACAAGGCTCATAACAAAAATTAGCATTTCTAATTCTATTTCTCTCTATTCTTTTTTTTTTTTTTCTCCCTATACTTGATTCTTATCTTTGCCAGGTAATCATTAATCCCTTAACATTTTCTTCTAGCATTTGCCACCAGATTTCTAAATATTTTTTTTATTTTTAATTTTGTTTTACATATTCCCTACTGACCCTTGACCAACCCCTCGAAACCCACCACCATGCCTGCCAAACTCCTAATGCAGTTATATCAAAATTTACATAAATCAGCAGTCCATGCTTACATTGTTATGGCTCTGTGTTATTTATAGTTGAACTATATAAAGCACGATGGTTATATTTCTAGGCGCACTTTTTGTTTTTCCTAGAGTTAGTAATGGCCTTCCTCTTTCATTTTTTCTGTCATCTAAGTACTTTTTATTTGCAAATTCTGTTTAGAAATATAATTCTCCACTTAATATATCCCCCAAACATCAGATAATTTGTTAGTTTTATTTTTTTCATTGGAATGTATTTCTATATATGCTCCAATTTGATCTTTTTGCTCTCTTATCCTGGTACACAGCCATAGTTCTAGGATTTTAAGCCACTGGCTTGTGTATTGGGTTCTACCTCAGTGTCTTCTGTTGTACTTTCTGCTCCCCGAATCAAATGCTTTCCTCTTTCTTGATTTATTACCTCATTTTGGTGTAGTACATTCTCTAGTGGATTTCTAATAAAGGGTACATAGGAACTACATTTCTTAATAATTTGCATATCTGAAAATGTCTTTTTTGTACCTTGACATTTGGTTGATAGTTTGACTCCACAAGGACTGAAGGCCGAAAACCATTTTCCCTCAGAATTTCAAAGGCATTTAATCATTGTCTTCCGGCTTTCAATTTTGCTTTTGAGAAATCTAATGTCATATTGATTCCTAATCTTTTGTGACATGTTTTATTTTTCTCCTCTTTGAACATATTTGGTATCTTCTCTTTAGCCATGGTATTCTGAAAATTTACAATAATATACTGAACGAATGGCCACTTTCAATCTGAGAACTTACAGGCTTTGATTTTAGAATTTTTGAGTATTTTTTATTTAATCATTTCTTCCCATCTGTTTTTTGTTTGTTTTCTCCTTCTGAAAATTCTGTTATTTAGATTTTGAACCTGCTGCACATCCTTTCATTAACTTATATTTTATCTCTCCTCTCTCATCTCTTTTGTTTGTTTTATTTCGTTTTGCTTTCTGGTTGAAGAAGTAACCCAGAAATCACCTTATCTCCCATAAGTCTTAATGAATTTTTTATTTATCCTATCTATATTTAATTTCAGTAGTTCTTTTTTTTTTATTTTCTGAGTGTTCCATTAAAAAACTAGTATTCTTTTATTACTGTAATAGCTTCTCTTATCTTTCTAAAGATAATAATAATATTTTATAACATAATTTTCTCTTCTACTATTAGTGTCATGAATCCTCAGAGTTCCCATTTAGTCTTTGTTTGTTTTAATCCTGTGTTTCTGATAGAGGCTGTCCTCAAATTTCTGATGATCCTTAGCTCTCCCATTTATATTTGAGACACGAAAGAGTTGATAAGAAGCTCTATGTACGTGATTAGGACTTGTCAGGTGATCCAACAGAAACTGTTTGTTTAACTGAAAGATTTCCCACTGTTCTTTCAGTTTCCTCTGAGAAGAATCTGACAATCTTCTGCCTGAGGGTATAAGGTAGGTTGCCAGTATTCTCTGTGCTTGGTGGAGGAAAGGGGCTGGTAATGTTCTCTATGTAACATTCACTTAGTCTCCTGTTTTCAGCTGTGTCCGATATCCTAAAATATCCAATCAGTCTTTTTGCTGGGGTGGAAGAGGGAAAGATGCCTGGCTGTGTGGGGTTCGGGGAGGAGATTTAGACTGGATTGGCTATATAATTTGCAGGGCCCAATTCAAAAAATGAAAATGCTGTCACTTATTCAAAAATTATTAAGAATGCCAATAGCAGGGGCGCCTGGGTGGCTCAGTGGGTTAAAGCCTCTGCCTTCGGCTCAGGTCATGATCTCAGGGTCCTGGGATCGAGCCCCACATCGGGCTCTCTGCTCAGCAGGGAGCCTGCTTCCCCCTCTCTCTCTGCCTGCGTCTCTGACTACTTGTGACCTCTCTCTCTCTCTGTCAAATAAATAAATAAAATCTTAAAAAAAAAGTATTAAAAAAAAAAAAAAAGAATGCCAATAGCAGAGCGTTAAGCTACATGGGAGACTTCTAAGTGTGGGACTGTGTGCAAGTGCACAGGTTGCATGCCCATGAAGTCATCCCTGGGTTTAGGTGCTTAACTGCTTCTTACATGAATTTCAAACTAATTTTCCTACTTATAGTCCCACCTGCATCCCCATTTTTCAGAGGCACCTAGTGCCTCCAACGCCTGGGTTTCCCAGGCTCCTATGGCACAAAAGAGCTTGCTTCTTGGTTTTCCTTTCCTCTCCTAAGGCTCCCTCTCCATAGCACTTGATTTTGGTGTTGCTTTGAGCTTGCGAAATTGTGTTGATGTTGTCCTCTCCTCTTGTTCTGTTTGTTCTTATAGGTTTCTGTGTTGTTTTCACAAATCTGTTTTCTGTCATTGGAAGTACTCAGTAAATATTATTTGGGGAAAAAGTTGAAATAAATGCCTGTCTTGTATCTGCTATGTTTAATAGGAAATCTGAATTTTAGTTTTATATTTCTCAGAAACCATTTCCCCTCTACTCCAATGATTTTTGGGGACAGATTTATACTTTCTTAATGTAAGGATCAAAATCTTTATTAGATTAATGAATTATTTTTTTTAAATTTGCTCATGATTTCTGTTATGTTAATGACAAATTGATTACCTGAGTTTAGAAAAGAGTGGGCTGAGGAAATTAATGTTATTAATAAAGGTGGTTATAGAAAACAGTTCTGTATGAAAACTGCTCCAGACTCTATGTAAAGCAGAGCCCTCCGATTCCAGAGGCTTCTGTCTTACTTCTGACAGCAGATCATCAAATACGATATGATGAAGCCTTAAGGTAAATACAGCATATAATGAGAACCAAATCACAGATCACTCTTAATCTTCTCTGTTTGTTAGTTTGTCCTCCCCAAAACTAAATTAAACCAAAATAAAACATAACTACTAAACAAAACTACTAAATAAACATAAATAAAACATAATCACCAAAACACTGAATATGCATTTTACGACTACTATGTTTATTCAAATGCCAATAAAAATTTTAGAAGATTAAAAACATCTTGCTTCTCAGTGGAAACCTCTGACAAGAAAAGTATGCCCTTCAAATAAGCAGAAATTTCAAAATATATCAAGAAAACTACTAAAATATAAGATAGTTACTGATGGGAAGTAAGGACAAAATTGAGTATGAACTGGTTTTTCTTTCCTTTCTTTTTTCTCTTAATTCTCCATAAGGATATTCCCTTGTTTAGAAAAATTTAAAAGTTGTGAGAGACCCTAATCTGTTAGAGCTCTCCATGTGTATATGTATAGTGTATGTCTACATTTCTAATTCAGTGATTTCTTTTTCTTCATTAACAATAAGGACTGATGACATACAGATTTAGAGCAAAGAAAAAGTACATAGACTACAGATGGTGTTTTACCTGGAAGGAGAAGAGGGAAAAGTGGAAGGAGAGGGAGGAGGAAGAGAACAGGTGTGGGGAGAGGAGGAAAGGAAAGAAGGAAGAAAGGAAGGAAGGAACGATGGAAAAAAAGAAGGAAAGAAGGAAGGAAAGAAAAGGATTTTGACTCCCTGGCATCAGATAGATACATGCATAACTAAGGCTGTTGCTAAGCTTCAGGAAAGCCAGCGCACTTAGTACTGGCAGAGGAAAAATACTTGGTAGACTTTAAGACTAGTTACCCAGCTGCCAGAGTTATTCATTGCTTAAGGTTTGGTGAATATGTTCTTCAACTCTGGCAAAGTAGAGTTCAAGTTTTTAAAAAGATGGTTTGTAAAAACTGTCAAAATCTCTGGTAGGCTAAACTTGTTATCTTGCAAGGAGAGTAAAATCTCCAACTCTTCATATCTTGGCATGATGGCAGAAGATATGAGAGTGCTGGGTCAGAGACAAGGACTTTATTACTCAATGCATAGGAAGAATGGTTGCGCTTGTCTCCCAAGTTCCACCAAGGTGACATGAAGGGTTCTGAGTAGACACAATGGAGGAACCCTGAGCTTAGGGGAAATGGAATCCTTTTTAATATGCAGTGATCTTTGCTCCTGCAAAGGCCATTAAATTTATTATCCAGGGAAGTATGCAAATTGACCCTCTTTTCCAGAATGGGACTCTATCTCTTATCGTCAAGGTTTTTCACTGTACAGGCATCCTTAGAAAGACAGTCCAGAACAAAAAGACGCAGAAACACAACAAACCCATGGCAAATGTCTCCTGATAAACACACGGGGATGCTTTATAACATGTTATGAGCTTGGATCAGTAACAAATTTCTAAGAAGAGTCCAGATCAGAAATTTGGCAACTTGTCAGATGGGTCTACTCAAATGTTCTGTCATGTGTAAGTGATGGACAAGATGATGATGGGAACAGAAAAGACTCCCCCCTCCCTGCCTCCAGATATCAATCTGTCTCGTATGGCTTCATGATTAGTAATCCAGTTAGTAAGTGGATTCTTGATTACCAGTTAGATCAATTATTTTGTGTGAATTGCATTCTTCAGGGTTGGCTTAAGTCCATTTCCCTATATTTCAGATATCATATATATAATGAGGGATTTGACTGGAACGTCCTGAAGGTCCTTTCTGGTTGTATATGTGATGCATCTATATGTTATACGTATCTGATTATTATCCAGGGATTACAAAGCCAAATGTCTACAGGAGCAGATAGGGAACTAAATGTGAAGTGAGCCAAGTAGGGAACCATGGAAGGGTTTTTTGAATTTGGCACCATTGGCATTTGGGGCTGGATAATTCTATGTTGTTGAAGGCTATCACATGCATTGTAGGATGTGTAATGGCATCCTTGGCCTCAATGTACTAGTGTCAATAACACACCCCATCCTTAGCCATGACTATCAAAAACATCTACAGACATTGCCAGATGTCTCAAGGGTCAAAATCACCCTAGACTGAGAACCACTGGCTACAGAAAACCAAACAGCTCAGTTTAAAATGCACAGGCTCCACTCCTCTCCAGTGGATTATTGCAAGGTGGGGATACTGGCCCAGTTTTGCCAAACCTGAAAAATTTTCAACAGAAGCCAGAATTCTAGATATTTTTAAATCTCAAAGCACTCAGTTTTAAAATACTGGTATATAACTGCCTTTCTCACATTATTTCGAGGGTATGACTGTGAGGATGAGACATTTGAGGGTTTGTAGTCACTTCTGAGCTAGACCATCTCCAACAAAGGAACACAAATTTTCTTAGAAGTGCATGTCTGGAATAGGTCATTCTTGATTGTTGGCCGATATCAAAGAGAGTGATAGAGAGCACTGGAAGTATGCAAAGAAGTTTGAAATTATGGGGAAAAGAGGTTACCCAGGGAAGGGATGAGGTGAAAAACTTGTTGCTTTTAGACTGAAATGTGTATCTTTCCTGGACTGTCCCTAGTTTCTTTTTACTTATCTTGGCTGATCCAGGGCTATACCTGTAGCAAGTTGTTGGAATTTTTACAATGGCATTGCCAGGGAGCATCTCTACATGTCCGGGCTCTCCAACAGAAAATTGGACTCACAGGAGGAAGATGTGTTATCACTGCTCATCCATTAACCCTATGCATCATTTGCTGGTTTATCTACCTGAGAGATTAGGTGTGCAATCTAATGGAAACAACCATCTTTATAAAACCCAGCAATTTCAAAGCATTTAATTCATTTGTACTAAGACTTCTGCTCTCTCTCCTATTATGCCCTATGAAATAAATGTCTCTAGTCTATTCTGCAAAAATAATATTTTTTTATTTTATTTTCTTCAAAGACTATTTGTTTATTTGTCAGCAAGAGAGTAGAGAAAGGGCACAAGCAGGGGGAGCAGCAGGCAGAGGGAGAAGCAGGTTCCTCGCTGATCGAGGAGCTCGATGTAGGACTGATGCTGGACTCCAGTATCATGACCTGAGCTGAAGGCAGACACTTAACTGACTGAGCCACCCACATGTCCCTAATTTTTATTTTTTAAAAAAGCCAATTTTAATAGTAATACTGCATTTATGGAAAACAGAGCAATATAAAAGCAATTATTTGGTGAGCATAGCATAATGTATACACTTGTCAAATCACTAAGTTGTACGCCTGAAACTAATGTAACATTGTGTGTCAACCATACTCAAATAAAAATAAATGTAAAAGCAATTTTTAAGATGACAGTTGCTCTTTTTACTTGAAAATCATGCTGAATATGTCAGATCTACTAGGAATATCGTAATTAAGAATTACAGTTTTAGGGACGCCTGAGTGGCTCAGTTGGTTAAGTGTCTGCCTTTGGCTCAGGTCATGATCCCAGGGTCGTGGGATCGAGTCCCATATCAGGCTCCCTGCTCAGTGGGGAGCCTGCTTCTCCCCTCTGCCTGCTGCTCCCCTTGCTTGTGTGTGCTCTTCCTCTCTCTCGATCTGACAAATAAATAAATAAAATCTTAAAAAAAAAAAAAGAATTACAGTTTTATTTTCACTATGTATTAATAGTAATTAATTATGCTACATAGTGATGAAGAATAACAACTTTGTTTCCAGTAAAAGAGAAAGAATTCAGAATGATTAAAAGGAAACAATACCATGCTGCTATTAAAGAACCAGTCATGGGAAAGCATATGCTCTGGATATCAGGGTGACTGAAATCAAACCTCCACCCGTCTTTCCCACCTGTCCTTTAATTTCCAGAAACCATTTCACTGGCTTGAAATCCCTGAAGTCCAGTTTTGACAAGACTAACTCTCTAAAGCGCGAGAAGATAGTGATAGCAGAGTCTAGCAGTTTAAAAGTTCTGTGCTCGGGAAATATTTCAAAGGGTGTTAGACTGAATAAAGAAGTCTACCGTCTTTCTGATGCCAAAGAATCTAAACTTCACAACACGGTATCTTTGGTTGCCAAGGTGTGTACTTTGTAATTCAGTGACCAAAAATGGTTTCTGCAAGCTTTACTGTCCCAGTTCTCCTGGAAACAGAGTTTCTGTGACTAAGTGCAGGACAGAGGAAGCTTTGCTCAGCACCCCAGGCCTCTCTTTGTGTCACTGAACTCCCCACTCCATTTTTGGTTGTCCATGTTCACTACTAAATCCATTCTCAGGCAATATCTGCTATTAACAATTTTGTGTGTGTTGAGTCAACATGCTGATGTACCAAGTAAACCTTACCTCCAAATACGGAGTAAGTGGCTGTTTCTTGTTATAGAAATTGCAAGCAACAGCTCTGAGATGGAGAAAGAACCTGTCATGTAAGAAGTCCTGTCTTTGACCCTCGCAATTGCAGTGTGTGTATGGCATGGAAAAGTTCTTAATGCCAGAGAAACAATGGTACCTATTATGATTGTGTCTGTGTCAAATTCTTACGTAGCTTGGCACAGCCTAGGACGCATTCTGGACTTAGCAGTGATATGGTTTAACATGAAACTTTGGATCTGACTGAAAGGAGGTACATGCATGAAAGCAAGACAGCATTGGGGTGCCCTGGAAGGTGTTTAGGCATGTGGCCAAAGACTCATGGAAACTTTGAGTGCTACTGACTAGCTACTATGCTCCATTCAGTCCTCTTTCTCACCCTCATCTAAAGTTCTCAAAGACTTCACCAGTGCTAAAAGTCCTCCCAAAGCCGTGTAGGTAAAGGGGTAGGGTGCAAACTCCTTGTTAGATCTGGAGAAACTGGACACATTCTTCTCCCTCAAAAGCTGATGCAGACCTGGTCACTGTGGATAGTAGCTGAATCAAAACAGTGTCGGTCACCTCAACCTTGAGTATGGTGCAACTCAGGTGATGTAATCCTTTATTTCACTCTCACTAATGGGTGTTGAGCTAGTTCTTCTTGGTCCTGGATAAAAACTCAAGACAGTCCTCATTTGGTCACTCTGGGGTACCACAGAGTGTTTTCCCATCACTTCTGTCTTACAACACAGTCTCAATTGAGTAATTGTCTTGGTCAGTTGCGCTGCTCTAACAAAGATACCAGAGATTGGGTGGCTTAAACAACAAACATTTAATTCCTACAGTTCAGAGGCTGAAAAGTCCAGGATCAAAGTACTGGCAGATCCAGTGTCTGGAGGTCACTGCAGAGAGGGAGAGGGAGCAAGCTGTCTCCTGTCTCTTCTCATAAGGACAGTAATCCCATCGAAAAGACTGCACCTCACAACCTAATTACTTCCCAAGATCCACCTCCAGATACTATCACATTGGGGATTAGGAATTCGACATATGAATTTGGGGAGGACTACAACAGTCCATTCACAGCAGTAATCATAAAGTCCATCTTAATTTAAAGTTAACACTTCAAACATGATTTGAAATTAAAACTGTTCTCCCCTCTCCTGCTCCTGTTTCCTTCATACTGGAAGCCTCTTGTCCACAAAGAGCATGGTCAACTTCTCTCTTTCCAACCTAGTGTATCGACTTTTTCCTTTCTCTGTTACGAACTAAGTTTGGCTCACTGGATGGGAAAAGATGTTAAGAAGTCAAGAATGTCACTTAATGGGAAATGGTCATTTTAATCCAGGGTTGCTACTTTCTGGGCTCAACAGGTATTAATTACAATATGATTTTCTTTAATGGGAGATTTTGTGAGTTCCTCAGAGACTACCCCTCTCATTTCCCTCATTGCTGAGGATATCTTATCTAAAATTCATTAGATGAGGACAAATATACCTCTATTCTGGCTTACTTCTTCCTCAGCTGCTAAGAATAGATTGGTCAGTCCAGCATCCTCTGCTGAGGTCCCGTGGCCCTTTCAGACAGACTCTAAGATGCCCCAGTGCCATCCCTCTCTCATGCATGGCCCAGGTCTGGTACAAAGGGAACAATCCCCCACTTTTTGCCCTGAGAAATTCTAGGAGGGCAAGTCCTCCATGGGGCTGAGACCATGGCTAAAATCCCTGCAGTGCCCACAATATGTCATATCTCACTACTTCACCTACTTCTATCCTTTTTTTTTAGTATATGTGCTGCGGAAGCGAGCACTACTTCTATCCTTCTTAATCCATCAAAGAGATAAATGTTGGGAGTTAAGAGACTGGGAAGAACACTGTAGTTCTCAAATGATTACCATGAGCTGCAATTCATATGGTCCCTCTTCTTATGCACTATAAATGGGGGAGTTTGCAGAAATAAAGTGCATGGTCACTTGAGATTTTGTGAGGGTGAACATGACAGATTTTAATGCCTTTGTTTTATAGTCGTCTACCCCCCAAAATAAGAAGAGTTGCTGCGTGGTTCTTTTATCCAAGCATCAATCTCCATGAGGAACTCTCCCTAACTCTTTTCTAATAAACACACTTTTCAGTGATCTAGTATCAGAATTTTCTAAGTCTAGGACAGGTTATATTCCAAAGAGGCTATCTGTAAGATTTAAGGCAATTCATGGTGAGTACAAGGGCAACTTTTTATGTAACTTAGGGCATTAATAAAATACTTTTCAATCTTCATTTTTCATTGGTTACTCCCTGAAGAGCATATCTGTCCCAGAGATCCCTGACATTAAGGCCAGAAGTGAGCTAGAAAGAAGTCTTCGTTTTAAGTATAATTTATGGTCATCAAATTGGAGAACTCCGAGGCCACAATTCATATCAGAGTCAATGTGCATGGCCTCATGTGGTAGCCTGTGTCTGGTTCTTGTGCTTTTGGGGGGGGGGGGGACAAAATAAATTCTTTTTTTTTTAGATAATAGTGCAAAGTACATGGAGAGAGAGAGAGAGAGAGAGAGAGAGAGTGTGTGTGTGTGTGTGTGTGTGTTGTATTAACTGGAGATGGGCTTTGAAGAAGCCCAAAAAGAAAACATCTCATTGCTCTCTAGAATATAAGCTCCATGATGGTAAGAGTGTTTCCTATTCACTGTATTTTGTATTCATGGATGAATCCTAAGCACTTGGGCTAATTCCTGGCACATAATAGACCCTCAAAAAATATTTGGTAAATAAACAAATATATTACGTTTCATTCTTCTCCATAATAGAGAACTGAAATGATATTCCCCAGTTCCCATGTGAGTCTTGAAAATTTTTTAATTTATTTTATCTCAACAATAAAAGACATTTTAGAAAAATAAATTTAATTTTGATAATTTATGAGGCTTCTAATATGTGCTAGTTACAGTCCTAGATACTTTCACATACGTAATTTGATTTTCCCAATGACTGCAAAGAAAGTATGGATATGCATGTTTTCCCAGATAAGTAAACAAACCTAAAGAGATTTAGTTACTTGCTAAATAGCAAAATAAAGATCTAAATATTGGTCTTCTGCCTTGAACTCTAGTGGTTTATTCACTCTATGGAGACATGTGTTTTAATTTTTATGAAGGCATTAATTTTATTCTATGACATGCTTCATTACATTATATATTGCAAATGCAATTCCTGTGTTGTAGTAAGAAAAGCTCTTCAAACCAGAGGAGACACATAGAATGCCTTTAGCATTGCCCTTAAATTTTTCTATCTACTCTTCTACTCGATTGAAATGCATTTTTAGGCTGGACCAGTTCTGGTCCAGATCTGTACTTCCTATGACTATATCGGAGATGTGGGGCCTGGGGTTGAGTGATAGACTGGGATGGGGTTACATGATATTGATAGGGGTGTTGTATTTTTTTTTTAAGTAGGCTCCACGCCCAACATGGGGCTTGAATTCATGACCCTGAGATCGAGACTGAGCTGAGATCAAGAGTCAGATGCTCAACCGACTGAGCCATCCACACACCCCGACAGAGGCATTGTATTAACTAATAAAGATGTCCGGCTGTCAAAGCACCTCTCAGATCTTAGACTACTTTGAAGCAAATCTGTTTTACCAACAACAGGTGAGTGTTGAAGATTCCCTTATGACTACAAGCTTGAAGCTCAGTTTCTACACCAAAACAAATACCTACTTGACTTGGTTTCCGACTGCATTAAAAAAAAAAAAAAAAAAAAAAAGAACATGGCTAATCATGGGGAATAGCCCAATTATGAGATGGAAAGTAGAAGAGCAACACCGAGTTTGAAATATGACTATCTGTGTGCTTCCAATTTAATATTTTGAAGGTTTTTGAGTCGTTTGATGAAGTCCAATGGTTTATTCAAACCATGATTAAAATGGGAAGTGCTAGGTTTTATTTCTGATAATCCTATTAGGATAGTTTAAAATAGCTAAGGAATAGCCATATACTTTGAATTTTCTAATTCTGGCCAAGTTCCAAAGTAAATTTGAGCACTGAGCTTCAGTGCAAATGTTCCTCCACTACGAAGGAGTTCTTGAAATACGGAGGCAAGCTTAGATCGTTTATCCCCCACACTCACTCTCTATTTCCTTTTTCTCACTTATCTTATCACGCTGTAATTATTGGTTTATTTCTCTGTCTTCCATCATTAAATGTATATTAAATGAATCAATGAATAAGCACAAGGCAATGATGTAGCCAGAATATGTTGCTTTCTTAGAGAGCTCTGATTTAATATTTGCTTAAGCCATGCTGTATCAAGTGTCTATATTACAAATACGTCTCAAAGCTTCTCATACTGTTCTCTGGATTTCTTCCCATTTCTAAGTGTTAGAGTGGTGATATTCTTTCACCAGACCCAACCAAAGGGTGGCAAATGCATTTTGTAACAGTAACAAACAAGGATAAGCCACAGCTCTTCCTGACCAGTGGTTCTCAAACTTCAGAGTATCTCAGCATCACCTGGAGAGATAACAAAGAACACAGGGGACCAGACTGGTTGAAGAATGTGGGCTGGTCTGTTCATTTTTTTTTTTTTTAATTTTATTTATTGATTTGAGATAGAGCGAGAGTGAGGGAGAGAGTGAGCACAAGCAGGGGAAGCAGCAGGCAGAGGGAGAAGGAGGCTCTCCACTGAGCAGGGAGCCCAACGTGGGGCTGGATCCCAGGACTCTGGGATCATGACCTGAGCTGAAGGCAGATGCTTAACCAATTGAGCCACTCAGGCACCCCTGGTCTGTTCATTTTTACCAAATTTCCAGGTGATTCTGATAACCAACCAAAGTTTGAGAACAGTATTCCTGGTGGGAAAATGACTGAATTATCACGCAAATCCTCTTCCCACTCCTGATATCCTGAGCAGAGAGGGGCCCACAAAGGAATAAAAGGGATCCCTGTAAAGGAAAAAATAGTGCTAATAAACAACAGTGTTCCCTAACACCTTAGGAAGAGTTTTCTATAGGTTTTGCACCATCAATAGCCAATCAAAATCCTTTCGAGTTTGAAGGGAAATACAAATTGTTTAGAGGGCTTTCATATTAATTTCAGGGTGTGTGTGTGTGTGTGTTTCCATAGAATCTTTTTCTCAAAGGAAATCTTATGTAGATTCTAAATATGCAAAACTCAATAATACTGGAGTTTTTCTATTTGAAATGCATGTGGTCAAGGGTGAAGTGGTGCCTGGCCCCTTGTTCCTTTTAATGGCTTTTCAGACTTTCCATGGAATATGCTGGGTTGGTAGGAGCACGATTTGAAAACCTCCAGTATAGTTTGATACCATTTTACCCATCACATTCTCCTGGATTCTTTTTGGGAGATGTAGTCAAAGCTGAAATGATAAATCATGAAAACCCAACATATACCTGGTTCTTACATTTAGGAAGGCACCTATATGCCAGGAAACTCCTGCCAGATCTACTGAAAGAAAAGGCAAGATGAAATTCTTGGCTTACGTTTGCCCCTGGACAGAAAGAAAAGCGTAAAGAACAACAACACTGAACGTGCCAGGCAGACGAGCTTTCATCCTGCTGTTGCCAGTTTGGCTCCCTACTTCCCTCTTCCCCTTTTAGGAGACATGTGTCTTTTTCAAGGGGAAAGGGATAGAGAAAAAGTTCCTTCTGATACTTCCTCCAATAGGGTCATTTGCCCCCCTGCCCTCAGAAAATGATAGCGTGACTTTCCCAAGGCTCAGATTGGCCGATTATTGCCTTGTTTAATGCAATCATGTAAGCCAGAAGTTAATTTTTTTTACGTATTTTCTTTTAACTTTTATTTTAATAGCTTAAATTCCTTAGCAAACTCAATTGTGCCTTTTAGAGGGGCAAGGGAGTATCTGATATTGATTATTCCCCAGACCTGATATTGATTATTCCCCAGATGGGAAAAAAATGCACATTCCATAGCTATCTACATTATTTCAGACACAACTGTCTCACGTGAAAACTGGAGAGATAATAACATTTTCTACTTTTAGTGTACAAACTAGTATTCACCCATACTGCAAAGAAACCAGAACAAGCAAGTGTAAGCGTTAACAAGACGGAATGGTTCTTTAGGAAACCTGCAACTCCTGCTCTCCTATCGGACATGACAATCCCCCTTTTACAATCATCTCATAGGATTAAGTCACTAGAGGATAAGCTCCTTAAATCTACTTTCCAGAAAACAATTGCGAGAAGGTTCTAAAAGCGATCCTTAATTCTTTTTCTAGGGAGGCAGGAAGAAATTTTATTTTTTTCTTTATCAGAAAAAAAAAAAAATCTTAGAATCCTTCTGGGAGCAAGACATTTGGGGGATGTACAGGGATTTCGACTCTATGCTCTATACTGCTTTATTGTCAGTCTTCAAGAACAATTTTTTCAACTGGGTGAATCTAGAGATACTTATGGGAGAAAATTCTCCCTCGCTCCAAGAAGAACAGAGAAAGAGAAAGAAGCAAAATTCTTATTTGTATTAAAATATGCATCTATAACGGGAGAGTACAATCCAGTATTTGTGTATTTAGAAATTGGTGGGAACGGGCACCAGGACGTGCAGTTAGCTCTTCCCTGCCTCCTCTATCTTTATTCGCGCACGTGGACTGAAGCCTGCATGCGTGTGCTCATTGCAATGTGCAGCTTATTGTCCATGTGCAGGCACAGATTTTATGCTAGCAAGTGTATGTATCAGCCAATGTCAAGTTTTCACTTTCAGAGCAGCACCAAAATTTTCGTCTTTAAATTCCTAAGTGTCATATACTTTCCAAAATTTCATCTTCCCTGGTTGCTATACCTAGGCTCACACATTTAAAAGGAGCTTAGCTTTGAAATTGATTTTTCCATCCTGCCCCAAGTTTTGCCCCATTTTGATTTTTGCCTTTCAAAAGGCAGGCACACAGTATAAATACGGAAAGCGGTAAGAAGGATATGCAAAATAAATGTAATTCAGTTTGATATTAGACCAAACGGTCTTTTATGTAAAATATATGAAAATAAAAAAATGAACGCGACGAAGTCAAAAAATTTTACTTCCAGCGTTGAGTATATTGATGAGGAAAAATTTCACTTCCAGCATGAAGAAATATAAAAAGATCAAATGGCCCCTTTCTTTGGTACAACTCTCAGTTTTTAATGACCTGGACACATTTCGTGCAAAAGAAATCCTCGTGGTTCATTATAGGTTGAATTTTGATCAATCTAGAATGTTAAATATAACTGAGTACCTTGGCAGTGATAAGAAAAGAAGATATCCTGTCTAAAATTCTTGGAATATGGCCTAAAAAAAATCGGTTGAGAACAACAAAACCTTATCCACAGTCGTCAATGCTTACCACCTTCTGACGTGGAAGAAAAGGAAGTTAATTCTATTAGAGACTCAGCGTTTGTACCAATTTCTCTTCAAGGTGAGAATGTTAAACTATTATTTATTGCCCTGCTACAGGATCTTACGAATCTGAAAATATTGTCACTTCTACTGGAATAAGTTATAGGCTTTTCCTGAATGCCAATTTCTCTGTTTTGAAGCAGCATTAAGAAAGAACACCATGTTCTGATGAAAATCGCCTAATTCCTAAGGGGAACAGAGAAAGACCTCTTTAGACAGAGCTAACATGAATTTCCCAGGTTGGAATAATAGGTACCCTGGTTCTGGCTTAGTCCTTCTTGTAGCTGAGTTACTCATGTGGTCGAGGCTCAGCTCCAATCCCAAATGATAATTACACGCACAGTCTCTCTCTCTCTCTCTATCAATCTCTCTCAGTCTCCTTCCTTCTAGGAAAGATGAGTTTGGGGTGGGAGTGAGGGGGTGATGGCTAATTGTAAGAGTCAACTTGACTAGGTCACAGTGTGCCCAGATATTTAGTCAAACATTTTTCTGGGTGTTCCTGTGAGGGTGTTTTACGATGAGACTAACATTGAAATTGGTGGATTTCGAGTAAAGCAGATGGGCTTTACTCATCTCCATAATGTACGTGAACCCCATTCAATGAGCTGAAGGCCTGAATAGAACAAAATGCACTCTCCCTGGAGCAAGCGAGAATTCTCCTCCCTCAGCTTTCCTCTGAGGCCGTGGCTCTCCTGCATGTCCAGCCCACCAGCCCACCTTGCCGAGTGTGGCCTTTCTAGTCTCCATCATCGTGTGAGCCAGTCGCTTACAATAAATCTCTTTATGGAAAGAGTTTAGTAGTTCTGTGTTTCTGTAAAACTTGGGAGAGGTGGGTGATACTTGAATTTCATTTCTGGGGACTTGGAAACTAATAGTATTTGGCTCACGATGGCCAAATTATGGTCACCAAACTCCCTGCTGGTTTGATGACTCCCTGATTGGTCACATAACAAAAGTGGAGCTGATGTTTTGTCAGGAGACACTGAAATGCTAGCTAGGAATCCCTTAATATTCCCATTCATTCATTCATTCATCCTCCCGTTTATTCATTTATCGAACAGTTAATGAATATTTACTGAGAGCTTCCAAGGTGCCAGACAATGTACTCTCCAATGAACATTTCAGACTGTAGCAATCAGGAGACAGAAATCACACAGCAGGTTTTACAGGTGGAAGTTCAATATAAGAATCATTAACTGTAATATATAAGGAATATATAAGGAAATATGTAAGGAAACTCTATATGGTACCCTAGAGCCGAGAGAGAGCAACCAAAGAAGGACAAACTTAGTGACGTCACTGGAGGAAGTCTAGTTCGGCCACTGGATAGCAGAGATACTGACACTTTCTCTAGGCAAGAGCTAGTCTGGAGCTATTGAGCTACCGCAGGCAACTCTCTAGAATGCATGTGGGGAGCGCATCAGAACTTGGGCATGGCCATGAAGGCTTCCCTCTGGGGCTGCCTGGGGGCCTTTGGGGTCCCTGCAGAGAGGGCTGTGGACAGGTTATCGCCAGTCCCAGACTGTAGAGGTGAGGGGCGGGGTGGTTTGCATTCTGTCTGTCTGCATAACAATGGATCTCCTCATCCCCATCTCACCCCCCTCCCCACCATCAGAAATTATAGGAAGCCCCTTCCTCCTGCAGTGTCCTTCTAGTACCTTCCAATAAGAAGGTTTAACATCATGCTGGGTTTAAAGGAGAAATGCTTATAGGAATTCCATTGTTTATCATAGAGCATATACTGAATGATGCATTTGGAGCTGAGAGGCAATCAATTGATAAGTGACATACAGGTGAAGAAGATGTAGTCCCTGGCCTCAAGCTACTCCCTGTTTAAGATGGGACAAAGACCACTAAATAGGCAGTTATTCAATAGTATGACAAATGCTATGACAGAGCTAAGTGTGGCATCCTAACCAACCTAACCTAGTCATGGTGGAGAATGGGGGTCAGGATCAGCCACAAACCCTCCTTTTCACACTACTCCCTTTGGTCAGAGACTCATGAGTCTACAGTCTCCATAGAATGTGGCCTTGACTTAGGCAAATGGGGTTAGAATTATCCTCCAATAGCACTGTCTACAAATTGCTCAGAAATCCCTCCAGACAACTTGGCTTCTCCCATCCTTCACTAAATGTGCTCCACATCTTACAATCATTCAATTATTTTCATCACCTGATCTGAATCAGATTTCTTGCAAGGTATTTAGATTTCTAGATTGTTAGAGTGAAATGAACAAGTAAACAAGCAAAAGAATACAAAGGCATTTAAAATCACAAGTTGCCTTCAGTAAGAAGAGGGCGGGAAACCACACTCCCCCAATCCCGCCCCACTACCACCACACACACAAACACAATACAAGAACGGGAAGAGTTCCCTGAGACAGTGCCCCACACTAAGCCTACAGCACTTGGCCGATGGAAAAATAATTTCTTTCTTTCATCTGTGCAAAAGAACCAGGTTCCTACTCAAGCTTCTTCAGCCAGCAAACACTCAGCACCCTCTTAATACAGAGCTTATACGAGACATTATCATTTCCAATGATATAACATTCTAAAAGTCATAAAGAACCATATAAATGTCGTTGCTGTTATTACATAAGATCATTGGCCTTCAGGTTGGAAGGTATTGCTGAGAGGAGTATTTTTCATGTGTTCAAGTATAACAAAGAAGACCAACAGGGACCACAGCCATATTAAACCTTTTCTTTCAGTGCAGCTGTCCTTCCTCGGACTTGTTGCTAGCTTTTCACTTTCTACTTCTTAGGGTCTTAGGGTCTCAGCCTGCCCCAGGATAGCTGGGGTGTCCAGCACCAAGCACTCTGTTGGGGTAGCATTTTTCTTTTCAGTCACAATGGGCTCGTGATGGATGAATCATTCTTTGCCATTTAAGACTCATGGATGACAGAGAGAAAGAAAGCACAGGAGGGAACCTGTCCAGAATAGGAACCACAAATCACAAGGATAAAATACTCATCATCATCATAAGGTGAAATTTGGGTTGCTTAGAATTACCTTTTCATTTTTGAAATAAGCATATTTCTCTACTCTTCTCTCATGTAGAAGTGGTGACAAAAAAGACACAACTTTTCTTAGAGTGATTGTTTTAGTTCATGAAGAACTGGGTGGTCCCTGGTTGAGGAGGGATTTAGCAGCTGCTTGTGTAAACGCATTCTTTTTTTTTTTTTTTAAAGATTTTATTTATTTATTTGACAGAGAGAGAGATCACAAATAGGCAGAGAGGCAGGCAGAGAGAGAGAGGGAAGCAGACTCCCCGCTGAGCAGAGAGCCCGATGCGGGGCTCAATCCCAGGACCCTGAGATCATGACCTGAGCTGAAGGCAGAGGCTTTAACCCACTGAGCCACCCAGGCGCCCCTGTAAATGCATCCTTATCTAAGAGTGGAAATGACCTCCGGCTCCTGTTCTCAGCCTCCAACTCTAGGAGAAGCTGAGGAAGTTTTGAAAGATATCTGCCCATATTGGAGGGGAAACGTTTTCCAGAATGAAGGCATCCCCGTTTCTGAAAGTCCTATGTGCACCGGCATTTCTAGCAAGCCTGCGAGGGTAGTCTGCTTGCTCTTTGTTACCCTCCTCGACCACATTAACTAAGAAAATTTCATGGTACTATTAAAATTTTTTTAAAGGAAAAAAAAAAAAAAACCAGCCATCACCACCTGGTTTGTTATTGTCCATATCCCCTGGTAGGATGATGAGCCAGAAAATACGTATAAAACGTTTAACCATAAAATATGTTCCTCTCCGAAATCTCCTTTAGGAAAAGCTGCATTTGCTGATGCTATAAAACCGCTTTATATCATATTGCCTTGTTTTCTTTCTTTCTTTCTTATTTTTTCCTTTGAAGGGAGAAAAGGCTATTTTCTTCTGAATGGGACAAAGAATGTTGTCTTGTGCCTCCCGCTTGATACTTTCCCAGGTTTTAATGAAACCCTCATAAGTGAGTGGGCCATCAACCAATTACTAGAGTCCAGCCCTTACATGAAAATATAGATAAAATATAAAGTATTAGTTACACAAAAGGGAATTTGTCAGATTTCTTAATAAAAAAGCCCCCGATGTCATAAATATATCCTTTCCCTAATCAAAATATCACCTGAATGAAGTCATCATGTTTAGCCTGATTGCATTTCCCTCATATATGTGCAGCTGCATTTGCTTCTCCATAAATGTCATTTGATTATGAGAAAATAAACAGGAAGGGACTCAAAGGGAGTCAGTACAGGGCCTGCTTGTTTACCTGCGGCAGCTTTCTTAGCTGCAGAACAAATGTCATGCAAATGGTGCACCAGCAATGAGCTGCCAATCACCCTGGCTTGGCATTCATGATGATTTGCTAAATCATTTAAAGAGACATGCTTTACTAAATGAAAAAATATCAGCAGCAAGGGCTTGTGTTTAAACACGGGGCTGAGTTATTATCCCAGTAGGCCGGAATGAAATGAAGACATCTTCCAATTAAAGCCTGCAGATGAACCCAGACAAACCCCCCTTTTTTCATAAAGACAGGCAGATTATGACGGGGAAAGAACAGGGACAGAGGCTTTCATTACACGCTGATTATGGTGATAAAATTCCCAGCGCTGTGTGTCTGCGGGCCCAACTTCACATTTGAAGGTTTTTAATATAATTTCCTTAGGGTGAAATGCTGAAGATTTATTAAACTTTATGAAGGGCTTACAGATCCAATTTAAGAGGACATATCATAGGGCAAAACTGACAGACGATAAAATACATTCCAACTAAAAGAGAAAAAAAAAATAAAAAGCAAGGAGAAAGTTGGGCCGTGAAACTGTTTTTTAAACATTTTTTGTTGTTGGTGGTGTTCAAGTGAAATCAATCATTTCCCACAGTGTTACAGCCTGGATGCTCCACTGAAGTTTCCTTCATGCTTTTTACAGAAAGTAGATATTCAGGCCACCGAGGGGATGCTCGGAGAGCTTGTCTAATTTTATTTTAAAAAAATAATAAAATCAACAAAATAATTTTGAGGTCATTGATTCATAAAAACTCTCGACATTTACAGTTTTCCTGCAATGCAGCTTGCATGCTCCTCTTTTTTTCCAGCATATTACCATTAAGACATTATGCTGGTAGGAACACAGACCTATTTCCTCTAACCATTTCATACAGACTCTTGTCAGAAAGATAGATTTAGCAACTTCTGTTGGCTCTTTTTTTTTTTCCTTCCAAAGTTTCAAAACATTTGTGGAGACTACTCTTTAATTTGTATCATGGTTTCATGAGCCTGGGCCCAAGCAAGAGAGAATGCAGGATTTTGTAAAAACTGAGGTATAACTGACATAGGACATTAGTTTCAGGGGTACAACGTAATGATTCGATATTCATGTATCATGCGACATGATCACCAAATATCTCTAGCAATCGCAAGTAAGATGTTTACATAGGAAAGCAGAATACAGGATCTGTCTTCCACTTGCCAGTAAAGAATGTTTACTCGGTACCTATACGGTTTAGGTAACTCGCAAGCGTTGTTCATCACGCAAAACAGGCTGCAGGTAGGAGAGCAGCCACAGGAAACTGATGCCTTCTGTCACCTTTACCTGGGAGGCCTCAGTCCTTGAAATTTGCCTTAATTGCTCTATAGATAAGATTTCTCCGGATTTTTCTATGAGTTCCCCCACTCTCCCTCCCTCCCTCCTTCCCTCTCTCCCTTCCTTCCTTACAATAATAGCTTTTAGAGATATAATTTGCATAGCATGAAATTTATCTGTTTTAATCTTATGTAATTCAGTGATTTTTAGTAAATTGATGGAGATGCACACCCCTTATCACAGTCCAGTTCTGGAACATTTTTATCACCTCAGAAGATCCCCCATGCCTGTTTAAAAACAGTATCAATTCCCACCCTGCAGCCTCAGGGAACCTCTAATCTGCTTTGCCATTTCTAGACACTTTGTATCAGTGTAATCAGACAACACGTAGTTGCATCCGGATATTTCAGCCATTTCGGGGCTAGGCCCAGATCCCACACTGGCACTTAGTAGGGACTCAATTTATATTCAAGTCATGCTGGAAAACAGGTCAAGTCAAAGCAGGATCAGCCCTGTGGCTTTTTCCTGGCTTAAAAAAACATTCTGTTACATAGCCTTGGTGGAAGTCACTAGAAAGGTGGGAATAAAACCCTTCAGATTTTATTTTATTTTATTTTTGGTAGAATTGAAGAAAATTCATATCACTTGTAAAGAATCTATTGCATTTTCTAAAGGATATCTTGCTCCTTATTAGAAAAAAGTCTTGTCTTCACTGATTTTTGCATTGCCACCTTATGCAGCTCCTGGGACAAGGAGCTAAACTCCTACGTAGGAGGTGAAAGGAGAGAGGACACTAAACATGATACATGAGCCTAGCCTGAATATTGAATCAGGGAAAATAAATACTACAGTTATACATTTGGGGTAACTGGTGAAATTGTAATACAGTCAGCATATACGAAATAGTATTCTATTGATCTTGGATTTGATCATTGTCCTTAGGATGTCTTTGTTTTTAAGAAAAATGCACCAAAGCATTGGAGGGTAAAGAACTGTGAGATGTGTTTCTCTGTGTGTGTGTGTGTGCATGTGTGTGTAAAGAGAGAGGGGGTGGGAAGGGGAAAGAGAGAAACAAAGAAAGAGTGAGAGAGGTGAAATGTTAATAATGGATGAATCTGGGTGAAGGGGATACTGGAATCGTCTTTGTACTATTCCAGCAAGTCTTCTGTAAATTTTAAATTATTTCCAGAAAAAGGTAAAAATACGGCAATAGTGTACTTGTGGCAATGGTAGTTATAAATTAAAAAAAAAAAATAAAGCCTACGTGTCTGTGTCTGTGTCTGCTCTTTGCTCAGGCTTAGGCATTTTAGACCACAGGCCATCAAAGGACACGATGATAACATTTATTGAATGCTCATTATATACCAGGCTAAGTGTTTTGATTTTTTTTTTCCTTCAAAACAAAAGGTAAGAAAGCAGCCTGATTGCTAAATGCTTCATATTTAAATATAATGGCAAGAACGAGGGTGCCCCATAGCTTTTCTTTACAACGTCTTGACCACAACCCAAACACACCTATAGAACACAAAAGGCTGAGGGTAGATTGTGCTTCAGTTTTCTGGGGCAGGCTAGAAGGTGCTGGAGCCCAGTAGTTGGCTCCAGGCATCTAGAAGGATATACTGGACAGTGTGGTTGCATCACTGAAAAGCCAAGAGAAATTGCTTCATAATAATAAAATAGTCGCCACATTTAGGGAATACCTAAAGTATACATGTGCAGTGTGTATGGGTGTGTGTGTGTGTGCGCGCGTCCATACATTCTTATTAGTTCCTCACAACAACCTTTTCACACAGATGCTAAGTGTCTACTTCAGTCCAGAGTGAAGAAACTTAGACTTGCTCAGTGTCTCGCAGCTAATCAGTGTGAATGGAAGACTCCAAGCCCAGTGGTGTGCTATCACAGACGACTCTCCATGTCTAATCCACAGCGCCTCCATAAGCCCGTCCGTCCGAGTATGAGAAATAAAAATGTGTCCCCTATTTTCTTTGTCAGGATGGTGAGAAGATTTATGAAAGAAATACATTATGCTATGCTTAATGGAAGCAGGAAAATAAAGTTCCTTTTGCAGAGCAACTGAAACATTGGGCACATGACTGTATATCAAAGAAAACCTGGTTTCTAGACTCCTAGCTGTGTCTCTCTCATGTACACTAATTGCATATCCCACAGATTAATAATGGGACAGAGACACGAAGAGAGGAGATATTGCTTGTTACCCACATACTGCTAAGAGATTTATTTACCAACGCAACTACTCATGACTCATAGTGGATTCCTGAGAGCAGATTAATTGGACTAATATAATATAATATAAATATGTATTTTATCATATAACATAATAATATTTGTAATTATATGACACATAATAATGATTGATAGCAATGGAGGCATCTTCTGCTATTTCTTCAACCATGTATGTTCATCATTTGGTAAATATTCCACATGTGCATTTTCATTTTTTATTTTGTTGTTTTTATTTCCTTTTTTTTTTTACCCGAGTTGCTGCCACATATTTTCTGTGGAGGAATGTGACTCGAATCCCTGGTGCTCCTCTCATTTCCTTATTCACTTCTAATTATAGCTGGAAAGTGCTTCAAAAGATCTCCTTGAGAATCGGCATTGGGTTTTCTACTCCCTACACACACCTTCCCTATTCCTCTGTCATATTCCAGAACTGAAGGCTAGGCAAAAGTTAAATTTTGCAATACAGAGTTCTTTCAAAATTAAGTTTCGTTTAATCATTACTGGGACATCACACTGATACATATTCCTTTAAGATACCTAGGGAACTGGCAATATTGTTGTTGCACAATTTGATAAAAATATGGAACATCCCCCAAAGGCATGCTAGGAATAAGAAGGTAGGGCAGCATGCCTTCCGTTCAGTATCCAAACAATGGGGTTTCCAGTCTGCAGCTTTGCTGTGCAACTAGAAACACATTCTGATCTCCACACTTGACTTGGATCCCTTCCCAGGCTGGAGGTTACACTGGCTAGTGAATTCTTGCACGCTCCCTTCCCAGGGTCCCAAAAACCTCTCCACCGCTTTGTTATTACAATGGAGCTGAAAATAAGAAAGACTAATGGGAAACACAAGTGTTAGGCTTGTAATAGCTTAGATTCTCAGGTTATGTAACTTGTTAAACTACTGGCTAAGAGAACTGAAAGGAATCTTTGAGATCATCTGAACTGATGCCCAGTGTTCTAGAGTGATGCGCTGGTTTGGTCAGAGCTGTGGATAAAACAGAAGGGAAGAGCAGAAGAGAAACAAAAGAAAAATTTAAAATGGCAGAGAAAGGAGGTAAAGACAAGAGAGCAAAGGAACAACAAAAAATGGAACAAAAAAATAGAAATAGTTCTTTTCTTTGGGGAATTGTAAAGGGATGTTTGAATTCTGAGAGTGAGAAATAAAGTGGAATTAGACGGTGATACTGAGAATCAGAGAAATGCCAGATAGAGTCTTTTGCCCTTTATGGATAAGTAGCAGTGAAATTTAAGAGACTTAAAGACTTCAAACAAATATTTATTAAAACTTAATATGGGCAAGGCATTCTGCCAGGTGCTGTGGGCTATACCAAGATGAATCCAACACGATTCCTGATTAGATGATAATTCAAATGATCGAGAGACAGAGAAATCCTGGGCAAAGGAGAATTCATGTCATTTAGGGGTGGAGAGAAAAGTAAGAAAAGGTTTAATGGAAGATTATATCTTTAAGCTAGGGCTAAAGAGACTGGTAAAATGACAACAATTGCAAGTGACAGTCTGGAGGTGTGGCCATTCTAGGTAGACTGAACAGCATGAGCAAAAGGGTATGGGTAGACAGGACTTGTTTTCCAGAACCACTGAAAAGTCCAAATAGGCTAGTGTCTAGGTTTTATGTCAGCTACCACTGGAAATGATGTTGCCATATGTTGGAAGAGTTTGTAATATGGTGGGGAATGAAGAACAGAGGATATTGACTTTGTATGTATTTGCTCACTGTTCTTTTAACTTTATACAGAACACTGTACAGGAAGAGGAGCTGAAGCAGTGGACAGGACAGGGGTAGAGGGCAAGTGATGGGTAAAAAAGAGACCAGAAGCAGAAAGCTATCCCAGGGGAACCAAACTGAGAGTTTAAACGAGGGCCGTGGCAGAGGAAGGACAACAGATTCAAGAAATATTAGAAAAGAAGACTGGAAAAAAAAAAAAAAAAAAAGAAGACTGGAAATTGTGAACTGATTGGATAAGGGAAGAGAAGATTAGGAAAAGGTTCAGTTGGTAGATTTCCCTGCAGGGAAACATAGATTGGGGTATCAAAATTTCCTTTGATTCATTCAACAAAAAGACATTTAGCTTCTACTGTGGACCAGACCCTTTGTTAAGTGGGCTATGGGTAATAAAGAATCGGCCCCCAGGGAACTTAGAGCCTGTGGTCGAGACAAAACAAGACACAATAAGGTGCTGTACAAAATGGAATACAGTAGGTTGTGTTACAAACATAAAAATCAAGTTCCGTGGGGTTTTAGGAAGAGAAGGAATCATTTCCTATGTCAGAGGGCAGGACTGAGAAAGAATTTAGGAAGGAAAGGGCTTTTGGGCAGGGAAGAAGAAAACAGTTTTGAAGGACTACAATATTGGAGTGAGAGGTAGGAGGAAGAGGAAGAGATAAAGACTTACATGGAAAAAATTTAGGAAGTGTTTAGACTGGTGGGAAATCTCTCATCTCCTCTCTCTCTCTCCCTCCTCTCCCTCCCCCTCATCTTAATCTTTATCCACATATTTCATACAGATAGTATTAAGATTAGTTAAAATATGTAAAGGCCTTCCATAAATTCAGAACAAAAGCTCCAGAGAAATATGTATAAAATATAAATATAAATGAATAAGGCTGCTTTCATTATCAGCTTCCTAATACTTTGAATATAGCTACACAGCTGATTGCTCAAGATAGTCACTATCAGAAGACTTCCCCTTACACTCCCAAAAAGGAGAAAAAAGAGATTTTATTCCAGTTTTCTAAAAACAAAACTTCCCTGAGCTCATTCAGCCACAGAGATTGTTTTATTACCTGGGATCTCTAGAAAAGTTTGAAAATCTGGTAGGTAAAAGCTCATGCTTAGCCTCTGAAACAAAACAAAACAAAATAAAACCTCATTGTGGGCTTTTGTAAGTAATGTCTGCTCCCGAGGTCATGAATTGAAAAGCCACAATTCTAAGTTCAAATCAGAACCAGCTCAGGTTTAAGGCCATGCCGGTGTTATAATGAATCTGAGTCATCTGGAAAAGTAAATTATCAAGAAGCTACTTTCAGCCCTGGGCAAAGAATTCAGAACTAAATAAAACAATATCACTTACATCTTATAACAAAGAGTATTATGAGGTTTGTGTGCTGTTTCTGACCTGGTTTCTCAATGAACCAACTCAAAGGGAGGAAAAATCACCACTGAGGAGGAACGGCTGGAATTAAGCAATGTTTACATAGTCATCTTCAAAGGAGTTTGAATGGCTCTTCGTGAAGCTTGGGGAAGCCTCAGAAGAGAGTTGGCATTGATGTACCCGCACTGATAACCGCTCAAGGTTGGACTCATGGGGGATGGCCTAGAGAAGGCCAAGTGCCCCGGGTTAAACTGCATTCTCCCGTAGTGATTTCTGTGATCTGGGTATGGTTCTCTCTCTGGTTTTCCGATCAGCCACAAAAATACTAGCAACTTATGTTTTCCCCTTTCAAAGACCTGAGTAGTGTCTTCATTTGCACTGTGGGTGAAGAAACAGAGTATATAACTATCTTGTTCCTAGTGCAGAGGTACAGTAAGGGAACAGCGGCCAGAAGAGACTGTCAAAGGTTATTATCCATGCCTGCTGTTAACTCATGCCCCTCTCAGCTGCCCATGGCTCCCTACACATCAGGCTAGAGAACTCTGTCACCGGCCTGGGTCCCAGGGTGTTCACCTGAGTTGCGCCACTTGATCGAGAGAGGAAAATGTTTTTAGTTATATGCATAGAGGCAGACTGTCAGCAGATGGTATGAACAAATGATAACCTTCCTTATTTTTATTCTATTTTAAGTGATTGGAGAGGTTCCTGATTATGGAATTTAAAAATCTGTGTGGTACTCATTCACAAAAGGAGACAGAAGAAATTATTTGGATAATCAGGGTAATAAATCCTTTATGGTTTATTGTCCAATGATTGATATGTATGCAATACACAATAGCATCAACAGTAGAGAGTATCATTTTTGATCATCACACAGATGTAGTTTCTCTATTAGTAAATTCGCTAGGCATTACCCAGTACATAATCCCTATTACTAGTCTCCTTAGCTGCGCAGGGGGATGCAGGAGAAACCAGATCCAAACAAACCATACAACTATGTTTACACAACACGGTTTAGAATTCTTGGCCATGGCTGGGCCTCCTGATGGACCAAAACTGTTTTACTTAGTTATTGAGTATCATAACTATACTCAGGGCCTAGGGAGCGATATGCCAAGTTCTAGTTAACAGCTAGCAGTAACAGATAAACCTGTAAACATTCCAAACAAGAAAAACTAAGAGTTGGCATGATTTGTAAATTAGCTCTTGCTTCCATGAGCAGTTATTCTAAAAGGGGGCCTTATTTTGATACCACCCCTAGCTCTCCCTCTAATTCCTCAATTTTTCTTTCAGTCTTTGGCCTTGGCCAAGAAGTCTGCCATGCATTAGCTCTTGATTGACTGCTCTCTGCACTTTCCATCTCCTGTTCTATGTTCGTGCGTATTGATTCTCAGTATTGGATCTCTCCCTCCGTGTCCCACACCAGGCACTATTAAGTCTGTAATGTATTCTTTCTGCAGTGCAACACTTTTGGTTGCTTGAGTCTAAGTAGAAGCCCAGTCACAGAATCTCAGAGCTAAAAGGTACCTTTAGGATTTATGCAGCTCAACTCCATTGCTTTACAAATGATGAATCTGATGCTTAGGGAGGGTAAATGCTTTGCACGAGCTCAAGATCAATCAGGTACGGAGAGTGAAGGATCAAGGACCCAAACCCATGGGCTCTGTTGGCAAGTCCAGCCCTATACTTTCCTACCTGCACGGTGCTCATCACCTAGAATTCCGAGACTTACTAATGAAGTGGACCCATCAGCCTATGGGCTTAGCCGTAACAAAGGACATACCAGGGAGGGAATCCAGAATAGAGGTTTACGTATTAGAAGAAATTCAATTATTTAAGATTTCTAAATGCCAGTGAAATTATGAAAGATTTAAAACATTATTACTATTACCCAGGAGACTTCCTTGAGGCACCCTGGGAGAAGGTAGAAAACTAAAAAGAGATGTTTCCAACATTTCAAGCAAGTAGGTTTCTATGGCTAGCCAATCACCCTCCTGCACTTGCCTGATGGCTTAGCGAATCCAACTGCTTATCAACTTGCATTCTTACAGCAGGGAAGGATAGAAGCAGATGGGAACTAGAAGTATATGACTGGTGGATATGGGAGGCAGGAAGGACAAGGACAAATGGTTCATATTGTGGCTCTCCTGCTGGAGATTTCCCATCAGCCCACCCTCTCCACTCATTCTCCATCTTCTCTGCATTGACATTTGCCTGGGCTGGGGAGACAGGGAAGACCTTTATGACCTCTACCAACTGCATCTGTCAGATTCTCTTGACCTCTGCCTTTTGGTTGGAATCAGTCAGTGGGAAGCCCTGGCAGGAAATACAGGCACAGGAGAAGGGAGAAGGTAGGGCTTTTTTACCCCCACTACTTTCTCCCGGCTTGATGCTGTGGTTCCAGCAGCGCTCCTTCCCTCAACTATAGTTCCGGTGAGTTGGCTTTTCTCTATGGCTCTTGCTCTCACTAGAATCCTCTAGGACTATTCCATTGCCTGCCTCTTCAAGCCTTGGGATGGTAACAGCTTCTCTTGTTGCTGGTCTCTGGGCACCTCAGTGTCCCCTAGAGGTCCCCTTAATGCCACTCTGTAAAGAAAGCCTTCACACTCTGTAAATTGTCTCCTCACACTTTCATCTGTGCTGGCTTTCTTTGCGTGCCTGGGCACTGACAGAAACAGTTCATCTGGGGTTAATCATAGTCTGAAGTCACCATTTATCTTCTTTGCTGCAGCAGCAAAGCCATCATCATAAAGAATAGGATCAATTCTTGTTCATTTTATATCTCACGGATCCACTAATCCATGCGAAATGCAGCTAAACTGAGCAGAGGACTGCCCCTCACCTCTATCTCCTTGTCTGCCTTCCGTGTTTGGTTGATATTAAATGTGAAAATGATCATTAGCAGACAGATGGATACGGGAGCAAGGTTTATGTTGATGTAGCCTAACACTTCCTCCTGAGTATGGAGACCAATATAAGAGCTTTGTTGTTGTTGTTTTAATATAGAACTTGGTAACATTCAGTGAACAAAAACATGCCTTTTTTTGTTGAACTATTGCGTGATGAGCAACTGTACCTGAAAAGACACCAACTAAAAAACACCAACTTGATTTATACAAGCACATGATTCCTGCGTAGCTTTGAAACTCGCCTCAATTTTCCTCCGGAACTGAATAATTCTTGGCTTATTTTTAATTTTTTTCTCTCTTTTCTCAGTCATTATAGAGCTATCCAGTGTTGATTAATGAGAACTCATTTACTAATGCTTCTGAATATTGCCAACTTCTCTTTGGACTGTGTGTATCATTCCTGCCACTGGAAAAAAAAAAATCTTCACCTGCTTGTTGTTTTTTTGTTTTTTGTTTTCAGGGAAATAGTGCTGTGTGTTTACTCTTTCCCCTTAATCTCTGTGAGTTCAGGGATCTCTGCGGGAGGACAAAGATGCTGTTTCAATAAATAAGAAATGGAACAAGAGGCAGAAAGTATGGGTCTTCTATGTTTTTGTCCTAGATGTTGATTGGACTTAGGCTGTAAGCCATTCATTTTTTCAATCCCCCAACATTTATAAGGCTAATATTTATTTATTCCTATTAAGAGCCAGGAGCTGAGGGTAGAAAGATGACTAGAACATGCTTATGTCACAAAGGGCTCACAATCAAACAGGGAAGGAGTCATCTGGAGAAGTAACCCTCCTTCACTAAGTAGGGAGATGGTACCTGCTGCTACTCAACCCCACTCATCTATTTAGTTTGGTTTAAGAGAGAGGGGGATTCAAGCTCTGACTCCTTGGCATCAGCATTTTGAACCTGAGTTTCTGGTTCCACTGTGGGGAGCAGTGTGTGGCAGGAGGGTCTGAAAGGTGGGATTCCAGCTCCCCAGTCAAAACTTGTTGAAGGAAAGCTTCAATTGCTAAAAGAAAGAAGGAAGGAACAAGTAAGGAAGGAAGTCCATTGGGTTGGGAAATAATTCCTGTGAAGGGCCAGATACCAAATATGTCTCCTTTTGTGGGCCACCTGATCTCTGTCACAACTACTCCCATCTGCTTTGTAGCACCAGAGACACGAAGTTAACGGATGGGCAGCACTGTGTTCCAATCAAACTTTATTTGATGTTTGGGACACTGAAATCTGAACTTCATATGGTTCTCACATGTCATGAAATATTACTCTTCTTTCGATTTTTTCCAAACATTTAAAAATTTAAAAAAATTTTAAACTCATGGACCATACGAAGAAAAAAAAAAAAGCAGCAGTCCAGATTTGACCCATGGGCCATAGTTTGCCCATTCCTAGCAAGGAAGCAGGAGTGCTGAATACCATCAGTCTGCTAGAATACCTAATAATTGGATCTCTAACTCCCTTCATGGCCATTATATCTGCTGATGAGGATAAGTAGTTAACTAGGTACAGCACGTTCCCTGAGACCACGGGTCTACCAAGCAGCCTTTGTGAGCCTCTCTTTCTTGATGTAAAATAGACAACTTTACCTAGCCTTTAAAAACTCCTCATAGGTTTTGAGGAGGATAAACGAAATAAAATCCACGGAAAGTACTTCATGCTTTTAGGAAGAAAAGCATTATACAAACCCGATGTATTATGAAAGAAAAAAAAGCAAATCTGTCAGAAGGAATTGAAGAGCCTCAAGCATCATGTAACATGACTGAAAAATGCTGCCCAAGATGGAGTTCTTCCCACTAAGAGAAATGATGTGGCTTTCCCTCCTTACCATGGTCTTTCCATAGTTCATCATCTGCAAAACCGCATGACCTTATTGCCTGTTCTTTTTCTTCTTTTGCCTACCTCATTAATATGTTGAGACAACCCCAAATGGATTGTTCTGGGACACTTTACTGGCCCCCACATCTGAAGCAGCTTACAGGGTAGTACTGACCCCACCAAGGCCCACACTTATCTCTTGGGGTTCATAATTATTAGACAGATTACCCCTGTGTATAGCATGGTATCAAAAGCTTTCTTGGAAAGCCCAGGTAAAACAGGCCCATGGTATTCCTACAGTCAACTCATGTAGACATTTCAATCGAATTGTCTTTCAAAGGTAGTAGAATGTGATTATTTTTCTGAATTAGACCTTCCTTATTATTGGTAAGGTGAGGCATTTCTTACTATTTTATGCACTTTTTTCTTCAGGATGAATTCTTCTGATATCTTCCTCTGTAAAAATGATTCTAAAAGCCTGTGTTTATCTGATTATCCTCATCTTATTTTCCCCAGTAGAATGGACCAGTTGTATTAGACTATGTTTTGTCTGCCACAGGTTGGTCCATATTTTTGCCTGAAAGTTTTGAGTTTCTTGTGTTCCGATGTTATGATTTCCAGATTTTGCTCTATGGAGTGCAGCTGTAATCTCTAAAAGCAACTAAAACAAGATTCTGTAATATCTTCTTTATTATGAGGGAATTTCTTTTTTCTAATGGAAGCTGTCTTGGCCTCCGGTTGTTGATATATTTGTCTCAGAAATTATTTAATTTTCTGTACATCACATCAATGTTTTTTTAATCTTGAAAGTTTACTGTTCAGAATATAATTAGACACAGAAACACTCAAGTGGAAGACTGTGAAGAGAACTTTGCATGGTAACAGAGAAGCTACCCTTGACCTGGGCGAAGGTTGAAATTTAGTCACTTAGCTTTTAGAGGTGGTATTCTTTTTTTTTTTTTTTTTAAGATTATTTACTTATTTATTTGAGAGAGCGAGTGAGCAGAAAGGGCAGAAGGAGAGAGAGAAGCAGACTCCCACTGAGCAGGGACCCTAGAACCATAATCTGAGATGAAGGCAGATGCTTAACTGACTGAGCCACCCAGGGCACCCCTTAGGGTTGCTATTCTTAAACCTTGTCTTTTCTATAATGTCATTCATGTAACATACCTTTTCTTCCTAACCTTTAAGTTTCCTTTCCTTGTCATGGATTTATTTCTTTGTGTTCTTGTTATTATTATGCCGACAATATTTCTATATTATATAAGTGACATGAATTAACCTTATGATATCCTATAGTTATGCTTTCCCATTTACTTCTTCCCAACTTCCCTTTGTGCAATGCAACTCTAATCTTCTATAACTATGATTCTCATCCTAGTTGATGCAAACTTGTCATCTCAGTGCAGGCAGACTAAAAGATATCTTTCCAGAGCCTTGTTTCGTGAAACTCGAACCATAATTTATATCAGATGGAGAAAGATCGCTCCTAGTACAAGGAGTAGAAAAGAAAAGCACTTCTTTCCTTTAAAAGGAATTTTGAGTAGTTTTAATAACACACCATTCTGGGCCATTGCTATTGTGTCTAAGAGGTACCAATGTCCCTCACTTCTGTCGTTTGTGCTTAAAACAGTGTCACTTGAATTCAATCAAGTACAGTTCTCTGATTACTTTTATTTCTGGGACAGATTTTCAAGAGCAACTTCTAATTTTAGGTATTGTAGCTGAGATTCTTCCCATTCTCTGTACTCCACTGATGTTCTCTGTGCATTAGAGTCCTTCTAAAGGCGACAATCACAAGCACTCCATAGACGAAGCAGAAAGCTTGTATGGGTGGAGGTGAAGGAGGGCAGAGAGGGAGGGAGATATCTCTTTGTGTGTTTGTGTTCTGCGTGTTTAATTTTACATGACCATTTCACAAATAAACGACTTTTCAAAACCTTTTAATTATTGTAATCTTAGAGACTAGAATACAGTGAAGCTGATTCAGATGATCTAGAATAAAGCACAACATCTCTTTTCTTTTGTGAATAAATCAGTTTTCATTCTTGTACTCATGATACCTATAACACATACTGCATCCTCCTGGATATTTTAAATGTGTACCTTTCTCTCAACAATTTTCCTCTCTACTATTAATGCAAAACCAGAGCAGATGAGCCGAAGAGGAACCTGAATAGGTGTATCAGTTAGGAAGCTCTGAGGTTGAATTCTGAAATATGTGTACCTCCTAGGTTGTGGTGCTCACCCAGATAAAGACAACTGTCCTGACATGAAGTTCTCTCGAGCTGATTTCCTCATTGCTCTGAATGGACTAGATCTTGAGATTCTTGACCATCTGAATGCAAAGACCTGGGGTGGGCAGGGATTAGGGTCGAGGCACGAACCCCAGAGACATTGGTTAGAAAGAGTAAGAATGTCCTAAGGACTGAAGAACAATGCCAGTGCAGAAAGATGAAGGAATCCATCATCTTCCTGTTTTAGGAATACGGAGACACCACGTACGTCTCCTGCTTCAGAGCCAGACTATTCACTAGGTGAACTTGGCACTGTAGTTCCCATTAGGTCCTTAATCGGTCTCCTTGAAGTTAACTAGGGATCTTGCAACTCCCTGTATGGGTCAGAATCTCAAGCGTTTTCCCAAGAATTTAGTGAGTGAATACTTAGAAGGTGTGAGCACGAGTTGAAGGAAACAAATAAGGGACGATGACCTACCTCTGGGTTAGCTCGAGTGAGAAGCTATGACATACCACAGGCCTGGAGAGCAAGAGCAGTGGATGGGTGAGGGTCATGGAGGTCAGCGAGGGTCGAGAAAGTCCTAAGGCCCAGCAGGCAGAAGCTAGGGAAGAAATAAACTTCTCCCTACGCTTGCCTCTGATTTCCTCAAAGTGGCTCCCATCGGATGAAACCAACCGGCTGCAGAGGGCACAGGGGCCCCTTGGCAGCACAGTCCTCAGGATCTAGGCTTCTGGCCGAGGATGAGGGCAGATGACCCTGGAGCAGAGCTCGAGGGGCAAACGGAAAATGCCCGCACATTCTCCTCACATAACCCTGCTTCTTCATTTTCCTGAAGTTCTTGGCTCTCCTTCTCAATTTTCTCCTCCCGTCCTTATGCTCTCAGTTTCCCTGCTTAGCAGTGTTTCCTCACTGTCTGTGCCATCTCATCGCGCGATTGGCACTGAAGGCCTCCTCCATCTGCCTGCTGCGGCGCCTCCCACCCGCTCTGCACAGCTTCACTTCAACATCCAGTGGGCCCGTAGCTCTTCTGTCACGCTGTCGCCCTCACCTGCGGGGGCTCTGCCTGGTGTGTCGCAACTGCCTTCCGGAACTGGAAATCTTTCCGGCACCAATATTTTGAAGTCACGCTTTGAGGTTGCAAATCTGTCACTTACATATCCTTTAACATAGCACCATTTGTATTTTGAGTGTTGCGTAGTAAATCGTAACTGCCACCAACTAAAATAGATATAGGAAATAGGAAGTGTGGGCATTTCTTATAATTTACCATTCACGTTGAATCCTCTCCTCAATGTGACTGCAATAACAGCTCTTGCATAAAACACCAAGTAACATGTTGGCCTGAACTGAACAAAACTGCTTATTCTCTCCAAATTGCATTAAGCTTAGAGTTTCAGGCCTAGTGGGTTTATTTCCACGGGAATTTTGAAAATGCCCACTGATGATATGTCTCCTGGCAAAGTCCACTTGAGTCACTGAAGTTGTTTGTCATGTGGTCACTGCAAGGGCAGAAATGTAAGGAGGGATGATTTTCATAGCACAGTTACCCCTGTCATGAGAACGCAGAGGAAAAGCAGATCTCAGTACTAAGCACTGTGGTGCTTCTTCTGACACATTTGGTGTATCTGTATCTTCTGGACATTGTAAATCTTGTGTCTGTGAATTGTGCTTCTCTCTTGGCTTCAGCTGTTCAAGATCTCAGTGAAATATGAGATGCGCCCCTAGCGGGAACTTTGTGAACTACATCAGCATCATCATTTTTTCACCTTCATTTCCTTACATTCCATCTATGAAAATGTTGTTGATTCTACTTCCAGTATATATTTGAATTCATCTATTCCACCTCCAACTTTACTCTTAATGTCCACTGAAATAGCCAAGGGAAAGCCAATAGCATTTCTCTCCTGGACAGCTGCCCTATCCTTCCCCACTCTCCAGCCCCTGCACCCCCCTCCTCTTCTTTTGCAATTTCCGCTTGCGTCTTCACCCCAGTTTCTTCCCTACACAGCACCTTAAGTAACTTCTAAAGCGTGTGAATCTAATTATTTCCCCTAACTTTTTATTTTGAAAAAAACCCTAAAAACTTGCAAGAATAATACAAGAACATCCATGTCCCCCTCACCTAGAGTTACATTTTACTCTGAACCCTCATCGTGTATTTCTTCACACAAGGGCATCCCGCATAACCATAACACTGCCACCACACTCAGGAAATTTAACGTCTATACAATACTATTATCTAATGTACAGTCATAGTCAAACTTCCACAATGGTCTCAGGATAAGTCCTTCAGAGTTATTGTTTTCTGCTGTCACCTGTGTATACGTTTTATTCATGACAGGACCTGAGATCATGCATTGCATTTAGCTGTCATGTCTTTTTTCTCTCATTGCAAAGAGTCTTGGTCCACAGTGTTGCAGAGTATCTCTCAGTTTAGAGTTGTCTAATTGTTCCCTCCTGATTAGCTTCAGGTTAAAACTTCTCATTTTTATTCTTGCAGGAACACTGGAGTTAGTGGTGTGCCCTTGGTCCATCCTGGGATGGACAAAGACTGTGAATTTAGTCCATTACAGGTGATGTGAGGTTTGAGCATCCAGTCAAGGTATTGCCCGCCAGATTTTTCCATTGTAAATGTTCCCTATATCACTGTAGTTTATATATAACATGCAGGGTGATGATTCTAATTATTTTAAAGATATAGAACTAATCTTTAGAAAAATTATACAGTTAAAGCCTTCTGAATTCTTTTCTACCAAATGGTCTTTGTATGTGCTGTCCCTGTCTCTGTGCTCATTGTATAGTTAGTTCCTTCTTATGCCTCATGTCTAGAATCAAATGTCTGTCTTCTAAGGAGCTTTCTCTGATTATTTGATCAAAGCAGGCCTCTGACCAGTCACCAGTTAGTCAGTATCGGAAGACTCTATTTGCTTCCTTAAGATGTGATTATTTGCCTGGCTATTTATTTATTATTTATAGCTATAACTAGGCTGTAAACTCTTGGGAGGAAAAATACCAGGACTGTCTTTTTTTAACCAGTATAACTCTAATGCTAGAATATACAGGGTCATACACATGGTAGACCAGTCAAATAAATATTCAATGAATGAGAAAATCAATGCATATATGGATAATTGTTATATCTTGGTTGATTTTACATATTCATTTATTTAAAAATAATTTTTACAGTGAGAATGCCAAGGAAATGGGGCAATGATGTGAAGTCCTACACCAAAATTCATGCTTCTCCTTTCATAGTGTGGAGTCGTCACTGGGAAGCAGCTGTGCAAGCAGGAACTACATTTCCCAGCACCCCTAGGACCCAGGTGGCCATGTGATCAATTTCTACCAATCAGTCTGGGGAGTGCTATGTGTTTCACTCTCTGCCCGTGCTTTTAAGAAGTGAATTGGACTTCTCCATGGGCTCTTTCTCCCTGCCAGCTGGAAATTGAGAACTTCACAAGCTGTCAGAGCTCAACACAGCCAGAGATAGAAGGATCATAGATCCTGAGTCATGATGAAGAAGCTACCTGTCAAATTGTGATAAGAATGAGAACAAAAAAATAATAAAAAAAAAACCCTCTTAGGATGTACATCCACTTAAAGTTTGTGATTTGTTTATAATGGCATCTAGTCTTACTCTGAATAATATAGAACTGAATACAGAAAATTCAAAGAAGAAAAGTGAAAAGCAAGTTGTGATTACTGAAGACTCACTGCCATATTACTATTTTTGGCAGTGCTATGCTTTCCAAATTTGTTAAGCCATACAGAGTATGATTAGGACTACATTCAAGGAGGACTCTGAAGAGACTTTTACTCTAGAAAGAAGGACCACCCTTGTCTTTGGAAGAGGGAAAGATGCAGTCACTTAGCTTTTAGAGATGGCATGATTAAACCTCATCATTTCTGAGATCCTACACCTGCTGCCAAACTAATCTAGGAGAAATTCCAGTATGATTTAAGAGATAATCCATCAAATCCTTTTCTTGTTGCCTCTGGTAAATTTTGTTTGCTGTGGGTAGTATTACTAATGGAACAACTATCTAGTAATTATTTATTATCAAAGCAGTAAGTAAAAGGATTCACTGAATTTGAGAGATGAAGGAGATTTTAAGCTTATTTCACAGTGGGCCCAGAACATGTAAGCTCTTGCATTTGAGACTATGATACAGAGTTTGCACTGGCCAAGCTACCCTCAAAAACTAGGGCTCCTGACCACAGTAGTTAGGCACCTACTAGATTCAGGGCTCTACGACACTTAGACCATGGCTCAGCAGAAGTGATTTTAGGGGCACCTGGGTGGCTCAATTGGTTAAGGTGCTGCCTTTGGCTCAGGTCATGATCTCAGGGTCCTGGGATCAAGCCCCACATCTGGCTCCTTCCTCAGCGGGGAGCCTGCTTCTCCCTCTGCCTGCCGACCCCTGCTTGTGCTTGTTCTCTCTCTCGCTTGCTCTCTCTGTGTCAAAAAAAAAAAAAAAAGTGATTTTAAAGAACGTCAGTGGGCATTGTCCCTGTCTCTGACGTATTTCATTTGTAACAGGAAAAGTAGGTGGTGGTATATTTACAAATATGTAGTAAAAATGTGTACAATTCTACCTTAAATTAATATGACTTTTTCTAAACAAACATAACCCAAACACATTCAAATACTTGTGACCCTTTAAAGGTTATGTATTTATTTTAGTGAGGGTGTCATTATTCACAGCAGTTTTTAAATTTGTATTTAGAAATATCCTTAGGAGCTCAAATTGTTTTTTTTACCCTTGATTACAAAAATAATTGTATATACTCTGGATATTAGAGAAAGAATAAGAACATTAAAACCATCCATAATTTGATCACTGAGGAGTAAACATTCTAAACACTGGAAAGTAATTTCTTTTATATAAATGTGTATAGGAGTATGTTGTGTGTGTGTGTGTGTGTGTGTGTGTGTGTGTGTAGCCTACATAATACTGCATGAATGGCTTTGCATTTAAAGTTTTATCATATATATTTGCCAATAAAATTAATTTCTGAATTTTAGCTATCATACTGAGTTAGACAGCATATATAGATTTTTGTTCAATATGCCAGCTATTGCAAGCTACTGGGTAAAAGTTTAAAGGCTGTTGATCTTTAAGAGGGTGCATTCTTTTGACTGTCCTTTGTGTTGGTAAACATTCATCTTTGAAGTTGTCATTTGAAAACAAGCAAAAGATATTGAAGCCAAGTCTGGTCAATGAGATAAATGACTAATCCAAGGAATGCATTTTGAGTCAAATAGAGGGTGGTTAAAATGTAGTGAGATACTGTGAAACGTCAGAGAAGGCAGATTTAAAAGAGTTTCAAAATATTTCAAATACTGGAGGTACTTTCTAAATAAATGCATATGATCCTATGATGGCTACTTTGAAGAAATACAGTCATCTCAATAAACAGGTCTGGTGTGGCTGTTAAAATATCAGTCTCATGACTTCATAGATGTTTCTGGACATTTGTGCACACCATCACATAAAGGCAGGGAACGAGGAATCAATTTACCATCATATGCATGCACAAGAGAAAACTAAATCTCACCCTTTCGTATATCCTTATCCTATTAAGAGGAAAGAGGGAAAGAAGACAGAAAAAAAAAGAAGGAAATAAGACAAGAAGAAAGAAAAATAAATGAAAACAGAAAAGGAAAGAGGGAAAGAAGAAGGAAGGGAGAAAGAAAAGGAAGAAGTTGGAGGAAGGAAGGAAAGAAAGAAAGTGAAGAAAGGGAGAACGGTAAGAAGGCTGGTTGCTATCCCAATATTCCTATAAAATAGTTTATCAATAGTAATTTTATCACTACTTTAAGATAACTTTATGAAGCCAGTTTAAACTTAGTGCCAACTGATGGCTTTTGAATGTTTAGGGATAAAAGTACTCTTGTGTAACTTTTCCAATCTGTAGGAAATCCAATTACAATAGAGCTTGAGAATGAGCGGGGAATGATGGAGATACACACAGTTTGGTGTTAGACACTGCCTTCACAGTTACACAGGTTGCAGGGAACAACTCTGCAAAACCAGTTTTAGGCTGAAGAAGCCCATCAGTGTATTCAGCCTATATACCCAGGGCTGCAAAGGAAGGAAGCTCTCGAATACCAGAGGTAGGTAGCTGCCCAAAGTTTTCAGAATCCAAGTACTTAGCACCGAAGCACCCTGAGCAGAAATGGAATGTTGATGCTTTTATGAACTCACTACCCTGAAGTGTACCAGTGTGCAGAAGGTGCCCATGAAACCCACCACCTTCGGGGATAGAACACCCTCCAGAATTATAGCCTACATTCAATTCCACTTTAATGCAAAGCTCAAAAGAAAACTTGACTTTAAAGATGCATTTTTTTTTTCAGATCCAGAAAATCCAATCACTGCTTTCAATAAAGTTAAATGTACTGTCACTTGAGTGAAAGAATGTCTTTTTTCAAAATTATGCACTCTAATACACACACGGCTCAGAAATAAAAATTGCTTTTCTGTCTCCATATGACTGTTCTACATGTTTCTGGAATTAAGCCCTTGTATGTACCATCTTTACAACAGTGCTTGGATGGTTACATAATAAACCCTACTCATAAGCAATTAGAATGATAGGTGTTGGAAGGATTGCTCATCTCTTATTCTTCCATTTTATGTAGTAAAATAGTCATCAGTAATATCAAAATGTGCTGTTTTCTAATTATGCCCATCAATAAAAATTCAGGGAAAGAAAGTAAATAATTATTAAAGAGAATTTGTTTTGTGAATACTCGTGGAGCCAGGCAAACTCTTTGATAAAATGACGCAATAATTGAGGTTTCCTTTCCAGAAGCTCACATTTTGAGAGCAACTAAGACACAAACAGACGAACACAAAATAAGTCTAGGAATTAAACATCATCTATAAACAGGAAAGGAAATGTGGGTCACAAGAGGGGATTTATGTCAAAAGAGCCATTTTTATTGCATTTTTGCCTTAAAAAATCAGAAAGATTATCTATCTTCTCAGATTTCAGTAACTTAAAATATCCCTAATAAGGTAAGTAAAGGATATAGAAATAGTGAATGAAAAATGGATTTTTCATTCAAAAGAGTGGTGGAGAGTAGACCTTCAAAATCAAACCATTTTGTAAGCTTATATTCAGCTTGGTGGGCACAACAATGGTCTCCCAAAGATGTCCACATCCTAATCTCCAAAACCTGTGTACATGTTACTTTACGTGGCAAAAGGGACTTCGCTGTAATTAAATTTAAGGCTCCGGACCTGGGGAAATTACAGTAGGTTATCTGGGTGGGCCCAGTGTAATCACAAGGGCCCTTTAAAGGAAAAGAAGGGAGGCAGAGGAGTCAGAGGAGATGTGACCACTAAAACAGAAGTGAAATGATGGGGGCCTTAATGTGAGGAAGGTGGGCAGCCTCGAGACACTGGACAAGACAAGGAAACAGACTTGCCCCTAGAGCTTCCAGGAGGTATGCAGCTCTGCCAAACCATTTTGGACTTTTGACCGCCACACTGTAAGATAATAAAGCTGTGTTGTTTTAAGCCACTAAATGTGTGGAAATTTTGTTACAGCAGCAACAGAAAACTAACACATTAGACTTGGGGAGAGGGGATCACTTTTTAAAGAAAATTCACAGAATCAGACTCAACTGCTCTCCAAACAGATGATTTCTCATTTCAGAAAGGGTCGCACCAGATGAATCAGTAATTTGATCATTTTTTTTTTTTCCTAATGACTTACTGGTCCAGTACCACCTTCATATTAAGAGAAGAGGAAAATAATGTCCTTTCTCATACTTCTGCTAGGTACCAGTCAGAGTCATGATTTTTTTAAATTATTATTTCATTTAATCCTTATAACAACTCTAACAGAATCCTATTTACAAATAAAGTAACTGATTCTCAGAAAATAAACAGCTCAACACATTTGAAGTTGATAGAACTAGAAAAATTTAATAATGGGACAGAGATTAGAATGTAGGTAATTCATATACCACTTAGAGAGCAACTATACAAAGGATAGATGAAAGATGGATAGATAGGTAGACAGACAGACAGGAAGGCAGACTGGCAGACAGGTAAATAAGAGTACTGGAAAAATCACACAGAATTTTTTAGATAGAATTTAGTGTGGCCAAAAGTTTGCAGAGCAAAGTCTGGCCTAGATAGTTATTAGAAAAAAAATCTTTGGACACTCTACCTAACCTCCTGGTTTCTTCCTCTATAAAGGAAAGTAACAATAGATGCCTCTCCCATAAAGAATCCCAAGGAATAGAACTGAATACTGTGACACTGAAGAGCTCTTTAAATGTTGATTCAACACTCTGTGGTCTGCTTAGGATCCCCAAACCAATTTGTGACTCATTCAACACTAAGAGGTTACCTGTTCTGAAGGAGAAAAAGAAACATTGTAAATCAGGTGGCAATCAGTGATTCCAAAGGGAATTGAACACATTCTTTGTCCAAATGAACAGAAGATGTTGGTATGAGTTGTGTGCTCTCAGTGAGAAGTAGATACAGCTGAAGCTGGTTACCAGAGGGTGAGCACAATACAAGACAATCTTCAAGAACAGCAGCTCCCAAGACATCTTGGATAAGTGTCTTGAGTTAGGTCATCAAGATGAATGAGGTCACCTAGATTTAGTTTAGACAACTGCAAAGCAGAACAATATGACCCAAGACTGGTTTAAGACCTCAATGCAACTACAGAGCCAACGGCAGCTGGAAACTCTTAAGGACTAAATGCAAAGGAGAAAGTAATTTTGACATCAAAGGGATCAGTTTGACAAATGAAAATCAAATTGGATGGACTTTAATGCAAACAGCTGGGTGTGATGCAACCTAAAGGGGCAGATTTCCTGCAGTCAGCCAAACAGATTTATTAGAATCCAACGTACCTCCCAAGGAGAATGTAAATACAGAGTTTTTAATTTTCAAGTCTTGCCATTCCAAACAATGGAGGGGAGAGTGTGGTAAGATAAATAATCTGTGTAACCACCCTTGGAAGGAGTTGGTGGCTATGTTTCTCTATCTGTGCCAAGGCATTTTTCTCCATTCCATCCACGTTTTTCTCCCTTCCCTTCTCTCATCTTTCCTTCAATGTGTAGTCAATTTTATCTTCAGATAATATATCTGAATGTGAGGTGATGGATTCAAAGAGTAAATATTTTCCTGCTAAAGGATTTCTGATATTGGAAGCTCCTTTTAATGAATGGGCCTGGACTCCATGACACCCTGTATGAATGAGAATGAGAGAGAAATTTACTTCCTAACATGTACCCAGTTAGGCCTGCCTATGAAAAGACCAAATGCAACATGGATATACATCAGCTGGTTTGGACCGAATGGTAGGTAACTCACTTACTGATGGGGAAATCAGACTCGAGGTAAGTGGAAAAAAGAGCAGAAGCTTATCATCAGACAGCAAGGCACTCTACTGAGGGGCTCCAGGGACATCTGTTTGTTCTGGTTTGTCACCATGATGCACCCTTATTCTGTTATCAGTAGCAATTCATTTGAGTCGAAATGCAAATATCCAGTACAAAGGATTAGAGCTGTTGGAAAGGGCAAGACTATTGCAAGTCCTATTTTCCTAATTCCTCAGTATTCCATTATAATAATATAATGGAAACTCTTAAAGACAAACACTTATCCAAGAAATACAGAAGCTGTTTGATACTGCTCATTATTGTATCCCTGGAAGTTTAGCAAACTATAGGACACCTAATAGGCACATGATATGTATTTAATACGTTAATGAGTGCAAGAGCCAGAAATCTGTAAATGTGTCTTGACGTGATTAAGTGTAAAGGGAGGGATAAGGTATCTTGTTTCAGTAAATCATCATTATCCATACATTGCGGACCTGCAGAGCAAATTCAAAAGCATAAAATCCAAATTCAGGATTCCTTTGGGAATTCAAACAAGACAAAGCAGGAAAAAAAAATCCTCTAGTTTTTGGTATCATTTCGTAGGGTTTGTTTGCCTCATTTCAGAACCTACGCAATGATGTCTAAGCAGCATGTAGGAGATTTTAAGCTAATACACCACTTATCTGCTTTGCTGGTGGATCAGTGAATGATTTCATTGACCTGAAGCTTTGTTCTTGTTTCTGTGCCCTCCTAGATGATGCCATTGATATGCTAAAGAAAGACTACGTGCAGGTGAGAGCTAATGGGACCAGCAGATACTAAGCCTGTTTTCTTTCGGTTTACTACCTACAACTCCTGCTGGTTTCAAGTGTTTGGTTTTTTCATTTGAAGGTATGTTTTGTTGACATAATAAGCTATTTAGGGCTAGTCCTAAATTGAAGTGAAGGTTTCTCTGCAAACTTCTGCTTGCAAATCAGCAAAACAGAAAATGGAGTAAATGAACAGCTATTTGTGCCCAGAAAATCCTGTGTACAATTAGCTGATGAGTCAAAGCCTTGGGAACTCAAATGGAGATGCATTTTATTGACTATATTTGGGATAACAGCCTATAGGTCTTTCTAGATTTAGTAATCTTCTAAAGAGTTTAAGACTTTAAAATGACAGTAAAGTGAGGCACTAGAGATCTAACTTTTGAAAAATGATTTTGCAACCTAGATGATGTATTTATTTTTTAGAATAGTGCAGAAAAGACAATGTGTTTTATATATGTCTGCAAATGTGTGTATGTACACATTAGTTATAAAGTTTAAACACTGAATTAGGATGGCCTTAGCTTACAAAAGCCAACACAGCTGGTGAAGAACTTCTAAACTAGAAACAAAAATGTAAAAATATGTTTTGGATATCAGATAACTTCAGTATTAGTAAAGACAGTGAGATCAACTTTATCTGGCTATATAGTCCTGGACTTTTCAAACACATGGGATAACTGTTCATAGTAGCAATTGGTTTTACATTAGCTAGATGAAATTAACATTCTTGAAATAATAAATGAACTCATCGTGTCACGTTGAGCAAGACTTGGTAGGTCTACATTTAATTTTAAGATAGTTTCCAGAATGCTTAGATCCATTCAAATTATTTTCGGTCCACAGAAGTTGCCTTTTCTCTTATTTTATTGAAACCCTCTCCTTTTCTGCTCACCTTTTACTGAGGACTAAGAAACCACAAGACAGAAATTCAACAGAATTCACTACTATGAACCCATCACATGGCTAAGATTGATCTCATTTAAGCAGATCCCATGTATCTGAGTTGGACTAGTTCTGTCTCATTTTCAGGTCCCATGAATATTACTACCTTTGTCTCAACCATTAGGAAATGGGCCTAGTCATGACATGATGAGGCTTTTAGGAAACCGGTTCACAGCAGAACAAAATAGTTGTGATCCAAAATAGTTTTGAGAATAACACTAGACTTTAGACCATGTGGACCAAAAATAAATAAATAGATAGATAGATAGATAGATAGATAGATAGATAGATTGAATTAAAAAAGTGACTTCACAATAGCAGGAAAAAATATAGAGAGGAGCTCAAAATCAGCGTCAGTCATTTGTGGGTCATTCTGACTTTGCAGAAAGGGTTATCTCAGCAGTTAGGAGTTTTCTACGTAGTTAGCAATGGGAGCCAGAGAGGTTAAAACAGCTCATCACTTTATCAGGATTACTGAGGGTTTGAGGGAGGCCTTAATGGTCTGGCAGTCCTTTTTGTCACAATTTAATGGCATATCGATCTTGCAGAGTGAACAATCATGACCTTCAACTGTTTACAGATGCTTTGGAGGGAAAAGGCTTGAGGAGCTTATTCCAGGGAAGCTGAGAAGGTTCAGCCCTCACTAGCCAAGTTGGGGAAGTCAAACAGCAATCAAAACATCCTGGTTTGGGGCAACTGTCCACTGGGGGTGGCACTTACAACTGGGAAGATCACAAGTGCTTTGAGAAAAGCCAGTGGTGTTACAGGCAATCAATAAATCAACCAGGAGTGTCATTAACAGAGAGAGGAGGAGTGCGTGCGTGTGTGTGTGTGTGTGTGTGTGTAAGAGGGGCTTTTCTATCAAGTTGTGCATTTCTGCTGGGACACGTTTTCGAGAAACGGTTTCTTTTAGGTGCCTGCAAGTTTCAGAACCTTTATGTCAGTAGGCTAGTAGACCTTGGAAGAAGTAATCACCTTTCACAAGACAAATCTGAGCAAAGAACAGCATGAAACAATGTTTTCCTCCATAACATAATTAATAGAGGGTCATGGAAGGCACTTTCTTGAATTCACATAAAACTGCCTGCTAACATGTGGGGAACTGCTTTTTTAGAGATGAATGCACTGAAATTAAACTCTCAGAAGGGGCAGAAGCTGGGATGTTTATCAGCACTGTCTATTTCAATGAATTCAATCTATACTACTGTTGAATCCCAAAGCAAAGGTTTCAGTCTTGGTTTTGTTGAACCTCCACTATGTGATCTGCAAGGTCCTGGTGGCTAGACGAGACATACAATGTAATTCCTGCCCTCAAAGAGTTTGGAAGTACCCTATTCATATACTGTTTCTAGCTGTGAGGTTCTAGCTCTTTGAACCCTGTAGTGGGTTGAATGGTGCCCCCCTCAAGAGATATGTCCACATCCTACCATTCAAACCTGTGAGTGTGACGTTATTTGGAAAAAGAGTCTCTGCATATGTTATGAAGTTAAGGATCTTGAGATGTGACCACCCTGGATTTCCCGGGTGGGCCCTAAATCCAATGACAAGTGTCCTTGTAAGAGACCCACAGAGAAGTGAAGATGAAGACAGAGATTAGAGTCATGCAGCCACAAGCCAAGGAACACCAAACACTGCTGGCAGCTACTAGAAGCTGAGAAGGGTGAAAAGGAGCACCCCTTTGATGGAAGATGGAATGCTGACCTGCCAAAACTTTAATTTTAGACTTTGGCTTCCAGAACTGAAGAACAAATTTCTGTTGTTTTAAGCCACCAAATTGGTAGTGATTTGTTATAGCCAACCTAGGAAATTAATACTTACTTTTACTTAGGTAACTGACTTTACAGTAATATACAATGAAAGCCAAGTAGTAGGCCATCTACAAACAGTTACTATAACAACAAAATGCACCTTTATTGTTCACTACTAATTCCTTTGTTTTCCCTCAAATTTGTATATACAGGACTTAAGAGGACTGTCCAGAGGAAGAAGGGATTTGCCTTTTATTCTGTTGAATAGTGAGAGGGAAAGAAGCAAAACGGTAGGTCTTCATAGCATTGGCATTAGTGGGTGGAAAAGAAGACCTGGTGTAATGCTGAGTATCAGTGTTGGGATGTCTCAAATTTTAGGTGCAGGAAAAACTACCTGAGCAGTTAGGTGTTTTCTAGGTAGGTAGCAATGGGGAAAGGAATCAATATTGGTATATGCCATGAGTCCAATTGTGTCCCTTTGGTTTCCTAAGACACAGGGCTGGTGACACCGTACCAGGTTCAGTTGAGCCATAGGGTACTTTTGCTGCAATAGATGCTCTGGGAAATGCCGAGAGGACTGAGACCTCCCCTCCACTCATCCAGCCCTTGTCTTGCAAGAGATGGGGCTGAAGCTGTGAAGCATCTTGTATTGTCCCAGCTTTCCTTCCTCTGACCATTCCTCACTCTGACGAAGACATCTCTCCACCATGCCAATACGACCACAGTTCACTTCTACATAAGCCCATCAAAAACAATAGTCTGGCCTTCTGAAGCTTTCATGATCTGTCCCCATCTAACTCTACTTCCTGCCTAGGTTCTCCTCCATGGAGGTGCACTTCCACCATCTAAGTTATTTACATGGTGTCTGCAAAGGTACCATATTTCTTACATTGTGTTAGTATCTCTTTTAGAATGCTTTCCCTACTTATCCACTTGGCAACACATTTATTCTTCAAATTCAGCTCAATATAGTTTCCTCTTTTGAAAATCCCCCTGACTACTAAAACAGAGTTAATTATTCTCTTTTCTAGGCTATCACTAGCTTATGCTGTTACAGTCATTATACTGTACTACAATTTGCTCATATAACCATCTCTCAAAATAGACTGTGAATAGAGAGTGTAAAAACTTTGCCTTCTCTGTGAAGGTAAAAGCATATTTACTGTGTCATCATATCTCTAGTGCCTGGCCTAGTGCTGGACAAATAATTGGTATTCAATAAATGTTTGATGAATAAATGAAAGAACGACTAGTCCTTTCTGTGATTAGTAAGCTCTTAAAAGCTCTTAAAACATGTACATTTCCTCACAAGTCATTAATGTACAAGGAGCTTGTCTCTGCAGTTCTAAGATCTTTGAGAAAGGAGATTGCTTTTTCTCTTGTTTAAAAATTTAATAAGCTTAATATTTTCTGATAATAAAAGTAATGCAGGTTCCTTATGGAAAATCTGGAAAATAAGTGTACATCTGAAAACAGAATTCCTCTCTAATCCTGTCACCCAAAGATAAACACAATTGATTTTTATTTGCATATAATTAAAAAGACATCCAGAAGGTCATGTGAACAAGTAATTGTGACAAAGTATTAAATGTATGACAACACAGACAACCACATATTTATTCTGCCCCTATACAAATTATGATCATTGTCTGTATTATCTCAGTAACACAAACTGCTGTAAAACCCAACCTCAAAAGATATAATGGCTTAAACACCATAGAAATTTAGGTCTCATTTGCATTATGTCTACAATACGTGTTTGTGATTAGTGAGATGACGGACCCAGACTACTTCCACCTTGTGGCTCTGCAATCTTTATAACAGAGCTCCTAAGGTGCTGATGTTTCTCTAGAAGAACAAAAATCATAGGTGATTGCATGTGGGCGGGTCTAAGGGACAGGTGGAGAGGTGGCATGGTTTACTCCCACTTACATTCCATTGGCTAGAACTCAATCTACATGGCCCCATCCAAGAGCAGGGGCAGCTGGGAAATACCATTTATCTGTGCACTCAGGAAGAAAGAAAATGAGTATGCTGAACAATTAATCAGTCTCTGCCACACACTGAATATATTCTTTTCTAACTTGATATTTTCATTTAAATAACATTTCATTGGAATGGTGTAATAACATTACCCTAGTAGAATTATTGAGGCAAAGAGTAATCTGTTTGCTTTGCTGAACTGCTAACTTTCAAAAATATTTAAAAGCAACTGTTTCATACACTGTGGTCATATGTAGCTAGCCACATACAAATCCATGACACTTATATCTTCATTGTAGATTTTACTCTTTATCAGCATAATATGACTATACTCAGCAGTGCCTGTTACCTTAGGTTCTAGTTTGCTTTAAATAATGACATCACTCATGCTTCCCATTTGTTTGCATTTGCCCGTTCAACCTCCTAACATTTCTCCATTGCTTTGTTTTACACGCGTCTTTTATACTGTCTACAGTTGGATTTTTGGCCTAATCCTAGAGTTGTTGTCCTTAAATGGAGACTGTTAACCTTTCTGATATTTACTTCTCAATTAGCCTGTTAGTTATACATCTGTTATTATGGTTTGGTTTCTGAGAGTCATCGCCTTTACATACAGACTTGGGAATACATTTTATATTAATTTTGTCAATCAACATGCTAATTTGCACTCCTATTATTATATCTTACCATCTACTCTTCTATGTAATTTTTATCTAGTAAGTTGGAAAATAATTCATTTTGTTTTCTATTCTATGACTGGTTGTATTTATTTGAATGATGCTTTTATAGATAGCTGTTTTCTGAAGTCCTTGTTCAAATCAATGAATGAATAAGTGAAATAAAGGAGAACATATTATTTCTCTTTAAATATGGGTAGAAAATTTTTATGTTTTTGTGTTCTTCTACTCACTCCCAGCCACTGCTTATGGTTGTTTTTTTTAGTACTTTTAAAAATTGAGATGTAATTCATTTTCACTCTTTTAATGTATATAATTCAGTGGTTTTTAGTATATTTTAATGCTGTGCAACTCTCACCCTGAATTCCAGGATATTTTCATCACCCCAACAAAAAACACTGTACCCATTAGCAGTCATTTCTCTCTCACCCCTTCCTCTAGCCACTGGCAGTTGCTGATCTACTTTTCATCTCTATGGATTTGTGTATTCAAGACATCTCAAATAAATGGAATCACACAATATGTGCCCTTTTGTGTGGCTCCTTTCACTTAACATAATGCTTTCAAGGTTCATCCATGTTGTAGCATGTATCAATAAATTTATCTACTTTGAGGCTGAGTAATATTCCACTGTATAGAAATAACACATTTTGTTTATTCATTCATCAGTTGATGGGCTTTCACAATCTTTCTATTTCTTGGCTCTTCTAAATAATGTTGCTATCAACATTCATGTGCACGTTTTTGTGTAAACATTTCTTTTCAATTCTCTTGGTTATATACCTGAGAGTGAATTAATAGGTCACACGGTAACTTCATGTTGAACTATCTGAGAAAGTGCCAGACTCTTCTCCAAAGCAGCTGCACATTATGCATTATCACCAGAACTACGTGAGGGTTCTACTTTGTTCATATCTTCACCAACTTATTAGTGTTGGTCTTTTTTATCATAGACTGATAGTGGGTGTCAGGTGGTATCTCCTTGTGGATTTGATTTGTGTTTCCCAAATATCTCATGATGCTCCTAATTGTTGAATTATGAGTTCGGTATATATTCTGGATCCTAGATCCTCAACAGATTAAGATTTGCAAATATTTTCTCCCCTTATATATGCTGTTTTCTTACTTTTCTGATCATTGCCTTTAGTGAACAAAATTTTTGAATTTTGATGAATATTAATTTATCTATTATTTTCTTTGGTTGTTTGTGTCATTAGTGTCATATCTCAGAAACTATTGTCTAATCCAGGATCACAAAGATTTCCCTCTGTGTTTTCTTTCCTTTTTTAAAAAGTTGAGGTAGAATTGATATATAGCATTATATTAGTTTCAAGTATACAATTAAAATAATGTTATTTGTATACACTACAAAAAGGCTGGCTATCATCCACCATCATACAACTGACCCTGTTCACCTTTTTCTCTTACCCATCAACAACATTCCTCTCTGATAACCACCAATATATTATCTATATCTATGAGTTTTGTTTTGTTGTATTTATTTTGTTTAGAATCCACATATAGGTGAAATCATATGGTATCTGTTTTTCTTTGTCTGATTTATTTCACCTAGCATAATACCTTTAAGGTCCATCAATGTTATCATAAATGGCAAGATTTCCTTTTTTTATAGCTTAGTAGTACTCCACTGTGTGTGTGTGTGTGTGTGTGTGTGTGTGTGTGTATGGGTGTGTGACATACTCTTTATCCGTTCATCCATTGATGGACACTTGGGTTGTTTTCATATCATAATGTCATAATAAATGTAGTGGTGCATATATCTTTTTGAATTAGTATTTTTGCTCTTTTTGTAAAAATATCCACTGAAAACTATAAGATGAAAGAAAGTGAAGATGACACAAATGAATGGAAAGATATGCTGTGTTCAGGGGTTAGAAGAATTAATATTGTTAAACTATCCACACTACCCAAGTAACCTACAGATTCAATGTGATCCCTAACAAAATTCCAATGGCCCTTTACGTAGAACTAGAAAAAATAATTCTAAAATTTGTATGGAACCACAAAAGATCCTGAATAGACAAAACAATCTTGAGAAAGAAAGACAAGGTTAGAGGTATCACATTACCTGATTTCAAACTATACTACAGAACTATAGGAATCAAAACAGTATGGTATTGGCAAAAAAACAGACATATAGATCAATATAACAGAAAAGTGAGCCCAGAATAAATCCACACATATGTGATCAATTAATTTATGATGAAGGAGCCAAGAATATATAATGGAAAAGGAGATTCTCTTCAATAAATTGTACCGCGAAAGCCAGACAGCCACATGCAAAAGAATGAAACTAGATTACTATCTTCTACCACAAAAGAAAAAAACCTCGAAATGGATTTAAGTTTTGAATTTAAGACTTGAAACTGTAAAACCCTAGAAGAAAATATAGACAGCATGTTCCTTTTCATGAGTCTTAATGCTGAATTTTTGGATCTTACTCCAAAACCAAAGGAAACAAAAGCAAAGATAAACAAATGGGACTACATCAATCAAACTGAAAAACTGTACCAAAAAAGAAACCATCTACAAAAGGAAAAGGCAAACCACTGTATGGGAGAAATCATATCACATACTCAATAAGGGGGTTAATAATTAACATATGTAAAGAATCGAAACAACTCAATGGCAAAAAACAAACAATCCAATTAAAAAATTGGCAGACATTCTAGATAGATATTTTTTCCCAAGGAAGACATACAGACTGCCAAGAGGCACATGAAAAGATCTTCAACACTGCTAATTATCAGGGGATTGCAAATCAAAACCACAATGAAGTATCACCTCATATCTGTTAGAATGGCTAGTATAAAAAAGACAAGAAATAGCAAGTGCTGGAGAGGATGTGGAGAAAAGGGAACCCTCATGCACTGTTGGTGGGAATGTAAATTGGTGAAGCCATTATGGAAAATTGTATAAAGGTTCCTCAAAAAATTGAAAACTGACCTACCGTATGATCCAGCTATTCCACTTCTGGGTATTTATCTGGAAAAAAAAAAAAAATGAAAACACTGCTTAGTTTTAATGCAAAAGGACTTTTATAAAATGAGCTACTACATCCAATTTAACATTAGTCACATTTTCATTATATGTCTCTTTCCCATATAACAAGCGACGTTCCCAGCTGTAGAATTGTTGGATCTTATTACCACAACACTTCTGTTTCTGTAATGATCCCAGTCATATTTAAATGAAGTCAAAACCCCATTCTCAAATCCTCAGTATAGCTCAAATTCTGAAATAAGAGATAATTTATTCTCATAATTTCACAACAGAGATAGTTAGATTACTACAGTAATAAAGCTTGGACAAATATAATCCACATGAGACTCTATGCCATCCATCCAATCTTATTTTCATCGTATAAGGTGTAATTCCATTAGGGGGCTATGCCTCTCCCTTGCAGTCCATCCTCTTCTGACTTCCTATAATTTTCATGGCTTATGTTTCATAATTAAGCTATTAATTATAATCCAGTTTGTATTATCTCCCACTGTTGTTTGCTTGCTTGTCTCATCTTACTAACTAAATAGTAATTTCCTTGATGGCAGGGGCCGTGTTCTATTTTCTCTGTAGAGCCAGTGATCTAGAATGGCAATGAACACTGTGGACACTGGCTATATATTTCTTGCTTGTTTGATCACATTAAAGGTAAATTTCAGTTGTGAGTTTCAAATTGCTTCTTTCATTTAAGTGTGCAAAAGTTAACCTGAGTATAGCAGCCTAATTAAGACCCATCATTTACTTTTGATACTTACCCTATGAACAAAATGACCGGGGGGGAAAAAAAAAAAGAGATGTAATGGTTGGAAGGTAGGCAACTAGCCAAAATGAGGAGGAAAACAAATTCTCTGAGAGATAAGAACACTGACTTCATTTATACTTACAACAATAAGAAATAACTATGACTTACTGAATGTCAGAGATAATGCTAAGTGCACACATTAATTACCCGATACAATCCTCACCTTGAACCTATATAGGTAGCTACAGTTCTCCCTTTTTGTAAACATGAGAAATCTGAAGATTACAGAGAGAGAGAGGTTTGTTTCTGATTTATTCTCGGAACTATGGTACCACACTCGTTGGCGACCCATTGTGAAAGTAGATGATGACAAATTTTGCTTTTAGATAGAGCATCCTACACTGAAAACAGTACAAGATTTTACATTAAACAGAAATGGCCTAGAATTTTGATTCCTCTGCTTGTTGTCTCTGTGAGCTTGGATATATTACTTAATATCCTTGTCCCCGATTTCATCATTTATAAAAGAAAAATCATATTTACATTGCAAGGCTATTAGGATGATGAGTGTTAATGTATAGAATGTGTTAGCACATGGTAGTTGTTCAATTGTTAGCTATTATTACTGTTGAAATAATTATCACTCACTATCACTGTGCCCTCTCCTTATCTAAGGCTATCAAAATCTAATTTTTCTGTTCAACGTTTATCTTAAATGATATCTCCTTCTTTTCTGATATCCATAATTAGCATGTGACCAACATCCCCTGCTTTTGAATCCTAGTATCTCTTTATTTGTGTTACATAGATGTTAGGTTTTCTCTTTTCTTATTTCTAAATTTATTTTCCTTCTCTCTCTCTTAGCTTGTTACTTTGTCAGGCTAAGAACTGCCTGTTCCTTCCTTCAAACCCTCTTATGTTGTATGTGGTGACTCACTCAGAGTAGGTCTCTAACAGTATTTGTCAACTTTGATGGTGCAGTACTGTGCATTGTTAATTTCCACATTTACTGAATGATTTAGAAAGAAATACAACTTTATTTCCTTTTTACCATTGACCTCAACTTTTTGCTAGTTCATTCTATTGCAAAATTGTATCTGTAGGTATGCAGTTTAATCAAGTGAGTGAATGGATAACATGTTTTTTAATGCCTTTACAAGGAAAGGCTGATTTTTTTTTTATTTTTATTCTTATAGTATGATTATGGTTCTCAGTCTTGGTTGATTGGGTTGACACTTGACATGGTTTTTAATAATCACCAGTGCTTTGAGTGAAAATGAGTTCAAGTGAGCTAAGGAGAACTTTAATGACCTTTACACTATTATATTAAATAAAATACAGGGAAATTGGCATGGTAAGCCAACACTGAAAGTATTTTATACGGGGAAAAAAAAGAAGAAAGACTGTGCAGGAATCCCGTAAATAGCCAATAAAAATTCACCTTGTCTGTGTATTGTCCTAGGAGACACAATCTCATTTACATTTATTAGAAGTAATGATGTAGTGTCCTGCAGATAATTAACACAATAAAATGCTGCTAATTTCACAGTGTCATTATAAAATTTGCCAGTTCAAATTAGAAAGTGATTAACCCTCTGAGTGAGGCAATGACATTTCCATTCCCAGTTTGTGAATTAAATTTAAAAGGATGTTCCCCTAGTTTGAAAGTTCAGCTCTCTCACTATTCTTGTGTCTCCTTTTTCCTTTCTTCTTTTCCATGTCTCTCTAAGAATGAAACCTCTGGACTGAAGTGAGAGAATTATGATAATTTTGTATCACAGAGAGTCCAGGTTCCAGAAAAAAGTATAAATGTGTTTCAAAACAGGAATGAATCCAATTTTATTTTATTTTACTTTATTTTAAAGATTTTATTTATTTATTTGACAGAGAGAGAGATCACAAGTAGGCAGAGAGGCAGGCAGAGAGAGGGGGAAGCAGGCTCCCTGCTGAGCAGAGAGCCCGATGCGGGGCTCTCGATCCCAGGACCCTGAGATCATGACCTGAGCCGAAGGCAGAGGCTTTAACCCACTGAGCCACCCAGGCGCCCCAATCCAATTTTATTTATTTAAAGGGGGAATGGAAGGAAGGAAGGAAGGGAGGGAGGGAGGAAGGAGGGAGAGGAAGGAAGAGAAGGAACCAGTACTCTCAGATGAGTGTAATTTCTTTGAGTAATGAACTTTTGTTGGTGTATATAAGTATGAAAATTCTCCATTAACAAGTTGCCTTCAGAATGTGCCTCATTTCATTTAATGACAGCTACTCTTTAACCTTTGCCTGGACACTACTTTATTCATTTACACATATCTCTTGTCTACAACTGATTTTAATTAATTCCTTAAAAAGGAATAAATTCATTAAAGAGAAAAGATTTATGGTGCCTCATTTTAAATACTCAACTGAAATCCTCTTAGAGAATATTTAATGAGGGAATGGTATTATAAATGAATGAAACCTCGAGTTAATGATAAAATTGTCCAACCTGTTAAGACAACTATTAATTGAATAAATCTAATACATACATTTATAAAGCTGCTAAAAATATGGTGCCATGCCCTCCCCCCTCCTTCATTTCTTTTCTTTCTCTAATGATTCAGGGCAAAAGAATATACATCTGACATAAAGACACGCTTTTAAAAAGTAGGGCTTTTTTTCCAAAGTACTAAAGCTTGCTATGGAAATAAAAACAATAAAAAAATGTTCAAAGGAAAAAAAAAAGTTCAAAGAACTCTTAAAGATACCATTCTAAAAAAAGTTTATTTCATAATTTCCTCTATATTTCTAAAGTGCATTTCTTATTGCTGATAGCATCTTCACAAAGTTCTGCAATTTTAATGCTGAGATGTTCCAAGGACTTGTCTCAAAATGTTTTAAGTTTGTGAGTGACCAAAATCTAACCCAAACCAGCTTAAGCAGAAAGAGGGAATCCCTTGGCTAATAATACTGGATCCATAGCCTCAGATGATAACATTAAAGCTTTGTGTCTCTATCTTGCAGGTCTACCTTCTTTTATGTGGATTCATTCTCAGGTAGATTTTCATCACAAGACCCTCAGCAGCTCTAGGCCCATATCTGCCCAGATAAACCACCCCCACAGAGAGAAGGTAAAACACCAGTCTGGTTTCATTGACTAGGTCAAGCAGACTGCTCTGATGATCCACTGTGACACTAACTGGTCAAGCCTGGGACTCACACCCATCCTCAGCAGATGGGTCACTCCCTCTCATACCAAGTGATTGAGATTGAGGGAGAGAAGGTTCTGGATGGGTTAATGGCCTCTATTACCAAGAAGAATTGATATTAGTTAGTTAAAATTCACTGATACCCAGAACAATGACCTAGTGCAAACTCATTTTTTTGAGAAGACGGAAATCTAAAGAGCCTATGCCCACATTGCTAGGCAGTGCCAGAATTCTAGAATCAAGCTGAGATTCAAGCATTTATTCTATCATTCATCTGTGCTTTAGAACACTGATGGACTAAATGGATGCTAGTATCCCTTATCACTCTGACATCCTGCAATTCTATGACTCTGGAAGAGTAGGGGCTGGTAATTCTGAACACTGAGCCAAATACCAGAAGCCTTAGTGGCAGCTACGATACTTAAAAGCTGTGTCACTTTGAGAAATTTACTTCAGCTCCTTGGCTTTTAGTTTCCTTATCCATAAGAAGAAATGATTAGCAATAATCAATAGCTTTTGGAATATTTAGTAGAGAAGCTTTTTTCATAAGCTAAATATTAATAACCCTCAAATAAGCAGTTCATGTATATTTAACTGATATATGCTTAGATGCTTTATTGACACATCCCTGTTCAAAAAACCTTGTTCATCAATGAGGATGAAAGCTACCCTAAGTTGTCAGCAACTGTACACAATGCGACTGTGAATAGACCAAGCTGTAGGTAATACAATGAATGGCCCCACAAGGTACCCCATCATCACTCCTGTTGGGGACACGGAGTTTGTACACTTGCTTGGAGAAATTACTTGTGTTAGGGTGTCCCTTGTGCATTAGGTCAACAATTTGTGACTATCAGAAAAGTGTCAATCAGAGGTTCAGAGGGAAACCCTGGTGGTCGAATTCACAAAAAGACCTTCCAATGGTGGGGGGGGGGGGGTGGGCGGAGAACAAGGCCGGGATAGGGACACAGGTGAGAACACGGGGAGCCTGACCCAGGAGTGGGCTGGAGCTGAGTGTCAGGAGACAGGCAGCATGTTGATTCCTATTTTTATTGGCTGCAAAGAAGCAGCCCTCATGTGAGTTCTCTGGGCATTGACTACCTAGACCTGGCACAGTGGACTCTTTTTTCATCACATTTGCCTAGAAACAAATACTTTTTAAAGTCACAAGTGCTTTCCAAGATGCATCCTTCTTGTTTGTTAGGGAGTCAGCCTACAACAAAAATCAAATGTGTGTGTGCGTGTGTGTGTGCATGTGTGTGTGCGCATGCGCATGAGGGGGCAGTTCACTTGCTCACTCCCTCTGTGAAACATGTGTGCTCACCAGAATGTGGTTGGAAAAACAGTAAACTACATAATCCCTCTAACTCTAAAGTGAGAAACATAATAAAAAGTCAGCTGTTCTCAAGTTCTTAATGTCCACTGGTGGCCAAGCTAAGAATTTTCTTATACCTAAATTTTTATTTAAGCTTGCACACATACACACTCTTCTAATCATAGTCCTTATCTACAACCGAGAAGCACCATTCTACGTTTGCTATTACTAGTTCCTTCCCTTGTCAACTTTGTAAAAAAAACTATTTGTTTTTTTCTTTTGTTATATCTTCTGCTGAAAGGCAGATTGGGGGAAAGTACATATTTAAATTGGACTTGAGCACAGCTCCCACAAAAACCCCACATGGAGATGACGTCCTGTTGGTATGTCCTATTTCAACAGAAGGTGGTAAAGCACAGATTTAAAGTTACTCCCTGATTTATGGGAGAGATCTTAAGGCTGGGAGTGCCTTGGAGCAAAGGCTGTAATTGTTGAGTGTGGTGATTGGAAAGATAAGGGAAGATAGAAGACAAACCTCTGGTTACACAATAGTTTTTAGGGCATTTAAACTGAGAATATTTCATCCACTGTCAAGGAAACAAATTGCTTAACCTTAATCTATGCAATAATTTCTCCCACACACAAATGCCCTTTCGCTATTAAATCAGGTCTCTCCTTTCCCGCAAATTTCAGCCCACAGCCCATTGTGTCTTATCTAAGAGGTTTTGCCCTGTTTATCTCCCTCCACCTCCAGCATGCCTTTTCCCTGATGAACATATTCTCTGTATTACTGGGCACTGATTTTATGTGACTCTGTTAATCACATTATTCATAGTATAATTATCACTTAGAATGTGTATATTTTATTAACTAAAAAACCTTAAAATTATCTTTTAAGCTGTGGTTACATGGATGAGTCATCCTGGTTTTTGGCTGATCCTTGGGGTAAGGTGGCTAGCTCCTTAATTTTCATTTTGTACCAGGGAAAATCTAAAGGAAGGGAAGATTAAATGATGTGCTTACATCTTCACTTTTTTGAGTACACCTTACAGCCAAGAGTTGCATGTTTAATTTCTTTCCTCTTAAAGTTCAAACAAAATTGATGAATCTGTTATTATATCAAATTATTATTTCTTTCTTCCCTTTTTCTGAGTTAAAAAAAAGCCTATGCTATGCACAATGTTAACATTTTACATACATACTTTTATTTAACCTTCATAACAACACCATGAGATAGTTAATTTTATATCTATTTTGCATAGGAAAAATTGAGCCTCAAATTGAACTAACGTGACTGAGCTAGAATCAGACAGCTACCATTTCAGCTTTGTTGGTCTGACTCTAATATCTGTGCTTATCCACCGCATCATGGTGCTTTCTGTGCAAACCAATGTTATTTTTAGTATGCCAATCTTACAGGAGTTCAGAAAAGGCATTGACTTAAGTAAGCGGGAAGTCAACACAAGTATAATTTGTCAATTGACATCCACTCCTCAAGTGACCACAGACCCATTGTTTTCCCACCTGTAACCTCATTCTACTCAATGAGTTGAAAGAGGTGATCTGTAAGATTTCTTCCAGTGGTAACAGTCTAAGAGTGTGTGCCGTTTCACTGAAAATTTTAGTTTAGACTCTTGCAACTGTAGGGGGATTATAAAGGGGGGGAGTGCATTCCAATCCCCATGAGTTTATAAACCCAATTTACTTTAAGATAATAAAAAGACTCCACTCAGTGAAAGGCAGAAGGAAAGGGTGAGGCTCTGTGACTCTGACTCTGACTCAGCTACTTTGCTCCAGAATTCCACGCTCTCCTCCCCCACCCCCAGGGGCAAGTTTTGAGAGTGAGGCACAAGGAGATAGTGTCACTGGTGTTTGCCTTGACACAAAGGGCCAGAGATTTTTCATTTATTATTTCACCTGGAGATAATTTGGGGCTACCACCGACTTAACTGTATTTATTTCTGCTTATTGTCTTCCCTCTGGATTGCACTGAAGGCTAGATAACATGATCTCAAACAAATCAAGAACAAAGGCTCTTTAAGAAATGTAACCATTTTAACTGGAGAACATGGCTGAGTCAGTGCAGCAGGTCTGAGCACTTGCCCCTAAGAGCTGCTCTCACCAAATCCTCCTACCTCGATGAGGTTGTGGGCACGTGGTTGATATAAAACCAGACAAGCTTTGCAAGTTGACATGGAACAAGATATGGTACAGATTTGATAGCCTGCAAGAGAAGAAAACAGTTTAAATATGAGGAGAAGGAGGTTTTTCAGGTGGGAAGAGTACAGCAGAATGCCATGAATAATAGATTGAATAGAGAAATGCTAGGAAATTTCTAGGACGCTATGGTAATAAGAGTGAGACAGAAAGGACCAAGAAAGGACAATGACAATGAGAACTGAAAGAAAAATGGGCAGACAAGTTCTTGTTCTTAAACAAAATCTCTAGATAATGGAGGTCAATGTAATGAGAGAGATTGAGGAAGAAAGGCTCAAAGATGCCTCTGAGGCTCAAGGCTTGGACAACTGGATAGATGGTGATGCCACTGAGTAAGAGGGGAAGCTAGGGGAGAAACATGTACCAAAGGGCATACGATGAGCTCATTTGGGGATATGTTGAATTTATAGTAACTACAGGTTATCAAGGCAGAAACGGCACATAGAGAAGTCTGAACTAGGCATACCATACGTGGGTGTGATCAATACATAGCCGGTAGCAGAAGCTACAGATGTGAAAGATATCCTCCAGGAACACTGAGTACCGTGAGGGAAAAGAAGGGTTCAGGCAAAACTGAGGCACCAGCACGTTAGGTGTGGGTAGGCAGAGGAAGAGTATCTGTGAAGGTGAATAGGAATGCGGAGGAGGTAGGAGGGAATGTGTAATGGAAGACAAGGGTCACGAGAGCTTCCAGAAGGTGAATAGCCTAAAGATTAAGAAAAGTAGGAAGCTGAGTCAAATAAGACACAATCTTCACCAGTTTTGCAACTTTGCCTGTGGCAAATGCCTATTTAAATGCATAAAAAATAACATGATACAAGTGTAGTGAAAAGATGACTGGCTTTCCTCATTTTTGTGGCTTTGGGGTGGTCTCTTAACTACTTAGAGCTCCATATTCCCATCTGTGAAAGAGACCAATGAACTCTTTTATGTTTATAGGACTGATATTACAAGAATATGCACCAAACTTAGGGCATTTCTTTGTGAAATTAATCTTACATATAGAAGATATGAGTTCTCTGAAAATAGGGACTATTTTTTGTGTGACATGTATATTGCCCAATAGACCCTGAGTACTTAATAAAACCTTTCCATGATGAGAACCATTATTACAACGAAGAACCCAAACTCTCCTCTAAAGCAAAAGCTTAATTGCCAGGCTGTAAGAAACAAAAGTTAAATTTGGCTTTTCACCTCCTAAGCAGGTATTTGGCAGCACACATCTCCATTCAAAAAAAGAATAACATACACTGTGAAGACTTCTGGAAAAGGAGTGCTCTTCCATTCAAAAAGTGTAAAAATTTTTTGCGGCTGTTTTTAGATTCCAGTCCAATTAAAGCTCTGCGCATTTAAATTGTTCTCTTCTAATCCTCCGTTGGTATGGAATGCAATGATGCCTGGCAACTGTCCATAGTAGGCATTACAGGTAATGAATTTCTTAGACTCCTATTTCTTACCTATAATGAAGATATCACCCACCTATCTCATATAAGCAAGACGCTGAATTAGCCACAAAGATCTTGGCAGTATTTGCTGAAGTGGGTGAAACCCACGTTGGAAGCTGTAGCTTGTTAATTACTTTGCATTCTTTGTTATAGGTGAGCACCGAATACACATATATTCCATAAATACTGATTCTTGTACCTAAAAATGGTACAACATCTTTCTTAGTTTCCGTGTCTTTACTAACAAAGTCATTAAGTCTAAGCTTGGAAAAGGTTAGGATTTTATTTTCCTACCACTACTGGAGCTTTTTTTTTTTTTTTTCTATTCAAACTACCTGGTAAACATTAATAACTCTAAACTACTGTTCATGTCAAAAGCTGACATGTATCAGCTTTGACAAGTATGACAAGTATCTTAAATGTCCATAGTGTCAAAGCATGATGTTTGATTTGAGGTCTTCATTCTGGTCTCTTGTTATAATGACCCTTACTTGTTCAGTTGAGTAATAATAGAGATGATCCCAAAAGGTAGAGATAGCTCACAAGAAAGAGCAAAGGCTGAGGTATGGAGCAACTAGGACTGTATCCAGACTGTGCTCCTCATTTAGAGAGTGAGAGTGAGAGAGAGAGAGAGAGAGAGAGAGAGAAAGAGAGGAAAGGAGGAATAAAGAAGGGAAGGGAGGAACAGAGGAAGAGAGGAAGGAGGGGAGGGAGGGAGGGAGAGATTAATTTGCAAATGTAGCAAAATCTATATAACACACCAATATAGAGAGACAACTGAAAGCCACTGTTGTGGATTTCGGAGCACAATGAATATTCACAGAGACTTTTTAATGTGCTGGAAATTAGTCCTCCACATCCTATAATTATTTCTTAAGGAAATAACAACTGTTGTGTCTCATCTTTATAAGAGTTACTGAAGAATTTGTCATGTACTGTGGATACAGAAATCAACCAGGCATTTGCTATAGTCTCTCCCCACTTAAATCAGTCTAGGATGTGCAGAAGGAGGGAAAGGTAAATTAGGAACATCGAAGTCCCCATGATGGGTAACCTATAACATTCTAGACAGATGGGTATATGCCACGCTAGGGAACCAACCTTTGCAAAGGAAAGAATTCACTAAAGTTTACGTGACTGGTACTTTTCAAGGCAATAAAATAAGTTTTAAGTACAGAAAGGCAGATAGTTTACCTATGTCATTTTATCCTCTGAAAAATCCTGAAAAGTACATGTCTGCTTTTCCATATGCAAACGAGCAAACTGATATAGGGATTTAAAATAACCTGTTCGAGTTCCCACAGTTGTATGGCTATATCAACTATGACTCTTTTGAGTGAGTGATCGAAACTTGGCTTGAAATATATTAGGTAGGAAAAAGATTTGTTTCACTTAACCAAACCAAGGGAAAGAGGAATTGCAGCTGGTCTTCAAGGATGATTGGAGTCAAGTTCAAAATGCTGCCAGAGTCATTCTCCTACACCCCATTTCTATTATTTCTGGCTTCATTCTTTCATACAGCTCCCTCCTTGGAATTAAGTACATGGCTATTTAATGACCACAAGTTTGCAACTCCAAGAAACTCTTGGGTTTTAAATTAAACATTTTTTGAAGAAATGCAGTGATTGGTTCCACCTGGATTTAGTGCCCCGTTTTGGACCAATCAATTATCCCATGTGTTGAGTTATAATAAGTGCACCACTGGGGTCAGAAACCCGGGTAATGGTGGCCATGAATCTTTAGGAAAGTAGCAGCTTCTTTCCAAACAACTGTTCAGGGCTGATAAAGACCAGATGCCAATTATAACCTTTTTGTTACCTATAATTGATGAAAAAGACCACATCTGTGTCAATCAAGAGATTTAAAATTTCACTAGAATGATAAGAAAGAAAGCTGCCCGTGTTCAAATTCTGGCTCCTTTCACATACTGGTGGTGTGACCCAGGACAAACGACTTACTGCCTCTTGTCTAAGTGCTTCATCTGTAAAACTGTACGAATAATGTTATTTACATCATACAAAATTTGAAATTCAGTAGCTCTAGAATCGAATTTGGTTTCTTTCCCCCAAACTGACATTTGCTCACAGCTTCCCATTGTCAGTTAATGGCACCTTCAATGACTCAAGTTTCCAGGTCCAAAATCTTAGTTATCACTGAGACTTCTGTTTCTTCCATGCCGTATTTTCAAATGGTCTCCCAAACTTGTTATTTCTGCTTTCACAGTGTCTTTGATAGTAACTGCCATTTCTACCTTCCAACTGCCATGTCATAAGAGGCCCAAACAGCTCTCACTGATCTGGATTACAGTTATACCCTCTTCACTGGTCTCCTTCCTTAGAAAGTTTAAACTTTTCAATCCATTTTTGACAGCACTTCCAAATGAGTCTTCTAGTCTCTTTGAAATAGTCTCCAACTCAATAGTCTGAATAAGAAAAAGACAAAATCATGTTTCTGCTATCCTAAACTATTTGCTTTTTGGTTTCTTGAAATTCTTAACTCTAGAAAAAGAGTGAATGTTGGATTAATGAGAAAAAGTATAAAAATAGATGCATGAATAGTCTATACTTAACGAACAAATTTCTTTTTATAAATAATGCATGTACCATATTAAGACATTATTTTATAAATATATAAGAATAAAATTGTTTATTATATATAATTAACAGATTGTATTAAGAGCATTATTTAAAATTATAATTTTTCATGTATATTAATATAAATGCATATGGTATTAACACAGTTTATTGTAACTTATTTATAAAGTCCATGTGGTAAATTACTTGCCTTTATTTAGTTGCAAATAGTTAAATTTTGTTTTGTTCTGATTAAGTGGGATTTGAAATATTAGATTTGGGGAAAGGAGTTATGGAATTTTAAAGCAGAGCAGTTGTATCAAATTGTGAATGTGCTCGTTAAGAAGCTGATTCTATTGTATTGGTATGTTGGGTGGGATAGAGTATTTGGATGAAGACAGCAGGTCAGGTAAATCACAAAACGGAAAAAGATCACACTAATTTTAGCTCTGTTTTATTTTATTTTTTAGTGTCAGATTTTTAAAAACTTATTTAAGTAATCTCCACACCCAACATGGGGCTTGAACTCACGACTCTGAGATCAAGAGTTACATGCTCTTCTTACTGAGCCAGCCAGGTGCCCCTATTGTCAGATTTTTAAAACAAAGACATATGCTAAAACTCTAGCTCTTCCCTTAATTGCTGGAAAATTAAAACAGGCATTAATAAGAAAAAAGAATACAGCGAACTTTGAGTTTTGAATTTTGAAGGGGAGTAGAATAGATAATTCTACCTGAGTAGAATTTTTGAAGGGTAATAGGATGTGTCATTCTTGAGTAATTAAAAAGGAAGGAAGACAATTGTATGTTGAGGCTGTGAGATTTCAAAATGTGGTTAGAAATAGACTGCACACGTATTTAAAAATCCCTAGCACCAATCTAGAAAATATAGCATAAGTGTTTGTTTATTCTCAAAAGTAGCTAAAATGACTTTATTGTGGATTTGTAGGTTATAAACACAAGTCCTTCATACCACTTGGAAGTTACAAAAAAAACTCACTTATTGCTCCAAAATGTTCTATTTCTTTAACTTTTGCTGTAAGTTGCAAACATCCTCTTAAATATGTTAAGTGTCCAGTAAATATTTATGTTTTCTTGAGTTTTTTAAGATTTCTCCTTTTATAGCAAATATGTAATTGAATTTAAGCCTTGTTAATATTAAACAATGCGGAGTAAATAACATGAAGTAAATAAAAGGAAGGGCTGAGAAAGATGCTGTGGTCTCTTTGGTGTAGAGTACATAGCAAGCTGAATGCCTTGTATTTGTGTACAAGTAACTAGCTTTGTGAGTAGCATTCAAACCTCCACTTTACAAAGTGATGGCACACGATGGAGCTGCTTTTAATGCAAGAACCACCTTGTCAATGTTACTTCTTATGAACCCGGTAATGAAACCCAAACCAGCCTTGTTTGTATCCTGAAGATACACATACATGTACACTTAACTCAAACATACATCAATAATATAAATAACAGATGAGCTGAAGTGAAGAATCTTGGTGATTCTTAATGATTTTCATGGCCACTTTTCCTGATCCTCATTTTTTAAATAGATTTACATAGTATCATGTTCCTTTTCAGCATGAAGTCAGTGTTTAATGATTTCCCATCACAACGCATGCGTATCTTTGGATTGTGAAAGGCGTTATTTTATGAAAAATAGTTGATATGTGGAAAAACTCTGTGCCGAACATGCTTTCCTATTTTGCATGGTTATTTTATCCATTGTATGGTGTTATGTAAATGGGCTGAATTAAGAATTAAAAAATGAATGGGTATAGCATATTTGTGTTTTGTCCCTTCTATTAATATTAACCTATAAAATATTGCTATGTTTTTCATTGGAGGCAATGGGATTTTAGATAAAGGAAGGGTACACAGTGGGCTTTAACTATATTTATAACACTTTATTTCTTTTAAAAACTTCTATAGTAAATATTTAAGATTGGCACTGGTGATAGGCACTGAGCATTGTTATATTACACCCTATACTCTTTATTACTATTCTTTCATAGTCATCTAAAATATTTTATTATAAGAAATGAATAGAATTTCAACCTCAGAAAATGGCTTCGAGGTACCCAAAAAGTAGAATCCAAGTTTCTTAGCATGGTAAGTAGGCTTGCCATGAGCTACTTTCTACCCGCCACTCTACCCTCATTGCCCTCCCCAATAGTTCTAAATTATTCACAGTTCCTGAAAGATAAATCTATCCCTCTGTATGCTCAAACAGTGATATAACTTCTGCCTGAAGCCTCCACCCCAGCCTCATTGTGGTCTGTTTGTTAAACTTTTATGGCCACTTTAGAACTCTGCTCAGGCCTCACCTCCTATAGGAAAGTCTGTGCATGTGACTTTTCCAGACAGAATTAAGCACTCCTCTTCTCTAACATTATCTCTGCACTTTCAATAAACATATTATTACATTTGTTTATGTATTTTTATCTACTTTAGCCAGTGAACACCTTTTTAAAGTTAGTGTTATAATATCCAAGCCTAGCACTGTCTGGCACAAGGTAGAATTTTAAAATTTTTCATTAGTTGTCATTCTCAACTTTTCAAGTGAACAATTCTCATTTAAAAAACCCCAACAATTAAGAATTGTATAAGGTAAAAATATGTCCTCTTCCTCTTTCCCAACTCCCTGTTCCCATGCCCATGGCCAATGGTATCTTATTTATATTTCTATATAACATAAAGAAAGAAATATTCTTTGGATATACAAAGATATATAAACTAACATGAATACATAAAGGTTCAAAATCACTTTTACATACAAATGGGACAGTATTATACACAACATTCTGCATCTTGATTTTTTTTTAATACAGCAACTTATCTTGCATTCTATTCCCATTAGTATATACAGATTCATATTATTCTTTTTACAACCTGCATCATACCCCATATTATGTATATAATATAGGGTAACCTGAGAAGCAAGTAACATACAAACTGGCTGAACATGTAAAGTGGCTGTAGAGGCTCATTAGTTAGGAAAAACATAGGTGGGGCAACCTCACAGTTGGTCTGAATTAGAGGATCAATAATGTCATCAAAGTCTCAGTGTCTTTCCATTGGTCTGCTTGGTATTTCCTGTATCAGTTTCATCCCTGAATAGCTTCCCTCAGTGGTGGGAACAAATTGATATAGCAGGTCTACTGTTCACATCTAAAATCACACTGTGAAGAACAATGAAGTATGCGAATGCAGGCTTCTCTCCATC
>CM052892.1:63551805-63588022 GCA_028534135.1 Potos flavus
ATTACAGATAAGCACATAGAACACAGGCAGACACAGTTTCACAAACGGCTAAAAAAAAAAAATGCAGCTCTCCATTTCAACTAAAAATTTCTGAGACACCCACTGCTGTTCCTCACCAGTGGGACTGGGAGATAGACAGCTCCACACTTCTTAAGACTTTCACTCTCCATTCCCCTTTAAAAAAGGAAGGTCTGATAAAAATGAAATATATTAAACTGATTATATGTTGTATATGGTCAAAATAGGAGAATTCAACATTTGTTCATTCATGTACACGTTTTTTTCTTCATTCAATCTCACATTGTTTTGGACCTGTTTTATGCCAGACTGTGAATTACATGTTAGGAATGCAGAAAATGTGTAAAATCCTACCCTCATGATGTTCATAGTCTAATAGGAGAAAGGCTTAAGTAAACAGATAAGTACAACATGGAATGGTCAGGTCATGGCAATGATACAGTATGCCAAGATGTTCCTGGAAGACAAAAGAAGGGCATTCAGGTCACCCCGTGGCTGTGTGGCATATACGCATGTGTGTACGTGTGTGCGTGCACTCACAATGGGGGCGGCAGCGTGGAGAGAAGCAATTCTAGACCTGATTCTTCTGTTGCCCTAGGGAAAATAAATGAGAGTTAGGTACTTAGAGGAGGGCCTGACAAACATACAAGGCTGAAGAGTTACAGTGGTATAAGAAAGTAGTTTCAGGACCCTGCAAGTTGTTCCAGAGGACTAGAACATTCAGTGCATATGGAGCCGATTCGGAGATGAAAGCAAAGAAGAAATTAAAGAACGTAAAGTTGCTCTCACACGATGCTAAGTAGCTTGAATTTTTATCATGATTGTGACAAAGAGCCAGGGAAGGGCTTTTCAATCATTCAGATATCATTCTGGTGACTCAAAGACAAACTGGAAATTGCTGCCACTGGAGGCAGTAACCAGTAAGGAGGCTACAGTGTTATTCTAGATTGAGAAAGATACCCAATTTGGAGTCACTGCAGTGGGATTGGAAGAGAGAAGGAAGATTTGAGAAATATATAGAAAATGATGTAGAGAGACAATTTCTGGCCAATTTTCCCATTGGAAATGGTGGTTCTATCATATTTCTGCTTTGGACAACTGATTTACAGTGTTGCCTTTATCTGAGATGCTGAAGATGGTGAAGAGCAAGATTTGTGAGATGAAAGAATAAAATGGAAATGAGGAGTTCACAGACGTATAGGATACACGAGAACTAAAGAGATTTCTGTACCGGAGATGCCTCTCTGGAGATCATCAGTATCGAGGGTATGGGTGTGGATATGTGTAAGGCTACCAAAGGAAAATAAATGGAATGAACAGAGAAAAGGACTAAGAAGGAAACCATAGGGGATATCAAAATTCAGTGACTAAACAGAGACAGAAAAGCATATGGTCAACATTAAGAGGCAAAGTCAGCAAGGTAGGGCGAAAACCAGAATAGAAAAGTACTCTCCAAAGTCAAGAGAGTTGTTTCATGGGAGTGGTTCACAATGCTCATGTTGCCAAAGGGTCAAATATGATCGTGAACGTATGAGTTGAGATGCCAACTTGAGTTCCTACTAGATATTGGTGGAGGGATAAAGGGAATAAGTTGTAGATTCTCACAAGAAGTTCCTTAATCTTGTCTCCACATACTTGTCATACATACATAATTTACTGTCCACAAGCTGTTAGTGATAATGCTGAAGAGAACTAGTTAGGAACTATAACAGAACTCTTTTTAATGAGTATTTCAATATTGCTCTATTGACATATGAATATTTGATAGGATATAGGACATCACCTCTTACATTGTCCTCCATAATCCTCACCTTCTCATCTTCATGCCCTTGTATAATCCTGTCTCCTTGAGTGGCTAAAATAGGTGATTTGCTTCTAGATAATAGAATGCAACAGAGATGAGGGGATGCTGTTTCTGAGATTAGGTACCAAAAAGATTGTGGCTTCCATCTTGGGGCTCTCTCTTCTCTTGGTCTCCCTCCTCACTCCCTTCCCATTTCTCTTGGACCTCTTGCTTTCTGGAGGGCAAGCTTTCATGTTACGAAGAGCCCCGTGGACAAGCCTGCATGGCAAGGAACTGATATATCTAGGCGACCAGCCAGTCAGGACTTGAGGCCTCTAACAGCCACATGACTGAACTCAGGAATGTATCTGATGGCTGTCAACAGTCATGTGAATGAACCTGGTAATGGATTCTTCCCAGTTTGAGCCTTGAGATGACTGCAGTCCCATCCAAAAGCTTCCTTGGAGCTTTGTGAGAAACCCTGAACCAGAGGCATGGAACTAAACTACACCCAGATTCCTAATGTACACAAACTGTGCCATTAAAAAAATGCATGCTGTTTTAAGCCACTAAGCTTTGGTGTGATTTGTTACCCAGCAATAAGTAACTAGTACATAGGAAAAACATCAGTACTCATGTTCATCAAAATTAATTTCTCTATCTTAAAATATGCCTTCGTCTTTAATCTCAACCATGAGTGACAATACTGTAATACCAGGATTATTAAAGGGACACAGTATGCCTCATACTTTTTAAATTATACAAAGTAGCCACTCTCCTACTTAACCAAAAATCAACAACAATTACAGCATTGTTAGAATTTCTTAACATTGTAGTCACGCATCCACTCAACTCACAATGGAAGATGAGAGATCCAAGAGAGGTCATCTTAGTGCATTCATTCCCTGCTAGCCAGGAACAGAATTGGGCCATTATCTCCCTGCTCTCCTAGTGATTAATTCATCACATCTGTCTTTCCTATCCTATACCTACCTTCCTCAGCTGGCATCTCGTGCTTTCTGTTTACTAGACTCAGAAATGCCATGTCTCCTAATCCTCCAATCCTCGTGTATAATCCTGTGCTCAACTCAAATGTTTCTTGATTGTATTGGATGTTATCACATCCTATTGACTGCCTGGAGTTTGCTGTTATCTCCAGAGGGTGTTCATCCTTTTGTAATTAACAGCTTATTTGATTCAATGGTAACCGAGGTCAGGCTGTGTGTATTTTACCATTCTGAGTTTGCAGGGGTATTTGCCCTCCCCTTTGATATCTTTATTTTAATTACTTCTGAGATTTGTGTCTGTATCAGTAGGATGTGCAGTGTGAGTTATTTTAAATATTCCTCTTCTTTTTAATATAGTTTGTGAATACTTCATTCACTTCTCAAAGACTCTGTGCCAGATTTATCAAGCATTTGGTTCCTTTACTTTTATTCATTTATTTATTTATTTATTTATTTACTTATTTTGGCTCAGCTCCCTTTTCCTTCAACCTTAAAGCCAATTTTCAGTTTGCATCTTTTGATGCAGGTATCACAAAGGGCTAGCTGAATCTCTCCCAGGTGGAAGTTAAAATAAATATCTGGAGATAAAAAACAAACAAAATTTTATGTGCAGTATACATCTGATTTCTACATTCTGAAACACAAAGTGGGATGAATAAATTTGATTGGTTTTCATAATGTTTACCAAAACTTTCTGCAATTACCGCAAGACTCTTGTAGGCCAGTGAACATAAAAGGCTTCCTTTTAGATACAAATGATGAATGTTGTTTGAAATAAAAAAAAAAAGAGAGAAAGAGACAGAGAGAAAGAAAAAAAAGTTCCACGTCACCTGCTGTTAGTGTTGGTCATATAGTTTAAGAAAAATCCCTTATTAGATAGATGCTTGCAATATAGACTTGATGCAAAATCTGTAACATGGGAATATTTGCAGCATCCAAAGCACAAAACAAAGATCTTTGTTTTTTCCTGAGGTTAGCAAGATTAAATATCCTTCCATTATATTACAATAAGTAGAACAATATTTTGTCTGCAATTGATTTGGCTTTTGCATTTGGTTAGAGCTAACCTGGTTATTCAAAGCTGGGTACACAGATTTACAAATGGACATATTTAATTTTGTAATCAATTCATGTGATCATTAATCAATTCCTAGATCATTAAGCAGGACTTATAAACTGACTGGGCACAGGTATTTAAAAATGGTGATGGGGAAAACCAAGCAGATAGTGTGAAAGAAAGAACCATGACTAAATTTCAAAAGCCAGAGAAGACCATACTCATGATTCTGGGTAGTCAGGCAAGTGATGAAAAGTTGGCTACATAGCCCAGAAGGCTGATGAAGATACAGACTTCCGACTAAGTTTCCCCAGGGCAACTGAGATGAGGACAGTGCAATGAAATGTGCATTGACTTATTTGTATTTAGTCACTTTCTGGGCAGCTGTGGTATTCCACAGAGGGCTACCCAACTGATCCATCTTGGAATGTCAACCAGAAAATAGCAGACACATCTTTAATGTTCAAATTATGCCATAAGTAATAGAAGTGAACTATAGCTCCTATTCCCATTAGTTACTTGGATGTTGCTAACATTTTAAAGTAGCCAAATTATATGCAAAACTAATTAAAATGTCTCAATAATTATGGTGCTACTGCAGCATCAAAACAATGGGACAAACTAGAAAGTTCAGAAATAGACCAAAGTTTATAAGGGAATTTAATACAGGGGTGCCTGGGTGGTATAGCCAGTTAAGTGTCTGACTCTTGGTTTTGGCTCAGGTTGTGATCTTAGGGTCGTGAGATCAAGCTCCACGTCAGGCTCTGCGCTCAGCATGGAGTCTGCTTGAGATTCTCTCTCTCCTCTGCCTCTTCCACTCATGCTCTCTCTCTCTCTTTAAAATAAATAAATAAATCTTAAAAATAAATAAGGAAATTCAATATATGATAAAGGAAACATCTCAAATCAAGGAAGAGATGAAATACTTGGAAAAATGATTTTGGAAAAGTTGGGTAGAATAAGCCTCTCTAGAATATTTTCAGATGTTATATTAAATGGGGAAATCTCATATTCAACTTCACAGGACTTGGAATTTCAGAGGGTTTAAAAGAAAAATCTTTGAGAGCAGCTAGCTCAAGGCTTTCCTTTATAGACTAGAAAACAGATAAAGCAGCTTGCCCAAGGTAATGCAGGGCACTGGCTGATCTAGAATCTAATTCTAGATTCTTGTTGCTGGATGAGTGGATTCTAAACCTGGTGGGCTTTCCTATGCACCACACAATTTTCAACAACTAGCATATATATAGCAGGAACTTCAAGTCCCTCTGATTTAAGCTACACAAAAAGCAAACAGAAAAATATCTAGATTAGCATCTCCCAAAAAGAGTTCCTTGAAGTATAGACTGGCAAGACACTTCACTAAAACAAAACAAGACAAAACAAAAACCAAGGAAACAAAACAAGACTTTCGTAGGCAAATAGGTTTGGGCAAATGCTACATTCCTTTCTTAAAGGGTCAGCCCACATCAAAACTTTCCAAAGCCCTGCAATAATGAAGCCTGTTTAACTTTATTTAATGCAGTATCTCCAAAGAATCCATTTTCCATATAACATCTGTTAACACTCCAGAGCAGAACACTTCAAGAAACTGCTCTAGATTCAGGCTAATGAAAAGTCATTGCCCAAAGCAAAAAGACAAAGGAAGAAAGTAGGGGATTAAGATCCTGTTCTTCTTCCCCCAAATCTTTGGGCAAGTGATTCAATTCTCCAGTTTACTTTGTAGTTCCAGACCTATAATTAGGTACGTTCCCATGCCTCTCCTAGCAGCAGGCGGTTGAGTCACTGATGTCTGCCACCTGCAGCCTGGGACCTGCCCAGCTTCTGAACTGAGCCTGCAAACAACATGGAGTGCGTCCGCAACCACAGTCCTCCAGATATGGGATGTGGAGTTAGTCACGTTGACACTGATCTCACTGAGTCATAGGTTGCTACACTCCCTTGCTATATTGCCTAAAGTCACTAGAGGCTTTTTACCTCCATTTGGTGTCTGGTATGAATTTCATGCAGAATTCCAGATCACGTGTTAGGTATCTCTTTTTCTAGGACTGTAACCTCACACCGGTATTCTTTTCACATTCCTGAATTCCCCGCCAAGCGTCAGCTACGGTCTGAACACAAAAGAACAACTATTACCATCAACTCGATCTAGCTCTAAACATTCTCATAACCCCTAAAGGATATCCCATACCCATGAAGAAGTGGCTCCCCATTTTCTCACCTTTCCAGTCCCCGACAACCACCAATCTACCTTCTGTTTCTATGGATTTGCCTATTTTGGACATTTTCTACAAATGGAACTACATAACGTATGTCCTTTTGTGTCTGGCTTCTTTTATTTAATAGCACAATGTTTTAAGGTTCATCCATGTCGTGGAATATGCCAATTTTTATGGCTGAATAATATTCCATCCTATGGCTATACCACATTTTGTTTAACCATTCATCAACCCATAGACATTTGGGTTACTTCCACATTTTGTCTATTGCGAATAGTGTGATTCTAGGAACACGTGTGTATAAGTTTTTGTTTGAATACCTGTTTTAAGTTCTTTTGGGTATACACCTAGGAGTGAATTGCTGGGTCATACAATAATCTCCTATTTAACTTTTTGAGGAACTGCCATGCCATTTTCTGTATAGGCTGCACCATTTTACATTCCCATCAGCAACATGAGGGTTCCATTTTCTCCAGACCCTTACCAGCACATGTTATTTTCTGCTTTTCTTTTTAAAAAATTATTATTATGGCTATCTCAGTGGGTAAGTGGTATGTCACTGTGGTTGTAATTTGCATTTCCCTAATGATTAATGAGATTGCGCATTTTTTCATGGGAATATATATCTTTTTTGGAGACATTTATTCAAGGTCTTTGCTCATTTTTTAATTGGGTTGTTTGTCTTTTTGTTGTTGAGATTTAAGGGTTTTTATATAATCGCAATACTACATCCTTATCAGATATATGATTTGCAAGTATTTTACCCAATTATATAATTTTGTCTTTCCACATTCTTGATAGTATCCTTTGATGCATAGAAGTTTTTAATTTGATGAGGTTCAATTTATCTATTTTTTTCTTATGTTCCTTCCACTTTGGGGACCGTATCTAAGAAACCATTGCCAAACTCAAGGTCGCGAGCATTTACTCCCATGTTTCATTCTGAGAGGTATATACTTTTAGCTTTTACATTTAGCTAAGTTTTTGATCCATTTTGTGTTATTTTTTTAGATAGTGTAAGGTAGAAGACCAGGTTCATTTTTTTTTGCATGTGGATATCCAGTTGTTCCAATGTCCTTTGTTGAAGAGAAAATTCCTTCCTCACTGAATAGACCTGGCACTCTTGCGGAAAATTAATTTTTGGATTCCAATTTGTGTTTGTACTCTTAATTTTATTATACTGATCTATATGGCAATTCGTATGCCCCTATAACTTTGTTTTTTTGCTTTTGTTTTAAGATCTATCCATTCATTCCAGAGAGAGAGAGTGTGTGTGCAAGTGGGGAGAGGGGCAGAAGGAGAAGGGGGGAGAAAATCCCAAGCAGACTCCCTACTGAGCATGAAGCTAGACACAGGGCTACATCCCAGGACCCTGAGATTACAACCCAAGCTGAAATCAAGAGTCAGAAACTTAACCAACTAAGTGAGCTACCCAGGCGCCCCCTACAACTCTGTTTTGATTACTGTAGCTTTATAAGTTTTCAAATTGGGAAGTGTGAGTCCTCCAGCTTTCTTTCTCCATTTTTAAGATTGTTTTGGATATTTGCAATCCTCTGCAATTCTATAGGAATTTTAGGATCGACAATTCTATTTCTGCGTAACATTTGACAGTGATTGTGCTGACTCTGTAGATTGCTTTGAGTAACAGTATTTCAACAATAGTAAGTTTTTCAATCCATGAACATGGGATGACTTTTCATTTATTTGTATCTTCTTTCATTTATTTCACCAATATTTTAATAGTTTCAGTGTACGAGTCCTACACATCCTTTGTTAAATTTATTCTTAAGGGTTTTATTCTTTTTGATATTATTGTACTTGAAATTGTTTTCTTAATTTAATTGTTCATTGCTTGTGTGTAGAAATAGCACTGATTTTTGCTTTTAATCTTATATTCTATAACTTTGCTGAATTCATTTATTACATCCAATAGCTTTTTCTGGATTCTTAAGGATATATATATCATCTGTAAATAGAAATAATTTTACTTCTTTCTTTCCAATTTGGATGGCTTATATAACTTCCAGTACAACGTTGAATAGAAACAGCAAAAATAGTCCTTCTTATTTCTCATCTTAAAGGGAAGCTTTAAGTCCTTCACTATTGAGTATAATGTTAGCTGGAGATTTTTCCCCACTACACTTTACCATGCTGAAGAAATTTCTTTCTATTTACAATTTGTTTATTTTTTTAAATAATGAAGTGGTGTTCACTTTCGTCAAGTATTTTTTCTGCATCAATTGATGTATCAGGGTATTGCCATCATGATACAATAAGAAAGTGTTCCCTTCTCTTCTATTTTTTGGAAGAGTTTAAAAAGGATTGTTCTTAATTATTCTTTAAATGTTTGGTAGAATTCACCAGTGATACCATCTGGTCCTGGGCTTTTCTTTGCTGGCAGATTTTTGATTATTGATTCAATCTCCTTATTTGTTATTGGTCCAATCAGATTTTCTATTTCTTCATGATTTAATCTTGGTAGGTTGTATGTTTCCATGAATATATCCACTTCTTCTAGGTTATCCACTTCACCAAATCAGATATACAGATGGCAAATATGGAGGAAACTTAAATGCATATTACTAAGTGAGAGTAGCCAATCTGAAAAGGCTACATACTGTATGATTCCAACCATATGATTTTCTGGAAAAGGCGAAACTATGGAAACTGAAAAGATAATTGATCACAAGGGGTTATAGGGAAGGATGAGTAGGCAGAGCACAGAGGATTTCAGAGCAGGGAAACTCTTCTGTATTTTACTATAATGGTGGATACTTGTCAAAACTCCTAAGAATATACAAGAGTGAACCCTAACATAAATAGTAGACCTTGGGTGATAATAATATGTCAATGTAAGTTCATTGATTTTTAAAAAATGTACCACTCCAGGGCAGAATATTTTTGTGGAGGAGGCTGTGTTTATGTGGACTCGGGGTTTATGGGAACTTTCGAACTTTCTGCGTAATTTTGCTGTAAATCTAAAATTTCTCTCAAAAATAAAGTCTACTTCCAAAGCACCCTTGCTCTTTCTTACTATATCACAGCAGCTTCTTTCTCCTTCATTTCCCTTTGTTGTTGTGCTTATGACTAGATTTCAGAGGCCTGCAAAAGTTGAGTCTGACAGCTTTTGCCAGCTTATTAGTTGCTTTTGTGGAGGGATGGAGACCTGGAGTTCTGCACTTCTTCACCACTTTTGGCGAACTATAATGGCCTTTTAAGTCTGAGTGAAGTAGGGAGCCACTGATAGTTCTGATCAGAAGAATGATTTGATCTGACATTTAAAAAGGTCCATTCAAGCTTCTATGTCAAGGCTAGACAATATGAAGACATGGGTAGACACAGGAAGACCAGTTAGGAGGACAGTGCATAATCCGAGACAGAGATGCTGATAGCTTACAGGTGACTGAACCCTCTTTATAAATGTATAGATATAGCCTAAATCTTTGAATGTGAGGTATGAAAGAAAGAGAAACATCAAGGAGGACTCCTAGTCTATTTGTCTTTATCATATGTTAGAATTTTTTTTTTTTAAGTAGAATCTGGTACATTGAAAAGTGTACAAACTTTAGAATCTGGGACCTCTGAATCCATTCTTATTATATCACTCACACAGACACTGTCCAAGTCCCAGTGACCTCATCTAACATGGTATAAGAATACCAAGCTACCAAACATGTATTAAACAAGGTAACAATGTAATGCATCTAACTTTGTGCCTACTTTACAGTAAGAACTGAGTAAGAGTTAAATTCCTTTTACTTCTCATCCTTTTCTAAATCTGTTAATGGTGGGCCCATCTTGGAGATTCTTTGTTACTAAATCAAACATCTATCCAGTTTTTGGACTTCTAATTCTATAAGCTTTCCTTGTTGTAATTTTCAATTTGCTCTCTTCACAAGAATATATGCAGAGAGACCAAGAATCCACTTTTCCTAGAATGTGAAGTGGACATGAGGGTCTCCTGTAACTCCTAGAATTAGAGCCTATTATAAATTTGAATGATCTCATTTCATTCTAACAAACAGCCCTGCAGGAGATAGGGGATTACATTGTGGATACCTCCCTCCCTTGCGTTCTTTCTTTTTTCTTTTTTTAAGATGTTATTTATTTATTTGAGAGAGAGAGAGAGCAAGCAAGTGGAGAGAGGGGCAGAGAGAGAGGAAGACTCCTGAAGAAGACTCCCTGCTGAGTGCAGAGCCCACCATGGAGCTGGATCCCAGTACCCTGCGATCATGACCTGAGCAAAAATCAAAAGTCAGCTGCCTAACCGACTGAGCCACCTAGGTGCCCCCTCCCTCACTTTCTTATCAGAGACCTTGGGAAAACTTTCATATTTTCCTAGATCTTTTCGATTCATTAATGTGAAAAGGACAATTTTGTAAACTGAGGTTCTTGGGCATTGTCACAATGATTACAAAGATCTGATTGATGGAAAGACACAAAAAGAGAAAAAACACATTTGTTCCATTATTGCAAGTCAAAGACATGAGGACGTACCTAAATAAATATGTTACGTTGATCGGGAACACAACAGCACCCTCAATGAAAAGAGATGCCATCAAGATCCCACAGAGATGCACAGCTACTCCTGGTTCACAGAAAGATTCACACTTATTCTTCAAGGAGCTCCTGTTTACCATTCACTGGGGTGGTCTTAGTTTCTTCTACACTTTCCCAATTGTTTTGGATACCTCAGGCATGTGTCTTTCTACTAACCTGGTGCAAGTAACAGGTAAGATCACACGAAATTCCTAAGTGTTTCCTGAGGGACTGACTGGATCAAGGCTCAGTTTTCCAAGCATTCCAACACTCTGGCCAGCTTCAGACCTAACCTAACCTAAGCTCTATGGCAACTCAGACAGACTGACTAAATTATAATAATCATCCTGGGAGACGTTTCCTTGGTACAACAAATAGAAAGTTTACAGTGCTTTCTTTCTTAATTTTTCTCACTGCTTTCCCATGACCTGTCTTCTACCCACATGTACAGATAAGGACAAGAAATGCAGCCATGGGGCCATGCCTGAGGTTTGATTTGTTCTATAGTACTTCTCTCTGCAGGTGTCATAGTTTAGGATTATCTCTGGTGTGTGTAGGAGATGCACTCTCTGGGTGGGGAGGTCACCTGCTCTGTAAGTGGGAGACAGATGGCCCAGGAGCTAGAAAGGCCTGTAAGAATTTTGCCCACAGGAGGAGCACAGAGCTACTTGAAAACTGATAGGATTAAAGGAAGACCTGAAAAGGCAAAGCAAGGAACATTTTCTGGCCCCAGGGAGAATAAGAACTGTTTAACATGTGTTGAGGCATCCCTGGAATGGATTTTTTTTTTAAGATTTTATTTATTTATTTGACAGAGAGAAAGAGATCACAAGTAGGCAGAAATGCAGGCAGAGGGAGGGGGGAAGCAGGCTCCCTGCCGAGCAGAGAGCCCAATGCTGGGCTCAATCCCAGGACCCTGAGATCATGACCTGAGCCAAAGGCAGAGGTTTAACCCACTGAGCCACCCAGGCGCCCCCTTGGAATGGATTTTTAATCAACAACAGTTCTCATTTAGTTCAAGAGTGAGCCAATGAATAGACTGATACTACTGACTGACATTATGGCCCATTCGTCTGTTTAAGTTGTTTGAAATTTTCAGCTGCCAGCAAAGGATTAATATTGATTTTCATGCTGTCTTCGTTAAATACCTGCTATAGAGTACCACTCTCTTATTCTCCTTGCCAAGTATTCCCCCAGTTGTCACTAGCATTAAAATGAAACCTGCCTATTATTAAATCAATCATGCCTGGCAAAACTTTTCAAAAAGCAGGGAACATCCATCATCTTTACCATCAACATGAAGCCTGTATTTTTTTTTTTTTCTTTTTGTTGGTCAACCTGGAATTGCTGGAACAATTAATTAAAATTTCCTTACAGAACTAATGTAAGAAACTGAAAGTGAAATGTGTGTGTGGAGGGACAGCAAAGGCAAGGGGAGGCAGATTCTAACATTCTGATGGATGCATGAGTATGTATTTACCTTGAGCAGCTACCAGCTTATACCATAAGGCTAGGCTAACAGGTTTGACCTTAGGAAACCCAGTTTTTAAAATCTGGGCTCCACAAATAGCATGTGTGAGCTTAAACATAACGCCTTGGTCAATGTATGACCCTTTTCTGCCCATATTCTGTGTTTTTGCTGTTCTACTTTCAATTTTCCCAAACATGTCAGCTTTGACATCTCTCATCTTTGCATCTCTCCACAGGCTGTTCTTCTGCCTAGAATACTCCTAGTCCTATATCCCAGTAAACTCCTGCTCATTCCCTAAGACAATCCCTCAATTCCTCTACGACGTAATTTCAAAAAAACCTGGGTCAACCGAGTACCCGTTGAAGGTGGCCTCACTGTCCCATGTTCAAGTCTATAGTGTAGTCACGATGTCGTATCACCTCCTGAAAGGCTATGAACACACTGAAGCAGAAATGGTCCCTCTTTTCAGTTTTGAAACTACAGTAAGGGTTTGTTGAAAAACTGGACAGAGTATGAATGAGTGGGCTTGAAGTGTATGATTCCCATCTGCTTTTCTTGTATACAATGTGCATTTTTTGAGTCTATTTAAAAAGCAGTAGAGTAAAATGGCTACTAAGGCTTCAGACTGTAAAGGAATACTTCCCTATTTTGAAATCAAGGTCATTTATGAGCTGTGACTTTGGCCAAATACCAAACAACAGCTATAGTCTTCTTCAACTGTACCTCAACTTCCTCATTTGTAAACTGAAGTTAATAATAGTCCTCATAGATGTTTGGACTCAACAAGACAGTCCAAGTAGAGCCTTTAGTGTAGTGTCTCATGTATGTAACCCAGCAGTTATTCCCACTGGGAAGCTTTGCAGGAACTTTGCTGCAGTGTTGGGAAATGCATTCTTCATATGGCCGTAGAATTTACAGGCTCATCCACCCAATATTGTAATGCAATCATGCATTACATGGGGATAATTAGCACACATTAATTCCTTAAAGCAAGAAATAGGATTCATTTAGGAAGTTCCTTTTGAGAATTATTTGTTGACTACTTATTTCATATCTACCATACATAGCTCTGTGCATTCAGAGGTGAAAGATACATGGCCCCAGCCCTAAGGGAGTGAACACTTTCTAAAGCAATTGTTACACCCCTACATTGGGTCATTTAAAAAGTTAGGAGTTTGGGATATAGGTTACCTGATATCTTCTCTCTTTTTTTAAAATTTAAATCCAATTAGCCAACACATAGTACATCATTAGTTTCAGATGTAATGTTCAACAATTCATCAGTTGCATATAACACCCAAGGCTCATCACATCACGTGCCCTCCTTAATCCCTGTCACCCAGCCTCCTCATCCACCTCCCCTCTGGCAACCTTCAGTTTCTTTCCCATAATTAAGAGCCTCTCATGGTTTGTTTTCCTCTCTGATTTCTCTCCATTCAGTTTTCCCTCCCTTCTCTTACGGACTTCTGCACTATTTCTTATATTCCACTTATGAGTGAAACCATATGATAATTATCTTTCTCCAGTTAACTTATTTCACTTAGCGTAATACCCTCCAGTTCCATCCACATCCATATAAATGGTAAGAATTCAACCTTTCTGATGGTTAATATTTCACTGTGTATGTGTATGTGTATACACACACACACACACACACACACACACACCCCACATCTTCTTCACTCATTCATCTTTCTAAGGACTTCTTGGCTCCTTCCACAGTTTGGTTATTGTGGACATTGCTGCCATGAACATTGGGGTGCAGGTTTCACTACATCTGTATCTTTGGGATAAATACCTAGTAGTGCAATTGCTGAGTCGTAGGGTAGCTCTATTTTTAACTTCTTGAGGAACCGCCATACTGTTTTTCAGAGAGGCTGCACCAGCTTGCATTCCCACCAACAGTGTAAGAAGATTCCCTTTCTCTGCATCCTCGCCAACATTCTTCTCTATTTTATATGCGAGCACAGGCAATGTTTATAATAAGAATTTACATCTTGTGAGCTTTATACTGCAGTATCACTAAATAAATATAGGAGTACTAATTTAAGTCATTCTAAGGGGCACTGAAATGATCCATAACAAATAAAACAGACTCCATAGTAGTTTAGAAATCACGATCTATACATCATAAGAATGGTTATAAAAAATGGTATGAAGGGGTGCCTGGGTGGCTCAGTCAGTTTAGCATCAGATTTTTTATTTCAGCTCAGGTGGTGATCTCAGGGTGGTGAGATCAAGCCCCGCATCAGGCTCAGGCTGAGGGTGGAGCCTACTTAGGATTCTCTGTCTCTGTCTTCCTCTCTGCCCCTCCCCCTGCTTACACACTTGTACTCTCTCTTTTTTCTTCTTGAAGATTTTATTTATTTATATATTTATTTATTTGACAGAGAGAGAGAGATCACAAGTAGTAGAGAGGCAAGCAGAGAGAGAAGGGGAAGCAGGCTCCCTGCTGAGCAGAGAGCCCGATGCGGGGCTTGATCCCAGGACCCCGAGATAATGACCTGAGCCGAAGGCAGAGGCTTCAACCCACTGAGCCACCCAGGCACCCCACTTGTACTCTCTCTTAAAAAAAAATGAAAAACAATAAACAAAAAAACAAGAATGGTATGAAAATAAATATTCCCTGTTATTACCCCAGTATCAAACACATGGCATATTTTCCTTAGAATATAGATTTAGACGATCTAAGGATGTTCTAAGGAGACTTTACTACATATGATAAATTAATGCTTTAACTCAATATGAATGGAGTTTAATCTGTATTTTTTAAATGGTTAATATTTCAAATAAGAACAAAAATATAGCATGTTTTTCCTCTCACTCCTCTCACTTCCCCTACCTTGAGATCCATTCCTGGAGGTGTTTGAATACTTGCTTGAGGGCGTATGGGTTCTAAGGCAGGCCTGTTTACCCCTTTCTCTGTTAAGAGTAACCATAAATGAGGGTAGAGAGAAAACAAAGACCTCCAGAATACAGTGGTAGTTTTCTACCCTATAGACAGTAACCTGACAGAAGGAGAGCATATCTACAAAGAAGCTAAGCAAAATTCTGTCTCATAACCCATTTACCATTAATTTTTATGATCAAATTAAAAATGTGCTCTTCTGGGACAAAGTCAGGTGTACATGTTAAAAATAATCAGAAGCCTGAAAACTTTTAATCCCCAACTACATATAGAAAGATAATTCTTATGTTCACATAGGATTCATATTTAACACCTATCAGTATGTTTTAGCCTACAATGAGGACATTTAATATTGGTTTCCAACTATAAATTGAAAGTAGCAAGGTCAATTTTAGTCTAATGCAGCAGAACTGAAATCTGAAAGGCAACCATCCATACCAGTTGAACTAGACTTGGTCTCTGTGGGGAGCCAGCATCCGAGCTTCACAAACCTCCCCAGTCCTAGGGTTTCCTGTGAATCTGCTTGGTTGGCAACCTGCATCCTATCCTTTCTCCACCCAAGTACTTATTGGAAGCTGTTGGCCTTTAGCTATACCTAAAAATGTTTTGTTTAAAAAAAAAAAGGAAGTAGCTGCCTAGTGATAGGAAAAATGAAAGCTATCCCAAAAGCTATCTCCAATAAGTCTAACCACGTATGTCTTCCCTGATGCCCCTAAAGGTAAATTTTTCATTTGTCCTTATATCATAGTCACGGTTCTTATGCCTATAACTTTTATCCCCAAATAGGATTAACTATTATGAGAATAGATATAGAAGTCATAATTAATTCACTCTGTATTTCATGCATTTACCAAAAAAAAAAGAAAGAAAGAAAGAAAGAAAAAAAGTCATTGAACATTTGCCATTCATATGTAACTATGGTGGCTAGACAGATGAAACAACAGATCCTTACCTGCAAGGAGCTTACAAACTAAGATAAATAAATCTTAAAAATAACTACACTGTAAGGCTATGTAGGATACCAAAATCATAAGCATAATAATAACTCATTTAATTTCTAAACAAACCTGTGTTGAAACTATTGTTTTCCCCATTTAGCAGACAAGGACATCGAGGCTCAGAAAGGTTAGGTGATTTGCTTAAATGACCCAGCAGTACAGCTGGGATTCCCATCCAGACTCCAGATTGTAAACTGTCCTATATTGTGTTTGTGTTAGTGATATAAGGGTCACTTCCTGCTTAGGTAGTCAAGGGAATCATCACGTAAAGGTAAGGTATAAATTGGTCCTTAAGAGATGGGCTGTATTTTTTTTTTCTTTTTTAAATGTGAGAACATTTAAAATCTACTCTGTTAGCAATTTTCAAGTATACGATATTATTAACTATGTCCTCATTATGCTAAGTGAAATAAATCAGTCAGAGAAAGACAAGTACTACGTGATCTCACTTATATCTGGAATCTACAAAAGTTGAACTCATAAAAGCAGGGAGTAGACTGGTGGTTCCCAGAGGCTAGGGGCTGTGTCTTAATGATTTCTAGGAAGATGGAATAGTATGAGCAAAGGCTCAGAGGCCAGTACATCTACCTGGTGATCTAGGAAGAGTGAGTTTTCCTATTTGACTGGTATATAAGGTATGTGCAGAAGGTAGCAGAAATATAGTATCACAAAGGTAGCTTGGATTCTGATATAATAGGATTTGAAAAACTAACAAGCCAGATTATTTTCTTTAACAGTGAGACACTGTTACATTTATTTTCTTCTTCACTGCTGTCCCGAAGGCATTCTTTCTGATTTAAGAATTCATGTGTGAAGAACAGGATAAAATGGGTGAGTAAAACACTGTAGGAAAGAGTGTGTAATCCTACCAGTGATAAAGCCCACCACTGGCTCCTATAATTGATTTGCAACTCGAGTTCTTAAATGACTCACTTAACAGATACAGCCACTTTTGTATTTACTTTTTATTTTCCTTCCAATTGCTATAGTTACCAATCATCCAAAGGAAGTGATGAAGTTTCATTCCAAATTTAGCAAGTAAAAGAATAAGTAAATAAATTAATTGAGGATAAATACAGAAGCATTTAAAGAATGTTAGGCCTAATTTGAAATATTTATATTTCAGTTGCTAAATATCCATTCAATATCCATTTAAATATTAATTCCTTCTGAAACATCTTGAATACTCTAATAAAAATTGGAAAGTATTAAAAAATTTTGTCTGTAGAAGACCTTAAGGATTATAGGATTCAACATTCGGGATCTTTTGCAATGGTTACTAGCGTAGGGTTTAGCTTCTGTCCCATATTAGCTGAGATACAAAAAGTCTAATTGCATAGTCACTACAGTACGCATGGTGGACAATGACTTTACAAAGATGAGGTTTTTCCCTACCTCTCCATTTTTCTTACCTTGTCATGTTGAGTGTAACTATTTACATTAAACAATATCGTTGAGTAGACCCCAATTTCTCCCATATCATAGTTCCAACAGAAGTCAATCAGACACTACCCTTAAAGTTGCTGTCTTTTTTTATATGGCAGGAAGAGGCATTATCGAGGTAATCTGGAGAGGAAGGAAAACCTTCCAAGCTTTCATTGTTGCTTTAGAGACACGAGTGGAAAAGGAAAGAAGAGATGAGTGATTACTCTACCATCACACAGAAGTAAAAGCAGTAGACAGTTATTTACAAAGTGTTGGGTGTGGGGCTCTGACCCCCCCAAATATCTCCCTAACCAGGTACTGCAATTCCCACAGTTAGAAGTCTTCTTGGGGGTCTTTAGGAATCCTTTGAATCTTTACTGTTTGAAGCATTATATTAATAGGAAGCTACAATGAATAATAAAATGCCAAAAGAAGGGGCGCCTGGGTGGCTCAGTGGGTTAAAGCCTCTGCCTTCGGCTCAGGTCATGATCTCAGGGTCCTGGGATCGAGTCCCGCATCAGGCTCTCTGCTCGGCAGGGAGCCTGCTTCCCCCTCTCTCTCTGCCTGCCTCTCTGCCTACTTGTGATCTCTCTCTCTCTGTCAAATAAATAAATAAATAAAATCTTTAAAAAAAAAATGCCAAAAGAGGACATTTTATCTATTTTTTAAAGATTTTATTTATTTGGACAAAGAGAGAGCACAAGTAGGCAGAGCAGCAGGCAGAGGGAGAGAGAGAAGCAGGCTCCCCACTGGGCAGAGAGCCTGACGTGCGGCTCGATCCCAGGACCCTAGTATCATCACTTAAGCCAAAAGCAGACACCCAACCAACTTAGCCACCCAGGCACCCCAAGGACATTTTATCTAAAAAAAATATACTACCACTTATTGTCATTCACCAGAGAGCAAGAAACCATAAGAATGACACTGAGAAGAGAGTCATTCTGATGGCCAGGAAGAAGATAGTTCCTGAAGTTTGAGGAAAGCATGAGTAATCTACGTGTCTCTGTGTGTGTGTGTGTGTGTGTGTGTGTGTGTGTGTGTTGGAACACAAAATGAGTAGTGCTTTCGATGAAGCATAGTGTACTAGTTCTGGTTTGCCAAGAAGCACATGTCAAGATGAGATGAGATGAGCAAGAGATTTAATAAGGAAGAGAACAAGGGAAGATGGGGAAAGGGAACAAGAGGAGGCACAGAGAGCCTTCAGTCAAACCATGATGTAGGTCTGACACCTGCAGAAGGAGAGATGGAAGGAAGGAACACTGTATATGAAGAATTATGGACTACTCTGCTGTTCTAAGAAAGATTCGGCCAGGTCAGTGGGAAGCCCTCGAACCAAAGTCAGGAGTTCTGCATGTCATTGGAATGGGTCCACCTTATTATCCACTCTGTGATCAGGCATTGGCTGGGAGTAGCCTGCTAGAAGTATGGCTTTGGTGCATAGTTGATCCAGGGCAGTAGCAGATAGGGCCATTAGTCAATTACATTCTCTGATCCGAGTGGTACATTTTCATGGTCACCAAAAGTAGAAATTTAAAACATCAGAATTTTACATGCTTATTTGCCCCTCAAAATTATTATGTTGAATATAACCAGAAAAAAGCTTATGATGTCTATTAATCATTTCCATTATATAAGAAATGTATTTAGTTTCTATATTATACACAATTATATCTTTTTATAATATAAAAATAAGTCTGTGATGCTATTTTTAAAATCTAACCGCTCGTTTTCAGGAGCATCACAAAATCCAAGGGGTAACAACTGTTCTCAACATATTCATATTTCAACGCATTCCTGGGAAAGGAAGTCCCCCATCACTAACGGTGACTTCCAGGGCAGTGATTCTCAGTCCTTGGGGCAGAGAGACTCCTTGGGTATTATGTTATTTCCAAACTGGCGTGTGGCAGGATATTTTGGATGCAACTCTCCATCACCATCACCACCATATCTAATGTATGAGTCACCAACTCTATAGTGGCTGCACCTGAATTTTTAAGAAACTTCCCAGGTTTGTGCATATCCCTACTGAGGATCACTGCTCTAGGGAAGCGGTTCTCCAATTTGAATATGCATAAAAATGGGAGAGTGGGAGGCTTGTTAAAAACAGATCTGTTTCAGTAGGTCTGGGGTATGGCCTATTAATGAGCATTTTTAGGGAGCATCCTAGGCGATTCTATGTATTCAAGTGGGCCACAGCAACATATTTCCGGAAACATTAAATCAGGGCCATAATTGGCTATCCCCAATCTATAATGAGCCAAAGTCATCTAGACTCAATGGAGCCATGTGGCAGAATGCAGGTGGGTGTGTAGGCAGGGTACAGAGTGAGGGCGCCATTAGATGGAGAAGTAGCAAGATGGTAAGACAGAAGGAATGAGGAAAACCAAGTGGTGGAGAAATATGTATGATCTGTAGATCTATATCCATCAATCTATTTATATATCCTATCATAAACTTCATTAGGAAAACCTATTTCAGTTTAGAGAACTGAAATGCTGCATCCCCAAAAAGATAGTTTTTATTGTTTTATAGCTTACTGTTCTATTTCTCTCTGGACTATAATCATGAAATATATACATATATATAATATATGTATAATCATGAAATATTTACATATATATCATTTTGTAGATAATTTGTGTGTGTATACTCACACACAGTTTTCTTAGGTCTTCTTAGCTTTACTTTCGATACAAAGGAATGGTACTTATCTTGCATATATATCACATATTATAATACAATGTATTATACATCTGATCATTTGTACTCTTACAAAGTAGAAGGCAAGAGTCATGATTATGGTGCAGTTATCTGCACATTTACGATATTAACGTAAATGTGGCCTTTTCCTCATTTTACAGTTTTCAAACTATAAATCAAATATGAATGCCTGATGAAAAGCTGAGGTCAGCAAGTAGATGATGATTCACCATTTTAGCAGGGGAGCAAACATATATTTTTATTTTTTAGCTTCCATGTTATTTCCAAGCACCTTTTTGAATATTAGTACAGAAAATAATGCCTTTTACATGCTGCATGGCAAAGTGCTATGTTTCTGTAGCCCTTGGCTTGCATTCCTGTTGTCATCACCCAGCTGATATTATTGTGACATTCTGACACTGCATTGTGACACAGTGACCTGGTGCCTCCAGCATCCTAGAAGGACAAGTTGACGAAGCCATGTGGTGCATTAGGAAGCAGTGAAGCAGTTCATTACTGCTACAGAGAGAAAGTCTGCTCTGGAGATGAGAATTCTTATCTAAGGCACAAGACACTCTCGATTCTGTTTCTTGCTCTGCAACTGATTTGCTATGAGATCTGTGACAAATAATTTTAACTCATTGGTGACTCGGTTTTTCTGTCTGCATAATGAAAACAACCCAAAATTTATGATTTTTTTCTTAATCCTAAGAGAGTGATTGCATTTGCAGCCCATTCTTGGTAAATAGACATTTTGGAAAGGCATATTTTGAGGGACTAAATTAAATGATTACAGGTTATTGACTTCAGGATTGTCATAGGTTGAGAAGAACTATTTACTGCCCTGACTTGCTGGCATCTGGGCCCCATCTTACATAAAGGTCTCCCGTGATAGTCTAGCCATGAAATCCCTCTTTGGTCTTTGCTGACATTAAAATTTACACCTTATACCTTAACAGTTGCACGTTGTACCTCCCTCTATATGGTATTACACAACCTACTCTACTTAAAATTCCATCCAACAGATATTCTCTGATAATATGCAGACTCCTTAATTGTCCCAAAACAATTATCAGTTGGTGTGACAAGCAGGGCTGGTCTTGGAGATCATGTCACAAACTCAAATGGAACAGTTGCCTTTCCAAGTCATGGCTTTTCTCAAGTGCCTGTTGGTCCAGCTCATGACCTACTTTGCAGACTTGCTTCTGGGCTTGAAGTCCAGGCCTTTTCAGGTCATCTGTGAGCAGGAGCACTTTGGAGCCCACAGTTCCTTAAGAAGCAAATGCTCTCATTAAGATAAAGCTCGGTCACTAATAAAATGACTACCTATTCCGCAGCGAGTGGCAGAGCTGAATCTTAAACTTATTATTCCCCAGAATTTCAGAGACAGGGTAATGAGCCATGGGGGTAACCACAGCAGGAATTCTGTAATCAAGCCACAAGGGGGCAGGGAAACATGCTCACTTGCCACCTCAGCCAGGGGAACTTGGTGTAAGCTGTATTTTCATAGCCTTGTTTGTTTTCTTAGCTATCCTAAGAGCATACTAATAAGGGTAGTCGCAGAAGAAAGGAAAGATGGGATTAAACACCAGGGAAAGTCATTAAAGTTAAAGAATGGGATAAGCTTTGCAACTATTTCCAAATCTTAGGTATTTCCTGTCCAAAGCCAAGTTCCCCTTATTTTGTAAAATATGAGTGAAATAAAGGCAAAAGCATGCTTATTCCCTTGGCGCCCTGTATTAGCCAAGTCCTGCTAACAGCAGAGTTTGATGAGATGAATTGCTAGATGCCTCATAATCCTTTTCTCTTTAACATACAAACAACATCTAGTTATTTTAAAGGGGCTCTGGTACATGTTTCTTAGTGTTCAAAACTCACTACTTCCAACCACAATAGTGAAAACAAGAACAGCAGGGAAAACAAAAACAAAAACAAAAAACAATTGGATTCTTATAGGAAAACATTGCAGAGTCCACTTGTCATTGATAAAGGAGTGACACTTACCAGGGGAAAGCCTCACTCTAGACTTTTTATATCCAGGATAACCAGGATATGTCACAAGTATCTTTCATGGGTCATGAAAAAAAGTTCATTAGTTATGAAAGATTCAAGAGAACAAATTTAGCACCTTTGGTAACAATTTATACATTGCAGGATAAAGCTGCGTTCGTTAATTTATTTATGTATTTATTTTTTATATTTATTTTTCTTTTTAATTATAAAAGAATTTAAAATATGGACAATACCGAATATAATAAACACTCATTAATTCATTACCCAGAATAGACAGATACTAACAATTTGCTAGCTCTATGGCTCCAGTGTGCTATTTCTTTTCTTTTTTTTTCTCTTTTTCTTAAGAAACAATATATTATAGCTACAGCTAAAACCCCTGACCTGCTTCTTTTTTTTCCTCTCTCTTCCCTCCCAAAGGAAATCACTCCCTGGCTTGGTGAGTATCATTCCTATTCAAGGCAAAGCTTGTACCTTCAAACAGCAAAAGCATGGAAACACCCTACCTATCCCTGGACACCAGAATGGATAAATAGACCGGTTTGTTTATGTAATATAAAACAATTTAGTAGTTAAACAATGGATAAATCTAAAAAAAAAAAAAAAACTACTAAATAGGGAAAAGTAAGTTGCAAAAGGATACAAAAAGTATACTGTTCATGTAAATTTTAGAAGTATATATCAATAACTAAATCATTTATGAATACCTATATATGCAGCAATAATACAACAAATGTGAATGTGTTTATTTTTCAGTGCAATGTGTAATATTCTTTTATTCAATGTGTGTGCTTCACAAAAATGTTATGTACTGTATAGGGGCCAAGGGCAGGCTGCCCCAGGATGGGCCACTTTGGCATGAACATTAGTTTGAGTTAAAAGCAATCAAACCCCAGCAGATTCAGGAAAAGCTCTTTAAGTTCCCCTCAACTGCCTGCCTGTACCAGGGAGAGAGCTCTTAACAGATATTCTGCTTTATCTAAAAAACTTATCTGCATAATAGGGCAACCTTTGTTTTCCAAACATTTCTCACCTTCCTGCTAACGGTCTTCTCCCTTTTGTATCCTCAGATACTTATCCCTCTCCTTAGCTCATATAATCATCATGTTGCCTCACTGTCTTTGGAATTTCCATTTCTGTGTGGATTCCCCATAAGTAGGCTATTAAATTTGATTTTCTCTTATTAATCTGTCTCATGTCATTTTGATTCATAGTCGAGCTAGAAGGACCTTGAAGGGCAGAGGAAATTCTTCCTCCCCAGCAACTGCTATAGTCTGAATGTTTGTGTCTTCCCCCAAATTCGTATGTTGAAGCCTTACTCCCCAGTGTGATGATATTTGGAGGTGGAGCGTCTGAGAGGTGATTATTCAGAGTCTTCATGAATGGTACTTAGTTTCCTTATAAAAGAGGCTCCAGAGAAATCCCTCCTTGGGGATACAGCAAGAAGATGACAGTCTATGACCCAGGAAATGGGCCCTCACCACACACAGAAGGTACTAGCTCCTTGCTCTTGGACTTCCAGCCTCCAAGACTGTGAGAAACAAACTTTTGTTGTTTATAAGCCACTCAGTCAATGGCATTTTGTTGCAGCAGCCTGAACAGACTAAGGAATGTACTCTGACAGGGATTGTGGAGAATAAAACATGTGATTTAGGATGCCTACTCTCTAATTTGGGCAATAAGATTAAATAGAAAGTGACAATGTGAGGGTAGGATAGCACCTGATGGTGATTTAAACAAGTCTCAGTAAGCAATGTGGTATTCTGTACATATTGCTGATTGATGTTAGTCCATTTAATAGATCAGAAAACTGAGGCTTAACTAAATTAAAGAATATAGCCCAAGTCAGTGTGAGCAAAGAGGCAGAGCCAAGACTGTATTTATCTGCATTAATATGACTCCAGAGCTGTTCCTTTAACTACATTTTATTGTGCAAATTGTACCTATTTGTTAATTACTGTGAGGAAAGAGCATTTGGCAAAAATTAAATATATCTTTCAGAACTAAAGGCAATGCTATAGGGACAGAACAGATCAATAATCGCCAAGGACTGGGGTGGGGGGGGTTAGGTTTGACAACAAAGGGGTTCAAAAGACATTAGGGGTAATGAAAATGTTCTTTATCTTCACTGTGGCTTCATTTGTCAAAACTCATTGAATTGTACACTTAAAGGGATGGATTTTACTCAATCACACTCGAATAAACCTGATACAAAAAATAGATAAGAAAGAAAAGTCTCCAACAAACAAAAATTTCCAACAGCTCATGGATAAACACCTGTTCTGGGTGCAGAAGCACTTTTATTTTTATCACTTGGCAATTTATTCCCACTAAAATGTTTGGGGAGAATTTCAGGGAAGAGTCGTAGGTCGGTGCCCACAAAGTCAAGACCAGCCTTTCCACTGCAGCTTCTGTTTGAAAAAACAGAAGACCTGGACCTGCTTAAGTAAGACCTTTTCTTTTGTTGAGGGTGGGAAAGAGAGGTCATAGAGAAGCCCAGCGGTGTTTTCCAGGGAGCCTGTCCTGGTCCTGTCCCGAGCGGGACTCAGGTGCTGAGAAGGTTACTGCTGCAGAAGAGGGAGGCTCCCTCCGCCCCCAGGAGCCAGGTCACACCTGAGCTGCCCTCTCCCAGGTCCGCCTCTTGGGTGGTCCCTGCAGATGGAGCACTGGAAAGCATATGCGTCTTGTGGAAGGAGGGAAGGAAGCCTCTCTAATCTGCAGCCTGAATATCTCGGGGTATAGCCCTTGTCTCCTGGCAGTTTACATCCTCCGATGATTGCTGGGACAGAGGCAGAAAGACAATGTGGGGAGCAGTTTAATCAAGGCAGCTGGAGCTACTGCCACAGAATAAAGCCAGCCACCGTTGCAGCCGGGGACTTTGGGTCTTCCTCCCTGAAAGCTGCACTGCTTTGTAAGGCTGGTTGAGGAGTCGCTGCTGTTCTTTGAGTCAGTTGTAGAACCCAGCAGGAGAAGATATTAACAAGCTTAAAAGGTATTACCTGCCTCGCCATACTAGGAGGCTTGTTCCACCGTCGACTGTTGGGGCTTCACGTATTTCTTGTACTTTCCTGAGGGAATTAGTTAAAATTACCAAGGTGGAAACTATTTGATTTAGATTAAGCTCACTTTGCCAAGCAGGAGAGCCTCATTACTCTGATTGGCTGACCTAGCCCTACCACCCTCCTTGCTTGAGGAAGGGGCAAGAAGCTTCTGGTTCGTAGCTCTCCGTGGATAAATAAAATAGATTATTATCACCCTTTCAGGATACCTATAAAAAGCAGAGAACGAACTGGAGAGCCACATCAATGGAAGGGGTGGTGAACCTTCAATGATTCACTGTCTTTGGCAGGACTGTAAAGGCTAAAATGAAATATGCGGTGGCCATAGCCTCCTCGCGCGTATTCAGTCCCTCAGGGCCCCCAGTGGTGACCGGGGACGTGCTAGGCCCAGTTAAAATCAGCTGGGAAAAAGCATCCATTAGAGATTTCAAAAGGCTCTATTTGTCGCAAAGAGGGAAACAACTAGAAGCACGAAAACTCTTAATTGATACTAAGTGAGAGTTTGCTGTTCTAGGCTTTATGAACTGTCTCTCTCCTAAAGCAGGAGGGACGCCCTTTTCCGAGAAAGCGAATTACTGGATATAAGACCTTAAACTGTGGTTCTCAAACTTGAGCGTGCAATCCCATCCTCTGCACACTCGTTAAAATGCAGGTTTGGAATTAGCAGGTGGAGATTCTGCATTTCTAACAAGTCCCCAGGTGATGCTGCCAGCCTAAGGAACACAATAAGAGCCTCAGGGAGATGGAAATGAAAAACTATTCTCAAACTGAAGGGCCTGGGCCATGCAAATTATTCAAGTTATTCATTATAACACAGACATTCACTGTCAGTTTGTATTCATATTTTTGGCAAAATCTGGTATTAAATATCTTTCCCTTCCACTGACCTGATCATCTACCCACAGCTACTAGGCGTCACGGCACAGTGCGAAAAACACAAAATAATTTTGGCCAGGTATAGACTCCTCACTTACTTTGAGTTCTCTGCTTTTTATTTCCTTGCCGTGAGGATAAATTCACAGTGACATCACCTTTTTCAGTGTATACGCACAGCACATGTATGCAATCATTTCTCCCTTTCCCTCCTAGATCAGAAAAAGCTTTTCTCCAAAACTAAATCTTTGAGCTTTCTCCCTCCACAGAAAGCTGTTTTTTTTTTTTTTTCCAGAAAGCTGTTTTTAAGAAAGTGCTGTAAAAATAATGTAGTCATCTTGTCTCAATCCGCTAGGACTCAGCTCTACATGGCTCGAACAGGGGTGACTCAGATTTTATAAAGACACTGATGTGGATGATTTGGAAAAAAAAAAAAAATCCAAAAATCCAAAAAACTAAATGAACACCACCAATCTATTATTTATTTACTTAGAAGGGGCCGGGGCTATCCAAACAGAGAAGTCCAAAAGAGTTTTTAATTCTATAAAATCATTAATAAGTACTATTTCCAGGCAGAATTACTTATTTTAAAACCAAGAAGAGGTGGGTGTTTCTAAAATCTTGAGCAACAACTGGTCTCATTTTTAGTGGTTTATACACACATAATTAGCAGTTTAATTTCCTCTGTGGCTGAGTTAGCCTTAAGATTTCATTTAATAACAAGCACAATTTTATAGCCAGAAGCAAGGTTCCAGCATCAGTTTCAGCTCAGCACTGCCCTCTGCTGTTCTCCAAGCAGTAGCAGGCCACCTTGCTCGGTGGAAAAGCATCAGAATCATAAATAGCAACTGGGCTGCCCAAAAATTAATTGTGAGAAAAACAGAGAAATAAAACTCATTTAAAGCTCTCTTTATGAGGCTTTTATTTTTAGATGAACAACAAAAAAGCATGGAAAATTATATTCCTGCCTTCCCCCTAGTTTCCCAGATAATATTCAATATTAGCCTCGAAGTAGGTTTCCGTTTCACACTTAGCACAATTAGTATGTTGACTACCTCCCTGCAAAGGGTGGCCAAAAATAACTGTTGCTCCAAATGGCACTTTTTACCCTTTGAGTAGCCAAACTAAGCAGGGTCCATTTTATGGCTGGCAAGCTCAGTTTTGTCTTTATAACCCAATCTCTGCATTACTTTTCAATGGGACAGTAAACTTTCTATGCCCACAGAGCCAATTACTGTGTGTTAACACTGAGTGTGACCGAGCACCAAGAGTTGGAGATGTGTCTTGAAGACTCCTGTGGACGAGGTGATAAATGCCCAAGGAGCTGCCTTCGCTTTTCATCAGAATGGGGAGATTTGACAATTATGTTGGTCTTTCCATTCAAAATTCAAAAGGGCTATGTGCCATGCACAGAAATGCTACCTCTGTGCTAAGTATTCCTATTCTGTCTGAAATGGGAATCAGAAGAGTTCACTAGGATCCAGAGAAAACAAATGAATATTCCTACTGGTAATGCAGGTAGACTGGAAGTCCAAGGAGCATCAGTGCCCTGGACGAAGCTACATGAGGATGTATCTTCACATGGACCCTGCCAGCCACCTCCAGTGGGATTTGCTGGGCTGAGATGCTATGGGTAAAGAATCCTTGTCACCAAAGACTGTTATTTAACAGAATTTATAAAATCCGGACTCAGGTTAAGACTGGCATTCACATGTCAACTCTGATGCTTTATTAGCGGTATAGTTCGACCTCAAGTATATTACTCTCATTCCCTAAGTCTCAGTTTGCTTATCTACATAATTGAGATGGTACAATGACTCCTGTGACACATGGGGTTTATGGTGGATACCTCGTGAAAATAGTTGGGCATCTTCAATATGCCTGGATTCCGAAGTGAAGATACAAGAATGTTGGTAGGGGGTGGTCAGAGGTGCAGAGAGAAGAGACTAGTATCTAGGACAGTGGCTAAGAGCCTAGGCTTTCCACATTTGGGCATGCATTTAAATCCGAGCTCCACCACTTCTGCGGACCTTGGGGAAATTACCTGAACTTCCGTAAACCTCTGTGCCCTCAGCTGTAAAAGATGGGTAATGGTAATTCCAACTCCTAGATTAACTGTGAATGATACAAGAAGAGTCGCCACCATAGGGCCTCATTCACAGTAAGTGTTTCTACCAGTAGTAGGTGTTAGTGTGGCACTAGGCTCCTTTGGGGGACTTCTCTTCAAATTCCAGAGTCAACAATTTGGTTGGCTTTCCGTCCTTGCATATTGCATATCTAAACATTGTGATCATGATGGTTCTCTTTCAGTTCACAATACAGTTAGCCATTTTTGGCCCAACAAGTTAATAGTGGCAAAGAGGAAAAGTTTAGGGGAAAAGTTTAATCTGAAGATCTTGAAAGTCAGCCAGTGTCTACAAAGCTGTGTTAGGCTCTATGCCGGGTAGCTAAAGAACAATCTTCACAGCTGGTTTACAGATTTCATTGGATGCACAACGATGACCTTAACTATTATCACTTCATACTTTCCTCTTCTTTTAAAGGGCAATGACCCAACTAATTTATAACTCTGATTCTAGGACAACCGAGGAGGAAGTACATGGCTGCGGCTTCTGTCTGGCATCTGGTACCAATGTTACTAAGGAACAATTAAGAAACCCCCTGGGTGGAGATGGGGCTGCCTGATTTCCTGCCCTGTCTTCTTTACATTAGTATATTCCCAGAAGAAAAATAAAAGAAAAAGATAGGCATACAAACTGGTGAAGTTTTAGAAGGCCAATAAATGCTGCTTTTCTTCCCTGCCTGAGTTTGGAACCAATTAAGAAACAGATATGAGACAGACAGCTGGAGATCAAAATACTAGTGTTGTGAGCGGTAAAAGCTGGATGGGAATATGGCGCATTACATTAGCTCTGTGGCCACACGGGCCTTGTGGTACTTCCGCTCTGAGTGAGACAAACGTCTTCACCAGCCAGAGGCAGACCGGGGCCACTGTCAGGCCCTGACTGCATGGTGGGGAGCGTGTGAGTTCTCCCCCAGGCAGACACAGTGAGAGGAAAGGGGAAGGGGTGGAGTTAGGCTTTTACCGTGGCTTCTGCATCTCACACCACAGAAATCATAACCCTTGCTCCTGCTGGGACCATTGAGGGGGGGTGCAGCGAGAGACCCCAGTGTTACCCAGAGGTCAGGAGTTTATACTTTGTATGCCATGCTCCTCTTCAGTGGTCCAGTGAGGCCTCTGGTCCTCTTTCTATGATTTTTGTTTAAATATATAAAGTAAAATATGTCAACTTGCCATGGAAATCAATGCTATGAAGACACAGTTATCAAAGTATTTTTTAAGTTTTGAGATATAATCACATGTGCGTTTCTTTCTTAACATATTAATAATAAGATCTAGTAGCAGTGCTAAATAATTAGCATAATTTCAAAGTAGCCATGAGTGTTAGTGATATTTTGAAATATCTGCAACCCCAGGAATGTGATATTACAGTATCTCTGATTTCTATGGGTGATGCATACTGTAAAATACCATTCTGGTTTGTTGCCCCATTTAAGAATGGAGAGAAATGCTGTATTTTGGTTAGAGGTTAGTGAAAGTAAAAATGAAATTCTTTTTTTTTCCTCATCCAAGTTCATGAACACCCAGTGAAGGACACTTTAAAAACTTTTTGAGATCAGTGGTTCTCAAACCTGAGAGTGCATCAGAATTACCTAGAGGGCTTGTTAAAATGCAGACTGTTAGGCCCCACCCCCAGAGTTTCTGAGTCCATAGATCTGGGTTGGGGCCTGAATGCTAGAATTTCTTACATGTCCTGAATGATGGTGATGATGCTGCTAGCCAGAAACCCCATTTTGAGAACATAGCTCTAGATAAAGGCCTCCATGCAGAAACACTTAGAATGGAGAATGTGTTCTCCCCTGCTTGAAATTGTTAAACCCATGCATCTCAGAGATTCCCACCTGGTTTTCCCAAATAGTAGATAGAATCCAGATGGATATTGATCGGTACTATAGTACCGAATAGTTCCTATTTTAAGAGCTGGCTCAAATCTCACCTTTTCCCCAAAGCTTTCCTATTAACAGCATATCAGAGGGACCCTCCCTACCTCTAAACTCCCCTAAACTGTAGCTTTTGTTCTATACTACATCCTTGGGAATATGTTGTATTGCCTGGCCCATCCTTCTTTAGTTTATTCCAGTAGTTTATTCCCCTTCCGTCTAACTAGATTTTGCGTTTTATGGAGAATTAGTCCCTGTACTAACACTAACACTCTCTACTTTGTTACGTGCACGGATACCTTTGAGATGTACTTATTGATTACGCCATCTTGTGAACCTGAGGTTAGGTTCGACCAGTCAACCACACTGTGGGGTAATTTTTGCTGATACAACAACAAAAAGTAGAGCTAGCTCTTGTTGAGGTGTTTATATTGCAAGTGACACAAAACTTAATCCAAATTGACTTAAATTTATAACGGGATTTAATGACTAAGCACACGTATGACTTCTGGTACAATCCGATGCCGAGATCCCTGCCGCCATCAGGCCTCTCTTTCCCTGTGCTTCATTTTTTTCTATTTTGCTATTTTGCTCTTCTTTGTGCATTTAGTCTGTCCTTGGGCTGGAAATCCATTATGGTAAGGGAAATGGCTATGCTAGTTCGAGAATTCACACACCATCCTGAGGAAGAATGGCAGCCTCTTCTTGTAGTTCTGTCTGAAGTATATGGAAACTTCTCTCCCTGAGACCCCTGGTGAACACCGCTTCAGATCTCATTTGTGTAAATTGGGTCACATCCTCACAAGTAAAAATATCAGCTAGGATCAAGAGAATCCTTATGTAACCAAACTTGTCTATTCTTCTATGAAAGGGGAGGGGGCAATGCCCAAATGAAATCAGCCTGCTGTTACCAATGAAAAGGGGAGAATGAATGGATTTGGAAAACCAAAAATAGCAAATGTCCTCTACAACAGCTTTCTAGTTTTTAGTTTGAGCTTATATCTTAAGCTAGCAAACAACGCATGGACTAAAAGAGCTAAAAGGTCCCCAATGAAAAGTACTTTACCAAACCCATGGTTTCAGAGAGGTACGAACCTAAACTACAAAAAATGTAGAGTCCCCAGGAGTGAAGACTTGCTCAGCGCAGTCAGAAGCCCCAGGCCGGAGTGTACATTTAGCCACAAGTAGCTGAGGGACTCTGCATATAGCAAATTCATCACTCCAGACCAGTGAGTGAACATGTGACAATGGATGTTGTCACATCCATTGTGACAACCTTGGACAATGGATGTCCAAGGTTAGCTGTGTGAAGGCTGTTAGTAATCGAATCTATCCTAAGTATGTGTGTCTGCGTGTGAAGTCCAGGGTGTTGTGTGTATGTGTGTATGTTGGGCAGAGGGCTCTTGAGTTTTTCTTGATTACTGGAATTTGCACCCAATTTCTATTATTCTCTCTTCTATGAGGAGCCATAGGTGCTTAGCCAAGACACATGTTCAAGGAGTTTGTCTTTGCTGTTGTCAGTTTCCTGAATTGCATCTTATCCTACATTTGGAGATACACTCTCCCACTCTTCCCAGTTGTTTGGCTCTCACCTTCTTTACAATAGCCCTTTCCCCATCTAGATACTGAGATGATTCTAAAAATTATTCACACTAAAGTGAATCAGCTACAATTAGAAATGTCAATTTTCCCAAGGCTATGAGAAACCAATAACTCCAAAGACTGGACTTTAAATGTGATATAACAGAAACAACACAGATTCTGAACCTGACAGCCCTAGCTTCAAGTATCATTCAGCAATTAGGGCTGTTGCTTTTTAGGATAACCCCCTTACTGAACCCCCTGAGAATCATTCCAAGCAAGTTACTTAACATATGTACACCCTGAGCGAATCCTACATCCAGTAGTCAACTCCTATTCTGTGTCTAGAATCCTACCATTCTTCTCCTTATATATATGAAGAAGAAGGAAATTTTGTTTTTAAACAACTAATGTTCCCCCATACATAAGTACTATCAAGTAACCCAAATGGGGTTGTCGCAAATATTTTAAGCCTATTTTAAACTTTGACATGAAGTCTTATAAAGGTGGTGGAAGAAGAGGTTTCTGACTTCAGTGTGGAAATTCAGCTAACTTCCGCACGCATGTTAGTGATAACCTCTGCCATTTACTTACTTACATGGCCTCATCTGCTTCTCTCCATTTTGTATCTTTCCCCCATATTGTAGGTCCCCACCCTTTACCATTTCCAACATGTTTAAGGAGAAAGAACACTTCCCTCACTCATTATCATCAATCTGAAATTATATTAGCAACTCCTTCCAAACAAAGAGGCAAAGGTTGGCATTCTCCTCCACGGCTCCTAGCAAAGAAATTAATCAGATTGACCACAGTGGAATTCCTCTGATTTTTTTTTTTTTTTTTTGCTTTCAGTTTGGTCCCCTGTAATCCTCTTTTAAGTATGACCTTGGAGCTGGCCTGTATCTCTTTGACTTATTAATAAGAATGTCATATAAGATGAAATCGGAATCAAAACTCTAGCTGAAATCCAGGTAGATCACAACCATTGCTTTCTCCTTATCACTCTGGGGTGCCCTGCAGCATGGAAGGAAATAAGGTTGGTCTGGACAATCTGATCCTCCCTGAGTTGTTGTGATGGCAACTCAGGATCTTTTCTTCTCAGAGAAGGTTGAAATTGATAGTCTGATTATTTCTTCAAGTACCTTTCCAGGTCTCGAAGCAAGATACAGAGCTTAGAGTCACCAAGAATAATTCTTTTTCTCTTCATTAAATTTTGGCAACTCATTTGTATTTGCCAGCCTTCAGAGTTTTTTCTCTGTACTCTACAATTTTTTTTTTTTGTAACAAGGTAGAAAACTCAGATATCCTCAGCTACTCCCTGTTGTGAATGTACAAATACCAAGGATTTGCAAGTTATGCCAGTTATACCTTTCAAATGTCTTTCAAAGTGTTCTCCACCTTGTCTTTCTAATTTGTATGCCTTAGATTAGCCCTTTGCCACCACTTACCATTATGTTTTATTGCTGATAATTGATCCTCCTCCCATAAAATTTCCCTCAGTTTAGTCCATCCTGTACACTTGGAACACAAACCAAAAAGAAACTAATAATAATATCTCCAAACCAAAAAACCAAAAATTAAAACCTAAGAACAAGAAGCCACCAAACCTAGTCATATCATGACCGTGTTGAAGCTTTTCCATTGCCTCCTCAGTGGTTATAGCACAAGGTACAAATTTCCTGGCACAACAGATAATACCCCTTCAATGTCTATTTCTGTGACTTCATCTTCTACCAACTCTCCTGGCACCATATACTGGAGTCAGGCCAATTTTCTTCCTATTCACAAAGATAGGATAATACCACAAATATTTTTTCAAGTTAAAAAAAAAAGGTGGGGGGCTGTTCGGTTTACCCATTCCCCCATAACTTCTCCAATACCTGGGGAGTAAAAGACATCATGATAACAGATTTTAACTCAAGCTTGATAACTTATGTTATCAAGTCCAATTCAATGAATATATTGATTCAGTTCTTCAAGGCATACTCAAGTAGCATGGGTTTGGTTAAAGATAGACTATTTCCCATAACTGTGTGATTATTTGATTCACTTTGACTTGGCAGGACTGGGAGCCAGTGGAGAAGAAGGGAGAAGATGGCTGCCAGTGATAAGTGGGAGGGTATAAAATAAATTTCACTGGCTTCACAATTGGCCTTCACATCTGAGGACTCAGGAGTCACCATTTTGATTTACAGAAAGTGATATTTAATGAAGAAATATCTAGGTAAGTGAGTTAGAATCTGGTTGAAGGTGGTTTCTTTCTGTCCACCAGTTTAGGAAGAGGCCTGATTGAGATCTACTGTAGCTGCAAAGGCCTGTCTCGTGTTACCATCATCCAAGAGAAACTCACTCTTGCTACAGACTGCAACTGCTGTGGTCACCTCAGGATAGACAGAGAACACGCCACAAGCTGACTCTGAGAATTCTAACCACTGAACAACTCTGGCTTCTACAAACAGATAGAAATTAGTAAGCCAGGTGCATGTCAAAGTTGGTATTAAAGCAGCCGAGCCCTATTGTCTAATGATTGTGCGGCCTCATTTTATATTACTTCATTAGTCCTTGCAGATTTAAACATGGGTCTACTTTGGGTGTGATAAAGGCAAAGGTTGTTGTGAAGATGATAAAAATGGAATCCCTTTTAGGGCTGGAAGAAGAGAATTTTGGAGATTTCCATGGGCCTGCTCTTCATTGACCCTCACTGTCTACCATTTCTCAGAGGCCAAGTGAGGAGAAACCCTTTGCATTGTTCCCCCACTTTTGTGTAAACAGACAGCTTAGCAGCAAGCATGTTGGGAAGGGAATACACAGTGGGCTGTGAACCCAAAAGGATGGCTTTGGGCTTCTTTGCCTGGAGTTTAGTCCCTCTCACTCTGTTCTCCTTAGAGACAGCACATAACTGCTTTTTATTCTCTGCGGGATCCCACTGGATGTACTTGAAGACCTTTGTTCAACTACCCTCAGCTTTTCCTGACTGCCTAATTAACCCTCTTTTGAGTCCTTTCTCCTGGGTTCTAGCCCACTGCTTTAGTCACTATAGTTTGCACTTTCCTGGATCCTATCCAAATAGCTCAGGCACAAAATGGCTCAACAAAACAAGGGCTTCCCCCAAGGGGCACAGGCAGCCTGACATCTCAGTGAGAAAGAAAAAAAAAAAAAAAAGAGAAAAAGATAAAAACAAGAAAAAGCAAACAAAGGCACACAGGCTGCCATTCAGGGCAACAGCTTCCTGGTGAGGACCTGATCCCTCATGACACTCCCTTGGCATGGCTTTGCTATTAGGCCGACTGGGATTTTGTCCAAAGCTCTCTCCAGGTGAAAAAGCAAGCCCTGCTTCAGGCTGAGGAGGTACCATTAAATCATTTTCTTATTGCCTTTCAGACCAGCTTTGAACTATAAATAAACCAAGTACCTAGGAGCAGCCACAATGCTTGCTGTAAGGTTATTTGCATCCCTGTCTCTATCTGAATTCCCCTTATGCCAACTCTTCCTTTCAGAAACCCCACAAGGTTGGCAGGTCCACCACTCCTGCTGCCAATGTCAGTGCATTAGCACTTAGCCTAAGTGAACACATATGCCAGGCAGGCTCACGGCTTCTCCTCCCACCCGCCCTTTCCTAATGGAAACACTTCAGATAAAGAATGACACCACTAATATATTGCATATACTTATTGTATCGATCCTATTTTAGACTACTAGCCCTTAAAAAAACACTGACTGTATTAGCTAAGATGCTGTGGAGTGACCAGCCCGGACACGTAACGATGATGGTAACAACAAGGATGATGATGACAGAATGACAGTAACAAGAGGGCTGGTGGCAGTGGCCATAGTAGCAATAATGACTTAGTGTTTATTGAGCGCCCACTACTGTTGTGCCTTTGTATTATATGCTCTTTGTGTTGTTTCTCTCTTCACCGTAATCCCAAGAGCATTTTCGAATCCTCAGATGGAGAAAGGGAGGCCTGGGGCAGTAAAACGACTCATCCAAAGGCCCACAGTGGGCAAGCAGGACAGTCTGTGTGACACTAATGTCAAGTGGCCTTCTAGTTTTCCCAAGTGACCTCTCTGTTTAACTTCATGTGACAAGGCAACGTGAAGGAGTTTAATTTTTAAATTCATTCAAAAAATGTTAAGGCAGTCTTAAATTTTGCTGGAAAGCCATAGAGACAATAAATTTCAAAACCTAAGATAGGATACTGGATGAGAGGGCCACCTTTCAGGAGATTAAGGTGGGTTTTTCACATAATAGGCTACAAATAGAACATTTAATGTTCTCTCAGTTCCATTGTCAAAGGTATTTACTTTCCACTCATCTCTTTTCTTGTAAGCTCTAGAGGTGTCACTGGTAATATAAATTTAAGGCAACGTTCCAAAGGCTTACATGAGTTTAAAACTCCACTTTCTTCTTCATAGTTCTTTCCCTCCCCCCCCCCCCCACTGTGGAAAAAACTGAGTTAGTTTCTTACTTTGTTTCTGTGACTTCATGGAACTGGAGAATCTGGGTTTTTTTTGTTTGTTTGTTTGTTTCTTTTTGGTAAAACTAAAACAGAAGAGCTTGTAAACA
>CM052892.1:63588122-63598573 GCA_028534135.1 Potos flavus
CTTCTAGAAAGATCAGGGAACCTAAACAATATAATATCTGAAGAGGAAGTATTGGCAGGGAAAAATGATTCTCTAAATGTCTTATAAAAATAAGACTGTTGACCATGAGACCACTCATTTGATTTTGTGACTGGAAATACCAATGTTTAATATTCAACACTGTGGTTTGGTAAGGGAATAGCTAAGATTTATTAAACACTCTTATTAATTGTTTGGTATGTGCTAGGCATTCTTCTGAATACTTAACACATATTTGCTTCTATTGAATCCTGACAACAACCCACTGAATAGGTATATCATCATCCCAATGAAACTGAGTCACAGAAGAGTTAGTTAACTCACTCATCCAAAGTTATACTAGTTGAGAAAAGGTCAGGCTGAGATGTGAACACAGGTAATCAGAGTGTGAGTTTAGGTTATCAGAGAGGTCTCAGGTCTAGTGAGGTGCAGGTGTTGAGCGAACTCCATCTTCCTCCTTGTGTAGCAGGAAGGTGTGTGGTCTCAGAACACCCTGAATCCACAGCTCTAGGCCCTCCCCTCCATGAAGATTTCATCAGCATCTTCCCATGGGATCATGTGCCTAGCCTACTGGGCAGAGCCATTCTGACCCAACTAGGAACCTAGGATGATGGGACATCTCAGAGATCCATAGTTTTCTTAAATCTCCTTTCAATAGGTTTTAATGGGATCAAAGATCACTGACTTTTTTAAGCCTGATTGAGAGGAAACTGAATCCTGAGCTTGCATTTGCTGGCCAGCAATGGACTGCCGGGGAGCACTGGGTAGTGCTAACCAGAAGAACTGGCTATCCTTAAAGCCCTTTTCCTCTATATAATCACACTAGATAGTGACAAATCCTCATGACAAGTACTACCCTTTAAATCTGAGGCGACAAGATCCTAACACATTAGCTTTCTTCCCCTAAGTCATTTGTTCTTTGCTTCAAGTCACCAGCAACATTTTCAGAAGGAGCTCCTTTCCCCCACTAACCAAAAGAAACCTTCTGATGGTTTCTGCATATTTTAGCCTTTGACAATTTTCTTAACATCCTTTTTAAAACTATTGTCCACTATTTCCTTTAAATAGCTATCTACCAGAGATGGATCCATGTCACTATTGAATAAGGAAGACTTAACCATGACCCATTCACACCAAAGCGTGTTGCAATGAGAACCTAAGAAGCAATTGCAAGGTGGTTTAACCAAGTCCGTGGTACCTTGATAGCAATGGATGAAAAGGGCCAGGGAAGCACAGACTATCATTTATAATTTAGCAGCATTATTTTATTATGATCCCCTCTGCTCTTCTAGATTTGTCTGATATCCTCCTTGGCATTTTAAACAAAAAGACGCTTCCGTCCAATTCTCCTCCTGTTTTCACCAGGTCATGTTATGTCTTGTCATATCAAGTCATGTTTGATGTGACATGACATGGGGTGCTATGTAACTCAACCCAATCAATAGAGGAATCAAGGACAGCCCTGGTAGATCTTTGATACAAAGCTGGGGTTTGGGGCCGCTGACTGCTTTTTGAACATCCAACAGTTCTTTTGGTTACCAGCATGGACAGAGGCAGAAATATCCTCACAAAACATGACAATGTTCTATTTGTTGTTTGCATTTTCTCATCGACTGATTACCCAGTCAATGGAAGCGGCAGATGAAATATTTTTTAACTGGACATTCTCTGACTAGATAGCGATATACTGGCTAGATAACACATTTAGAACCGGCTACATAATTCCTGGGGCCCAGGGTAAAATAAAAATGTGCAGCCCCTTGTTAAAAATTAAGACTTTCCATTTCAAGATAGTGACATCAGAGCATTTAATCAAGTGTGGGGCCCTTCTGAGCACCAGACCCTGTGTGACTCGGGGTCCATGCCTCACACACATAGGAGGGTCTTGGTCTTGGGATCATATGCGGGGGTCTTCCTCTCTTTAAAAAGTGTACCTTGCAAGATGGTGCACATTTCTGATGATGGCCTATCGTGCCAGACACAAGAGGGAGAAGAGGAATGTCATTATAACTGCATTCAGGGATATTTCAATCGGTGCTGATTGCTACTTCTCCTTAGAGCATGGCAATTTGCTGCGCGGATTCTCTGTAGTGGTGGGAATGGCACCCACTGCTATTTCCTATCTCCGCCTCCCTCCCCCTCCTCCGTGCAAGACTTCCTTTATTCCCTTCTTTTCTGTTTTGGTTTGGTTCATAATACTTTGGACAAAGATTACTTCCTTTACATTTTTACATTGAGGCTTTTCTTCTAAATGAAATCTGCCCTGCCTCATTTTGTTTCAATGGTCCTCTGCAAAATGGCAGCAGCGTATTGTACGATTAATTGTTGCAATTTATGGACTCAAAGAACTGACCCTTTCCTTTGAGCTTTAAGTTGTGTGTGTATGTGTGTGTATGTGTGTGCGTGTATTTGCACTTACACCTACAATCCAAACACATTTTGCAAACTGCAAATGAACTAGTATAAATTTACAAAGTATGTAAACACATGGTTTTGAAGTTTGTTAAAATCTCTAAGACTGCAGTCTGCATGAAACAGGAGGGAAAAAAAAGAGAATGGGAATAAAAGAGACCTTTGGAACCAAATATTTTCCTCTTCAAACAGGCTGCCGTGATAGACCCCCACCTCAGTTTTAAAACAACTAAAACTGTTTTAAGATCCTAAAAGATTTCAGTCCACAAACGAGGTCCCAGGTCCTCTTGGAATTGCCAACATTTTAACACCAGCTGGCACCAGAGACCCTGCCTTTGGAAATCTGAAAAAGAAATTACCCAATTAAGATGTAATGGCCCTCCCAGTCTTCCCAGGCATATTGAAAGGAATGAAAGGAGGCATATTTACAATCAGAGTGTGCTATAAAAATTTATCCAGTTGTATCAAATCGGCAGGGCTAAATTAGCCAGCACCGTCCTGATGAGGGATGGGCACTGCATGTGCAGGTATAGACAAGGACGGCAGGACAGACAACCAGAGAGGGTCACCCTGTCAGGAGCACTTAGGAGGATGTTCTCTAGACATGGAGTTGGGTGAGGAGGCATTGGGACGTAATGGTGACATAGAGCCCACCCAATATGGTTACTATCTGTCCCCAAACAGATTCAACTCAGGGAAAGCTAGATTTTTTTTTTTTAAACATCATGTGGGAGGCATAGGTATTTTTATTTTTACACATTTTCTGGTAAAATTAACACATAATAATTTTTAAAGACTCATAACATTTTGAGTGGTTCTTGGTGCCTTGGTTTCAATTGCCTCTTAATTTTACCAGGTTTCCCTAGAAAATTTCATGTTTTCAAAAAATGAACATTATTTATATTTAGGAAGGCTGAAGGAGGTTTGCCTCTGTAAGCAGAGTCTTCAGGGCCTCCAAGGTCAAGACTGATGTGGGGAGATGGTCTAATTATTCTTAGGTCTCTTTTTCTCCTTTTTTTTTCCTCTCCCTTCCTTTTTTGCCTTAACAAGATCAGGGAAAGGGCAAGTAAAAACAATGCTGGGCCTGTGAAAAGGCAACGATATTCAGTCTTTTGCCCCTAAAGAGGACAGGAGCACAACTCAGTGTGAGCGCAGTACATTCAATAATCCACGGCTGCATTATCGCTTTTGGGGGCCAGGGTGGAAGGACAGAGGAGCCTCGCTCCGCTCAGACAAAGTAACAGCACTGGGAGCAGGGGGAGAAGAGAAGTTCAGCCAAGTGGTTGTGCCCCATAAGGGCACTGTGAGTGAGTGCGTGTGTGTGCGTGTGTGTGTGTGTGTGTGTGTGTGTGAGAGTGTGGTGCACGTGTGAGTGTGTGTCAGTGTATGTGCATGTGAGTACAAGAGAAAGAGAGAGTGTGTGTGTGTGTGTGTGTGCACGCGAATGCATACTGGGGCAGGAGAAGAGGGGGGCAAGAACAAAGTGGGAAAGAAAGAAGGGCACCCAAACAGCAAGAGTACCTGCTTAAACACACGCTGAAGGGGGTTCAACTTTTCCATTAAGACTGTTGATGTTTTACCAATCTGCATTTTAAAATTAAGATTCTCTAAGGCTCTGTTGTCCAATACAGTAGCCACACTCCCATGCAGCTACTGAGCACTTGAAATGAGGCTAGTCCAAATGGAGAGGTGCTCTTCCATATCAAATACACACCTACACACCAGATCTCAGAATTTAGTATGATAAAGAGAATCTAAACAATTTCATTAATGTTTACACTGATCAATACGAAAATGGTATTTTGGATATACTGGGTTAAGTGAAAATATATTCTTGAAATTAATTTCGCCTGTAGTTTAATACTTTTCAGTGTGGCTACAAGGGAAATTTACATCACATACGTGGCTTACATTATTTGCTATTGGATAGTGCTTCTCTAAATCTTTCAGTCCCTGATGTGTGTATGTTGCGGGGGAGGGGGGAGTTTTGAAGGGAAGGCTTGTGAGTTCCCATCCACACATGTATAATTCTTTGATGTTAGCGTCCTAATCACCCCAAAACTTTTCACTCGATTACCCTAGCCCGGGAAGATATGACACTTTTCAAAAAGGACTATCTACGGTTGTCAGTTTTTCCATGTCCTGTAATCCTGCAAAGGAAACATATTTACAAGGCACTTAGGCCTGGCAGCTCTCTTATCTTTCTTAAAATATGGGTGAGGGACTGGTTCTGTGATTGAGCACAAAATGAGAGCTGCTCTTTCATGCCATCTTCCAAGCAGGTGGTATTATGCACCACGCTATTTATATGGTGAGTCCAGGAGCCCAAACGGAGGAAGAAAAAAAGAGAGAGAGGAAAAATCTCTTTACCAAAAAATTCCTGATTTCTCCAGCAATTCTCTAGGAGCAAACAGAGCAGAAACAGACATTTGGTGTCAGCAGTAGTTCATTATCTAAATCCTCTGTAATTACTCTAAAGCTATTGTTAAAGATGAAGAGTGATTATATTATTAATAGTATCATCTTGTATTTGTGTAGCTCTTTGTAATTTAAAAAGCATATCCTCAGCTATCATCCGATCTCTTATGATGACTCCATGATTTAGACGGTTTTACTCCCATTTGCAAATGAGGAGACAGGCTGCTTGAGCCACAGAAAGAGTTAGCAGCAAGCCATGAGTAGAACTCCAGTTACGAAACTGATACTGATTCTGATAGTATTTTCCCATCAGTTCCCCCTACACTAAAGGCATGGTTGATCTTGCGTAAAGATACTTTGAAATGTTCTTCCCTCTAAACTCTGTACAGTTTCCTGAGATAAGAACAAATAAACTCTGGGGGTGGGGGGGAATAAGGCAAACGGATCACCAAAGCCACCCGTCATAGCTGTGTCACTTGAAATTAGTTGGTTTCACCCATGACTGTGGATGTGATACACATCTGATTACCAGAATGGGCTAACAAACTGAGGCTCAGAAAAGTGGTCTCCAAGAGTGAGCATCAGAATCACCTGAAGAACCTGTTAAAACACAGAAGGCGAGGCTCCTTCTCCAGAATTTTTGGTTCCATAGCTCTGGGGTGGGCCTGCTCATTTGCATTTCTAACTAGTTCCCAAGTGATGCTGATGTTGCTGGCCCGGAGGCCGCACTTAGAGAACCAAGGCTGTTAGGGTGTTAACTCCATGGCAGAAATTCACAGGGAAAGAGAACATGCAATTGTGGTGATGGGAAGATGTCAATGCAAATGAAGGTTTACAAGCTGAGCTGGGTTTCCTTTGAGGAACTTTTGGGACCAGAGCACCTCACATTAGTGAATTTCTGGGATGCAGGCACTTTAAGAAATCGGGTCAAGAGGCTGTAGGAGATACAGAGAGAGAGAGAGAGACAGAAAAAGAGAGAGAGACAGAAACAGAGAAACAGATTGACTGATTTAAAACAAAGAACCTTTGATAGCCTATTTACCAGAGAGCAAATCAATACCACAGTTTCCTGTTGTACACATATTAAGAATAATTAAACAATAAAAAGATCATTAGTTAGCTATTTAAATGTTTGCAATGTTTCCCATATGAAGGGAAATGATCATTCATCACCAAGGCTGAAGTCACTTGAAAAGCCTACATACACAGTTATCCAAATTGGCAGTGCAGGCAGAATCCCTTGCCTCTCCAAATTGTGATCAAGCAGCTGGACTTCAAAAACAGTCTTTTTTATACAATTCTGAAAGGGCGTTATTGTTCAAGGAATGCGGTTAACTAGGGGTCATTTTCCTATGACGTGTTCAGTAAATAAGACAGATAATCCCACCATTCCCAACCCCTCCTTGGCCCCCAGATCAGGGCAGGGGGGATTTCCCATTCTTTCCAAATGTCCTCTCCTCTCTTCATTTTACCCCCCTTACGCTCTCTCATTTGTTTTGTGTACACAATTCTAAGTAAAACAAAACAAAACAAAAACACATAGTGGCATGACAAATATTATATAGCAATGGCCAAAAATTAAATTACCCAAAGGACATTAACGAAAACCCTTGCTTCAAGAAAATCACTCCCTTATTTCAAATCTGGAACAAAAGAAATTTTCAGCCAAATGGATTTTAGGCATCAAGTTGTTCGTAGTGACAGACTGAAACAGTTGGATAATTATAAAGCAGGGTGTCACTTTGGAGAGTAATTTTCCATTTAAGAGAGAGCAAGGAGCCTGTTTCACAGGAAGTGCTTTCCGATTCGGTGTTTTGGGGCAGGGAAGTAAAGTGGTATCTGGCTCCTGGCTGTCGTGAATTCCTACCTGCATACACATTACCCACACTTGCACGGTCTCAGCACAATTTGGGAATAGGCCTCCTTTTTGCCCTGCTCAGTAAAAAGTTGGAAGGAGGTGCAGCCGTAGAAAGCTATGGCTAGCACATTTTTTTTTATGGGTAAAATTTATAGAGTAATGTATCTACTTTTAGCATGACTATTGTTAAACCTGGAGATCAAGCAAAGTGACACTGAGTATATTGCTTTATCAATTGGATTCGTTCGAGTGAAAAATGCTGATCAGGCCATGTCTATCCCTTGGGTGCAGAAACCCTACTTCAACTCTTGAATGGTCGATACATAAAAGTCAAATTCATTATAATTTGTAGCTTTTTTTTTTTTTTGAAGAAGCATACGGTTCTCAGTACATCAATATCAACTCTTAAATCCACATCGGATGGAGAGGGTACAGCACAGTAATTCAATCTCTTTACACTTAATATGGTCAGGAAGGGAGAATGAAAACAGCCTCTTGTAAAATGATGGAAAAAACAGGATGCAATCACTCTGATGGAGCAGTGCAAAGGAGTCATTTTACACCATCCGTTACCAGGGCAACAAAATACAGTGAGCCCTATACATCTAACAGGTGACATTTTAGCTAAGAAATTGCTTCTTTGGTATTTTTTCTGTCTATGAAAAACAATGTTACCAGCATTTTCACTTGTCATGTACTATAGGGCAACATATTCCTGCTGACAGACCCATAATGGAAAAATGGAGCGGTTAAATAGTATTACAGTCTAACTTTTTGGATACATGTTAATATGCTCTTTAAAGAGATTTCAGACATTTTCCAACACCCTGGAGATTCAAGGGACTGTAAATCTATGCATACGTCTACACATTCAACTTGGTTTTTAGAGAAGGAAAAAGTACTTAGCTGTGTTTCCAGAATATGGCATAAAGTCCTAGATATATTTTTAAGACAAGTAATTAAGAAAATTGCCTCATGTCATGAGGCCCACAACCTTGGCAAACTTAACATCATGTTATGTCCACAGCCCTTAAGGAAAAAGAAAAGTAAGAAAGTGGTATTTTCGCACATGAATAGTCTTTTCGGTTTATTCCAAAGGGAATCGGGTACTGAAAAAGTAGGAACTGGGGAAATTTGGAATTTCTTCGAGTTAGACCATGATCAGTTCTATAGGATGTGATGTAATTGTTTTCTTAACTACTTAGAGGAGATGATCATCCCCGTCGCACCCACCCCCCTGCCACAAATTCTTGCAGTGTGATCATTAGAAAATGCATGTTACTCCTCTCTTGGATTTTGTCTTATTGCCCATCCAGGGTTGTTACTATCCCAGGTTACTCAAGTTCTTCTGGGCTTAGATTCCAAAGGGAACTATTCAAATTTGGGTCATTATTTGCCTTCTTATGATGTCTTTTCAAAACCACCGATACACAAAAATAGAAACTGAGAGCTAGAATAGGGCTTAGAGAACACTTAGTCCAAACCTTCCTCTATACAGACCAAAAGACTAATGACTGAGGAGGGCAGAGTGGTAGGAATGGGACTAGACCCCAGACCCTTAGTGTTGGGGCCAGTTTCAATTGTGGTGTCAGTGTTTTCTAGTGCTGACCGCAGCCCCGACACACATGCTGCATGAGAACCAGCCATTTGGCTGCAAATTTCCAGTTACTTTGAATTTTCATTATGTATCTGACATTCTCTATGTGTGTTGTAGGAAACTTTAATAAACACTTCTGCTTCCAAAAAAAAAAAAAAAAAAAAAAAGATGGGACCATAATTGGCAAAATATAGATCATTTCATTTATCCCAAATTTAAATCAGAGAATTATTTTCTGAAGGCAACTGGTTGGCCATTTTATGTCACTTACCTACCGTAAGTACACACATGCACACACACACGTTTTTCCCTTCTTTTCCTCTTTTTTTTTCTGAGTTTCATCTTGCTGTGCCTGGCCTGTCTCCTTGTTAAAATATTTCTAACCCCTTTACACACACATGAGCATATCAGAACTATTTGCAGTAGTCAAGAGGGGGAAGCAATCCAAATATCCATTGGCAGAATGGATAAACAAAATATGATATATGCATGCAAAAGGATACTATTCAGTATTAAAAAGGAAGAAAATTCTGTCACATGCCACAACATGGATGAATCTTAAGAACATTGTGCGGAGTGAAATAAGCCAATCACAAAAGATAAATACTGTGTGATTCCACTCATATGTGGTATCTAAAGTAGTCAAATTCATAGGAACAGAAAGTAGCATGGTGGTTACCAGGGCCTCAGATAAGGGGGAAAAGGGAGTAGCTTAATGGATATACAGCTTGAGGTGTGCAAAATAAAAAAGGTCTGGAGATCTGCTTCACAACAATGTAAATGCACTTCACTCTACCGAAATCTACATTTTAAAATGGTTAAGATGGGGGACGCCTGGGTGGGTCAGTCGGTTAAACATCTGCCTTCGCCTCAGGTCATGATATCCCACGGTCCTGGGATCAAGTCCCGCATCGGGCTCCCTGCTCTTCAGGCAGCCTGCTTCTCTCTCTCCCTCTGTCTCTCCCCTGCTTGTGCTCTCTCTCTCTCTCTCTCTCTCTCTCTGGCAAATAAATAAATAAAACTTTTGGAAACAATGGTTAAGATGGTGCTCTAGACTTCATGCATCCCTTCAAAATTCATGTTAAAATACTACCCGCACAGTGTGATAGCATTAGGAGCTGGGGCATTTGGGAGGAAGTCTGGTTATGAGGATTAATATCCTTATAAAAGAGATTCTAGAGAGCACCCTCCACCCTCACTCCTTCTGCCATGAAAGGACGGAGCGAGAAGCTGGTGGTCGGCAAACCCTTATGTTTATAAGCCACACATTCTATGGTGACTTTGTTATAGCAGCCCGAGCAGACGAAGACAGATGGTAAATTTTACGTTATGTGTGGTTTTTTTTTAATCACAATGAAAAAAGAAAGAAGCTATTTGATTCCTTGACACAAATATGCTGGATTCTGTAGCACTTCCCATGTGAGCCCTATAACTGGGCAGTGTAGTTACGGTGGCTGACAAATTGCCACATTATTATTATCATAAACCCTTTGCTTTAAACAGGAGCTTTCCCACCTCTGTCCTCCAACAGTGCTTTGGTCATACCTTCGTTTGAGCACTTAGTCTGTTGTATTTATAACTACCTGTCACCCCTCCCGCCCCATGGCTGTGAACTCCTGGCAGGATGGAACTGGGCTGGATTCAATTCTGTATCCCAGAAGTCTGTCATGTAGCAGGTGCTCAATAAATATTAGAGCGAGACAGTACAGTCATTGAAAAAATTAGAAATAAAATACATAGGTAAGAAGGAATATGTAATATTTTTGTGATTTTTTCCATGCTGTGTTTCTATCATTGTCTGGCATATCCTTTTCTGTTTTGTGTGCATTTGTTTGAAGTGGCTGAACTAATATGGAAATCCAAGTCTTTCCTGGACCCTGTAAATCTCCGTGCTATAGGACTAAAGAGGTTTTCAGTGTTGATGGCACCCACAGGGTTAATGATTTCTGCTCCCTGGGTTCTAAGAGCTCCCTGGAGGTGTTGGCTCCTGGGTCAGTATCTGTCCTGTTTGGAATCACACATTATTATAGGAGACAGAATTGACAAGCTCCAGAACAATATGCTGAGTTAAAAAAAAAAACATAATAAGATACGGCAAATAAATGCCAAGTGATGATCCCCCAGGAATATAACCAAGAATCCAGGAGA
>CM052892.1:63599073-63665601 GCA_028534135.1 Potos flavus
AAAAAAAAAAAAAGTCAAGTCAGCTTAACCCCAACTGGCATTTACAAGATTAACAATATGGTTTGCTGTGCACTTGGAAGGAAACCAACCAGCTTTAAAATAATTAAGTGCTGCCATCAAAGAAGGACTATGCAGGTGCCAAATAAGGTTGTCTGGGACACCAAATCCCTCCCTATCTTACAAAGCCATAAAAATAGAAAGAATTTAAAGAAGTGGAGCCTAACAGTGTTCGCGATACTCTAATGCTGACTGAAGGAAAATAGACAGAAATCTAGAAGGAAGAGAGCGAGCAAAATAGGGGATGTGGGTAATTTTTTTAAATGTTCATACTTAAATCCAAGAATTTCTTCAGTACTTAAGACCATTTTATTCTCCTTTAGACTCTGATCAAGTTAGTACAGGCAATAAATCCTGTAGCTGACCATCCACATTACCTTGCCACGTGGCAAAAAAGCCAATATAGACAGGAAGGAAAGAGCTTGGTCTGCTGGTATGCGAAATGGCGGTGGAGTGTTGGCCTGCCCTCACCAATACCCAGGAGGGTTGGATCCACCCAGCAGCATAAGGATAACAGTCAACTGCCGCTACCTCACTCTTTATGGCCAGCTTGAGAGCCATTTGCTCTCCGAAATTTTTAAATTTTTCTCGGACTCTTACAGACAGGCTTAATTGCTTCTTACATTTGTCTACAGCACTTTATATAAACCCACAATGTAATATTTTGCATTATGTATTAAAAAAAACTATTTGAATTCCTTAAGGGGGTGTCTGGAGCCTCATCTTTTATAGTTCCAATGCCTCGAATATAGTCTGCATTAGAAAAATGATTTTTTTTAATTGAATCGTCAAATTAAGCTATGAATCCTTAAGTCGCTAAGTCATGCTCAATCCTCTTTATTCTTCAAGTTTATTTCAATGGTTTCATGAAGCTCTTCTTTGCCTACAGCCTGTGACCAATGACCTTCTTTCTCTGAATTACCATTGAATTTATTCTTAGTATCTTAAAGTTTAGAGCTTAATTATGTCTCACATAGTTATTCTCACTTTCTTGGTAGATAATTGGATTCTTGAAGGCAGTAATCACATTTTATCCTAAGAAATGTCTAGCACAATACTGACATCGAGCGGTCGTCGGTAAATATTTGTTGATTGGTGTACTCAGGTCAATATTCTAGTTTTCACCCAATATGTTAATATCTGATAATATGAACTTTAATAGTAATGGTAACAACAAAAGCCTATACATCAAAGTCAGATATTATGGAATTCTGAATTGCTTCCTCTGTATCATGGTTAAGAGCAATAATCTGAAATCAGAATGACATTGATATGAATCATAGCTCTGCCCCTTGCTACTTATATGACCTTGAATTTAATCTCTTTAAATACTAGTTTTCTCAGGTATAAAATAAGGATAATAAAAGTAACTACAGCATTAGAATTGTTCCATGGATTAATAAAGATAATGCATATAAAGCACATAGGCAATGCCTAGTACATAATAATTTCTTCAGGATAGATATTATATTATATTATTATTATTATTATTATTATTATTAAATTACAATTTTAAGAAAAATAATTCATCAATCTAGGGAACTTTGAGCAGACCTTTAGATTGCTTACAATGTTTTTCATTTAAAATCTTTTTCCCCCTACAAAAACACATGTGAACAAATAATGTGAGGCAACTGAAAATAGGATATTTTTATTTCTAAAAAATACACGAAGGAGGTAACATCAAAGAAAACAGTGATATAAGGAATTCCAAAAGTCTACCTCTTCCTAAAAGCAATTAAAAAAAACTGGCAAAAATTTTAATACCAACTTTTCCAGACATCTGGAAACTAACTATAAACTTCCAGCAACCTGGGCAGAGCTTAGTTAAGAATTATGGCTGAATCTCGGAAAAAAAAAAAAGAAAGAAAGAAAGAAAAAAAAAAAAAGGCTGAATCTCATTAAGAAATGCAAGCTTTCTCCCATTTTCACTTACCCTAGTCCAGCACCCCCGTGCCAGCTCAGTGGTGGTCTAAAGGTTTACAGCATACATTACAAACAACTGTTTCTGAAGGGAGTAAAAGGACTTCATTTGCAAAAACTTGCCTAGATTAGATTTGTCCGCTGACTCCATAGAAAACCTTCTCAAAGGCTTCTCTTTATCTTGGCTAATTCAGAACTTGTCCAGCTAAAGTCACTGCCGTTTGGACATTTGTCGAAACTACAGGCAAATATTTTAGTAGTTGTTTCTTGAGGCAGTTGATAGCAGTCGGGGCATACAACAGACTAGCCAAGAAACCTGGGGAAAAAGGATGGGGAATGAGATGTCTTGCTTGTCTTGCTTGGGTAGGGTGCGTGGGGGCTCTGAACAATTCTAACATATCTCTAGCAGTCTAGAAGACTGTGTACATGCCCTGAGCTGTTCACACGCTCAGAAAATACCTTAGCGGGTCCTAAGGTCTCACTTGTAGCTGATTTTGAGGCTCTTTTCAAGCAGAAATGAGGCTCTTAAAGAGTTGCAGACCACTAGCTTGAGTGTTGAATACATACCCTATAAACTCAGAGGGCCCATTTGCAAACACTTGTTTGCTTGTTTTGGTTCCAGGCATTTAAGGAAATGTCTATCTAAAAATTAGCTACTACTAAGCTATGGCCACAACAAAGAACAAAAGCTTCCCAAAACTGGTTGAGAGAAGTCACTAACAAACACAAATAACTACAATAAGCAGCAACAAATCCTGAAGCGAGGAGAATCTGATTTCCGGACTCACCATACTAAAATATTAAAAACGTGTGGTTTTAAACAAAACAACATCAACAACAGAGGCACGAAAAGAAACAAGAAAATATGAGTCATACACAGAAAAATAAGCAATCAATATGAGCTGTCCTTGAGAAAGCTCACATATTGGACTTACTGGACAAAGATCTTAAATCAGCTTCTTTAAATGTATTCAAAGAACTAAAGGAAATCATGTATAAAGAGCCAGAGAGGGGTGCCTAGGTGGTTCAGTCGGTTAAGTGTCTGCCTTTGGCTGGGGTCATGGTCCCAGGGTCCTGGGATCAAGCCCCAAATTGGGCTCCTTGCTCAGCAGGGAGTCTGCTTCTCCCTCTCCCTCTGCAGCTCCCCCTTCTTGTGCTCTCTCTCAAATAAATAAATAAATAAATAAACAAAATCATTTAAGAAAAACCCTGAGAAAAGCATCCAGAATAATGTCTCATGACTAAAGAATACCAGTAAAGAGAAATCACAAAATGGAACCAAATAAACATCATGGACTTGGAAAGTACAAGAATTGAAATGAAAGGTATACCAGCGGGGCTGAGCAGCAGATTTAAGCAGGCAGAACACTCAGTTAGCTTGAAGACAGGTCAACTGACATTACCCAGTATGAGAAACAGAAAGAAAAAAGAAGAGAAATGAGCAGATTAAAAGCCTGATGGGATTCCACATCAAATATACCAAGATAAATAAACTAAAAGCCCAGAAGGAAAGGAGGGAAAAAAAAAAGGCAGAAAGAACATTTGAGAAATGAATGGCTGAGAACTTCTTAAATTGATGAAAAAAGATTAATATTCACACTCGCAAAGCTCAAAACACTCAAAGTAGTATAAACTCACAGATCCACACTCAAATACAACATAATCGAACTGTCAAAAGCCAAAGACACAAAGAGAATCTTGAAAGCAGTGCAACAGAGAGAAAAGTGACATGCCATGAATAAAGGACCATCAATTAAAATAACAGTTTATTTCTCATCAGAAACTATGGAGCATCAGAAACTTCTCATCAGAAGGCAGTGGGATGATATATTCAAAGTGCAGAAAGAAAGCACTTTCAATGAAAAATTCTTTGTTTAGCAAAATGTACTTCAAAAATGAGAAAAAAATAAGCTATTATCAGAGTTTCTTACCTGTTGACATGCCCTATAAGAAATACTAAAGTGAGTCCTTTAGACTGAAATGAAAGGACAGGAGACAGCAACTTTAGGGTATGTGAATAAATAAAGAACACCAGTAAAGATAACTATGTATGTAATATAAAAAGAAGGCAATATTAATGTTATTTAGGTTTATAACTCCTCTTTTTTCCTATCTTATTTGAAAGACAATGCATAAAACAATTATAGACCTATAGTGATGGGCACACAATGTGTAATTTGTGACCATAAAATCTCTAAGAGGAGGAAGGGAAAGAGGCATATAGAATATTGCATACTTTTAAAATTTATTTGGTATTAACCTGAACTTAGAATCTAGATGCTATAAATTAAGTTTTTAATTGCAATCCCCATGGTAGTCATAAAGAAAACAACTCTAAAAATGTAGTCAAAGAGGGCACCTGGGTGGCTCAGTCGGTTAAGCATCTGCCTTTGGCTCAGGTCATGATCCCAGAGTCCAGGGATTGAGTCCCCCATCAGGTTCCCTGCTCAGCGGGGAGCCTGCTTCTCCCTCTACCACTCCCCCTGATCATGCTCTCTCTCTCTCTCTCTCTCTCTCTCACTTTCTCTCTCTGAAATAAATAAAACCTTTTTTTAAAAATGAAGTAAAAGAAACAACAAAGGAATTAAAAAGGCACACTAGAAAATATCCATTTTACACAAAAGAAGTCAGTGTTGGAAGAACTGAGGAACAAAAGAGATAAAAGATATACAGAAAACAAACAGCGAAATGACAGAAGTAAATCCTTTCTTATATCAGTAATTACTTTAAATAGAAGTGGACTAAACTCTTCAATCCAAAGGTAAAGATTGGCAGGATGGATTAAGCAAAAATCATCCAACTGTATGCTCTCTATGAGATTCACTTTATATCCAAAGACACAAGTAGATGGCTATCAATATTAGATAAAATACACTTTAAGTCAAGAACTATTACAAGAGACAAAGGACATAATGTAATGAAAAAATGGTTAATGCATCATAACAATTATAAACCTATATGCATGTAACAACAGAACCTCAACATACATGGAGAAAGACTAACAAAAATGAGATGCATAACCATAAAGGAAAGTGTTATAAGTAGGACTAGAGACAGAAAGAGAACTAGGAACAGCTGAGTCTTTGATTGTTTGGAATCATTTATCAATGAATATGCATTGAATACCTTTATGTGCCAGGTAGTATCCTAGGCTCTTAAGTACACAAGGGCAAACGAGGTCCTGGTCCTAAATAAGTAGGAGACAGAGAGTAAACAAAGTAAACTCATATGTAAATAAAAGTTTTAGACTGGGGTAAGTGCTAGGAAGAAAATAAAAGGGGAGGATGTCACAGAGAGAATGGAAATGACATAATTTGAATTATATATTTAAAATAGAAATACTTAGTCCAAATAAAAGCACAAAATGCATATTGAGAAAACATGAAATACAAACTGCAATGATAATTTGGTGATGTGTGCCACGGCCATGAGAAGGGGATCCCAAAGGTAGAACTTTATATTGCTGATACTACACTGGAAGGGGGGAAAGTTATTAAAACTAGAAACAAAACCCTTCACAAGCATATTATTCAAAATTATCCTCAAAATTCTTGACATTGGTACGAAAAAATATATAGTTTTTATTGTATCATTATCTTAGATGATAAAATTCTCCACCTAGAAAGCCAGAAGAATGAATGGGGGAAACCTATAAGAACGAAATATTTTGATATGGGTTTAATGCAAAATAAAACTACAAAATTTAATACCTCTTATATACACCACTTAGAAAATACAACGAGTCAAACTATCCTATCATATTAGCAGTTATAACAAGATAGAAGTTATATCAACAAGAGTTATGTGACATAACTCTACTATATAAGAAGTAAGGAAGTGATTAAAGAGGCTAGGATCCTCAAGAGAAATAGTAATGTCACTAAATATGTTCAAATTAATTTATTAATGCCAATTCCAATTAAAATTCTAAAAAAATTTATAGAAAAGATTCTGAGGCACATTAGGAAAAACAAACAGATAAGAGTGGAAAAAAATTTTTCAGGAATAAAAAGGGAAAGAAAAGGAATATATTCTACCAGTGATGAAACCTAGAAGTACAATGATAGAACAGTATATTAGTTATTTAGGAATCCACAGAGAGACCAGTTAATTTGAATAAAAAGTCCAGAAGTCAAATGTTTTTCTATGTAAAGATTAAATATATGACAGAAGTAGTATCATAATTAGTGAGACAATCAATTTTCTTTTTCCCCTCCTTTGTTTCAGGCAAAATTCATCAACATTGGAAAAAAAATTAAATCAGACAGTTTCAAGCTCACAATATACACTAAATAAATTCCACGTGACGAGTCAAGTAGAAAAATGAAAACAAAGAAAAGTAGAATTTACAGACGAATCCTGAACAGGTTTTGCAAGGAAAAAATAATAAAGCAATGCAAGAAAGCACACATTTAGAAAGCTAATATATAGTATCTATAAATAAAGTTTAAACTGAATGCAAAATTAAGATCATAAAGAAACTTAAAGGAAATTTACAGCATGTAATAAAATATATGCCACAAATTTGACAAATTAATTTGGTTCAAGATTCCTGTGATATATATATATATATAAATATATATATATATATATATATATATATATATAAAGCTCTTAAAATTGGGAAGCAAAGAATGTAAGATGCAGTAAAAATTGGCCAAAGTATGAAAAAGAAATACAAATTAAAATGATGGATGAAGATATGAAATTATTTAATGTTCAGTCCTGTTCTAAAAAGGAATATGTATAAAGAATTATAATGGTTTCTGCCAGAAGGAATCATCAGAAGGACAAGGATCATGGGAAACAAATAGATGTTTCATCCTGTGTAGCATCAAAGCAGTGGTAACTTAAAGGGAATTGCTACCTTTCGGCATGGTTTTGCTCTCAGAGGACATCATACAGTCTAGAAAACATTAACAAGCAAGAGAATCATCACCACAGTGAACTTCAGAGGCACCAAAGAAAGGGCTAAGTCACTGAAAAACACTCCCCATATTATAGTGCTAGCCGTTGAAAGGAACCCACATTGGGGAACTCATATAGACTCATGATGTAATGTTTCCAAGGAAGGGACTAGGTAGAAACATGGATAGATTAAGGAATGGAAACAGAAGTAGAGGATTTGGGGTGTGTATAGATATGGAAATCCAAATACACATATTGGGGAACTTACTGCTACTCTTACAGACACTGAGCAGTGTATAATCACAAAACTGCAAAGTCACTTCTCCCTAGTGAGAAATGGTGGGCAGAAAAACTATGAAAGCAACCTCTCCCAGTGCTCTGTGACTAAAGACAACAGGCTTCAATTTCTCTGTGCACCTACCATTGCCCAAGTGTGGAATAAACAGGACTACTGGGCTAAGTATTCGTGTTTCTAAAGCAGAGGTAATCTAATTTTTATGATTTATATTTTTCCCATCCCTAAACTTCAGGTCTAGGGATGGGAAAATATAAAATAAGAATTAAATAATAAGGATAGTCATGTGTCACCTTTCCCTATAAAACTGCCAAAATTTTTAAAAAATAGATTCAATAGACTTGCCAATTAGCCTAGAAGCTGGTACTCTTACTATATTGCTTGTTATATTTATGTAAACTTTGTGTTGGATAAAATACATCAAGAACCACACAGTCAAACCCATAATACTTCCAGTAGGAGAAATTTATTCTAAGACAGTAATGACATCTGCAATAAATGTTAAAGCATTTGTGTTTTTAATAACAATGAAAACTACTAAAAAAATGAAATACAATGGAGTATATTTAAATAAGTTCTCCAGAAAAAGAGAAAAAGGCTTGCTATACTTTTCATTTTTTTCATGTACCCAAAATATTTTAAATTTGAAATCTTGCAGTCAAATTGTTTTTCTTTCTCCTTCTCCAGTGGCAGTTACTATTATGATGATAAATTTTCAAATACATATGTAATTCCTAATAAATAACTCACAAATAATATATGTAATTTTAATCATTTTCACCAAATGATATAATAAGCTAATTTGTTCTTTTATTTAGTACTATATTTTTAAGAACTAACTCTATTAACACATAGGGAACTAATTATTTACTTTTCACTACAGTATTCCACTGTGTAAATATACTACATTTATCTACCCATTCTCTTACTATGAGCCATTTGAACTGTCCCTAAACTTTCACTGAAATAATATAATAATATTATAATAAAAGATGTCTTTTTCTCTGTGTCAGTAATTTTTTAACACAACAGTTCACAAACTCTTTGGTCCAGGACCCCTCTACACTCTCAAACATTATTGAGAATGCCAAAGAGCATTTTTTATGTGGATTGTATTTATCAATATTTATTATATTAGAATTTAAAACAGAAAATTTAAAAAATACTTATGAATCTACTTAAAATAATAAATCCATTATACCTTAAGTAGCATATTTTATAAAAATAACTATATTCCCCCCAAATAGAAGAGTATAATGTTCCACATTTTTGGAAAATCTTTAATAGCTAGGTCATAATATTTGCTTCGGCATTCACCCTACAGTGATATGTAGTTTTGGTTAAAAGAAATCCTGTATCACACAGATGTGTTGTTAGAAAGGGAACTATATTTCAGTGGACTTTTAAAATCATCGGAGATATTCTTCCTTAATATTATACCAAACAGGGCACCTGGGTGGTTCAGCCCATTGAGCGTCTGCCTTAGCCTCGGGTCGTGATCCCAGGTTCCTGGGATGGAGCCCCAAATTAGGCTCTCTGCTAGGCAAGGAGTCTGTCTGCTTCTTCTTCCTCTGCCCCTTCCCCTGGTTTCTGCTCTCTCTCTCTCTCTCTCAAATAAATAAAATCTTAAAAAATATATATATTATACTAAACATCAACAAGTGGCAGTTTCTAAAAGGTTCACTGCAATATGGAATTTGAAACCATATACTGAATTTTTCATACTCTGTTTTATTAAAATCTGTTGGCTTCTCTTGTATGTTGAATTGATCTTTAATTGTGGCATGATTTCATAACATCATGCACTGGTCATTTGGAAAACACTGGTTCACTGAGTTTGCAGATCTTCCAAATGAGGACACATCTCATTATACAACATTTTTTTAAAGATTTTATTTATTTATTTGACAGAGAGAGAGATCACAAGTAGGCAGAGAGGCAGGCAGAGAGAACAGGGAAGCATCCCGGGACACTGAGATCAGGACCTGAGCCGAAGGCAGAGGCTTTAACCCACTGAGCCACCCAGGCGCCCCACAACATTTTAAAATCACATTTGTTAATATCTCATCAAAAAAGGTTTAAATATTAGGAAGCTGTTAAGCTCACAGAAGCTAATACAAGTTTTCCAAAATTCTAATTTTTCCCATAGAAAATTGCATTTTATCATTGGTACAAATATTATCAATTGTTTTCCTTGAAAGGACCAACTCACTTTGTTCTTTTTCATGAAAGTGTCTGCCATAACCTCCTCAATAATTGTAGTTTGTCTGTCAGTCATTCTTTCAAATAAAAATGGTGTTCCATAAATAAAAACAGCGATTTCAGCTCGTAAGTCAATCACACAAGTGTTGTTCTTTGCTCTGCAGCACGCAGCAGAAATACATCATGTTTAATGGCAATTTTATCACACAGAATATTAAAGAGATGTGCACTCAAGAGCCAAGATTTAAGAAATTTCATACTTTTCGCCAATTTATCAAGGACATTCTTCGATAAAACTAGAGCTTTACTTTTTAACTGCAAGCTCCTGGTGGGGAACAATACATAGTCAACTGTGATACATTTTGATGTTCTGCCTTGATATGGGTGAGGGTATCAACAGTTTTATCTTCCTTTGTTTTTACACCACCAATGCAAAAGTCAACACAGACAAAAAGACAAATGTGGTTGGCTTATGGTCAGAAAGGTGGTTTCAAGTTTTACTTGAAAGGATCTCAGGGGCTGCCAGGTGCCTGTGGACCACACTCAGAAAACTGCTGCTCTAAGGGGCATAACCTAGAAAAGGAATTACTGAGATAGACTGAGGACTTGGTCAGTTTTATTAGATCTGCTGAACTGATGTCTACATTTCTAGCAGCCACACTTGACATTCCCTTTATATGTCCATCCTTGATAATAACTGGTATTATCATATTAATAAAAAATTGCCAAGCCAATGGGACTATACTGGTGATATGTTGCTTTAACATCACATCTAGAGTTGCTAGCTTTTGACAATTTTTATATATGTATTGTCTAATTGGGTGTCTTCTGATTTTTGTATGTGAACTCTATTCATTTTCCTTTTCTGTTGTCTATTTCTTAGTTATCCTTGGTGTTCTATATATACTTTTGTTATTTCTGGTCCTTGCATGTGTTATATTTTGCAAATATATTCTTCCAGTATTTTTCAGCTTTTACACTTTTGTTATACTATGGTTTCCTTTATTTTCCAAAAGTTTTAAATTTTAATTTGGTCAAAGCGTGTTTTTCTCATATAATTTCTACCTTTTTGGAACTTATTTAAAAAAATCCTTTATGAACCAGATTCATAAACACAATTATCTTATATTTTTCCTAATAGTTTTAAAGTTTTTAAACCAACTCTTATTTTTTTAAAAGATTGATTTATCTGAGAGAGAGAGAGAGAGCAATCACATGGGAGGAGAGACAGAGGGAAAGAATCCTCAAGCCAACTCCTGGCTAAGCGCAAAGCCACACATGGGGCTCTATTCTAGCACTCTGAGATCTTGACCTGAGTTGAAATCAAGAGGCCAACACTTAACTAAGCCACCCAGGCGCCCCTAAGCCAACATTTACTTTAAAAAACCTCTTTAAACCAAATAAATATAGTCAATCAGCCTGTTAATTCTATCCAGCCTGTCTACATAACAGGTTTCATTTGATTTGGTTTGGTTTGGTCTGATCCCTCTATTGCCTAGTTTCTGTAACAGGAATGTTAAAATCTTCCACTATTATTGGGAATTTTTTTTCTTTAATTTAGTCAGCTATTGCTTTATACAGTTCAAGATCTTGTTGTTAAGTGCATATGTTATTGATTCTTATATTTTCTTAGAGGAGTGCTTCTTTTTAACATTATGTGATGTTCCTCTTTATTTCTAATAATACTTTTAGAAAGTGTTATTGTTCCACGCACCTTCCTTAAGTAAATATTTGCCATATCTCTTACCCTAATAATATTCTATGCCTTATACTGTTTGTCTGATGTTAATTTACCTTTACCAGACTTTATCTTTTATTAATTATTTGCATGAAATATATCCTTTGTTCTTTACTTTCACCTTTTCTGTGTTCTTATGCTTTATATGTTCATGTCATAAACAGCATTTGGCAAAATTTTATATACATACATGTACACATGTACACACTTAACCAATGTGAGAATACCTGCACTTTAACCAGTAAGTTAAAAAACTCTGGCTATGAAAATGATATTTTTAGATTTATTTCTATCATTTTTATTTAATGTTTCCTATATAACCAAGTTTTTTTATACTTTTCCTCGTTTACAACCTGCTATATGGCATTTTTTAAATTATCTGTATTTGGCTTTATTTCTTTTTGTTTTAATGTGAACTGTGGTTTAGAAATTATATATCTATTCCCTGAAAAGTAACCTTAGACATTTTAACATGCACATTTAACTTAATGTACATGTAGGGAAGTTAGTAAATAGACTTAAATTCTAAATAATACAAGAATCTGAAGGTTTTTATCCTCACCCACTCTTGTCTTAAATGATATGTTCTCCATACCATCAAGTTCCATCTTCATCAACAACCTTGGAGTTATTCAATATCATTATTTTATACAAAGTTTGTTAGACTCACTAATGTTTAACAGTTTCTTTAATAACCATCTATTCTTGAAATTCAATTCTTCTTTCTGGCTGTAATAAGTTTCTCCCTGAAATACATATTTTTGTAATTCCTTCTTCAAGTCTATTGGTAATAACCTCCGTGTGTGTGTGTGTGTGTGTGTGTGTGTGTGTGTCTGAATGTGATTTTACTTGGCCTTATTCTTCTTTTATAGTTTAGCTGGGCATAGAATTTGCATCACACCTTATGTTCCCTCACCACCTTTTGGCATAATGACATTATCTTCTGGCTTCTAATTTAGGTGAAGTTTAAATGTCTTTTTATTTTTTTAAATTAATTGTTGTTCTTTGAAGGGACACTCCTTTTTCTGGTATTACATTAAGATCTTTGTCTATATGACAAAGCAGAGTGAGTCTAGAAGCACCTTTCCTTTTCCCTCACTAAGGAATTAGTGTGTTATGTTTATAATATGCTTATTCGTGGCTTTTCCCAATTCTAGAATAATCACTTCACTACTTCTCACCCGTTATCTCTGTTTTGTCCTCTAAGAAATTCCATTAACATATATTGGATTTTCTACATACATCTTTCATATATGTTAATCTCTTTATTTTTTTATTTTTCCTTTTTTCTCTGCTTTGCCTTCCACGTAATTTCCTAAGATCTTTATTTCCTCTTTCTTCCTTCCTTCAACCCTTTCCTTCCCTTCCCTCTCTCTCTCTTCCTTCCCTCCTCCCTTCCTCCCTCCCTTCTTTCCTTTCTTAAGGAAGGCAGACTACCACATGCAGCACCTCATTTGGATGTATCTGTAGTCTTAAAAGCTTGACCACTCTAGGTTCTCCTACAAATGGACCTTGAAAGCTCGTTTGGGGAGGCGCTAGCAAGAGAGCACAGCTACTGGTATACCCTCGACCAAGAAAACTATCCTCCTCTATCGGGAAAGGTTGTCTCTTTGACCCAGAACTCAGCTTTGGGAGGGATGCAACTAGAGTGGTGAGGGAGGACAGGAATCCCTGCCTAGTCAAGCCAGATCAGTCAAATCAACCCTGGCGATTGATAAGGTGACAGATGTTCCGGCCAGATGGCCCTCACATCCCTAAGATCTGTATTTCTTTCTTTTTTTTTTCAATATTTTATTTCTTTATTTGACACAGAGACAAGCAGGAGGAGGGGTAGGGGGAGAGGGAGAAGTAGGCTCCCCACTGAGCAGGGACCCCCCTCCCCAATGTGGGGCTCCATCCCAAGACCCTGGGATCACGACCTGAGCCAAAGGCAGACGCTTAACTGACTGAGCCAGCCAGGCACCCCAAGATCTGTATTTCTGTTCACAAGTTCTCTGTTCAGTTTTGCTTAACCTGGACAAAGTTCAAAGTTTAAACTGTTCATTGAAGTTTTATTTCATAAATTGTTTTTTATTTCTAAAACATCTGTGTGTGGCGCGCCTGGGTGGCTCAGTGGGTTAAGCCTCTGCCTTCGGCTCAGGTCATGATCTCAGGGTCCTGGGATCGAGCCCCGCATCGGGCTCTCTGCTCAGCAGGGAGTCTGCTTCCCCCTCTCCCTCTGCCTGCCTCTCTGACTACTTGTGATCTCTCTCTCTGTCAAATAAATAAATAAAATCTTATCTTAAAAAAAAAAAACTTAAAAATAAATACATCTGTGTTTTGTCATTAGAGTCTTATGTTCTTCTATGCTCTTCTTTTTATAACACTAATCTTTTTTTTACATATATTTATTTCATAGGCCCTATTAACTGATATTTTCAGTCTAATCCTACTATTTGTTATGATTACTTCCTTTTGCTTAAGGTGAATTATTTTTGCTTATGTTTTATAATAATAGTGAGTTCATCTTTAGCAGGGTTTCATCAAGTAAAATCTTGTGAGATGTATTAGGGTGTAGCTCTCCAGAGCACTTTTGTCTTTACTTTTTCCAAATGGCCCAGGTATATTACAAGCCTGCAACCATTCTGTTGGGTTAATTTCTTAGATTGTAGATTCCACATTAAGATTTTAATCTCAGTATGACATGGTCATAGGCTCTTGGTTATAAAATCTTACGGGTTTTTGTTTGTTTGTTTTGCCTCTACTTAGAACCCTAGCATGAGAGACAAACTTACTCCATGTCTTTCTGAGCCAGCTGTGGGTAGAATTACTTAGCCTTTTTTTTTTTTTTTTTTTTTTACTAAAAGTACATTCCCTAGATTTATGTGAGCTGTCCATTTAAATTCTCCATTTTTTCTGATCGAATCTTCATCTCCTCTCCCTCTTCGTACATAATTAAGTCTTCAGAAACCACACCCTGCTTCTTCCCTTTGTGCTGCTAAACCATTGTCCTCATACTTAGGCTTTTATTTCAATTTTGGTTTTGGCCCCTGAAACTACTCATAAATAGAACTTATGAATTCTACTATGTATTTATGAAGATGTTTGCTACATTAATCTGGAATACATAGCTGTTTTATAGTTAGGGCTTTTTCATGTTATCTAGTAGTATCTTTTAAATATGTAAAATTTTCATCATTTTTAGTCAACATGTAATTAGATTTATAGACATTTCCCAAATGTCTACACTTACCATTTCTTTATACATGTCAGTTCTTTTCCCTATTAATCTTTTTTGTAAAGTTTATTCATTATTGTAGGATCTTTTCGGAGTTTTTAGGAAATCTTACTCTTTTAGGTATAAAAAAAGGTCATTATTTTGCCTTTACTCTTGAACGACAGTTTAGCTGCATATTTAATTCTAACTTGACAGTTTATTTTTCCTTATACTTTGAAGATACTACTTCATTGTTTTCTAGCATCTATTATTGCTAATAAAAATCTGTTACTGTAATTGTTATTTTACTATATAATTGTGAAAGAAGAATCAAGATATAAAACCACATTCATCACATAATTTTAAGTTTCTGAAAATATACGTGCAAAAATGCTTCACTATCTAATTCCTAAATTTTCATTGTAATAGTTCAGATAGGAAAAGATACCTATTATCTGAATTCATTCTATATCCAAGTTTCACACTGTAAGTAGTGGATATTTATGTAACTTTCTGGAAGCCAATTTAACAATATGTCAAAGGCCTTTGAATAATATAAACCAGTAATTTCACTTTTACAAGACAGAGATAGACATTAATTTATAAAGTTGTTGATTACTAGATTCCATGTCAAAAAATGGAAGCAGTATAAAGACCCAAAATATTTTAATAGAATATTATGCAATCTTTAAAATGATCTTTTTGAAAAATTAATTATATGTGAAATCACATTACTTTATCAAGTCACAATTAAAATTTTACTAAAAGTATCAAACAATAAAAAAGTATCAAACAATATATTATGATCACATAAATTTAAGGTATAAGTACATGTATATTTCTCTGTATGCATCTCTGCAATTTGTTAAGAAGGCCTTTTTCTGAATGCTGGGGTTTCATGAAACATTCTGTTTCTTAAGTTTTAAAAAAAATTTCTAAGTTCTATATAGTGAAGAGGTATCACTTTTAGAATTAAAAATGTGGTCATTAAAATACATTCGCAAGGGGCACCTGGGTGGCTCAGTGGGTTAAAGCCTCTGCCTTCGGCTCAGGTCATGATCTCAGGGTCCTGGGATCGAGCCCCGCATCGGGCTCTCTGCTCAGCGGGGAGCCTGCTTCCCCCTCTCTCTCTGCCTGCCTCTCTGCCCACTTGTGATCTCTCTGTCAAATAAATAAATAAAAATCTTTTAAAAAAATAAAAATAAAATAAAATAAAATACATTCGCAAAATAACTCTTGCTACTAAGTAGCTCAGAATATAATATTGTTTATCATATCATTGTATTATGGCAATGGAAATACAACTCTCTACAAATACTCTTTTTCTCATACTCACAAATGAATGCAGGCTAACAACAGTGCCTCTATGGTGATTCCACCAATGCTAGGGGTACATGGTCCACTGCATGCCTTGGTCACACACACAGGACCCTGAATCCCTGTCTCTTGCTTGTTCCATGCTTTCTTGTTTGATGTGTTCTCTGCTCCCCCAGTTACTTAACTGGTAGGTTACCTTCTACCCTTAATTCCTGATTGTTTCCATTATGTTCACATTCCTGTCTTTCTCAGCTAAGGCTGCCCTTCTATATTTGGCTTTGCTTTTCTCTTCCTCCCCCCCAGATTACTTAAATCAATACTCATCCTGGATAACCAGACAGTCTAGACCATCCTTGTCATTTTCTACTCCCATTTTCACCTGTTCTCTCCCACCCTCCTGCCTTTTCAGTTGCTACCAGTATACAATGGTATATTGTACATGAAACCAAGTTATCAATCAAATGTTTTTTTAATTAAATGCTTTTAACAATTAACCGAAAGGGAAAATTACTTCATTGATGTTTCCATATTTTTTAAAAATTTGCAACATCTTAAATCCTGAAATGCTCTATCTTTAGCAAAATTCATAAATGGAGTGAACGATTTCATTTCTGTTAACATTATGAAACTTCTCATTTTTCTTTTTGCCAAGGTGAACTGATGTAATCCAGGATTTTGTTCTTTTCAAGAGAAGATGAGCAACTTTATAGGAAACCTTAAGGGAGAAGGGAAAAAAGTGTCTTGTATAACAAGTACAGCTTGGGTAACTGATATTTTTACATGAGGATTTTTGGCTCAATACAAGGAAGAGGATTTTAAAGCCCCAAATAGCAATCTAAAATCCTTCAAACTCATATAGACAAGTTTGAATATTAGGGATTCTGTATGATTTCAGACCCAGACAAAATTGAATTTCGATATCTCATTAAAAAAATTAATCTATCTTGAGAGAATACCAAATGATTATACCCAAACTGTATATAAATCTGAGTGTTTCTATGTTTCCTATCTAAAAACTGCATATTGTTTTGATCTTAATAATAAGACTTGAGATGCACAATCTGCATTCAAATTTTGGCTTTGGAACCTAGTCGTAATATGTCCATAATCTTTCAAGGTGTTTCTTTAAAAGGGGGTATTAATATTAATCTCGGCTTTTTCACAGCATTACTACAATGGGGAACATCAGATAATGCATATAAAAAATATATGGTTAAGCTTTCAAGCACTCTATTGATCTATGCTTGATATCCAAACAGGACACTCTTGCTTATGAAATTTCACATAATAAAAATATACCTCCTCCATGTCCACCCTACTTTCCTTGGCCAATAAGGTTTTCATGCATCAGGCTTGAAACACTGTTCTTCTTACGAGAAATAGTCTACTACCTTCTGTGGGTCAAGAGGGTTCTCTTTTAGCTGTCACCTTCCTGCTTCCCAAGTACTAAGATAACTGGTGATAGCAATGCCCCAAGGCACCAAGATCACCTTATAATCTGCCTAGTGATGATATTAATAGTCATGACAATAACAGTTAACCTTTGCTGTGTGCTGACTGTGCCTCAGGCACTGTCCTAAGCACTTTTACGGTATTATTTTTTATAACACTCAACCTCGACCTATGAAGTTGATATTATAATTACCTACTTTGAACAGAGTGAAAACTAAAAATCTGGCAGGTTCATTCATTTGATTATTTTAAAAAAAAAATGTGTGTTAAGTGCCAAGTATGTACCACACACTGAGCTAGATGGGGGAGAGGGGGGGAAATTGCAGTAGTAAGGTTAAAAAGTTCCTTATACCCCCAGAATTTATATTACAGTAGACAGACAAGACAAACAGGGAAATGTGTACATCTTAGAAAGTAATAAGTATTCTGCAAAACTTTGAAATGAATGGCTGCTTTAGAAAGTGGTTAGTGAAGACCTTTCTGAGGAAGTGTCTGGGAAGATAAAGCCTGAATGTCAGGAAGGGGCCAGTCCTACGAAGGTTAGCAGAGTCTACGGGCTGAGAGAGTGGTAAGTAGAAAAGCCCCAAGACGGGAATAGGCTGAGGTAATGATAATGATGGAGAAACGTGGACATTTGATTATTCTGGTAAAATATATGTAACATAACATTTACCATCTTCACCACTGTTAGTGTACAGTTCAGAGGCATTAAGTACATTCACATCATTGTGCCAACATCACCATCATTCACCTCCAGAACTTTTCCATCTTCCCAAACTGAAACTCCATACTCATGAAACACTAACTCTTCCAATTCCCCTCTCCCTTCAGCCCCTGGAACCCACCATCTACTCTGTCTCTATGAATCTGACTACTCTATGTGCCTTATATAAATGAAATCATACAACATTTGTCTTTTTGTGCCGTAGCCTAATGTCCTCAAGGTTCATCCATGCACCAGAATTTTTTTTTTTTTGGTAGACTTATTTCTTAGAGCAGTTGTAGGTTGATAGCAAAGTAGAGCAGAAAGTACACGGTTCCCATCTAGTCCCTGGCTCCCCAACACACACAGCCTCCCCTACAATCAACATCTCCCACGAGAGTGGTACATTTGCTACAGATAATAAATCTACATTCTATAGGGGAACAATTGTATAAGTTAAAAATCACTTGATCCTAAATGGAGTGTAGGAAGAAGACAGAAAATTAATTAGTAACATTGTTAAAAGATTTATTTATTTACTTTAGAGAGAGAGAGCATGAACGGGGGTAGGAGCAGAGGGAGGGGGACAAGCAGACTCCTCGCTAAGCAGGGAGTCAGATGCGGGACTGGATCCCAGGACCCTGAGATTATAACCTGAGCCGGAACCAAGAGTTGGACGCTTAACTCACTGGGCCACCCAGGTGCCCCAACTAAACGAGCTCTATCCAACAGAATGGCCACTAGCCACTTGCAGCCATTAAGTATATGAAACATGGTTGGTCTGGGATGTTGTAACTGTAAAAAAATTGTAAAATAAACACCAGATTTTGAACACGTAGGAAGAAAGTAAGAATATAAAATGTCACATTAACTGATTTTATGTTGGGTAATTGTTGAAATGATCATTTATTTATTTTCATTTTTAAATTTAAAAAATTGTGGTAAAACATACATAAAATAAAAATTACCATCTTAACCATTTTTAAGTGTATAGTTTAGTGGAATTCAGTGTGTTCACACTATTGTGCAACCATAATCATCATTTATCCACAGAACTTTTTTCATCCTGCAAAACTGAACCTCCGTCCCCATTAAACAACAATTTCCTACTTCTCTGCCCACAAGCCCCTGGCAAACCCCATTGTACTTTCTATTTCTATGAATTTGACTGCTCTAGGTTAAAATGACACTTGTTTGGGTTTATTGGACTAAATACAATAGATCAGTTTTGATTTTTTGTTTTTTGGAGGTTTTTTTGGAGAGAGAGAGAAAGAGAGAGAGCCTGTTTTGGGTGGGTGAGGGCTGGAAGGAAAAGGAGAGAGAGAATCTTAAGCAGGCTCCATGCCCAGCATGGAGCCCGATGTGGGGCTTGATCTCAGGATCCTGAGATCATGACCCAAGCTGATCAAGTGTCAGATGCTCAACTAACTGAGCCACACAGGCACTCCTTAAATACAATAGATCTTTAAAATTTCTTTTTCCTTTTCCTTTTTAAAAATGTGGCTATTTTAAAATTGTACACATGTTGCTCACAATATATTTCTGCTGGACAGCATTACTTGCCTTATACGGCTATTTAAATTTAAATTCACATTAAATAAAATTAAATTTCCATCCCTCATTTGCACCAGCCAAATTTCATGCACTCACTAGCCACATGTGGTTAGTGGTTACCAAACTCAACAATGCAGATATAAAACATTTTTATCATTACAGTAAGTTCTGTTGGACAATATTACTGTAGAAAATCCAACTAAATAAACAGTCAAAGAAAAACAAAGAAATTTGAAACAAGGTCAAGGTGGTTGAGCAAAGAGTTCTTGCAGCTAACAAGGGAAAAGTGACATTTAACTTATTAATGCAAAGATTAAAAAGTATTGCAAAATTTGCAAGTTGCATTATTTGTTTATTTATTACTTGGACAAGAGCAGACAGCTTCAGATGTTTTTCTCATAAAATTTTAGATGTTGCCACCAAATGTACAACACACTACTGTGTACTGTCATAAGTCAGCTACAACATGTGTAAACATATGTCATGTCAGTCATTAGGAAGCAAGGTATAATTACACTTTTAAATGTGGCAAAGCATTTTGAAAGTAGTGTATAATTTTCTAGAGCAGGAACCTTTGTGAACATATCTTTCCCTGAGTGTTTATACAGCCTGACATCTTCAGGTTTGTTCAATTCAAGAGCCCCACTGTGAACAAGCCAGCTGCAGACAAAAGAAGCAATCTGTTCTTTAGGTGCCATTTCATTGAGAGAACCAGAAAGAAGGAGCAAGGCAGGCAGAACCGCGGACGGAAAATCAAGATAGGGGAGGCTACTAGCAGATTAGAGCAAGAAGCTGAAAACTTTGTAAGGTCTGCTGATATTAAAGGAATGAGTTTTTACTAATTGTTTGTGACTAAGATGCTAGCATAACAAATATGTAGTTTATCCTATAGACGTTGATGTTTTTGCATTTTTTACAGCTTTATTAAGGTATTACTGATATATGAAAAATAAAAAATAAATAATCTGTACATATTTAAAGTTACCATTTGATGAGTTTGGACATATGTCTTGCACCCGTGGATAGCCTCATGACCGTAGCGGTAAGAAACATATCCAACACTTTCCAGAGTCCTCTTGTATTCCTTTGCCTTTTGTGTGTGTGTGCGTGCGTGTGTGTGTGTGTGTGTGTGTTAAGAACATTTAGCATGAGACCTGGCCTCTTAAAACATTTTTAAGTGTACATCACCCTCTCATTAACTAGATGCACTATACTGTACAGCAGATTCCAGAACTTATTCGTCTTATATACCTGTCACTTCATACCCATTGAATAAAAACTCCCAATTTCTCTGCCAGCCCTGCCAACCACATCTTATTTTCTGCTTCTATAAGTGTGACTATTTTCAGATACCTCATAAAGTGGAATCATGCAGTATTTGTCCTTTGGCGACTGACATTTCACTTAGTATAATGTCTTCCAGATCAATCCATGTTGTTGCAAATGGTAGGATTTCCTGTTTTTTTAAGGCTGATTTATATATATGTGTGTGTGTGTATTAATATTGTATATATTTATATATGTGTGCGTATATTAATATGTTATATATTTATATGTGTGTATATTAATATATTCATTTGCATATGTGTATATATGCATACACACATCTATAATTTAACAATGTAGAATCATAATTTAATGCTTTAATAATTTTAATATTCATTATTTTTAAATTAATATTTAATATTATTAAATTCAATAATTTAATACTTTTATGTATTTTTATATATATTCTTTATCTCAGATTCCTATGTGGATACTTTTTGTAGTTCTTCTAAACTCTCCCTTGGATTAGATTATGAATTCTATTTTCCTAAAGTTTTAGTTCTTCTGCTTGTGTCTCCCATTCAGTCTATTATTTTTCCTAAAATGCTGTGATTCTTGATCAATGCTCACTTTTCATCTGATATTCTTAGTGTGTGTATATTATTAAGGATGAAGGGGTACCTAGCTGGCTCGGTACAGCATGTAACTCTTGATCTCATGTTGGGTATAGAGATTACTTAAAAATAAAATTTTTAAAGAAAAAGAAAAAAAGGAGTATATGGCACTTCTTATTTCTTTTACCATTAAGGCATGGCCATTGAATCAAAAAGTTTTAGGCTTGAGCCATGACTCTACTAATTAAAAAAATTATTTATATATATAAATACATATATATTTATATATGGTACTTTTGTCAAGTGGAGTTAAAGTTTTAGTGAAGGTCACATGCATACAAAACCACTTACTACCCCTGGCAACAAGGCCATCACTACATACCACTAGCACATTAATGAGAAAGACAGACACGTAAATTAAATAAACAGTAATTAGTAGGGGAAGTATTTTAGGGCGAAAGATCTGGGCAGAGATTTTGGAGGGGTTTATGTCTCATAGGGAAGGTCACGAGGGAAAGAAGTTAAGTCATGTTTATAAGGGTTCATCCAAGACTACAGAACTGTCAAATGTTGGATCTGGCACCTATCTGTTCTTTGAACCAGGTGGTTGGATTTCACTGTGGTATTATTATCTGTTCTCTACATTGGTACAACCGGCTGGAGGAAATCGTGTCTTGAGAAATGGGAACACTCACTCTACTGGTTGCCTGTGTAAACTGTCTTGAGTTAGGGACACTTGTGGACATTCATGACATCTTCCTCTCTATTCTCTTGCCATGCAGCAGGGAGACCACCCCTGCCTGGGGTAGTGGAAGAAGAGAGCATAAGATAAAGAGAAAAAGCCCACTGTAGAAACCAAAAGTTGCATAAAACCCTCTTCAATTTATAGATAAGAACTTAGAAATACCCTTTCTTCCACAAGCAATATCCATCCAGCCTTATCTACCAGACATTAAGATTTTACCAAGGTATATAGTCACACCCAATAATTTCAAAATTACTATTTCAATGTTATGAATCCTATTTCTATTCCAGAACGAATGGTTCTTCCCAACTTGGAGAATGATTTCTATAAGCATTCTGATCAGAAACCTGTGGATTTTGTAAGTAACTGATTTCACAACTTAGATCACAGTTTACCCTTAGAGAGGCCAATTTTATAAAAGACCTCCGGAAGCACATTTTATTACCTGCGCTGTCCAAAGTGCTTCCACAGTTATGCTTGGAGAATCTCCATCGATATGTCAGTTATTACAAAAGACTGCACGATAATAGGACCTTTTGCAGAGAAAAGTAACTGGGTTAGCTAAGACTTAAAATCTATCTTTTGGAACCCTTCCCTCATTTCCCTTTTCATTGTCCTTGTTCATTTTGGGGGGGGTTGCTCTCAAAGAGAGATATACCTGTTTTGTTTACTTCATAGAAATATAGGGGAAACAAACAAATCAATACACAAGATAATATGCAAACCCTAAATTTGAAGTTTTACAAATCTAGGATTTTACTTTAAAAATTATGCTATTAAACAAATTCCTTGATAACATAGCTTCTTCAGTACCTAACAAGGCAGATTATCTTTAACAACAACATAACAACATGTAAAAAGCAATGCAGTTTTTATCATGCAATGAAATTCTCTGTTTAGCTCTGTCTCCTGTTTAAGGCTGGAGCTAGACTTGAAAATTGACATTATAGTCAAGGCCATAATGACAATTACAGAAACTGAGCAAAAAAAAAAGAAAGAAAGAAAGAAAGAAAGAAAGAAAGAAAGAAAGAAAGAAAGAAAGAAAGAAAGAAAGAAAAGAAAAGAAAAGAAAAGAGTTGTTTTCCCAGCTAGATTAATGGGGGAAAGCTTAAACCTCTGACAGGAAGATTTTAAAAGTGAACATGAAAATCCCTCTTACTGGGTCACCGTTACTCCAAGAAGGGCCTGCTGAAAATAAGAAATTCACAGCTATCCTGCTGACATAGAAAGAAAACTTCAAAGTAAACCTTGAAGAAATGATGTTTAAAGCAGTGGAACTGAGGCTTGACCCAGTAATAGATTTTGAAAGGGTGTTTGGTATCTCTGCGGTAAGTCAGGGTGTCCAACAGACAGGGCTCCGGACCAGAATACAACCAGGCTGAGGCGCCTTAATAGCAATATTGATTGACTATAAACAAAGACGGACAAAAAGTAACCAGGGTAGCAGAGAAAAATGTATTTTGGGGAAAAGGTTATTATCCTCCTTTAGGATGACCAATACCACAGCTATAGAAATTCACTTTACAACAAACGTTTTTTGTGATCCTACATTGTGCCAGGCCCTGGTGAAAAGATACATTTCTAACCCTCAAGGCATTTTCAGGCTAGTTTATGTGTTTTAGGGAGGTCAGTGGATGGAGGGAAGAATCCATGGCCTCTACACAAAAAAATCAAACCTGCCACTTTAGCATTATCGGTAACCCATGCTCTGTTGAATTGCTCTGAAAAAAGAACTATACCACACAGAATGACTCTCATTTTGCTTCTGTAACAAAATAGCTGGGTCTTTCTGGATCTTAATTTCCTCCTGACCAAATATGGGGCATGGTGGGGGAGGAGGAAGACAAAAGTTGTATCTAAATTTCTTTTAATTCTGGGGTGCCTGGGTGGCTCAGTCAGTTAAGTGTCTGACTCTTGGTTTCGGCTCAGGTTGTGATCTCAGGGTCCTGGGATAGAGTCCCACGTTGAGCCCTGTGTTGGGTACTGGGCTCAGTGAGGAGTCTGCTTGTCTTCTCTCTCTCTCTGCCTCTCTCCCTGCTCACACACACTCTTTCTCTCTAAAATAAATGGATAAATCTTAAAAAAAAATTTCTTTTAATTCTATCATTTAAACGTGGTCAGGAACAGATACATAACACAATAGTGGGATGTGATCTGTGACCATCTCTATGAACAGAATACAAATTCACTCTTTGCAAGAATCAATTTGCACAGAACCCATCGGTGGGGCTAATTTGGGCTAATGTCCCTTTCCTTATCATTAGCACACTTGTTCCTAGTTTCAGGGTTCCTGTCTCAGAGATGGACAGAAGTAGCCCAGCATCGGTCAGGGGAAAACATAAAGCTGAGTGAAGCCCCCTTTCCTTTTGGGATGGATATTTTCCAAAGACTGGGATTTCATTGGTTATTTGGGAATTATCCAATCTGGAATAACTCTAAGAATAGAATACCTACTGGTGGCTGGGATTTCTTGTGATCTATATATAGTTAGTTGCCTTCCGACCCTTGCTCCTGTCCAATCTGCGATAGCTAGAGTATCTCCCAATCAACACATTGGGTGAATTGTAGCAATAAAAGTAGAGAAGAATCCAAAAAAACTTAATTGGGACCCTAGTCTCAAGGAGGGGATCCTGTATATCACAGACACTTAGAGGACCTGAGAGTCATCAATTTAAATATGTTTGAGCAAGAATTCTTCTAGGGCTGAAGTGATAGGCAATTAACAAAGGCAATTTGATCTTGCAGTATGAATGGTGAAAAATGCAGCCCACACGTGTCAAATCCAACCAAGACGTGACTTCAGACAGCAAGCCAGGGCTATCGCAAATCACAACCCCACACATCAATCTGGCTATGCCTATGACAATGGCAATGACCGCTCGGCCAGCTCCAGCACGCCTCACACAAGCACAGCTTCCTGGTGCCTCCCCTTGGGCCTGCTGCCTGCCCTAAAGCTTCTCGGCTTGGATGCCCACAGTAGCCTGCTAGGCCCTCATTCACGGAGTCACCACCCTGAGCAATGGGCGGTGGAAGATAAATGCGCTTCCTAGTTCATCTCCTTAGAGGACAGTTCTGAGATGCATTTCATTAGGCACCTCAGAAGTTTCCACCAAACTGAAGATGCATTCTTGTATTTGCTTTCCTCATCTACTCCACTCTCCTGCCCCTCACTCCCGCTTCTTGAGATCATTTCCAAGCCACCTGCCTTCGTGCAAGCTTCTGTCTCCTGCTCTGCTTTATGGGGGCCCTTATGGCTATCCATGCACAATACTTGTGCTTCTACAGCTTTACCAATGTCCTCTTAACAGAGCAGAATATACTTGGGGTGGAGTAGGGGTGAGGAGGGGAGAAGGGATAAGGAGGCTGGAGGAAGAGACTTAAGGATTGTGTTGCAAATGTGAAATTTCCTTGAAGTTGAGTGGCATTAAAAATGCATGTAAATTTTGCCTTCTTCACAGTATTTCCACATGCTTTAATATTAAAATATTAACTCAAATATCTCTGTAATGAAAGTCCTACACTAGCCTCTTGGTTGGCCTCCACGTTCCCACTACTGACACATCCAAACGATGCTTCATAACATCCTACAATGCCAATTTGATCAAGTCATCCCTTTGCTTACACCTGCTAAAGGGACAGGCCATTTGATGAAGTTGCGATGGAAGTTTCAAACTTCTTACCGTGATTTATTAGGACTTGCATAATTTGGCCCAGGCTGGTCTCCCCAGCCATTTGCTATCTTCTCCCTGGCATTTATCATCCAGCCATAAAGAATTTCTTTTAATCCCGTAAGGGTTCCATGTTCTCTTGCCTCCAAGCATTTGCTCATTTTGTTGAATCAGTCTGGAGTCCTTATCCCACTGCTCCCGGAGAGCAGTTTTTCATTCCTCCACTTCCCCCTCAAAAAGTGAATCCCCACCTTTGTCTGAGTTAGACATTCACCCATGGGTTCCTGTTACATCCTAATCTCCCCCCATCACCATATAGTTAGTCCTTTTGTTCTTGCCTATGAGTCTGGATCTCCTGTGAATGAAGCAGGGGGCAACAGGCCACTCCATGGGTCCCTGCTGCTGAGTGCCTTGCTCAGTACTGGGAACCAAGCTAATGACTGCCAGTTAGGGTCTTCAGAATCTCTGAGTTCAAATACTGTTTTTCACACCTGCTGGCCGTGTGACTTTGGGCAACTCTTGCCAGCTCTTTCAGTCTTAGTTTCTTTATCTATAAATTGTGGAAAATAATAATACCTGATTATAGGATAATTAGGAATAAATGAGATAATTCATGCAATTTAGTACAATGACTAACCCACAGAAAGCACTTAATAAATGACAGCTACTATTATTCTAATCATACTAATTATAATTATTAGGCATTCACTATATAAGGATGAAATGATCAAATGAATGCAAAATAAAAGAAAAATACTTCATAGTTTCTCTCATTTGTTAGTGGACAAGTTAGGTTTTTACTCTCTTATCAATTTCTTTGAAAAGAAAACTGAACTGAAGAAGCTAACAAACCACATGCGATTCAGGATCCAGGACATTTTTCATCACTACTCCACTGTCACAAGTGCACATGCCTATGTGGATTTAATTAGATCTATTTCTTCATCCTTTTTTTTTTTTTAAACTAGGTAACTAGGATAACAAAGGAGGGTGTAGCAGGCTGAATAATGCTTCCCTGCAAAGATGTCCATGTCCTAATCCATGGAATCTGTGAATATATTATCTTACATGATAAAAGGGACTTTACAGTTGTGATTAAATTGGCAGCTTGGAAGGGGGAGATTATCCCGTATTATCTAGGTGGGCCCAATATAATCACAAGGGTCCTTAGAAGAGGCAAGCAAGAGAGTCAGAATCACAGAGAGAGGCCGGTGTGATGATAGAACCAGTGTAAAAAAGACCATACGATGTGAAGCCAAGAGCCAAAGACTGAGGACAGCTTCTAGAAGCTGGGAGCAACAACGAACAAACTCTCCCTTGGAGCTTCTAGAAGGAATCAGCTCTACTGATACCTTGAGATTTTAGCTCCATACAGACTTCGACTGTGGCCTCCAGAACCCTAAGAAAATTAATTTGTATTGTTTCAAGCTACTAACTTTGTGGTAATTTGTTATAGTGGCAACTAGAAGCAAATGCAAATTTGAGATACACAGAATATTGATGACAAAGTGGTTTAGCACCATATTCCTGGATTTCTGCAAATAGAGAGATTGACGGGCATGAACTTATACTGAAGGGATCATCTCTTGCAAAGAGACATAAAGAGGACCAAAAACATTCTGGAGATATAATTCCATCTTTGGCTGGCTATTGAAATTGGAGGGAAGTGCTAACCTCTTTTTACTCTAAACTTAAATATACATTTATCTATATACCTGGATCTGCAATCATGCTGTTTATGTGGCTCTATAATATATTTTAATATATGGTAGAACTAGCCTTCACTCATTACTTTTCCTTTCAAAGAGTTTCCAGCTATTGCTCATTTATGCTTCCAGGTTAGTTTGGAAATACTGTCATCTTACCACAATAATATTACAAGTCTTTTCCGGTTGTACTTGATGTTGGAGGATATTTACAAGGTAGAAGGATCTTCATTTTATTGAGTCTTCTTATTCATGGACAATATATATTTACACATTTAGCCAGTTTTTCCTCCATGTGCCTCAACAGAATGTTAGCTTTTCTTCAAGATGTGTCTCCATATTTAGCATTTGGTTTATTTCTAGGTATTTTTCTTGTTTTCTTATGAATGGGAGATCTTCCATTGTCATAGCTATGGACTGAATGTTTGGGTCCTCCTGAAATTCACACATTGAGGTCCTACCCCACAATGTGATGATGTCGGGAGGTAGGGGCCTCTGGGAGGTGATTACATCTTGAGGGTGGAGCCTTCATGAATGAATTTAGTGCCCTTATAACAAAGGCCCCAGAGAGCCCTCTCATTTCCTCTACCATGTGAAGACACAATAAGAAGACAGCCATCTATCTATGACCCAGGAAGCAGGATCTCACCAGACACCAAATCTGGTGCCTTTATCTTGAACTTCCCAAGCAAGGATTCTGGAGATCTGTGAGAAATAAATTTCTGTAGTTTAGAGGCCACCTTTTATATGGTATTCTGTTATAGCAACCCAAAAGGACTAAGACATTCATGTGGTCCTTTTCTTTGCTCTGCCAGCTTTCTTTTGTTGTCAGACAAGCTCATTCTTGATCTCTTCCTTTTCTACATTAGTTCCCTTGTGGAGTCTATGTTCTCTCTGATTTCCATGAGAAATGTATTTATTGTCCAAAATCTTTTGTTTCCTGAATTAAATATTCTGCTAGTGTAGATGATCTTACTCTTGGGTACTACATTCCTTTCTTCTTTGCCTTTTCAGTTCTAAAAAATTTTGTCTTCAATGCTTCCTTCCATTTTTGTTAAATAAGTTTATTTCTGACGGGTGCAATTCTTTTTTTAATTTTCTTTTTTTAGAGAGGGAGAGCGTGCAAGAGCAGGGTAAGGGGTGGTGGAGGGAAAGGGGACAGAGGGAGAGGGAGAGAATCTCAAACAAGCTCCAAACCCAGAATGGAGCCCCACACAGGGCTTGATCTCACAACCCTGAAATTATGACCTGAGACTAAATCAAGAGTCAGACACTTAACCGACTGAGCCACCCAGGCGCCCCTCTCATGGGTGCCATTCTGAGCATTCTATTTACTCTCTGATCCTGTATAGTTTTCCTCTTCACTCCCCCCTTCGATTTCTTACTCCATTGCTATACTTACTTTAAAACAAAACTTATGAGATGGTCTGGCTACAACCCCACCCCCCCATTCCAGACCTCCTGCAGCTTGGAAAGGGCAAGATAGGGTAGTATAGCAACTCTGGCAGCCGTAACTGATAAAACAGACTTTTCCTCAGAAGAGTAACTTTGTATTAAAGTTCCTGTTCTGTGATATCAGATTTTGGAAAGCAGATGGAGGTCTATTCTCATAGTTCCACCTACTGAGGATATCAATATGCACACACCATTAATGGGACCATGTTACGAACATAACCAATTACAGAAGACCCTTAGCTCCTTGCTTTTACCATATATCCTTACGTGACAATGTAACAGTATTTTCAACTTTTATTGAAGATTTATTTTTTTTCACTTGACTTGCATTTTTTCTCCAATAATACGTTTGTGTTAGCACATATATGAGATTGAGTGACGAACATAAAGTCATGTTGAGATGCAGATGCTGTGCGATAGTTAGCTAGTAATTTTCACTAGTAAAGTGACTTTCATACAAACTAGCATCTCAGTCTATGCCAATTTAATTTCTTGTCGCAGCGAAATTATCAGTCACTCTATATCACGGACCCTGAATATTCTGTAAGGATAATCAAAATTGTGAATGCTCAATCTTGAATGCTGAAGGTCTCCTATATTCACTGTAGCTTCCCAGACTTTGAAATTGCATAAGTAGGTAAGATGTTTCATGATAAGCCCTGTAATGATACCAGTTCAGACCATTTTTGTAGATAGAGAAGAGTTTGGAAAGTTAGTTTTATCATTTAAGGTAAAAATCATTATGTATGCAGAGATAGCTATCATATAAATATAACTTAACCCTTCTGAGAAGCTCCTATTCATAAAATAGACCCCTTTCCCCATATAGTTGTAAGGAAAATATCTGAAATGTGATTTAAGAGTCCAAAGATTAAATAGAAATGCAGAAAGACAAGATGGGGAAAGTTAGAAAAGATTTAGTATATACAATTTTTTATGTTGGTTATTCAAGTTTTCCTGCTCACAGGCCCACAGAAGCTGCTCCTTCCTGATACTTCATGCACTGAGATTTGCACACAGAGCTGAAATGAGCCTGGCAGAGAGTGTAAAGGTCACGAAGGAGAAAGCCTCCAGAACGCAGCTCCCTGCACAAGACCAATGCCTCACTGATGTCCCGTCGCTGCTCACAAAGTTTAAAATTCCACATCTAAAGAGGGAGAAAAAAAGGATTCCTAAAGAAGTCTTCCTTTGTTCCCCTTGGAAATATCACCACTAATTCAAGAATCCAGTGAAACTGGTATTTAAGCAAAATTACTACAAAGAAATTGTCAATACGATAGAATAAGCAGACAGTAATGTTCTCTGAAACATTCAGTAAGAAAGCAAATTTAAAGATGACCTTTTCTACTTCAGAGAGGCCACCAACCAGTTTTCCAGTCCTGTAAAATACAGAGCAATGTACCCTGAATTTGGTTCCATCTTACACTGTGTCTTGCACTTACTGTAACCTCTCTCACTCCTGTGCAATCTCATTCTCCCTTGTGTACTACAATGAGAACAGACCTCGAGCAACACAAATAAAGAAATTCTCTACAAATTTAAGAGAGACTGATGGTTATAAGCCCTTGGACATCTATGCCGAGCATCCCATTAGACTGCAGAAAACTTTCTTGCTGGAGGAGAAATTATTACACATCAGCAGGCGCAATTTTATTTGGGCAATAATATCCTTTACTAAGTAGGTGGTTGCAGTTTTCCGATGGATGAACCTGACAGCTGCTTCGATGACCTTTACTTATCTCAGCGAAGTCAACAGTGATGCTATTTCTTTGACTCCCAGCACATCCCATGGTTGTGCTCGTCACTGACAGATCTGTACAGATATATGTCTTACTTCACCTCAGAATGAAAAGATGAATCTTGAAGGAAAACACTCTTGAGTTGACATTTAAACAAGTAATTTGATTTGGGGAAGAGGAATAATTTTAATTTGTTGTCATTTTGAATCTCTATCATCCTAGTGAAACTGAGAGCAAGGCAAAATAAAGCCTTTCAAAAATACCGGTGTCTTGTACAGAAGTTATGTATGAGAAATGTCCTTGCTTTTAAGAATGGAGTGTACTATATTAAGAGGGTCTTATACATAGATATACATGTTTATGGGTTTATATGTGCATCTTTGCACAGGTATGCATTTATATACCCAGAAAATCCATATGTATGAAGAACAAAATGGGAAATAGAAACCATTATTCAGCCTCGGTTTAGATATGGAGTTACTTATGTATTGATTTCAATTTTTGAATGCTTAACCTTTTTTATAATTAAAAAATTTCAATATTGATATTTATATTGAAATTCTAAGACACAAACAATTTGCATGAAGATTCCCCCTCCCACACACTTCCTTGCCCCTGTCCCCTGCCCTTATACAGGTCCTGGACCATGGAATGAAAGATAAGTAGTAAAAATCAGGAAAGTAACCACTGAAACCAGTTTGCTTTTTGAAAGAGGCTGCAGCATGGCATGGCAGGACTCGGGATCTCAAAACAGCAGTCAAGTATACATCCTTCCTTTCTTGCCTCCACGCTTCCTGATTCCGTCTGCTGCCTGCTTCTCTGCAGTCCTGGCCAATAACATGCTTGGGATAGAATCGGAACTCTTTTCAACTGGAGTCTCCCATATGTTCATTATAGAAAATGTGTTTGCATTTTCACTGCAACACAGCGCATATACTGACGCTGCCTGACTGTGAATTCATAGCTGGGAGAGAAGAGGGACTGGCAGATGAAGTGAAAGAAAGTTGGTGAGAAGTAGAATTCCAGCCCAAGAGAGTTTCAGAGTTTCACAGGACTTTGAGGCTCTTGTGCTTGGCACAGCTCTCATTACAGAACGCCCAAATTGTTGTTTTTCCCCTGCTGTGGCCCCTTTCCACTCAGACATGATGATAATTTCAGCACTTAGAGCAACATGAACTTTCTCCGCATGGGACCCTACGTGAGACTAATTTCTGATTGGCTGAAGGCTGTCTTTAAAGTGATTTTCTTTTTTTTTCCTAGCCACTGAATGATGATAGTATTGATTCTTAGTCCATGGATGCCTACAGATTTAGTGTCACTGACATATTCCACTTCCCCTCCATATTATGTAGATGATGAACGGATGGATGGTTGCATGGATGAAAGGGGGAGGGAGAGAGATTGAGAGCGAGGTTACCACATTTTTGTCTAACTTTGGGATGATCTTAGAGCCAGCTATTAGAGAACACATGGGAAAGGTCTCGTAGACAAAGAAATGAGAAAATTACTGAATCCAAATTTCTGTGCTGCTTCCAATAGACAGCTGTGTGGAGCTTTGCAGCACCTGTCTTCATAAAGTCCGTGACTCTCCTACAGTTTCTAACTCCTATGAATCTCAGCTAACATTGCCATATTTATGACCAAATTTATTTTGTTATGGATTACTTGAAACTTTTGGTAGTCCACTATATTGGCTTGCTAGAGCTACCATAATAAAGTATCACAAACTGGGTCACTAAAAACAACAAAAAGTGTATTCTCTCATGGTTCTGGAGACCAGGAGTCTAAAATAAAAGTTCCAACAGGGCCATATTGTCTTTGAAGATTCTAACGAAGAATCTTTCCTCGCTTCTTCTTAGCTTCTGGCAATTGCCAGAAAACCATGGTTTTTCTTGGCTTGTAAATGCATCATTCCAATTTCTGCCACTGTCTTTACATGGCCATCTTCCCTCTGCATGTAATTCTGTTCTCTACACGACCTTCTTCTGAGGACACCACTCACTAGATTTAGGACCCACCCTAATCCACTATGACTTCATTTCAACCATTATAGCTGCAAAGACCCTATTTCCAAATAAGGTCACATTTTGAGGTTCCTGGTGGACATGAATTTGGGGGAGACACTATTCAACCCCCCAAAGCCACCAAGAAACAAATATATCTTTCTAACATGAGGGTTTCTGTTTTAAAGAGTTCTGAGTAAATTCCCTTGTACGAGATTTTATATATATATGGTTTTCCTTTTTTCCAACTATGAAAATATTTCCTTGATTGCTTAACGTATCCTTCCACAGATTAAATTTCTAAATTTTATTTTGGTTGTGAAAGAAAGATTTAGAATGTTTCCAAGAGTGGTCCATTAATTTTGATTATTCCTTCAGAAATAAAACGTGTGAACCAATGGGACATGAGAGCTTAAGAATTTATGGGGCCAGTTTCACCCCTTGACCCTCTTCTGTGAAGCTGGAAATCAAGCTACACCACATTTTGGCTATTAATATTAGCTGCACTCCATATCCTCACGCCCTTCTGCCCCTCCTCATGCTGTTCCTTCCCCAAGCTATGCACTTCCCCCTTCATTATTATCGAAATACCCCCCATTCTTTAAAAACTCAACTAAAGGGCTTTTCGCTCCTCAGTTCTCTCTTCCTTACTCAACCTCTCCAAAGTTTGAATTAATTTCTCTGTCCTCTGTCTCCTCATATCAGAGGCCAGTCTATGACCTCAGTTTCTTTGGGTCTATCTCCCCACACCTATAGGACTTCAGAGAATTTATTTAGCCTTTCGCAGGCCTAGTAAACTGAGGATAATAACATCTACTTCTATGTAAATTGCTTTAACTAATGCTTGGCATCAAGTAAGAAGTCAGTAAATGTTAGTTCTCCTCTGTAATCATTTTCTTCTTTGTCCTGTGGTTATTTGTGAACAAATGTGCATGCTCCACTAGACAGGGAACTATTGGAAGCCAGGGGCTGTGCCTCATCTAGCTTAGCATGCCATATGCCATCAAGTACATGCTCGTTGTGTAGCTGTGCTCAGTACATTTTTGCAGATTTGATAGAGAAACGAACGCGTTTCAGATTCTGTCTGAATTCTTCACTAATAATGACAATCTTTCCCTTGTTTCTGGATGGAGTTCCGGTAGAAATTTTTTCTGTCTGCAACACATCACACATGAGCTACATGAATCAAACATTTTGTTTATTTTCTTTTTTGATGTGTTCATGGGAGGAAGCTTTTAAAATAATTGCCAATAAGTTTGTATCTATTAGATACTTAATATGCACTAGACACAGACGATATGTTATCTCAATTTCTTACCCTCACAAGAACCATGCAATGTTATTGCTATTATTCCTAGTTTACAGAAGATAAAATGAAGCTCAGAGAAGCTAATCACAGTTATAACAAGTGGTGAGGCTGAGCTGTGAAACCAGTTAAGCTGCCTCTCAAGTCCTTAATCCACCCCCCCCAACTGTGTTGTCTTCTTTCTTATTATAACATTACAAAATACTTCAGAACCAGGGGGAGTTTCTACTATAATTCCAATACCTCATCACAATTGCTCTATACATCTGCATATTACCTTCTTGTTTTCTTCATTAGCCTATTTTCTAGAATTGATATCATAGTACCCACACGAATCTCTGACTTGCTTTTTTCACCATCTCAAATGCTTTTTCATGATGCATTGATCATAGACCATGCATGCACCCACTGTCACCATTTTCCTTTCTCTTTGAGTGACAAAACATGTGGTCAACCAAATAAAAATCTTGGTGTGTTGTTCATACTCTATCTTGACTTAATTTGGATTTTTTTTTTTTTCTTTCAGGGAAGAAGGAGAACTCAGATGGAAATCTAGGGAAATCACAAATGAGAGCACAGTAACTGATGGAGACAAGATGTTCAGTTACTCTGAAATGAGAAGGGATAGTTCCCTGTCCTCGTCTGAATCATATTTTCACCTCTTAGACACCCCTAGGTTTCACTTTCAGCATAAAAGGCAAAACAAAACAACACACAGTGGATGCATGCATGCACACATAAACACACACACACACTAAGAGAGAAAGAAAGAGAAAAAAGATCCCAATTGAACTTAAAAAAGAACCCCATTGAGTACGTTGGGTTAGGTCTATTCTAAAATTAAAGAGGAGCAGAAGTTATTAGATTCCCAAAAGGAAGAGAAAATCTTAGTTTATGTGGCAGGTAAATTCCTGAATGATTATTTAATGACTTAAATTGACTATTGTGAAAAAAAAAATCGGGAAGGCTGAATGCTCTTTGTATTTTTCCTTTTTTCATGCCAAGAATTTGGTCAGGCTTTTGGTTTGGGGACAGTTGGAAAATCAGATGTTTGAGGACAAATGCTTTTCCAGGCTTGGTAAAGCTCATATTCATGGAAGACATTGTGCCAGAAGACTCAGAGAGAGAGCAGAGCTCCTCTGGGGTGAGTGGAGGGGGAGAGCAGACTGATGAGAGCCAGAAAATGAAGAGATAAGAGAAGAGAGGGGGAAAAAGGGGACTATGAGGCACAAGGGTGGGACAGAAGAAGAAGGAAAGGAGAAGGTGCTACCTTTGTGGTTCTCTACTTTCTTTTGAGTGGTAAGGGGCAACAAGTGAAATTAATTTTAATAATGCATTTTAGTTCATCTAACATATTAGAAGTAGTATCATTTCAACATATGATCAATATAAAACTTATTAATCATATTTTAATACTTTCAACATACCAAATCTTCAGTATCAAGAGTGTACGTATAACCCACATAACATCTCAGTTCAGACTAGCCATTTGTTAATAACTATGTGTGGTTACTGGTTATTTTATTGGACCACACAGATCTTTGTAACAGATGTCTGAATTTTTAACTTCTTGAAGTTATCCTAAAGATTATCCTTAATCTTAAATTATCACACTTTATTTATTTTTTTGTGTGTGTGACTGAGAGAGAGAGAGAGAGAGCACAACAGGGGGAGCAGCAGAGGGAAAAGGAGAAGCAGGCTCCAGAAGCAGGCTCAGTTCAGGCTGAGCAAGGAGCCTGATGTGGGGCTCGATCCCAGGACCCTGGGATCATGACCTGAGCCGAAGGCAGACACTTAACCAACTGAACCATCCAGGTGCCCCAAATTATCACACTTTAAAAGTGAAATAAAAAAATATTTAGAGGGGTTCAGCAATTAGTCCAAGGACATGAAGCAAAATAACTCAAATCTTAAGAGTCTGGGGCCATTGTTACACAAGTGTCTTCAATCCTGGAGGAGCGCCAAATTTGCTTCTCCTTCATGGGAGATGCTACCAAATATCCATAGTCCTCTTCTTTTTAATAACTCTACTATAATATTGGTGTGGAGGGGAGAGGCAATAATACGCTCAGCCATTAACCTACATTTCTCAGCTTCCCTTGTGTAGGGTTGTTTATGAGATGAAGTTCTGGACAATGGGTTAAAAGCAAAAGTGTGAAGACGATTTCAGGGTAAATTTCCTTGTGAAACGATGTCTGATCTCTTGTTGTTTATTGTTTTCTTTTCCCACCTGCCTATAATGCAGACAGGGGACTAGAGGTGAGACTGTCATTGCATGACACTGAGGCAATCATGGGAATGAAAGCCATATTCTATGGATGGTGGATAAGAGAGACAGAAGGGAAGGGTCGATTACATGGAGCTGGTGTGTCAGCCAGAGACTGTGATCGATATTTTATTATGCGACTATAAGCCCTTGCATGGCAGAGCCCCTCCACTGACACATGGCACAATGTAATTCTTGAGTGATATTTTCATTTCAAACATCATTAAATTATTGCAAGATCAACAGACTTTTAAAATAAAACATCCAATGGAATACTGACAATTCTCAGTAGGGTAATATTTATTAGTAAATATGCCAAATACAGGAACAAAAGAAAGAAGAAAAAGGGAAAGATGAATTATTTTCCCTTTGTAATGTCCTGAAAAGAAATTTTTTTAACCGTCTCCACTGATGTCTAGTTTACTGGAACAAAATATGTTTTTATCACACAGCAGGGCTAGAGTGCTACGTTCGTGGATGTCAATACCTATTAAATGGGGAAATGCTGTCTTCTGGGTTAATAACATACTAGAAGTTATGAGATCTTGGTTCTTTTCCTTGTTCTCTCACAAACATGTTGTCTTTGGGCAATTCAAGTAGCTTCTCTGTACCAGGTTCTTCATCTATAAAGCAAATGATTAAGGTAGTGGAATCCTGAGTTCCTTTGTAGCTTTAGCATTCTGCAAATCTAGAGAAGCACTCCTTCCAGGAGACAGGATTCACAGCCTGATTTCCTTCCATGTTTGGCCTTTGGGGCTGTGCTAGTTTAAATTGTTAGATTAAATTTTTGGCAGTGATAACTCTTAAACATCCACCATTTGCAACTCTGACAGTATTCCTTCTGCTACGGAACCTACCCTTTTAGAAGACTCAACTTATTCAGCATTGCATAAAGCACCTTCGTAAAATTTCAAGCGAAAAGGATTTCGAGGAAGTCAGATTTAGTACCTATTTTCTCTTTCAGAGGTTCTGGGAAATTATTTTTAGCAAGCTAAGAAAACAGGGACTATTGATACAATTTAGCATACTCTATGTGTGTGTGTTTTACAATATTAGTCTCATTTCTTTAGTTCTATTTACTATTAGGCATTATTGAAAATCCTACCTCTTTTCATTTGCTCTTTAAAAAAAAAAAAAAACAAAACACCAAAGAGTCTTTTTCCAATTCTGAAAACTCTTGGCTAAATAGTGGTGCTATTTTCAACTTATAGTAACTGGCAATCTCACATTTTGTAAAGTTCAAGAAGAGCAGAAACTCAAACTTCAAATATGCTGCTCTATCAACTGGTTAGAATGAACAGGAAGCAGACAATGGAAGGCAAATTTCTGGAAGTCAACCCCTCCTTCCCTGTAAAGAATAGACTTAAATGAAGACTACTTTGCAAAACTCATCTTTTAGATAGTCATGTCGAAAGGGGGATGGGACCCACCTCCAGTCATTCTTCTTGCATCCAGATCACCTATTAGAGCTCCTACTGAACCTTCTATTATACTCTATGTCATTTTAGGTACTACTTATTTTAACACCATTGCAGCAAATGGTGCACCTCACAAGATGCCTTTACACCATGGTTCCAAGGGAGACAGTACTGGCTAATGGCTATAAGTGTAGGAATAGTAGAAAAACTTACACTGAAAAACTCATTCACTTTTTATTAAGTCTTAGTTTTACAGCTTCCATTGAGTCTCTACCTCATATTCGATGATTGTGATGACTACATAAGACACTGCATATAAAACGTTCAGTTCTCTTCATTATGGTCAGTATTCAATAACCGATACCTGTATGTTAGTATTATTATTATTAACTTTACTTTATTGTTTGAAGTAGTAATAATATTAATAGCACTAATATTTCTCAAAATAGTCTTCCTTAGTAAAAATGTCTCTATTTGCTGTCTTATATACAGAAAACCCAAAAGAGTCAATCAAAAAGTTATTGGAATTAATGAATGATTTCAGTAGAGTGGCAGGTTACAAAATCAACTCATGGAAAGCAATGGAATTCCTTTACACTAATGATGAAGCATAGGAAAAAGAAATAAAGAAAACCATCCCGATCATAATAGCATCAAAAACAATAAAATACTTAGGACTAAATTTAATCAAGGAAGTGAAAGATCCGTATGACGAAAACTACAAAACTTTTCTGAAAGAAATTGAAGAATATACAAACAAATGAAAAGATAACCTGTGTTCACGGATCAGCAGAATAAATATTGTTAAAAAGGCCATACTACCACAAAGTCATCTACAAATTTAATGCAATCTCCATCAAAATGCCAAAAGCTTTCTTCACAGAAACAGAAGAAACAACCCTAAAATTTGTGTGGAACCACAAAAGATTTCAAATAGCTAAAGCATTCTGAGAAAAAAGAACAAACTCAGGGCTATCACACTGATTTCAAACTAATACTCAGCAAGGGAGCCAAGAATGCCCAATGAGGAAAAATAGTCTCTTCAACAAATGGTGTGGGAAAACTGGAGAAACACATGCAGAACCTAACAATGAAATTGAACCTCTGTCTCACCCCACTCACAAGAATTAACTTGAAATGGATCAAAGTCTTAAACATAAGACCTGATACCAAAAACTACATAAAAAACATAGGGAAAAAGCTCATTGATATTGATTTAGGCAATGATTCTTTGGACATGAGACTGAAAGCACAAACGACAAAAGCAAAAATCAACAAATAGGAATATGTTAAACTCAAAACCTTCTTTCTGCACAGCAGAGGAAACAATTAACAAAATGAAACAGCCTACAGAATGGGAGAAAATTTTTGCAATTAGATATATTAGATAAGAGGTTAATATTAGATAAGAGGTTAATACCCAAAATATATAAAGAACTAACACAACTTAATAACAAAAAACAAATAATCCAATAAAAAATGGGCAGAAGAACTAAAAAGACATTTTTTTCAAAGAAAACATCAAAATGTCCAACCATGAAAAGATGCTCAACATCACTAGTCATCAGGAAGATGCAAATAAAAACCAATTATACCTGTTAGAATGGCTATTGTAAAGAAGACAAGAGACAAGTTCTGGCAAGGGTGTGGTAAAAAGGGAACACTTATATAGTGTTGGTAAGAATGTAAAGTAATCCATCCACTATGGAAAACAATATGGAGGTGCCTCAAAAAATTAAAAATAGATCTGCAATTCTACTTCTTTGGATATACCCAAAGGAATTAAAACCAGGATTTTGATGAGATATATGCACACCCATGTTTACTGCAGCCTTATTCACAATAGCCAAGATATGGAAAAAAAAACAAAGGCCCATTAACAGATGAACGGAGAAAAAGATATGATATATATATACATGATAAAGTATTATTCATCCGTGATAAAGGAGGCCATTCTGCTATTTGTGACAACATGGATGGACCTTGAGCACATTATGCTAAGTGAGATAAGTCATGATTTATTTATTTATATGTGGAATCTTAAAAAATCAAACTTATAAAAAAACAGAATACAATGGTAACCAGGAGATGAAGAGTGTATGTGTAGATGGGGCAAGACTGATGGTGTTTAAGGGTATGAACTTGTAATGAGTGGAAAATAAGTCATAGAGGTCTAACACATAGTTTAATGAATATTGTAAAATAATACTATACTATAATAATGTAGTGGGATAAACGCTGCTTCACTGGCAATCATATTACAATATAAAAATATATCAGAGTAGCACACTGAACACTTTAAATTTATAAAATGTAACATCAAATTTAGCAAATAAAAATAGTAGTCTTCTTGGCAATATCATTACATAGTCCCTCTCTGCTATTACCTAAACTAAGTAGATTTCTAGAGTCACACCAATAAAGTTAGTTTTAATGTTTTTATTGGATTTTCGAAATAGTCCATGCAGGATCCTTGAAAGTAAGGATATGGCTTACTCATTATTGTATGTTCAGTGATTTGTGTAGTGTCTAATGCATAAAGTTTCATTGAACAAATCAGTTTTGGGAGACAAGCAACAGAAATGCTTTCTGGTAGCAACCACTGGCATTTTTACCCTAGTTCATGAGAAGAACTATCTAATGATCCTAATGTAACAAAATGTTATATGGAACTCTTTCATTGTCTTGTAACTAAAGCAAAATCTCTGCTGACAGTGAGAGAGAGAGGAAAAAGTAGAGACTAGAAGACAGACTTCAGGGTGATGAGAGAGAGAAGGTAAGTAAGGAGTAGATTCTATTTTCGCCTCCGACAAGACAAGACATGGGATTTTCCCATGAGCCAACGGGGCCCCTAGAAAGTGGACCACCTGGAACCATCTTGCTGATGCCCCACTCAGGAGGGCTCCAGTGGTAAAAATCAAGTTGTGGGGGGTTTCTTGGTGACCTGGAGATGAAGAGGGTAAGCGAGGAGGTCAGCTGGAGAGCATACTCACAACAGGGACCTGTGAAGGGAGGGACTGTTCTGAAGAACCTACACAGCTGCCCCAGGGGAAAGTAGCATTGGGATGCTACCCTAGGGAGAGTACCAAATGGTGAAAGACTCTTTGCTTAAATCCTCTTATCAAATGCCTAATTCAGAGAGATGGGAAGGGAGGGAGGAAGGAAGGGAAGAGGGAGAAGGGGAGGGGGGAGGGAACTGAAGGAAGGGAAGGATGGAGGGAAAGGAAGGGAAGGGAAGGGAAGGAAAGGGAATAGAAGGGGAGGGAAGGGAAGGGAAGGGAAGGGAAGGGAAGGGAAGGGAAGGGAAGGGAAGGGAAGAAGGAAGGAAGGAAGGAAGGAAGGAAGGAAGGAAGGAAGGAAGGAAGGAAGGAAGAATGGAAGAGGCAGAACACTCAAAGGGCATGGAAGAGAAAAGCCTTACAGTGGATATAAGATGGACATTTTAAGACTGGACTGGATGTTCTTCATATTTCGATATTAATAACATCAAGGTGAGACTGTTCTAATACCAAGGGTAGCTTATGGAACATGCTCCAGATATAATCAAGCCATATAAAGAGAAAGTTCAAAAGAGCAAGCATGAAAGCAATGATGGAAGGAAATCCAACTCTTTCCCATGTACCCTTACACAGCCAAGGCTGTACACTGAACCAATTACACTCACAACCCTGTGAAGAAAGGAAGGAGAGGAGGAGGTGCGAAGTAACTAGGTAAGTAGGCGGGTCCCTCATGCTTAGCTGTTAAATGCAATCCTGATGTTACAAAGTGAGTTAGCAAAAGTGAGGATCCTGAAGAGCTTCTGACTCTGTGCCAAGTTCTCTTCCCACTGCCCTGCCCTACCTCCTACCTCCTGTATGTAATAAGGGCTTCTGCCTCTACTGCACTTTCAAATTAACAAAGCACTTGGATGAACTACTGCCTAGCCAAGAATGTTTAGTCGGAACAAAATTCTGTTTAACGAGGTGTCAAAACAACCACTAAAGATGTTTCTAAGAGCATTATCTTAGCACTGCAGGGAGTCTGCACGATGTAGAGAAAATGCAGGCTTGGCATTCCGGGGGAGGTTTGCATTCTGGTCATAGCTCAATGAGGAGCATTGCAAAAGGAGCGTGGCATTTGGAGTCAGATTGAGATCCAAACTCTGGCTCTGCTATTTAGCAGCTGTGTGACCTAAGGCACAATTCTTAACCTCTTTAATCCTCAGTTTCTTCATGCATAAAATGGGAACCCGGCACTTACTTTATAGGATTGCTGAGAGGAATAATGAGATCATATAAAGACCTAGGAAAGTGACTGGAACTGAACCCAATAAACATTCAATAGGCGTGAGTTTTATCAAATCTTCATCAGTACATTTTCTGCTCTGCTGAGCCAAGAGAACCCATGTGATGATGAAGTACAACAATATATGAGAAAAACTTTTTAAAGCACAAGTTATTTAAAATATTTATTTTTCTTCCTCTGAGATCTCGCTTTCTGAACTGGACATATCTCTGAACAGGAGAGGAGCACAGGGTAAAGTTAAGATGGAGAAATTCCCTCTCCTTAGAAAACAAAGTCTAATCTCTCAGAAGCAATTTGCTCCATATTTCTTAGGCAACAGTTGTTTTTATTAGTATTTTCATATACATAATTTCTCTTCAGTTATAAGAGACATGGATTCATTGTAGAGAAGCAGGAAATATTATAAAGTATTTTGGGGTTTTTTTAGAGAAGAATATTTTTAAGAATTAGGCTTTTATGTACATACAGTTTTGCATTTTGCTTTTTAAAGTCAACACTACGTAATAGGACGTTTTACTTAGGATCATTTGAAAACTTAGTTGAAATATCTGAATCACTAAACAATAAAAAGAGAAACTGTAATTCATCAGCAAGCAATAGAGAATGTAAAGTCAGTTCCTTAAAGGTGTTAATTACTGTGAATTACACACACTGAAAGCAGAAAATGCAGAACACAGGTGTATAATGTATAAAAATATAAGAAATGAAACGCCAGTGCAACGATCCTCAGAATAAAAGATCTCTAGTTCTACAGAAACATGGGTGGGCATTTCCTCCCCACTGCATCCTTTCTCCTTACATCCCCCCAGAAGTAACCTCTGTCCTCAAGAGTGAGACTCAGAATGGTTAACAACTCTTAAGACCCATCATTTGTCACTGCCAAGGAGAGTCCTCACCCTATTCAAGGTCCCAGAGGCCAAGGACACCAAGGTGTAGGAGCCATCTACCTACCACTTGCCCTGTATTTTGATCTTGCTTATAGTGTTCTTTGCATGTCAATTAAACTTTACATTTAATTGAACTTAGCAATTTTTTCTCTTATTGCCTCTGTTTTTTTTTAGGGATAGCTAGAAATGGTTTCTCCACAACTAGGTTATAAAGGAATTCACTGATATTTTCTTGTAGTACTCACATGATTTCATTCCCCACATTTAGATCTCTGATGATTAGCAGTGCATTTTGGTAGACAGTCTGAGGTTTGAGTCTATTTTTCTCTTTCTCAGTAATTTCAGATGCCATTTTCATTATGAATTAAATAGATTGGGCCCGTTTCTAGATATTTGTTTATGTTCATTATTGTGTTGGTCTATTCGTGAGCCAATACCATACTGTTAAAGGAATTTTATACTACATTTTAATATCTGGTAGACCTAGTCTCTCGTTCTTCTTTCTGAGGGCTTTTCCAAGTGATTTTTCAAAATTTCTTTTCCATGTGAACTTTATGATCAAGTTGTCTAACTCCAAAATCAAACCAAACCAAACCAAGCAATACTTGTGTTCTACTGGGACTGTATTAAATTTATACATCAACTTGAGGAGAAATACTATTTATAATGGTGAGATGCTCACCAAGAACAAGATAAGTCTTTCTATTTATTCAAGCCCAGTTTTGTGTCTTTCTAAAATATTTTGAAGTTTACATCTTATAGATATTGTCTATTTCATGCTAGCTTCACTGCTAAGAATTTTGTCACCATTATACAATAGGTTTTTCTTCTGTTATATCTTCCAAACGGTTATAGTTTATACATAGCAATGGTACTTTCTGTTAATTTTATGGTATATTACCTAATGACTTGTTTATTGTTTGTGTTAATTTTGTCATTAATTCTAATGAATTCTCCAGGTCTATTGTCATCTCATGTGCAAACAGAGATAGCTTTCCTTCTTTTCCAATTCTCACACCTCTAATTTTTTTACACAGTAGTAAAGAGAGTATCATTGCCTTTTTCTTGACTCGAGGAAAATATTTCTAGTGTTTCCCCAATAAATTAGATGCTGGCTTTAGAACTGATAAAGTTAGCTCACACACACATGCACACACAAATCTGTAGATGAATAGTAGATATATATATATGTATATACACAAAACCTTTTAAGTAAAATATTAAATAAAAGCCAACAACACATTAAATATATGTGTTCTTCTAGAAATGCAGGGATGGTTCAAATACAGAAAATCCTGTGATATATTTACCATATTTAGAGCTCAAAGAAAAAATCTCATATGATTAGCTCTCTAGATGCTGATAAATAGGCGAGTAAAATTCAACCATAATTCCTATTAAAAAAATAAAAATAGGAATTCATGAATACTATCATAACATGATTATCTATAAATTATATCCATATAGAGATAGAGAGGGAAATGAAGAAATATAATTTAGTTCTAAATGGGGAAATACTAGTACCCAATGAGGAAATATCATGGACATTTCCTTGAACTCAAGAATTATTGTTTAACATTGTGAGAAGTATAGCCAATACAATCCAATGAGAGTTATGATGCTATTTAAGCCCAAACAACTTGAATTTATAGAAATATGCAAATTGTCACTGTTTCACCTGCAAGTTAGTTACAGTCTGAATGATACACATGTTGAGTCCTAGCAGAATAGGGATGGATTTACTGTGAAACAAAGGGATGTTTCTACCATCCACAGATTTGAGGAATGATTCATCCTGGGATCTGAATCACCCAGGCAGCCTATACATGCTGGCTATAGAGTGAATGTTTGCATCCCTCCAAAATTCCCATGTCGAAACCCAACTTCTAATGTAATGGTATTAGAAGGTGCAGCCTTTGGAAGGTGATTAGGTCATAAGGACAGAGCCCTATGAATGGGACTAGTGCCCTTATAAAAGGAATCCTAGAGAGTTCCTTTACCATTTCTGCTGTGTGAAGACACAGAGAGAAGACAGCATGAACCAGAGCCCTCATCAGACACCAAATCTGTCAGCACATTGATCTTGAACTGTCAGCCTCCACAACTGTGAGAAATACATTTCTGTTCTTGTAAGCCACACAGTCTATGGTGCTTTGTTACAGCAACCAGAATGGATTAAGAAATTGGTACCAACAAGTGGGGTGTTGCTATAACAAATACCTAAAAATGTGGAAGTGGTTTTGGAACTGGGTAATGGGTGGAGACTGAAAGAGTTCTGAGGTGTGTGCTAGAAAATCCCACATTGCTATGAACAGACTTTTGAAGGTAACAAGCCACAGAGAAAGCTTTAATCGTCGTAGGAATACCTAAGTAATCCTGGACAGAATGTCAGTAGAAATATAAACGGTAAGGTTATTTTTGATGAGGCTTGAGATGGAAATGAGGAACACATTATTAGAAAATGAGGTGATCCTGGTTATAAAGTGGTAAACAATTTGGCTGAACTGTGTTCATGTTCTAGTGTTTTACAGAAGGCAGAATTTGTGAATAATGAAATTGGATATTTAGCTGAACCTATTTCTTCGTAAAACGTTGAAGGTATGGCTTGGCTCCTCCTGACTATTTACCATAAAATAAAGAAGAAGGAAATGATGAAAAGCAGAATCAGACCTATAAATACAGAGAATAAATTGATGGTGGCCAGAGAGGAAAGGGGTGAGGAGGGTGGGCAAAATGGGTGAACAGGAGTGGGAGATATAGACTTCCAGTGATGGAATGAATAAGTTATGGGAATAAAAGGTACAGCAGAGGGAATATGGTCGTTGGTATTGTAATAGTGGTGCATGGTGAAAGATGGTAGCTACACATGTGGTGAACACAGGACATGTATGAAATTATTGAATCATTATGTAGTATACCTGAAACTAATACTGTGTGTCATTTATACCCAAATTTAAAAAAAAAAAAAAGAAGAAGAGAGAAATGACTTAAAGATGAAATTGTGGAATTGTTAGGTAAAAAGGAAGCAGAACTTAAAGATTTGGGAAACTCTCAGACTATCCATACTGTAAAAAAAAAATGAAAAAGCATAGTGGGATGACTAAGGGTGTGGCCAACTGACCATCTGATGAAGAGATGAGTATGACTCAGCCATCTCTATAGAAGCCAAGAGCTCTTCTCCAAGATAATGGAAGGAAGACCCCAACACAATTCAGAAATCATCAGGGCTGTCTCCTTGGTTTCAAAGTGGGGAACCATGGTCTTTTTTTTCAAGAGACTAGATGGCCTCCATCCAAGGTGTGGAGGCATGGCCATGTGGAGCCTTGGGCCCAATCCCTGCCCAGCAAATCTGTGGAGGCAGAACTACCATCCCAGTGGGTCCAAAAGGTGGGACCTTTACTCCAAGTCCTGTAGGGTAGACCACCAAAACAAAGAGAATTATTCTTGAGCTTTAAAATCTCATGGAGTTTGCCTTATAAGTGTGGGCTTACTGGGGATTAATTATTCCTTCTTTCCTATTTCTCCCTTTTGAAATGGAAACGTCTATCCTACGCCTGTCCCACCACTGCATTTTGGAAGTGCGTGACTTATACGGTTTCACAGGTTCACAGCTGGGTAACAATTTGCCTCAGGATGAATCATACCTTGAATCTCATCCATATCTGATTTAGATGGTATTTAGATGAGACTCCGGATTTTAGACTTTAGAGTTCATACTGGAACAAGTTAAGACTTTGGGGCTGTTAGGATGTAATGAATATATTTTGCATGTGAGAAAGACAGGAATTTGAAGGACAAGAGATGAAATGCTATATACCAAATGTTTGTGTCTCCCTAAAATTCCTAAATTGAAACCTAACCCCTAATGTGTTGATATCAGAAGGGGGAGCCTTTGTAAAATGAGTAGTTCATGAGGGCAGAGCCCTCATGAATGGGATTAGTGTCCTTATAAAAGAGATTTTAGAGAGCTTCTTCACCCCTTCTACCATGTGAAGACACAGAGAGAAGACAGCTATGAACCAGAAAGTGGGCCCTCACCAGACACCAAACCTGCCAGCACCCTGATCAAGAAACTTTCAGCCTTCGGAACTATGAGAAATAAATTTCTGTTTTTACAAGCCACCCAGTCTAATGTTATTGTTACAGCATCCCAGTCAGACTAAGATAATGTCTATATATCAGATAGCTCTATACCTGGAAATATAGGTTTTCAGAACTGATCACCGAATAAGTAGGTCTAGGATGCTATCTTGGAAGCTCTATTCTTACTCTGTATTTCAAAGGGCAGACATGGTTTTGGATACCATTATTTTACAAGGCTTTATTTATTTGATTGGTTGTTTATTTTCCACCTTGTTTCATAAAGGATTTAAGATGCCTTACCAGAACACATAAAACACAGCTAGACCAATTTAAATTTAAAAAGAGAGAAAATTAAAACTAAGAAAGTGAAATATTGGCACAGGGGATGCTAATACAAAAAAGCCCACACCAGTAGACGAGAAGCACTAAGGCTCTTTGCAGAGGTTGGGACACAAAGCCAATCCTGGGGTACTGTGTGGACTAAATTACTTTACACTCTTTCTCTCTGTCCAACTTGTACTATTTGCATGTGCACAACGTGGTTTAAAATAAACAACAGGAGCTGCTATGGGAAAAGAGGTGACATAAAGGTTTATCACAGCCTAAAAACATATGTGCAAAAGACTGGAGTAAATCCCTGAACTTTGATTATGAGGCCAAAGTCTGGAGCCTAGACATGGGCATAGCACCTTAGATTTTTATGTGTTTAATATTTTAGCACGGGTCAGCAAGGTCAACCATTTCATCTCCAGCACCCGTACTGATAAAGCTTTATTATCTATGCCCTATGGCTACCACAGAGAATTTACAAATGGTTAAATGGTACCAAATGCAGAAATGTGTGTGTGTGTGTGCACTTACAACACAACAATTAACATGCAGATAGGAAAAGCAATTCAGAAATCATATAAAGTAGGATATCTGAAACCAGGTCTACTGGATACTCGTTATACAATTTTGACGGCAATTGATTATTACACTTAGATTTTCATTGACTAGCCACTAAAGCAAAAAGGGAAACATGCCAGAGATTGTTCTCTGATTGAAAAAAAAATCTTGACTCTCTTTAGGAAAGAGAGTTTTTCCTTGCTATTAAATTCTAGGAAGAATTTACCAAATGTAGCTGTCCAGGAACAGTACTGAGTCATAATTCTACAGCCTTTACCACCCTCCAACATATCAGGAGATTGGCTTTTATCTCCCTGGTTTATAGTTAGATCTTCAGTTAGCTCCTTACATGTGTTTTTCCTTATTTAGATTACGAGCTCTGTGAGAATCAGAATATGTCTGTTCAGCTTCCTAGTGTTGCACTTTTCTTGATATAGTAGGCACTAATAAATGTTTATCAAATGAGTGATGAATAATGAATGAACAAATGAACAAACAATACTTCCAGTGTCCAACTAATTGTATCTCTCAGCTCTTACCCAAAGAACTGCGCTTGGGGTAGTTATTTAACAGTTCATTGATTTAACAAGTATTTATTGAGCACCTACTATATGCCAGCCAGTATTTTCAATACTGGGATATGGACAGGAAACAAAATCCCCTCATTTATAGTGCTTATATTCCAAGATGGGTTGGAGAATAAATAGCTGATTAACATATAAAATATGTTAGATGACAAGAAATGCTTTTGGGGGAAAAAGAACTGACAATGCAGAAAAGAGAAATAGGTTCTGGGCTCTGTGTAAGGGTATGTGTGGTGTGGGTGGGTGTGTACGTGTGTCAGAGAGAGAGAGAAAAACAGAGATGGAATAGAGTATAGCATAATCCAGGAGAAAAGACATGATTTATGCATCCTGCCTCCTTATGGAGACTGATCTAAATAAGAATAAAAAACATACTGAGTTAGCTTTAATGGTTCTAAGGCAGGTAATAGTGTTGACGGAAAGAGGCTTAACTTAGATCCAGAAACACACAGAATCATAGGTAATTGCCCCACTTTGCTGCACAGATTGATTTCCGGGTACATCCAAATCATACCACACTGGCTAAGTGCACACTTGGTGGGGAGTGGGCTGGGGAAGGTGGTGGAGGACGAGGCTGGAGGAGGGGGACATTCTTGGGTGCGCTGGGACCCCTTGCAGAGCTGCAACAGTAATGTTTTTCAGAAAAGAACTTGAGAATTAATTTCCAATTGGAAGTCTAAATGTAACTTAGGTAGGCAAAAAGTAATTTCCTGGGTTGGATTTGGGCCAGGGCATTGGAAGTAACACCTCATCTCTTACAAAAAATTGCCAGGGGATCGCTAATAATCACAAGCAAGCCTGGCCTCAGATTTACAGCCTGGGTGGAGGCTGGTATCTGCAGAGGGCAGCTCTGATTAGCACTCTGAACAAACTCCAGGTGACGGATGACACCTAAAAGCCACTTACTGATTTACATGCACTCTGAGCTCCCAACAGTCCCTGTGCACTTCCTAGAGAGCTCCCGGGCAGAGGGACCTCCAAGCCTTTGATCTCTCAGCTAGCACAGGATCTGATCGTCTGACACCAAAGGACCTCTACAGCCGAGAAAACTAAAAACAAAAAATAAAATAAAATAAAATAAATGAATAAAAATTACATAGGTCAAGAGATTCTTGCTGTGGTTATTTTTAAGGAGGTAAATACATCAATATAAATACCTCAGATATAACATAGCCAGTGAACACTGAATTAAGAATCCCAGACCAAGTTTTCATCTCTATGACTATGAAACTGTGTCAAATCCAGTTAAGTCACTTCATCTCTTGGAGCCTCAGGTTCCCTGTCCCTATGCATGTAGAATGTGATCCAGACAACTTACCTGTCCTAAAAAATCACCACCTGATTTATCACCTGATGGTCTCTCTAACTTTAACATCTGTTCCTATGCCCCTTTCCCTGTGATTCCAGCCATGCTAGCCTTCTTTCTGTCCTATAAATCTGCCACCTTTGTCTGGATTCAGGGCCTTTGCACTTGCTTTTCTTGCCATGTGGCACTCTACTGCCCCAGAACTTTACATGGCTCTTTCTTCCTATCATTCAAAGATGACCTTCTCAGAGGCTCTACCTCATCACACAATCCGGTGTTGTTCCTTGCTCCATTAATTTTGTTTCTTATAGCAACCCATTTTATTAATTTCATTTTCAAAAATGATCTTTTTAATTCAATGGTGTACTTGTTCCCCCACAGAATCAGTTCCCATAAGGAAAACAGTTCTGTATGCCTTTACCAGTTTGTTCCCAACAGTTAGGACAGTAACTAATGGACAGCAGGTCCTTAACAAATATGGATGAATAATGGATACGGGGCTCAAGGATGGTCTTGGGCCATCCCAGTCCCAGCAGCAGTCCGGGAGCCCATGCCTCCCTAACTAGGATAGCTCTCAGCTCCATGCAATGCCATGAGCTAGAGAAGTTGTTTGCAGTGTCTTTCTTCACCTGCCCTACCCCCTGCCTATTCTAGATATAACCTCTTGCTCCCAGGGGCACTGTTCTCAGTTACAATCACACAGAGAGGAAGATTTGGGGGTAAGGGTAAGATGAGATGGAATGAATTAAGGTATGTAAAACTGTGCCTAGCTCCTAGTAAGGTACGCCATGTTTTCCCCATTTCTCCCTACCTGACCATGGTGACATTTGATATATTTATTAAATACAATGTGGAATAGTCAAGTGTGTTTCAATAAAAGAAGAGTGACAATTTTAATTATGATAAACTTTCAAAATAATTTCTACGAGGTGATTTTCAAGTGCCGCCTGTATCTCATGACAGGAGGGAAAGGTCAAGGACTGAGGAAGAAAAAGCAGAGTTGAGGCTGAGCACAGGGTATGAGGGCAAAAGGATATTAACTGGCTGGGGGATGAGGCAGGACCCATGAATCCACGAAATCCAAGCAAGAATGTGTTGTGGGGGTGGGAAGGGTGGGACAGAAAGAATGGGAATAGGCAAGTAAGGCAGGTGAGTGCTTCTTGCCAAATGAGACAGCCAACTTAAAAGTCTCAAACTGGCAGCCTCGAGGGCCAGACCTGGCATAAGTTATGTTTTGTGTGGCTCACATGGAGTCATTAGTTTAGAAGCAGAAACTCGATGCCTCTAGTCAAGGCACGTCTTTTTTTTTTTTTTTTTTAAAGCTTTTATTTATTTGACAGAGAGAAACACAGTGAGAGAGGGAACACAAGCAGGTGGAGTGGGAGAAGGAGAAGCAGGCTTCCCGCCGAGCAGGGAGTCCCGATGCGGGGCTCGATCCCAGAACCCTGGGATCATGACCTGAGCCGAAGGCAGACGCTTAATGACTGAGCCACCCAGGCACCCCAAGGCACGTCATCTTATCAAGATCCCCTCCTTTTCACTGACTTCCATCATGTACTGTGCCCATAAGTCATTTCAGATTGCAACTACATGGCTTGAGAGTGGTATTATGGCCAAAAATCAGGAAGCCAAAGTCTTACAGTCAAGAACCTCTAACAGCTGGGGATGTTAAAGGAGTAAGGCAAGACCAAAACTGGCCAAATGCAACAGCCACTGTTCTCACTGATGATATTTCTAGACCAATGCTGTCTTAAATGGTTGGGTCTGAATATTTAGACTTAACCCCTTTTCTGTCTAATGTAAAATCTAAACCTGTCTCCTTCCTCTTAAAAAGACCCTAGTATCAGATGGATTCTACAAGATTTAACGGGAAGTTCTAAGAGACATCTTGCCTAGAATAGGAAAAGGGGCAATTATTTCTTTGACTGCACCTAGACAACTTCTTCAGAGATGAGAGCTTCCATATGCTAGTTTTATCAGAGACCATCCAAGGAAGTAAAGCTCATCACACCAGGTAAATTCAGCAGGGATCACTTAATCTGGAATAATAGGTTACTGGAGGTAAGAAGAACTGGAAGATCAACCAAGAGAAGGTGAGATTAGCAACTATAGGAAGCTGCACTAGAACTGGAGTCCAGAAGCCTGGGCTGTATATGGACATGGAACCATGGCAGAGTTATGGGGGACAGGTGGGAAAGAGGTATGTGGTACCACAGCCATTGTGATATATGCCTGAAGAAGAGAGAAGAGGGAAGAAATCTTTGATTCGTATCTTCTTCCTGCCTTCCAGCCTCTAGCCACTCCTCCCCACTGCCCCAGAGGAGTCAGAAACTAGTTGGTAGCAGAGACTGGAAATCGCAGTTTTCAGGGGATAGATCCCTCTAATACAACGGAACAACAGAGGATGAATCTGAGAACTACCAGGTCCCACAACCGCACAGGCAAGGACTGACACATTCACTCCAGTTCACCAAAGCATGGTCTGCCCATCGTGGACCGCCCCACCACCCCTAAGGGGCTCTCATTTTTGTTTACTTGTTTTCACTTATAAGATGCTCTTTATGGGTTTGCTGTCAGCGTGATATTGCCATCTCACTTTAAAAGTTTCCTCCTCACACAAGTGAAACCATTCAAGGCCATTCTATCTAGATGGGTGGTTTCTTTCAGTGCCAATTTGAAATTATTTTCATAAATATATATGTGTTTGAAACCAGCAAAGAAAAGAAAAGAAAAGAAAAGGAACAAATCTGAGAAGAGAGTGGAGTGCTAACACAAACCAGAAATCCATTACAGCGTGCTTCACAAATACCGTAGGTAATTAAAGACTTTTAAGGGCAACTACAGTATTATTTACTTGACAGTGGAACTCTTACAGGCTATTATGTAAATACACATTGAGCACTTCTTAAAAGTGCATGCTATTTACTATTCATAAGTGTTGTTAATATGTATTTCATTTAACCCTAAGGAGCCATTTCAGTCTCCTGTGTGAATTTACACTTATGAATGTTTTTATAAAATGCATATTATTTACCCAATAGGCAGCTCTGCCATAGGAAATGCTAGAGCTGATTGCCAATTTAACTTCACATGAGTTTCCACGCAATTGTTCCGTAGGCCTGCCCGCATGATTGGGCATCCCTAAATAGCCCTTCTTTTCAGACTCCTACAAGTCGAGACCCATGAGCTGTTCAGATGAAGGAATTTTCCAGTCTGTTTTGGTGGTTCTGGGGATTTTAGTATCACATAAAAAAGGGTCAGGATATGTCTCATCTTAGGAAACAAAATAAAGATTTCAACACTGAGGATGAAAGTCTATAAAGTATATGTGTGTAATCACCTTGTTTGCTCTGTGTACTGAAGTTAATATCCACCAAATAAAGACGAGCAGGCTCTAGGATGAGATACTGAAAAAGTGAACTCCCTCCAACCATCCCTCTGGGCCTCCCCTCCTTCCTTCCTTCCATCTTTCCTTCCTTCCTGTCAGGATGGAATCCTTCCTGCCTCAGTCATTTTCACCAAGACACCAATATGATCCCCTTCCCCCTCTGCACACACACCATATGCAGAATTCACAAAAGGAATGAAGATTCCCTGCCAATACACACACCATATGCAGAATTTACAAATGGAATCTGTTCCATGACTCCTGTACCCCTCAGGCAGATCAAAGACATAACAGGGATCAGAAAAAAAAAAATTAAAGAGAACAGACTGGTGAAAAGATGTCTTCAGAGAGTCTCTAAGCTGAAAGTCCCTGCTCCTTCTTTTGGGAAAGGAGTGGATGAGAGTGTCACTTTCTAACACAGAGCCTGGAGAGACACACTGAAAGCTCTGAATTTGTTTCCATGGGAGGAACAAAGACTTGGTGCTATTGTTATGACCAACAAAGCTAACAGAGACTGAGAACTGAGATCTGAAGCCTACCCATGAAATCCAGAGAGCAAAAGAAAGGCTGCTGAACGATTTCGATGGCAGATCTGGGAGCCTGTTGCTGTGTTGAGGTTGTCCCACATTTCTGGAATGTGTCAGGACAGAGATGTGGTAGTGGATTCTAGCAAATGGACGTGTGCCATGGTGCAGAGAGCAAGCAGGCATCAGGTTGTCTTAAGTCCTAGTCGAGAGGCTGAACATATGAAACTGGATGCCTGGGGCCAAGGGAGAAATCAGAAGCAACTACCCAGATGACAAGTGCATCTGGCCAAAGTCAAGGATAAGAGAGAGATCTCTAGTGAAGAGATTCACCAAGGAAAGTACGACTATGCCCCACACAAGAGTCAATTTTAACCACCTGCCAGGTCCAGGGAATCGGAAGCCACCTGGCTGAGTACATACCCATCTCCTTTTTCACCCTGGCTGAGAGCAAACAGTAGCCAGAGAAAAGGACAGTATACGAGAGGGACAAATGTTGAATAGAAGTTCAAATTCCTTGAGGTAGATTGTAAAATTAGCCACACACCCTCCCTCTTGAAATGTGGTATTATACATTCTCTCATCCAAAGGTGGAATCTCTGTCTCCACACCTCGAATCAAGGTTGACTGATTGACTTGATTTATCCAAGTATGGAAGATGGTTAAAGCATTTGTACATTTGGGAATTGCTCTCCCTTCTTGCTCTTGGAAATCCTGTGACCACCACCCTGTGAATGAGCCTGGGCCAGCTGGCTGGAGGATAAGAAATATGTATCACAGAGCCCCAGCCAACAACCAGATATGTAAGTGAGCTCGCTGACTACCAGCTCACTGCTGAACCATGAATGAGCACAGTGGAGACCCGTGCAAGAGCCAGGTCTCTGAATCTCACCCAAGTTGCTGATCCATAGACTATGGACAAATAACGATTATTGTTGTAAGTCACTAGGTTTTGGGTCAATTTATAATTCAGCAGGAGGTAACTGATAGAGCCTTTCTCCCTCAGGTATGATTTTCATTCTGAAGCAAGCCTGAACTAGGGAAGAGGAGAAGTTCAAAATCTTTGCAGGTTTAAACATTTGAATTTCTGAATCGAGACTGTGTTTTTGACCTAACATGACTATAGGAGCTTCCAACACCTAACAATTGCAGGCCTGCATGAATTTCCATCTAACAACAGGGGCAAATCACTCCCAGTGACTAAAGTCTGAAGAGATGGCACGGCATAAACTAAAAATTGCATTTTGATCAAAATCCATGTGTTGTTTAGCATATTAATTACACTTTAATAAACATGCATTACATGCCTAGTATATGGGCCTGGCATGACGTCAGAACAAAATTCATGGCATTTTTGAACTTCATTAAATTCATTTACTCTAGGGTGCCTGGGTGGGTCAGTTGCTTAAGTGTCTGCCTTCGGTTCGGTCATGGTCCCAGAGACCTGGGATTGAGTCCTTTATCGGGATCCCTGCTCAGGGGATAGTCTGCTTCTCCCTCTACCCTTCCAACCTGCTCCTGATCTCTCGCTCTCTCAAATAAATAAAATCTTTTAAAAAAATTCATTTACTCTTTATCATATATACTCAAATGTGGATTTTTTTCAAAGATATTAGAAAATTAAAATGGACGGCATAGCATTTGATATTAAGGCTTTATAGTTTATTTTCTGGGAACCTGGCAACCAGAGAGGTGCCTCAATCAATAACTTTTAATGTAAGTGTTAGATTAAAACATATGAAAGTGTTATTTTTATAAAGCAACAATGCAGAGATATTAGGAATTTTGTATGGTTCAATCTAATATAATACAATGCCCACGTTAGCCAACATGAGAAAGAATAGAAAAGAAAAAGAAATTAGTGAAGTTTGAAAAATGATGTTGATTGTTGATTGGCATTCCAACACTTCCCCAATATTTCTCCAGCTCCACTCCCTCAGACTTCCTCCAGAGTTTGGAAAAGAAAATTTACTTTTCTAGCCACAGTCAAAGTATAGTCCTATGGCATTTTTCTGACGTATACAGCCAAAGCTGGGGCTTCTGGAAAGACATTTGTTCTCTTAATAAAAGGGGTGGATGAGGCTGGTACCATGCTATCTTTTCTCTCTTCCTCCTGTCCTGGGTTTGATGCTGTAGCTGTCAGCTGGTTAAAAGGTTAAAAATGCTGATCAGAAGGATAAAAAGAATTTCGGTCCATGATCACATCACAATGCTGTCATACCCGCCCTGGGCTTTCTACCTCCAGATTTTTGCTATGGGAGTAAAACCAACCCATATTTACTTAAGCCATGCCTACCTGGGTTTTTTTAAACACATAGCTAAAAAAAAAAATTTCTGATACGGTAGTAAACATGAATGTGTAAGCAGACACATGGGAAATTATCAAGATTTTCTGTTAAAAAAATCCTACTAGTAAAGTTAGGGAAAGTGCTTTTTGTAGCAACTTTTATTAGAATTTGTGTTAAATATGTCACATTTCTCTGCTTCAGTGAATACAGAAATCATAGGTCTGACTTTTTTATATACTTCAACCATAATTTAGTGCTATTGGCTTGTCTTTCCAAACACCAAAGATCAATTACTAGTAGGTTAAACCTTATGAATTAGCTGCTAGATTCCTGTCCTTGACCAACAAAGGTGACAATTCCACAAGGTTCAATGTAATATACAGGCCTGTTGCTATAAGTGTTAAGAAGTTTCTAAGATTTGTCAGTTGCTGTGTGGATCAGAGGATATACTCCAGGGGTAACAATTTATATTTTTTATTTACCTAACGGAACTGTTTGCTTAACAAAATTTTGAAATTTACTTGTTTTCCTGAATTTTCCTCTTATACATGAAAGGAAAGTTTAACAAAACTTCGAATTATTTATGGTTTGAGATCTCATAGCACCCAACATGGTGCTCACACACCCCCCACACACACATACCCCAAATCCTCAATATATTACTGATTAAAATCTGATCACTGGAAATGGATTGGTGTATCTAAACATACCATGCATACATATATATCATGTATATCTTATAAAGATTCTCCTTAGACCAAATTATTTTAACTTTCAGGCTACACTAGAAATTCTTCAAAGTAAGAATTTAAAAAACCAAATCTCCTAGGCTTACTAAATGCGAGTAATAGTGACACAATCACTGATAAGAGATTTAGTAGCATTTTATTGCTTATTTATTAATTTGCCTTAATAAATATTATTAAAGTTTTTTTATATAATACATTCACTTTTGAAAGCTGTCTGGAATGTCAAACATAATGCATTTTGCATTAGTTCTATATAAATTTTCATTGAATTCAAACTTTTAAATAAATCTTCCAATATCTAATGCATCATATTATCAAAGCACAAAAAACCATTATATGATTATAAGAAGAACCTCAGAACTCACTGTCTTCAAATTTAATGGACTCCCAAAGCTTTTTTTCCCCCTGCAAAGACTGTTTTTAAGACATTTCACGGTATTTTATACATTATAAATGGATTCCATTCTTGGCTTAGTAATTCACCTAATGGACAATGGATACAAAAAAGCTGTAACTCCAGGGACATTAAATTGGTTCTAAACTCTGAAAATTACAGCTTTTACAAAAAGAAGAAAATACTAAAAACATGTCTAATGCAACACTGCATCTAATTTTCCACTACCTCCAGATTGTGTCTAAAAGCTCCTAAACTTCTTAATGACACAATATGTTAAAATTGTGTTCCTGTATATTTAGATCTCAGAAAGATCTTATCCATTTTATAACCCTGAGGAGGGCTTACCAGCAAGAAGGGCACACATATGGGTTTGGGGGGCAGAGAGAGGAACAAGTGTGAGGTGCTACATCTATCCCAGACACTGTGAATTCATATCGGGGTAGGAAAGTAGCACCTTCCTATGGCAGCGTCTCATTCACCGAGACAGTTACGGATCCAAATTCCCATTTTAAGCACTGATCAGTGGGACTTCAGGGAAGGAAGAGAAGAGGAAAGAAGAAAGTGTTTTCTAGACATACCTGATGATCATCTCTAAGCCTCAAGACCAGCCTCTAGTTTGGTAATACTATCATTTAGGTCTTCCTCCATTCAGAGAACACATATGCAATGTTCTCTGAAGCTAAATATTACATTTTAGTAGTGGGAAGAGGGAGGTTATTCCATTCAACTACAAAAACAAAATGTGCCATATTTTGTGCATTCACATGTGACTAAAAAATCTGATCAGCATCTGAAGGCAAAGGGTCTGTGAACCATCACAGATTTGCCTTAACATGTTATGAGCTCAGTTCTTCTATGAGATACTCTAATTTTAAAGAGGATACTTCCCCACTCTCCTTACCTCTCCCTTCTGAAAAAAACAAGTGATCCAAAATATTATTACTATAACATAAGTCCCTCCGTTTAATCTGTTTATATTCTTCTCTACCTTATTTGGAGGCTGGGAAGTAATTATTTTTTTGTGGATTTCCCCCACATCTTCACAAACAGTTAACATAAGTATGGTACGGAGAGACGCCTATGTTACGTGTTCCTGCACTATCTCGGGCGTTTTACATCATTGATTATTTGTGCTGGAGAAACAGCAATTCTGTTCTAGTTTTCACTCACTTGTTTTTCACTTCTTATTGAACTATGATAGAATTTGCACATCATTTAGAGAATCTGTTTCTTCTTTTTAAGATTTACTTATATATTTGAGAGAGAGAGAAAGAGAGCTCGAGTGAGTGGCAGGGTGGGGGGAAGGGAAAAGGGAAAGAGAAACTCAAGCAGACTTCCACCCACCTCCCATGTGGGGCTTGATCTCAGGACCCTGAGATCATGACCTAAGCCAAAACCAAGAGTCCTGCGCACCCCAGGCACCCCGAGAAAATCTGTGTTTTAAATTAGCACCTTTTGGCCGTCTGGGTAAATAAAAACTTTCTTTTGCCCAATACCTCTTTTTACTCGAGATCTGACCCTATTATAACAGAAATTTACCTAATCCTGGTCTTTTTGGCTGCCTTGATTTCAGTACTTCATTCTCCTTGTAATATGTTGATAACCTTTTTTTTTTTTCATGCTATGGGAAGAACTCTTATCAAGCTTTAATTCCCAACTTTTCTCTTAATGTGTACCTATTCTCTTTCTTAAAGGCTGTGCCTCGCCCTGCAATTCTTGAGGAGTATCTGACTCTAATGAGAAATTCCTTATTTTTGTTAGAGGCTTAGTTAACTCTGTTTTTCCCTTGATTTGGTCTGAACGCTTTGCCACAACTAAATCCTTCTGTCTTGCTCCCTAAAGCTTGTTGGTTATCACATACCACACTTTCATATTATGTGAGGTAACTGTGGTAAGCATTTCCCACCATTTTTGTAAAAGATATTTGTGTGAAAACAGGCTTTGGTTTCCCTGCATTCTCCCTGCGCCCTCTGTCCTGGGCCTTCACTATTATCACCTAACGCTCCCTGTTGTCTGCTGAATTTAAACATTTGAACTAATTTCATTCTCTCTTACCACCACACAACAATGTCACAGAAATCTCATGAATCCTAACTCCAAAGTATCTTCAGAATTTGTTCCCTTTGCCTTCTTCCTTCTTATTTTATGTACTTCTAATGATTACTAATATATATATTGCAAAGTGCAATATATTCATGTTGCTTTGTTTTATTCTATATTATTTTATTTTAGTGCATCAAACCATTCCATTATTACAAGTAGGTAAGGTAGATCATTATTCTTCTACTCTATAGATGAGGAAATTAAGGCACATGTAAATTAGATAATTGTTTGAGGTCCTGAAACCAAGGGAGACATCAGTGTTTGAACCAGAGAATATACACAAGCTTTCTTTTCGCATGGACTACTGCAAGACGCTCCAAAAGGCACTTCCATCCTATAGTTTAATCCTGACTGCCATGGCAATAAAGCTGCATCTCTGAAATATAATGCTGAACAAGTTTTCCTTCTGCTTAAAAAACTGGAGCAGCTTCCCATTACCTATAGGGCAATGCTCAATTTTTCCAGTGAGCGCATAAGACCATCTGCAGTCCAGCCTAACCTCTCCCATTCACACCATTTGTCCCGCTCCTTCCATCCCACATCAAAGCTCCTGAGAGCACAGAAGTCATGACCTTCCACGTCTTTTTACCCCGAGTTCCACCTCTGCTTACAGTGTGAGCTAACTGAGCACTCCTTGTGTGTACCTGCTCATAATTGTCCCTTCTTCTATGGATCTTCTATGGAAACTTACTGAAATGGCTTCTTGGGAATCATCTTTCCCTCCACTGAGATGTCTGAGAATTTTCTTAACTCTATTGGAGCATTTATTTGTGATCTCACTCCCTTGATTATGAACATGTCAAGGGACAGGACCACATCTTTAAGATCTTTTTCATCTCTCCAGTGCCTGTTATACATAAATATTCATCAAATAATGCCCGAATCCTTCTCCCCCATCCCTTGCCTTTTAATATCAGTATTTTATTCCCTAAATAAACAGCACATGGCTAAAGATACTATCCTGGGATCTTTCATAGAAACATTAAGTTTTAGGCAGTCAGAATTTACACCCTGAAGGATGCTATTTGATCATTTTTTTTTCTCTTGGGTCACTTAGAGTTCCTGCTACTAAATCTCCTCCAGCCAGGAATCCTACATCACAGCAGTTCTCAAAGTGTGTTCCAGGGACCACTAGGGGTCCCTGAGAGCCAGAGATATGTGAGGTCAAAACTATTTTCATAGTAGTACTAGGAACTTATTTGCCTTTACACTCTTATTCCCTCCTGAGTGTCCAGTGGAGTTTTCTAGAGGCTACCTGGCATGATGATATTGTCAATTCATGGCTAATGGAATATGTGTATGCTTGTACTCTAAAAATTTCTGTTTGCATTACTAATTCAGTGAATATTGGTAAATACTCGGCAAATATTGATAAATATTTCACATAAAGAAAATCTGGTTGAGATTTTCAATAATTTTTAAGATGATAAAAGGGCCCTAAGACCAAAAAGTTTGAGAACCACTGCTCTAGCAATATGCTGGCCTACAGTGAATTGTAGTGTGCTGATAAGAACAGCATATGGAAATGAATCAAAATTCTGAAAATTGCACTTGCAAATTTATTGTAGATTTTTAGTTTTGTAGTGTATTCCGAAATACATTTTTATCACACTGGAATAATGTTGGCAAAAGTCTACTTTCTGGAAAGCAATATTGATTGTGAACCAGGATGTTGTGCTTTGATAGGAGATTACAAACTATCTGATGATTATTAGTTCCAGTATCTGCCCAGGTATCAAAGTTAAATTGACTTCTCTATAAATATAAGACTTGTTCTTTGTAAAAAATAAAAACGTGTACACATTTTCTTTATTCAGGCTCTTAGAGAATTCAGTAATAGTAGAGAGAAGTTCCTTCTTCTTTTATTATACTAATTTCTGAACTAGTCTCTGAAATATATATAATGTCTATTTCTTCATGCAACAGAGAAAACTTAACAATTCTCGAAGTTTTCTTTCATTTGGAAAAGTATAATCCCTTTTTGAGGTCATATCCACTTTAACCACCTCCCTCACATTCTACAATTATGCACATTTTCAAGAAAATCATCCTGTCCTTGTGTTCTGATGTTTTCTTACATGTAGTAACAAGAATGAATATGTGAAAAAAGTCTCTTGTAGGATGAACCTCTATGCTTCCTAATAATCCAGATTTTAAATTTATAGTTTTTCTTATGTAATTTCTTCTCTCACTAAGGCATACACAAAAAGAAGTGCTAAGAAAAATTTCTACTTATTTCTACTTTCTAAAAATACCATGCATACATTCATCTTGGCTAATCTTTCTGTATGTGGTTTCAAACAGATTACTTTATAACATTTTGACTGGAATAAAAATCCTTCACGAATTTTCACTGATATTAAACTCATATGAGACATAAAATGCTTACAAAGGAGTGTCTGTTTCTTTTCAAAGCGATGCGTTACCAAACTCATTAAAAGATGATATGATGGGATTTGACAAAAATAACAAATAATTAGAAAACTTAAATGTCGATACTTTTCGGGATTTGGGGAAGTCATCAAAAAAACTGTGTATTGATGCTAGCACAAAAGTAAAAAAAAAAAAATTAATTTCCTCTGCTACTATCATTATCATGGAAATATCTAAGGTAAACATTTTTTTTTTTTTTAAATCTGATCACAAAATCACGTTGAGCTAAGTTGTCTTGTAGAGTGTGAACCTTCCAGAACTACACCTAATTCTCAAGCTCATTGCCGTGATACTCTCTTTCACGCACAGCTGCCCTTTCGGGCTCTATCCAACCCCATATAGACACCCTGTTGTTTCTCACATTTTCTTGTAATTTGAAGAGATAAATGGTGCCAGCTGTCTCCTGTTTAACTCAAGGCAAGATGATATTCAGCTCTTCAGGAAGTTGGTACACACCTCAGAAAACTTGCCAGGAGAGATGAGGAGTGATGGGTGTGTGCATTTAATTTGGGAGGAAGTGCAGAGGAAGAAATACCTGAATCGAGTTGCTGAAGTAACATTCTTTGGGGCTTTAATAGCCAGATTAGCAATAATAGTCCTAAATTGTGAGTGAAGCCTATGGAGACGGATGGGATTTCAATACGCAAATGTGAAAAAAAACAAGTACCTGGCGTTATTTGGGAAATTTTTTACATAAATGTACTGGATTAAGTCACTCATTTTCTCAGCTGGACAGATCAACTGGGGAAAGAAGGGGAGAGGCAGAGTGCTATAATTACAGTAAATCTTTAAAATGCTCTTCTTATAGGAAAATTTATGTTGAAATAAATAAGGATACGCATAGCTGAATATCAACAGACAATAGCTGACACTTCTTGGGTGCTTAATACGTGCCAAGCACTCTTCTCAGGGGTTTTTGGGAGGTAACTGATTCAAATCTCACAAATACCAATGCCAAGAGTAACTATCCTTCTCCCCACTTCACAAATGCAATGAAGAAATTGAGGAAGAAAAGGTTTCCAGAGAGCACAGACAACAAGTGGTAGTGCTGGGATTTGAACCCAGAAAGTCTTAGATACTTCCTACTGTCTCAAGACCAGGTATAATACCAAGATAAAATTTCTTTTACAATTCTCTCATGATATGTTTTATATTTTATAATTCCATATGTTTGAATGCTCACTACTTTTAAGTATTTTTCATTGTTTACATTTTCATCATTTTGTCCCCTTCCTTCCTATAGAGAACAAATGAAGAGAACAAGCTCTGTAACAAAGTCCCCAGAAAACTGAAAGGAATTTGTACATAATTAGAGTCAAGAATCCATCTTTGTAGTGATTAGGTCACAGCTTAGCAATCAATACATAAAACAAGGGTTCCACAGTGTCGTCATTCACATGTGTTTTTAAAATTAACATTTAAAAAGTTAAGTTGAGGGACACCTGGGTGTCTTAGTGGGTGAAGCAGCTGCCTTGGGCTCAGGATATGATCCCAGGACACTGGGATCAAGCCCCACATCAGGCTCCCCACTCAGCAGGGAGTCTGTTTCTCCTTCCCTCTCTGCCCTTCCACCCACTTGTGTGCACTCTCTCTCTCTCTGTCCCAAATAAATAAATAAAATCTTTAAAAAAATTTAAAAAGGTAAAGTTGACTCTATTTATAATTATAAAAATAGTGCCTATTTGTTGGAAAACTCATAAAAAATTACAGAAATGGGAGAGAAAGATCATTCCTAAAAATCCTATATACCATTTATCTGTCTCTACAAAGAAATGTCTAAGGATCAGAACCGGTCAAGAGTAGGGTGAGGAGTGAGCTTGATATTGTCAGAAGCAAAGCCTGAGAAGGTTACGTAGCCAATTTCACCGGTTATGTACAGTCTATGAGGTACTGGTAAACTGGATCTCAGGGTCAGAAGGTAGGGGAAGTGTTGCAGTGTTTGCTAATTTCCATGAGGTAAATATTCCCACCTTGGCTTGATTCCAAGCCATTACCATACCACAGAATGTGGAGTTTGGCTAGAGACACATACCAGTTCTTGAAAGCCAGTACAAGCCAGCCCCAGTACCACAATGACACAGTACTCTAAGATTCTTACTAATGCTACCAGTCTAGGACTCCTTTAGCCAAGGTACTATAGCTCACATCTCCCAGGTGAAATTACTTTCCTTATCTCCTTCCCAGAACCACTGTATTTGCCTCCCAATTGGTTCACCAATATAAACATGGTGTTCCTCCTACTTGTCCTTCACAAGGCACCTAAGGTGATCTTTTCAAGATACAATTTGGGAGGAAGAGCAAGATGGTGGAGGAGGAGCAAGATGGTGGAGGAGGAGCAAGATGGCGGAGGAGTAGGAGGCTGAGATAGTGTCAGATCTCAGAAGTTCAGCTAGATAGTTATCAAACCACTCTAAACACCTACAAACTTAGCAGGAGACAGAAGAGAAGAAGAGCAATTCTAGGAACAGAAAATCAACCACTTTCCAGAAGGTAGGACGTGCGGAAAAGTGAATCCAAAGCAACAGGAAGATAGACCGTGGGGGGGAGGGGCGGCTTCCGGCAAGTTGCAGAGCAGTGGAGGACAAAATCAGAACTTTTAGAAATCTGCTCCACTGAGGGTCATTGCTCCAGAGGCTAAGCGGGGGGTGGAGCCCTCGTGGGGACAGTGTGGTTTCAGGACCCATGGGGTCACAGAAAGACTGGGGGTGTCTGAGGGTGGCAGAGCTCCCAAGTATCAGAATGGGTAAGCCAACGGCAGAGACCGAGCCAAACAGTGGGCTACCATCTCGGGCTTACCTTGAACGGTGATCCGAGGCACAGTCAGGTCACTGCTCTTCGAGCAGGGACCCCACAAGGGGCAGATCCGGAGAGACCCCCTCCTTCCTCCTCTGGGAGGAGCGGCGCCGGAGCGCGCGACAGGAATCTGCTGGGTTTGGAGACTCCAAACGGGGCCATGCGCCAGAGATAGAAACGGTCAGTCGCAGGCTGGGTGAGCTCGGAGTGCGGCCGGAGACCAGGGAGATGGGAGGGATTGACTGCTTTTCTCTGAGGGAGCACTGAGGAGTGGGGCCCTGAGCTCTCGGCTCCTGTGGGCCAGAGTCTGGGAAGCTGCCATTTTCATTCCCCTCCTCCAAAGCTGTGCGGAAAGCGTTCAGGGAACAAAAGCTCCTGAGAGCACACCCAAGCCGATTACCTAGCGTGGCCCCTGGCAAGGGTGGTGCAATTCTGCCTCGGGCAAAGACATTTGAGAATCACTGCAACAGGCCCCTCCCCCAGAAGATCAGCAAGAATATCCAGCCAAGACCAAGATCATCGATCAATGAAAACTGTGGAACTCCTGAGTTAAGAAAAAGCAACACATAGAATTCATGGCTTTTTTCCCCATGATCCTTTAGTCTTTCAGAGTTAAATTTTTTAAATTTTATTTCTTATTGTATTTTTTTATTTTATTTTTCCTCTTTCCTATTCTAACGTTTTTTTAACTAGGATCTAATCAATACCTTTTTAAAAATCTTTTCTAATTTTCACTGTTACATACATATTTTATCTCCTCATTGTATTTAACCTTATTTTTTTGTATACATATAGGATTAGTTTGTTATTTTTTCTTTAAAATTTTGGGATACAATTTCTTCGAATAGATCAAAATATACCCTAAATCTAGCACATAGCTTGGATGTAGTCTCCAGCCTGATCACGTTTTTCTTCTTTTATTCTTTTTTTTTCTTCTCTTTTTTCAACCAACCTCTTATCAATCCCTTTTTTAGAATCTTTTTTAATTTTTATCTTTACACTCATATTACATCCATTCATAGTGTTTACCTTTATTTTTGTATATTTATAAGTTTTTCTTTCTTTAAAATTTTGGGAGGTAGTTTCTTCTAACACCAAAAACACCCAAAATCAGGTATGGGGCTCTGTTCTAATCACAAGTCTAATATATATATTTTTTCTTTTTTTCTTTTATTTCTTTTTTCTTTTTCTTTTTTTCTCCCCTCCTCCCTTTTTTCTTCAAACCCTGGTTTCGGCTCCCTTCTGATTTTTCGGGGGTCGTTGCTACCCTTTTAGTATTTTATTCTCTCATTCATCTATTCTTATCTTGATAAAATGACAAGGCAGAAAAACTCACCACAAAAAAAAGAACAAGAGGCAGTACCAATGGCTAGGGACCTAATCAATACAGACATTAGTAATATGTCAGAAATAGAGTTCAAAACGACAATTATCAAGGTGCTAGCTGGGCTCGAAAAAAGCATGGAAGATATCAGAGAATCCCGGTCTGCAGAAATAAAATCCCTTTCAGGAGAAATAAAAGAACTAAAATCTAACCAAGTTGAAATCAAAAAAGCTATTAATGAAGTACAATCAAAAATGGAGGCTCTTACTGCTAGGATAAATGAGACAGAAGAAAGAATTAGTGATATAGAAGACCAAATGACGGAGAATAAAGAAGCAGAGAAAAAGAGAGACAAACAAATACTGGACCATGAGGGGAGAATTCGAGAGAGAAGTGATACCATAAGACGCAACAATATTAGAATAATTGGGATCCCAGAAGAAGAAGAAAGAGAGAGAGGGGTGGAAAGTATATTAGAACAAATTATTGCAGAGAATTTCCCTAATTTGGTGAAGGGAACAAGCACCAAGATCCAGGAGGCACAGAGAACCCCCCTCAATATCAATTAAATTGTTCTACACCACGTCATCTAATAGTAAAACTTACAAGTCTCAGTGACAAAGAGAAAATCCTGAAAGCAGCTCGGGAAAAGAAGTCTGTAACACACAAAGGCAGAAATATTAGATTGACAGCAGACCTATCCACAGAGACCTGGCAGGCCAAAAAGGACTGGCATGACATATTCAGAGCACTCAATGAGAAAAATATGCAGCCAAGAATACTATATCCAGCTAGGCCATCATTGAAAATAGATGGAGAGATAAAAAGCTTCCAGGACAAACAAAAACTAAAAGAATTTGCAAACACCAAACCAGCCCTACAGGAAATATTGAAAGGGGTCCTCTAAGCAAAGAGAGAGCCTAAAAGGAACATAGACCAGAAAGGAACAGAGACAATATACAGTAA
>CM052892.1:63666101-63730614 GCA_028534135.1 Potos flavus
GCGATGAGTAGATTATGTTATCTAGGTGGGCCTGATATAATCATAATGGTCCATATAAGAAAGATGCAGGATAGTTCAGGGTCAGAGCAGAAGCAGAGATTGGAATAATGTACTTTGAAGATAGAGAAAGGGACACAAGCCAAGGAATGTAGGTGGCCCAAACATGCAAATACAAGGAAACAGATTCTCCCCTCAGAACCCCCCAGGGAGAACCAGACCTGATGATACCTTGACTTTAACCCAGTGAGACAGATTTCGGACTTCCAAGCTCCAGAACTATAAGAGAATAAATTTGTGTTGTCTTAAACCACTGTTCGTGATAATTTTTTATAGTAGCACTGGGAAGCTAATATAGTGTTCCTCCCTGTGAGGTAAAGACAGAACCCCTCTAAACAGCTTCTACCTATGCTCCCATATCAACTCATATCACACGATCCTTTTTCTTTCTGCCCTCGTCCCACTGTATTTCTTTCAGTCCACTGTATTTTCCAAGCCTTGGATGTCATAGAGCCTTTTCATATGCTGTTACTTCTGCCTTGAAAGCTCTTTCATCTAATATTTTTCTAGATAATTCCTAATCTACATCAATTCAAGCACCATTTCCTCAGAAAAACTTTTTCTCCACCAAGTGGATCAAATCTGCATACATACACATATAGATATACAGAAAGATAGATGATAGACACACATGGGTATATCTAGCCCTCACTATATTTATCACAATTGAAATTTTACATGTGTTTGTATGATTTTTTTTTTTTTTTTTTTTTTTTTTTAAATTAATTGCCTTCTCCTTCACTGGGTAGGGTTCATGCTAGGTCTTACTTACCTTCATATCCTAGGGGCCTGACAAATAAGAGACACTTAATAAATATGACTGAATATACCCTGTTCATTCTTCTCTAACAATTGTGATCAACACACTCTCTGTTCTGTCATTGTGCATCCAGCCAGTATTTACTAAGGGTCAACTGTACATAAAGCCCTGATCTCACATGCAATCTTCATGCAATGTCTTCAACAATAATAAAAATAAAGAAACAGTAATAACAGCTAATCTCTACTGAGAATTTACTGTGTGTCAAGCACCATTAGAAGTGCTTTAAGCGGGGCGCCTGGGTGGCTCAGTGGGTCAAAGCCTATGCCTTTGGCTCAGGTCATGGTCTCAGGGTCCTGGTATCGAGCCCTGCATCGGGCTCTCTGCTTGGCAGGGAGCCTGCTTCCTCCTCTCTCTCTGCCTGCCTCTCTGCCTACTTGTGATCTCTCTCTCTGTCAAATAAATAAATAAAATATTAAAAAAAAAAAAAAAAAAAGAAGTGCTTTAAGCATACAAGGTCATCTTACAAGATGAGTATATTATAATTACCATTTTCAGATCATGAAAAAAATGGCCTTAGGGCATTTATGTAACTTTCAGTAGACCATATGGCTAGAATTAGATTGAGTATGTACATGTGACTCACTAAACTTTTATTTCTTAGCACAGTATTATTGTTTGTCCTTTCAAGGCCCCATAATTGTTTATAAGAATTATTTGTATATTTATGCTTATTTATTAAAGTATTCTCTTATAACCCATTCTCATTCTGTCTTTCTTTTTTTCCTCAGCATTCTGTTTTTAAGAACTATCAATCTTGCTGGAACACAGCTCATTGATTCCATCTACTGCTGCATTTTATTCAAAAATATATATTTATTATAATCGTACAATGCCAAAGGGGGCTAATTCTTCTCCAATATTCATTCCTCCTTCCTTTAGTAATAGTGGACAGCTGAGAACCTGGCTGTCCAGTAGAAACCACATTCTCAGAGTCCCTTGAAGCTAGATGTGGCTATGTGACTTATGTTCCGAGTAATGACATATAAATGTTTGTAATATCTCAGACTTCTAGATTGTGCTTATGAATAGAGGTGGTAGACCCTCCACTTTTCCTTTTTTGTCTTTCCACTGGCTAGAGCCAGAGCAATCACTTTACACCACAAGGCAGAAGTAAGTGTTGGGATGGCAGAGAATCAAAATAGAAAGAATATTTGCCTGAGACACCGTGGAGTTGCCATATTAACTCTGGACAACTGAAATTCAGAGATTATGTACAGATACATATATTCTATCTTGTTTAAGCCACGATTATTTTGGCGTTTCTTAGCAGAACTGTATTAGTATTCAAACCAATACATGTATCCATTTCTCTGGTGAGAAACACTGAATTTGCTCTAAGTCCCCACCACTAGACTAACGATGCTGTATGAGTCTTCACACATTCCCCTTACAAATCTATCTGAGACTTTATCTAAGCCAGATACCCAAGAGTAGAGTTATGGGTCAGTTTATAAGAATACTTAATTTGACTAAAAATTGTCAGATTGCTTTGCAGAATGACATTTTGTTCTTAATTACTCCATGCTTTCTCCCTCCCTCTAGAACACTCCCTCAACTCTTTTTTCTCAGTGTACAACTTTAGTAATCCCAACCCCTACTTGGTTTAAAGAAAGTTATAATGAAAGAATATCTAATATGAATATGCTATTTATATAAGAGAACATATTCATTTCATAATCCTATATAGTTTTTCTCATAAACCTTGTTCTCATAAACCAATATCTCTTTGGCTGTCTTGGGTTGTTAGAAAATATGCCCAGTCTCCACCAAGAAGATTTTAGCATGATGAAGATTTATGGCCTGGGTCAGACTGAAGAACTGCCCCTGCCTTTGCTGCTAAGTGGACAGAGGAACTTAGACAAGTCCTTTCTCATTATTAGCTCTTATTTATCTCCCTTATTCATAAGAGAGGCAGACCCAGAATATCTCTAAGCACAGTAGCATGCATGCTTCACATTACAAAATGAAATGACTTAAGTGTTCACTAAATCCCAAACACTGTGCTAGGTGTGCTGGCTACACCAAGATGAATGTGATGTAGCCTCTCCCCTAAGGGCCTCATCATCCAGGGATCGATATAGTAAAATAAATTAGTGATTTAACACAGCACTGTGTCTGATGTCTCTTGTACTCCCTCACATTCCTTTCAGTCTCGCCTCTGATTCCAGCCATGGCACGGCAGATACTTCTGTGTGGACCTACTGGTGAAGCCACAGAATCTGTGGGTTACTGTGTTTCAGGGTAGTCCTTACCACAAATCTCGCACTGCAGAGAAGCCACTAAACAATCAGGTGGACAGGATGATTTGCCCTCTGGAGTCATCACACAATACTGTCTTAAAGTAAGGGGCTCATTTTATAGTAAGGAAGGTGAGCTATTGGGCATATGATCACAGGAGCCACTAGTCCTACTGTATATTACATGATCAGAAGGAGCTAACCTATAAGACAAGGATAATGAAGGTGCCAGCTTGAGGGATATAGTCTGCAGTGTTGGTTCTATCTTCCTGATACAGCAGAGCACAAGGCCAATAACCAATATCCAGCACTCCGGCCCCAAAGTCTAGACTACATGAATCCAGGAATCAAAGGGTAGAGGTTGCTTATCTGAATAATTCTTTGACTGACCCACTGAGAAATTACTCTTCCTATCTGCAAATCTTAAGATCTTCTCAATTAGTCACCATAGTTCCCAGGGAAGGAGTGTTTCCATCAAAAAACACAGCAACAATTCCACTGAACCTGGTCACATCAAGGAACTTATGTTGGTAGGTCAACCACCAAAACCAAAATAATAACAAAAGAACTTAATCTTGACACAGAATGACAGGAGGAGGGAGGGTTGCTCCTATAAAACAGGGGCTGACAGAAGCCCTGGGCTTCTGGGCTGTTTTTGTTTCCATTCCTGGTGGTGGTAATGAGCAAATGACTGCAACAAACATATCCAAACAATGGAAGGGCGACTAAAGGCTCAAACCCTTCAAAAATGAAGGTCTGGCTCACCCTACCAGGCAAACAACTCAGATCAGCTGAAGTGAATCTAAAATGGAGAGCTGAGAGATAGCTGAGTATCACTGACAGCCCTTGGACCATTTACACCTATAAAAACTGGAACTTATTCCGCCAATCTTTGTGTTAAGAATTTGTAGCGACTTGAGGAGGCTACCACCTAGAAGCCTTGATTTAAGGTAACATGTATGAGTATGGGCAGTATAAATTGAACTGTATCAAACACATGTCTATCCTGCCTCTTCACTTTGGCCTCACCTCTGCTTCCAGCCACGGCTCTATTGAACAGTTCCATGTGAATCTCAACCCACAATGCAATGACAGCATCTTGCTATTACTTGGTAACCAGGCATGTACAGCTTAGAATGGCAGAGAGCTATCTCAAATAATGGGGGTGCATCTTAAAGAATGGGGAGCATGAACTGATATATACCTACTTTTCCCTTTCAAAGCTTAAGTGGAAAACTTGAAAGACATTCTATAACTGTCTCGGAAAACATAGGCAAAATTGAGCCCTTGGTGTCCATTGTGGTCATCAACTTGTTTGTGTATAGTTCTATTGACTTTTCCTCCTCTGTCATACTCTCTTCATCCCCTCACTCTAAGTTCCCGGGATCATCTCTGGCACACAAGTTGTTGTTTCAGCCTGTGCTTTTGGAGAGAATGCAAGCTAAGTGATAAAAGTATATATAGTGAAGATCCCCAACTCCTTATTGCTATCTTGATAATTGTTTATTACCTATATGTCCCTACTAGAATGGAAATTTCCTGCTTGTGTTTAATGACTGTTTTCCTAGTGCCTAAAAGAGCGTCTATATATAGAAAGTGCCTAAAACATATTTGCTATATGAATTCTCACTGTGGAGATAACACTTAAGGATGTCTAGGTGGCATCCTAACCTAGGTGGTTAAGCATTCAACTCTTGAGTTCAGCTCAGGTCATGATCTCAGGGTTGTGAGACCTGAGCCCTGCATCGGACTCTGTGCTGCGTATGGAGCCTGCTTAAGATTCTCTCTCTTCCCCTCTCCCTCTGTCTTTCCCCTCCCCCCTCTCTAAAATAGTAGTGGTAATAATAATAATAATAATGGAAAGTAAATACCTCAATAGTTCATTGAGCAGATGAAGCCTCAGATAGCCTGGCATGCCAAAAGTATCATGAGTCTTTATCTTTCTAGATGTAGTCAAGGAAGTAGCTAGAGCCAGAGCAAGGGCTAGATGAATAAGGTCAAGAGGCTGCTCAGACATAAACTTATGGAACCACTGAAGATTACAGTAGCTCTTTAAAAAGTCTCTAGAACATGAGAAGTGATATGTAAGGGTTTAAGTAGAATAAAATAAATCCCATACATGTAAACTGTGAACTGATATTTGACCCATTTGGTGAACAATACAATTATTTCAAAAAGGCAAATTTGATTAGGCACTGCAATGAAAGGAACATTTTAATTAACTCTTAGTTTGCCTCATTCTATCGAGGCAAATAATTATTACGGCCTGAAAGTGTGCAAATAGTCAAAAGTGAGCTATTAATCTAATTACTTGATTTTTACAACAGCTCAACCCTACTAGCATTTAGGAAACCAAGTGGTATTTCAGATAAATTTGCACCGGGAAGCTAATTGGTTTACACTTAACCTCCTCAGGGGATGTTTCCTCCCCTTCAGGGGCTCGCCATCTCCAAGTTATCTTCAGAGATGCTAATGCGGAGGCTAGAGAGAAGAGGATGAACTCCTTGTTAATCTGATCATGAGGCAGGCCTCTGTACCTTGTGCGTGCAGCGTTACACAAACAGAACTCCAGCTGCAAATGGGTTCTGATCACTGGGCAAAGAGCTGGCTGCATCTGACTGAGCCCTGCTGGAAGGAGAAAGTCATGCTGGGAGAGAGTTTTCATGTCATTAGTGGCCTGGGTTATGACTCAGATGGAGGTGATCAAACAGATCTTTTTAGACTGTGTAATAGCCTCCAACATCTTGGCCTCATGCCTAAAGACTTTTTTTTTTTTTAAACAATAAATAGGATTTAACTCAACCATAAAGCTTCACACCAGTACTTCCCCAAGGCCATTCAGTGGTTATAAAAAGCTTCTGTAGGAAACCTCTGCTAATAAAAGTTGTGGAAAGTTCTGATTTTACAAATGGAAAGAGGCAATTCCTGTCTCTCCCCACATGGGAGGCTCATCATCTTTGAGTTCCACTTCAAGGCTCTGCCATTATGCTCTGTATTGAGACAAATTTCTTCCTCTTTGCTCCAAATCCTTTCATCACTGTTGTCTTACAATGAATGAACATTTTTTTCTCCTTATGACTTTTTTTATACCCAGCTCCTGTACACCTTTCCAGCCTTGCGTCTACCCACCCTGCTTGAGATCATTCCTTACCCCATCCCTCCAGCAATTTGAACCTACTTGAAGGCTGTCTAAACTTGACGTGGCACCATCCTTCTCACTTCTGTACCTTTGCACATAATGCCTCATCTTCCTGGAACGTTCTTCCTTGTACTCCCTCATCCCCCTCACTGAGCTCATTTCTATTTCTCACTTAGACTCAGGAACATGAGTCAGTTAGCAAAATCTTCCCAACTGCTACCTGAGTTCTGAAAGGTGAGTCTGGGTGTTCAGGTTTCTCACCTGCCAAGGTATTAACTCACTCTCAGAACAAAAGGGTGAATTCTTTTCCAGGCAGAACATGTCCTCTTTTTAACTAATGACAAATGCAATTGTGCAAATCAAAAAGTTTAGAAATAAATGAGCATCTGCTCTTCCACCACATATTCTAAACACCTGAACAACTATTTTCTTTTCCGTTGGCTCCTAGACAGACACATCACCAAGGCTGATATTCAGCAGGCATGCACCAATACTGCACTACTCCATACCAGTCGGTAAAAGCAGCTATCCTCACCCTGACTGTCATCCACCAGTCATTCCCTTGGCTGCCCTGGCATCTCACCTTGGATACTCACAAGAACTCTCTTGCAGGGTGCCTGGGTGGCTCAGCGGGTTAAGCCTCTGCCTTCGGCTCAGGTCATGATCTCAGGGTCCTGGGATCAAGCCCCGCATTGAGCTCTCTGCTCAGCAGGGAGCCCGCTTCCCCCTCTTTCTGCCTGTCTCTCTGCCTACTTGTGATCTCTCTCTCTCTGTCAAATAAATAAATAAAATCTAAAAAAAAAAAAAAAAAAAAAGAACTCTCTTGCAACTAAAGGGGTAAAGCCTGGCCCCACAGGGGGCCTCCAGAACCCAACCTGCCCCTGCAGGGGTCCATTCTAACTGGTTGGTGCCGCGCTCCCTGTTGAAATATTTCAAGTGTTACTCCTGCAGATCACCAAATTGGCTCAAGTTCAAAAGAGTCAATTGCAGATATACTCTGTTGACAGGTATAATAACAATGCACAATGAGATAAGCCTGAATGTGAATAAAAATCAAGTTTGCAATTAGGAAAATATTCAATATGGCACTCTGTCATGAATCAAAGGGATCCAAAAGTTATATTCTTGCAGCTAGGATTTGAAAAATGAGTATTTCAGATTCCACATCTAAAATGATTTAATTGAAATTATCAAAGAGGATAAATAACTTTCTTCATCAGAAACTTACTGCAGCAGTTCATGTGTGTAGGTGTTAAAGCACATTTTGATTTCATATTTAACAACTTGTCAAATGTATATTGGGCTTTTGCGAATTTATATGCATCTGGCATATTCAGGAACTAATAATTACTGGGAATTTACAATTGGAGCAGTCCATCATGGATCTTATTGGCATAATTAAGGATAGCGATGAAAAACAGGAGGGGTGGAGGCAAGACGAGATACACAAAGATTGTAAAGACGATGTCAAGCCATACAATAATGCTTCCAACTGTTGGAGAAGTTTAATAGATAATGTTGCTTCCATTGTTGTATTTGTGAGAAATAAAAAGAAATTAAGTAACAAAAATACCAGAAATGAATAAAATGCAACCACAACACATACACAGAGATAAATAAGTCAATAAACAAATGTTCTAGGGGCCCATATTTATTTATTTATGAAGTTTTTGTTTTAATTCCAGTTAGTTAGCATAGTGTTGTATTAGTTTCAGGTGTACAATATTTAACACTTCCATATATCACTGGGTGCTCATCACAAGTACATTCCTCAATCCCCAACACCTATTTAACCCCCACGCTCCCCACTGAAACTTCTCTCTGCTGTCAGTTTTTCTCTATAGGTAAGAGTCTGTTTCTTGGTTTGCCTCTCTCTCTCTCCTTTTTTTCCCTTTGCTTATTTGTTTTGTTTCTTAAATTCCACATATAAGTGAATTCATGGTATTTGTCTTTCTCTGACTATTGGACTTAGCATAATGCTCTCTAGCTCCATCCATGTCATTGCAAATGGCAAGATTTCATTCTTTTTATGGCTGAGTAATATTCCATATTCCACTTCTTCTTTAATGGACACTTGGGCTCCTTCCATTGTTTGTCTATTGTAAATAATGCTGCTATAAGCATTGGGGTGCATGCATCTCTTTGAATTAGTATTTTTTTATTCTTTGGGTAAATACCCAGTAGTGCAATTTCTGGATTAATGGGTAGTTCTATTTTTAACTTTTTGAGGAACTTCCATACTGTTTTCCAGAGTGGCTGTACCAGTTTGCACTCCCATTGACAGTGCAAGAGAGTTCCCCTTTCTCCACATCCTCGCCAATGCCTCTTGTTTCTTGTGTTGTTGCTTTTAGCCCTTCTGACAGGTGTGGAATGACATCTCATTGTAGTTTTGACTTGTATTTCCCTGATGACCGGTGATGTTGATTTTCATGTATCCATTGGCCATCTGTATGTCCTCGCTCTGGAGAAATGTCTATTCATGTCTTCTGCCCATTCTTAATTGGATTATTCATATTTGAGGTGTTGAGTTTGATCAGTTCCTTATAGATTTTGGATATGAACCCTTTATCAGATATATCATTTGCAAATATCTTCTCCCATTCCATAGGTTTCCTTTTAGTTTTTGTTGACTGTTTCCTTCATTGTGCAGGAGCTTTTTATTTTCATGAAGTCCCAATAGTTTAGTTTTGCTTTTGTTTCCCTTGCCTCAGGAGACATATTTGCTATGGCAATTGTCAAAGAAGTTACTGACATGAAACCATAAAAATCCTAGAGGATCCACATGTATTTAAATGGAATCTACCCTGGCACCAGTAGGAGAGCATCACGTAGTATGTGAAAAGAATTATCTCAGAATACTATTTTTTAGAGTGGAACTTCAGGAAAAGGATGTAAATGGACCAGTGAAGAGAAGGTGTGACTTTCAGAGCCCAAGTGGATATATGGATTCTAGGAAGACTTACTGAGGTCCTACTTTGTACCAAGCATTCTCTCTCACACTGATGGATACAAAGAGGCATGCAGCATGATCCTGTCCTTAAAGAGTCCACAATTCAGTAATGCAAAGATACACAAATGCTTATCATCTGGTTCAGGCTGTAATGAGTGAGGCAACAGAGAGCTATGAAGACACACAGAAGTGGGTCATTAATTTGGGTAGAGAAACCCTAGGCAAAGGGGCTATTCTGAGTTTAGATAGGGACATATGAGAAGGCTCCCTGCTAAGCAGAATAGTCAACGTGTGATTCAGAGATGTAAAATCATTTATTTGGAGTGATGATGAACTAACCAGTCACGTATAGGATCTACACAAACCAGGGAAGGCTTAAAGAAGGCTTCTCTCTCTCTTTTTTTTTTTTTTTAATACCACAAGAAAAAATTCAAGATGAATTTCAGAGTATTTCTACAATATATGAGAGTAAAGTGCTACCCAGAGACCAAGTAGCCTCTACAGCAGCAGCATGAGCCTGGTACCCACCTTCAGAGCAGCCCCATTTGTGCCTCCCAGTGGGAACTGGTGCCCATGGCAGTGTTGGCTGGACAAGCAAAGAGTAGGATAAGGAGAGAAAGGGTGGAATTGAAGCCTCTTAATACGGAAAATCAGGATGGGAGAAGGAAACTGGAGGATTTGAGAAGCAGCCAGGCTCTGGCACCAGAGAGTATAGACTATATACTTACTGGCTAACACAGGAGCCACTAACCGCATGTGGCTACTTAGATGTAAATGTAAATCAATTAAAGTGGAATGAAATTACAAAGTCTTTTCCTCAGTCCACTAACCACATTCTAAATACTCGATGGCCCCAGCGACGAGTGGCTACTGTACTAATGGGTGCAGATACAGAACACTGTCGTGATCGCAAAAGGTTCTATGGAACAATACTGGCTTAATGTTATGAGTAAAAAGAGAAGAGAGTGTTGATGAAGAGATAAGCAATGGTACAAATGAACACAAAACAAAATCTAGAAAGACATCTTGAAAAAAGGATCAAGATAGTTAGATCTTGAGGAGGGCCAGGACACTGACTAAGGACCTTTTTCTCTTCTCATATAGTTACATTGTCAAAGGAGAGATGAGATGAAGACTAATTAGAGAATCAGTAGCACATGCCATTCCCGGCCACACAGATCCAGTGCCATAACAGAGAATGGACAAATGACACAAGCAGGTAGGAATGCAGCTCTCCTCATTCTCTCCCTGCTCTACACAACCTCTGCTCTGTTTCCTAGCTGTGTGGTCTCAGCTAGATTAAACTCTCAGAGTTCACTTTGTCACTTATAAACTTGTGCTAATAACCACACTCCAAGCAATGGTTTAATAATCAAATGAGTGAACACCAGTGGAAGTTCATTAGAACCTGCACAGTTCTTTGTAAAAGTTATTATAACTACTCACTCTGACATACTTCAGGGATCCTTTGGCATCTTTATTAACTTTAGTCTGTCTTGTAGATTATAAAGGAATTTGAGGGCTCTAAAATACATTAAAAGTGACACAGCCCTACGCAAAATTATGATTTTTACTTTTTCTGACATTTCAATTTTTTTTAACGTCTTCTAAGCATTTCTCTCTCACTAGATTGTAAAGCGTTTGAGTGCAAAAACTCTAAGACAGCGCTTCATTTCTGATAAAGCCAGGTCAGCAATTTGCAGGTTATTCATTAAAATTATTTAGTGATCCACTAAGTCAAACATTTCTGGGGTACTACAGATTGGAGTCCTCAGGAAGCAACCCTGAGATAGAGATGAGCATGCAGGATATTTATTAGAAAGTTCTTGCGGGATGCGCACCTGTAGAAGGAAGTACGATTTAACAAAGGATAAAGCTGAGGAGCATACAGTTGTAGGTGACTTATCAGCAAACCCAAGAGAGCTGGAATAATTCTTCAGATTTGGGGTTAGGGGGCCTTTATGCCTCTGTGTTGATCAGTGTTTGGCTGTAGGCTCTCCCTTAATGAGGTGTGACTTCAGGTGAAGCAGGGCTTTGCAATCAAGGCAGTGCCCAGAGAGGGCCGTCAGCTAATGACCAACTTCTGGCAGCCCTCCCAACTAATGGGCAGAATAGTCCTTCATTCCTGAGGGGGATGTGGGTAGTTCACAGTGGCATTCCCTCCATGGGAAGAGCAGAATGGGAGGAATACATAAAGAAGAAAGAGAAACTGCATTCAGAGACTTTGGAGGAAAATCAGCAGGAACAATTGTTGGGGATGCCCAGGAAGGTGAAGGTGTTAACAGTGAGTGGCCAAAGGCATGAAATCAAACAGAGGTAATAAGGCAAAGACTGGAAACTGCCAATTAATTTGACATTACTTGTGGACTTAAGCAAAAGTAGATGCAATAGAAAGGAGAGAAGTGAAACTAAATGGTATCAGAGAGAGGAGAAGATGCAAGATGCCTAATTTGATTGGAGGGGCAGAGGGAGAGGGAGAGAGAATCTTAAGCAAGCTCCATGCCCAGCACAAAGCCTAACGCAGGGCTCGATCTTGTGACCCTAAGATCATGACCTGAGCTGAAATCAAGAGTCAGATGCTCAACTGACTGAACCATCCACCCAGACAACCCTAGATGCTTAATTTTTCAATGAGATGAACTGTGAGAGGAGAGCAATGGGATGGCAATTAGAGGCATACATACGTTTAAAGGAGGTTTCATTTTATTGTTGTGTAGGAAAGCATCTTTCCTTGGCTACAGGAAAGAGCCATTCGCAAGAGAATAGATAAAGGTAAGGTATGGCAGCTGGGGGTAGAGTGTGGGGAAGAGCAAAATTGATGGAACAAGGGGCACAACCTAGGAAGACACAGAATTCAAATAAAAGATCAGCCTCACACTCTTACATAGGATCCAATAAGACAAGATGAATGTAGAGAGAGAGCAATCTGTAGGGGCTATGGCAGGTAAGGAAATTGCGGGTGGTCCCTTCCTGATTTCTGTATTCTCTGAGAATAAGGACGTGGGATTATCAACTCCAAGAGACTATGAACTGGTGGAGTTGACTGATTAACTGGTTGAACACAAGCAGGATACACTTTGTTTTTTTAAACAAAGCTTCATTCAACCAACCCGATGTTTAGATTCTTATTATGGTTTATTCTGGAAGGTCAGCTATTCACCAAGAGAAATAATGTAGCTCAGAGAGTCCGAGAAAAGAGGACAGCAGGCCAAATGGGTTTCTCTAGGGTAGGCAAACAGAAAACTGCCTCTGAATTTCTTTTTGCCTGAGGACTGCCATCACTTGTCAAAATGGGGGAAATGCATGGGCCAACACTGCTCACATCCATTATTTTGTCCATATAAATATAACCAACAATTTATTTGCATAGGGCCTCCCAATGTGATAAATGATGATAAATGATACCTTTCCAGAAAAGGACTAAAAGCAGACTCTAGATCCCTTTCAGGAATCTCCTAAATCCTAAATGTGCCTGTAGTTTATCAGGTCTTTCCAGTTCCCCACTAACTCACATCTAACCCATTCTCAAAATTATAAGAAATTGCTTCATTCTCCATTTAAAGAGGGAAGGAAAGGGAGGAGGGAAGAAAGGAAGGAAGACAAGACATAATTCCAGATAACAGAAAACTGCGAATTAGCATTAACACGTCCCTCCCTCCATTCCATTTTTGTACACTCCCCCCATCGCTGCCCCTCATCTCGCCACACCTGCCCCTGCAGCCACCAACACACAGTCTTAACATTGTACCTTTAAGGAGATGTATTTTTACAACTCCTGGCAACAGATCATTTCTACGCCTTCCCTTTTCAGTCATTTAAAATCCTTAGATTTTCCCCCATTTTTCTGAAGGTATTAAAGTAATAGACTGAACAGTAAAATGAGTAAAGATGTCAAAACATTTTTTAAAGTTAAAATTTCAGACCTTTCCATATTGTATTAATAGATGACTTGAAGTATCACTTTGAAATTTGCCCAGAATTTTAAATAACAATGAATGATTCTTTTAAAAAAATGTGACAAATGGAAAAGATAAAATAATTCTTAATTGTTATTCACAATTATTCTTTCTTTCTACCACCCAAAGACAAGTTACTTAAAATATAACTGCGGACTTTAAAACACTGATATTTAATTCAAGAATTTACCTAATATATATAATGTTGAATGCTTTTTTTCAAGAAATCAATGTTGGTTATTTTATTTTTAACCAAGTGCATATACTTCAGATATCCTTATGACAGACATTTGTTCCCACATAGATAAATCTGCCTATTCTCTGTCACTGACATACTGTCACTGACAGCAGAAAACAGGCAAGGAAATATAAAAACCACTCTTAAGAGATTCTGTTGCTTTTTGACTTGGAAGGTACTATTGGTCTTTTTAGTATAAGCCTAATGCCTGTATTTTCAGACTCAAGCAATCTCTTGGGAGGAACTTTCTTCTGACTGAAAACAAAAATGAAATCTGCTCTTGCTACTTAATCCTATTATTTACTGTATAGCTCAAAACCATGGGTCACCATGAATCACTTCCATTTCAATTTTTTAACTTCTACGGTAATTCATGTTATGAATGCTTTGGGACAGGTCTGAAAAGTTTGATGGTGATGCTACAGAACCACTCCATGGCAGGTACATTAACTGTAGCAGCAGGGACAGAGAGGAAGAATGATCAGAGAGTTTCCAAAATCCGGGGAAGCCAATTAAATGAACATAACGACCATCTGCATTTTTTAACCCTTGGATTAGGAGAAACATCTTAAGAACTATAGTTCTGGGGCACCTGGGTGGCTCAGTCAGTTAGACGGCTGCCTTCGGCTCAGGTCATGATCCCAGGGTCCTGAGATCAAGCCCTGCCTTGGGCTCTCTGCTCAGCAGAGAGCCTGCTTCTCCCTCACCCTCTGTCTACCACTCTGCCTACAACTCTGTCACCCTCTGTCTACCACTCTGCTCTCTCTCTGTGTCAAATAAATACATAAAATATTTTTTAAAAATTTTAATAAAACAACTATAGTCTTATTCTTCATAATTTTGAAGGATTTTTTGCAGAAATTCTGAACAAGGCCATGTTATGGACTGAATGTTTGTGCCCTGCAGGAATTCATATGATGAAGTCTTAACCCTAAGAAGATGGTTATTGGGAGGTAAGTAGGTCTACCTCCAGAATTGTGAGAAATAAATGTCTGTTATTTTAAGCCACCCAGTCTATGGTATTTAGTTATAGCAGCCTAGGACAGGCCATCACTCACCAAAAACAAAATCTCATTATGTTAATATATAATAAAAGTCTTTGTGGTGTATATATAGTGACATCTTCAGTGATATCAGATCTCATATTTTTCCTGTCTCTGGTTTTCTTTCTGCTAGGTTGTCACTGGTGCTATTTCTTTACCTATAAACATGTTTCATTCACTTCCACATGATCTAATCCTATTCACCATTAAAGTCCAACTAAAAAACCTTCTCCTCCAAAGAATCTTTCCTTCTCTATATTTGTCTAGCAAATTATCTGTGCCTCTCACATTATAATCGTTCATAATGCATTTCTTAAGTGGCAACAAGGATGTGGTAGGTAGTCTCTAAGATGGCTCCCAGGATCCCCACTTCCTAGAACTCATGATTGAGGGCTGTACATTGTGACTTGCTTCCAACAAATAAAATAAGGCAAAAATGAGGGTGTCACTTCTGAGATTAGATTAAAAAAGAATCTGGCTTTCATCTTGCTCACTTCTCTTGGCTCCGGCTTCTGAGGGGAGCCAGCTGCCATGTTGTGAGCTGCTCATGGAGACACCCATGAGCCAAGGAACTCCGTCCAATAACCTGTGAGGAACTGAATCCTGCCAATAAAACGTAAGCTGCATTAGATCCCTGACTCACAAAAATTGTGAGATAATAAATATTTGTCCTTTCAAACTATTAGATTTTGGAGTAATTTGTTATGCAGCAATAGGCAAGTAAAGCATAGAGCTAAGCACACTAATATGAAATTATCACATCTTTTTTAGTATTGTCATTTTTTTATGCACATATCTTTTGCTTGCTACTGGATTATAAGCATCTGGAAAACAGGATTCTTCTTTGATGGAATAAAGAGTACATGCATGAGAGTTCACAATGCTCACAAAATGCCCTCCTTCGCCCAGACCAACAAAGTAAACTTTGAAGTTGCCAGCACAATTTTCTCCCTTCTCATTTCCTTCTCCAACCACCACTTTTCCACCTGCACCATACAGAAAGTGTCTACTCTACCAGCGACAGTCTAAGATTTTGTAATGCTACACCAAGGGAGGACCCAGCGGGAGAGACCTGTGAGCCTGGAGAAGGAAGGGAAAGACTTACAAAATGTACAGGGTTGGGAGGAAGAGGAGCAAGGTGAGAATGTAAGCCCATGAGCTGGGAACAGAAAGGGACAGTGTTACTGGTAATTGGCAAGGAAAAGATGTTTAAAAAGAACAAAGAGAATATAATAAAATGGTAACAATAACGACCATGGCCTACACTGTCATCCTACAACCCAACAATGGACCTTGTTCAATAGCTTTTCTCAGTCATTCATCCAATTCACAGATATTTATTCAATGCACTCTGCCTCCATGGAGGTGACATTCTGGTGGAGGAGACCGAGACAAATCAATAAAGTATTAATGATACAGTCATACAGCCACATCTAATTAATTCTTTTTTATCCTTTGCTGCAACCAACATACTGCTTTTACATAATAAAAGATAATGTTCATTGGATAAATAAATGAGAACCTATATTTGCATATTTTAGTAGTACCCTTTATTTATTATTATATAAGGAGTCTCATGATTTGTCTATTAGTTTGCCAAGGTTGCCATAATAAAGTACCACAAACTGGGTAACTTAATCAATGGAAATTTATTTTCATAGTTCTGAAGGCTAGAAGTCTGAAATCAAGGTGTTGGAAGAATTTTCTTTCCTGGCTTACAGATGGCCATCTTCATCCCATATCTTCACATGGCCTTCCTTCTGAATGTATATGTGTCCTAACTTCCTCTTGTTACAAGGGTATCAGGTATTTAGATTAGGGCCTAATGATCTGATTCTAAATTAATTATATTTTTAAAAATTCTAGTATAGTTGACATATAGTGCTATATTAGTTTCAGGTATATAATATAGTGATTCAACACTTCCATATATCACCCAGGGATCATCACAACAAGTGCCCTGTTTAAACCCTATCACCTATTGCTAATGGTTCAACTTAGACTCTGGGATCAGACAGTCCATTTCAGGACTGACTCCATAAGTTCTTGGCTGTTTAATCTTAGGCAGGACAGTTAAGCTCTTTGTGCCTTAGTTTCCTCATCGGTAAATTGGGTAACAATAAAGTTTTATGAAAAGTAAATGAATTAATCACTAAAAGTTGTCAGAAAAGTCACTGACAAAGAATCCAATACGAGTTAGCTTTTGATTATTTTATTTTACCGATGGAAAATTGAGAAGTCAAAAGTAAAATGACCTGCCCAAACATAAATGCAATTAGTGAAATGACAAAGAAAACTCGGGTGTCCCAACCCTAAGGGAACTACTCTTTTTCTTCACCACGTCACATTAGTCATGGTTTTCTGCCAAGAAATACAGATTTACTTCTGCATACCTCCTAATGAGAGGCTGAGGGTTACATTTTGTTTTTCATCTCATTGAAATCAGCTTAAGGGATATGGCTGTTAGTCTTTACTCCCTCCAGTAAACTACTAAATCTATCAGAATCTACCCCTGCCTTCTTTTCTTCCTTCTGTTGTACATTTATTGAGTACCAGATGTGTGACATGATATAGGCTCGGTGCTATAGATCCAGGTAAGACACTGTCCTTGCCTTTAAGGGACTTAGAGGATAATGAGAAAGAGGGCATATGAGTACATAATCAGTACTGGGCGATGAGAATGATGAGCAAGCCACAAGAAGGAGGAAGAGATGATGCTGAGTCAGATTTGGGGGCAAAGATGTTACCAACAGGGCCATATTATGACTTATGTATGTCCTAGGCACTTTTGCCTTCATTGCTCTCTTCCTCCATGCATACACAAAATGATAACTTATGACTGTGTGTATAAATAATATATTAAGATATTTTCTTTGACCGGTAAGTTCACAGTTTTCTTATGATTTTAAAAGAAATTAAAACATTTTCATGAGTCCCTAAAAGTATTGTGGGTCCTGTAACACTGTGTCTACTGCTGATAAGTTGGTCCTGGCTACCTAAAGGAATGACTCTGGACCTGAATTTTGAGGGACAAAATTATCTAGAGCAGTGCTTCTCAAACTTTATAGAACATGAACATCATCAAGAGTCTTGTTAAACGTCAGATTCAGATTCAGTTATTTAGGGTAGAGTCCAAGATTCTGAATACCTTGAAGTTCCCAGGTGATGCTACTGCTGTAGGGATCAAGCTTTAAATAGTAAGAATTTAGAGCTTTGTTGTCCAATAGCCACTAGCCATGTGAGGCTATTTACATTTTAATTTGAATTAGTTAAAGTTGAAAATTCTATTCTTCAGTTGCACTAACCACATTTCAAGTGCTCAATAGGCATGTGTGGCTATTGGCTTCCTTATTCTACAGTGTAGATATAGAACATTTCTGTAATTTCAGCAAGTTGTATTGGACAAAAGGGAGAAGGCGAGGAGGAAATAGAATTCTGGTACAGACGTGCATGGAGAGGCCAGGTAGGATGAGCCACATGATTGAAGGGTATCAAGCCAATATAGGCATGTGTTTTCTTGAAGTAAAGCAACATCACAGGCTTAAACAGAACAGCATCATCTCAGTTCAATCTATTTCTCTACTTCTATTTGAAATACTATCACAGATGTTTTTGTGGTTACTGCTAATAAACATTAAATCTTAGAATTAGATTGCCCATATATGTACCCTCAGATGCCCTCCAGATGGAGGTTTAATCAAACTAAACCGCTAGACGGCAAGCTTCTGTTCAAAGTAACATGGATTGAGAGCAGAGACAGATGAAACCAACAGTGACCTGTGTGTGTATGTGCATGGGTGTTTGTGTGTGTTTAAAGAGTGATGGTTTCCTCTTTTGAATTCAGTTTTAGGAAAACTAAATGTCCTTTCCAAGGGAAGTGAAATGAATGGTCCCTGTCATCAGTCCATGTGACTTTTCTTACTCGCTTCCCACATTTGTCCCACAGATGTGCTGTGCTGATGAAGGATTTTTCACTTGGTGACTCATTAATTACAACTCCTATTCTTTCTCAAGCTTATAAAGGGAATTGGAACCTAAGAGGAAAGTGCCTTTGATGTAGTCAACATGACAGAACATATCCAGAGCATTTATCCCACTGATTGTTCATGCTCTAGACCTAACCATGCAGAAATTTCAGTCCACAACTCCTGGGAAGCACATCGAACAACAAAACTAATCCTTAAGGGTTGCTAGGGCCTCAGAATAGGTTGGACATCTCCCTGTGCTGCTAATTGTCTTTGTGTTAAACCTCCTACAATGATGAGGTGTTAATTTCATTTTTCTCATATGGCTCATTAAATCCAGCACAAATAATGAAACCCAAAGGCTTTGTGTTTTACATAGTGTCAAGTGAATCTGATCACTTTACAGTCCACCAACTTTAAATATTTCCAGTCAGGTCTGGTCCTGCCGGGGGAAAAAAAAATTAAAAACTCTAAAGGAATATGATAGCACACTTTGGCTGCAGGACACGTGTGAACACAAAGAACACACTCTCTTCTTCTAGCTTAAAGTGCATCTGGCTGGGAACTTCTGCTGCAGCCTTTCCAATTTATCACTAAAATACCTATGAGGCAACAGAACAAGATGAAAATTCACACCTTCCAAAAATAAAGACTGATAGAAAACCTATTACTTAAGTCTAGAATTTCCAATTGCTACTCAGCTCTAGGTGCTGAATTAAGAAAAATATACTTGTAGCTTTGCATGCAGTGTTTTATGAAACAGAAAATAAATAGGGTAGGAAGTTATTTCACCTCTCCTCAATGTCTGCTCAGTGCCAAAAAAACAAAACCAGGTAGATATCCCTTCACTTTTAGAAGCAGAGAGAATTCTGCCATCCACCATTAATCTTTCAACATCCATTCCAGGACTGAAATTATACAAAATAATAGAGAATATGAGTTAATGGCTGGGGGAATACTGCAAGCTAAGAAATTACATTAGCAGTTATTTTGTCTTCAAGTGTTGGGTATTGCAAATGCAAAAATATGTATATTTCTTTGCATTTTACGTTTGGAGGGTTACAGAGCCAGATACGAGGATAAGAGAAAAATCTTCCCTCATCCCAGTGGTATTTAACAAGGTGAATATCTAATAGACACGGACAACTGGGATGTAAGTTCTACATAGATACCATTATTTAAGACAATACTAAAAAGAGGACGTGCCCTGAACCAAACTGGAAATTATGTCCCATACATAGGAACAAAAGTAATTAATAGAAACTCTCTCTAAAAAAGCCCAAACACTGGCTATTAGAAAAATACTTTAAAGCAACTGTAATAAGTATGATGAAGAGAACAAAAGAAAAACCAAGAAAATATGTCTCACCAAGTAGAGAATATCAATAAAAGGATAGAAATTTAAAAAGTAGAAAAACAGAAATTTTGTAGTTGATACCTACAATAATTGAAATGGAAAATTCACTAAAGCTGCTTAGTGGTAGATTTGAGAAGACAGAAGAAAGAATTAGTGAACTTGAGTTCACTAGTCTCCGTAGTTCACTACAGTCTCTACTGAGACTATCTAGTCAGAGGAACAAAGAGATCAAAAAATGAAGAAAATGAAGAGAGAGAGAGAGAGGAATGGAGAGGTAGTGGGAGGAAAGGGGGATAAAGAGAGAGAAAGAATCTACTTGAAGTCAGAATGGCCAAAACATCTCAAATTTGATGAAAAACTTTCATCTACACATCCAAGAAACTCTACAAACTCCAAGTAGGATAAACTTAATGAGATCCACACCAAGACACATCATTATTAAACTGTCAAAAACTAAACATAAAGAAAGAAGCTGAAAGCAGCAAGAGAGAAGCACCTTGTTAGACACAAGAGATCATCAATAAGACTGACAGCTGATTTTACATCAAAAGCCATTAAGGACAAAAGCCAGTTGGACAGCATGTTCAAAGTGTTAAAAGAAAAAAAAAACTGTCAACTAAAAATTTTATATCCACAGAAAATGTCTTTAAAAATTAAAAACAAATTAATACATTTTCATATAAGCAAAAGTTGAGAATTTGTTACTAGTAGGCCTGCCCTACAAGAAACGCTAAAGGAAACCCTTTAGGCAAAAATAAAAGGACAAGAGGCATTAACTCAAATCTTCAAAAATAAATAAAGGATACCAGTAAAGGTAACTACAGAGGTAATTATAAAAGTCAATATGTATTTTCCTTTGTAACTCTGTTTTTAAGTGTGATTTTCTAAAAAAGCAACAGCACAGAACAATATTAAATCTATATTAATGAGTATATTAATATAATTTGTGACAATAACAACATAAGAACAGGCAAGGGCTATATTGGAACAAAGCTTATGTATACTATTAAAATAAAGTTGTTATTAATCTGAATTAGATAGTTATAAATTAACATGCTAGTTGTAATCCCCAGGGCAATGCAAAAAAATAACTCAAAAATGTATATTAAAATAAAGTGAATTAAAATGATACATAGGACAATAACTATTTAATCAAAAAAGAAAGGAGTAATGGAAATATTGAGAAACAAAAAAGATATATAATACATAGAAAACAAATAATAAAATGGCAGAAGTTCTTCCTTATCAGTAATCACATTAAAAATAAATGAATTAAAATCTTCAATTAATAGAGTGCCAAAGTGAATTTAAAAAAATAAAGCACGTTATCAAATAATAACCTGTCCTTAAGAGACACATTTTTAACCCAAAGAGACAAATGATTTGAAAAAAAAGGAATGAAAAAGATATCCCACACAACAGTAACAAAAAGTTGACGTGGCTATATTAATATTAGAAATAATAAAATATAACTCAAACATTTACTTGAAAGACAAAGAATTACTATTATATAAAAGGGCCAATACATCAAGAAGACATAAAAATTGAAAACACAAATGAAAATGACAACAGGGTCACAATATAAATGAAGTAAACTGACAGAACTGAAGGGAGATACAGCCAGTTAAACGATTACAGTCAGAGATGTCAATAACCCACTTTCAAGAATGAAGAAAACAACTGTGGAGAGAGCCAAGATGCCCTTCAACAGATGAATGGATAAAGAAGATATGGTCTATATATACAATGGAATATTATGCCTCCATCAGAAAGGATGAATACCCAACTTTTGTATCAACATGGACAGGACTGGAGGAGATTATGCTGAGTGAAATAAGTCGAGCAGACATAGTCAATTATCATCTGGTTTTATTTATGTGTGGAGCATAAGGAAAAATATGGAGGACATTGGGAGAAGGAAAGGAAGGGTGAATTGGGGGAAACTGGAGGGGGAGATAAAAGATGAGAGACTGTGGACTCTGAGAAACAAACTGAGGGTTTTGGAAGGCAGGAGGCTGGGGAGTTGGGTGAGCCTGGTGGTGGGTATTAAGGAAGGCATGTATTGCATGGAGCACTGGGTGTGGTGCATGAACAATGAATCTTGGAACACTGAAAAAATAAAATTAAATAAATAAATAAACCCTAAAAAAAAAAAGAACAGAACAACTAGTTGAAGATCAGCAAAGAAATATAAAATGTGAATAACACTATATCACCTAGACCTAACAAACCTAAAATTCTTCTTTCAACAACAGCAAAATAGACATTTTTCTCAAAGGTACAAAGAACATTTTCCAGAATAGGCTATATCTTGGGCCACAAAATAAACTTCATAAATTTAAAAATACTAGAATCAGGGGGTGTCTGGCTAGCTCAATGGTAGAGCCTACAACTCTTGATCTCAGGATTGTGAGTCCAAGCGCCATGTTGGAAGCAGAGGAAACTTAAAAAATTTAAAAAAATTTTTTAATTAATAAATAATAAAAATACTAGAATCATATAAGTATGTTCCCAACCATAATGGAATGAAATTAGAAATCAATAACAAAAGGGAATTCAGGAAAATCACAAATATACGTATGTTAACACTCTTAAATATTCAATAGTACAAAGAAGAAATCACAAGGACAATTAGAAGATATTTTTGAGAGGAATGACATGATAACAAAATATATCAAAATTTATGGTATATAGCTAAATCAGTGCACAGAGGAAAATTATAACTTCAAATATCTACATTAAAAAAGGAGAAAAAAAAAGAGAAAAATCTCATCATTAACTTGAACTTCCACCTTAAAAAAACTAGAAAAAGAATAAATTTAAGGGGTGCCTGGGTGGCTCAGTCGGTTAAGTGGCTACGTTTGGCTTAGGTCATGATTCCAGGGTCCTGGGATCAATTCCCACATCAAGCTCCTTGCTCAGCAGGGAGCCGGCTTCTCCCTCTCCCTCTACCTGCTACTCTGCCTGCTTGCTCTCTCTCTCTCTGTCAAGTAAATAAAATTAAAAAAAATAATAATAAATTTGAGCCAAAGCAAGAAGGAAGGAAATAATAGAGTATAGCAGAGATAAATAAGGGTCAACAAAACCAAGAGTTGGTTCCTTGATAAAATCAACAAAATTGACAAATTTTTAGCTACACTGACCAACAAAAAATGAGAGACTAAACTCACTAATATCAGGAATTAAGGTGGGGACAATAATACTATCTTTACAGAAATTTAAAGATGGCAAGGGAATAATAAGAATGATTATATGACCAAAAACTTGGTGACCTAAATGAAATGAACAAATATTTCAAAACTCACAAACCAAAAAACTGAGGAAGAAACAAGAAACCCAAATAGATCCACAAGTAAAAAACTGAATCAGTGATCAAAAATCCTCTAACAAAGAAAAGCTCAGAACCAAATGTCTTCACTAGTTAATTCTACCAAACATTTAGCCAATCCTTCCCAAACTTTTCCAAACACACACACACACACACACAAACACGGAAGGAATACTTCCAAACTCATTCTATAACACTGTTATTACCAAAGCAAAGATAACAAAAGCAAAGTACAGATCAGCATTTCTCATGAATACACACACAAAAATCATTAGCAAAACATTAGTGAAACAAATACCCCAGTATATTAAAAGGATTAAACACATAACCACATGAGATTTATCCCAGAAATGCAAGGTAGTTCAATATGCAAAAATCATTCAATATAATATACCATATTAATAGAATACAAGAGGGGAACCCCACATGATCATCTAACAGATACAGGAAAATTATTTGACAAAATACAATGCTCTTTCATGATAAAAACAATCAACAAACTAGGAGTAAAAGGAACTTTTTCAATTTGATAAAGAGTATATATGAAAAACTCACAGCTAATATCACACTAAAGGGTGAAAGACTGAAAGCTTTCCCTTTAAAATCAGGACCAAGACAAGAATGTCTACTCTCACCTCTTCTATTCAACTTTGTATTGGAAGTTCAATCCAGGGCAATTAAACAAGAAAAAAAAAATATAAGAAGGCATCTAAATTGGACAAGAAGAAGTAAAACTATATAGTTTTACTATATATATATATATATAGTGAAGTATATATATATAGTAAAAACATATATAGTAATATATATAGTGAAACTATGTATATATGCATATATATAGTAAAACTATATATACACACACATATTTAGTTATTTATACATGTAATATATATGTAATGCATATATATAATATATAATAATAAATAGATGATTATAAATAGATGATTATAATGATTTATTGAGAATCATGCAGATGGCATAATCTTTGTATATAGAAAAGCTGAAGGAATCCACTTAAAATCTACTAGGATATACAAGTTCAGCAAAGTTGCAGAATATAAGATAAATATACGAAAATAATTGCATTTCTATATGCATGCAATAGTCTGAATGAAATCAAGAAAATTCCCTTACAATAACATAAAAAATATTAAAATATCTAGGAATAAATTTAGTCAAGGACATGTAAGATATGTAGAAAACTACAAAACACTGTTAACAGAAAATGAAGACCCAAATATGGAAAGACATATATGTTCATTGGCCAGAAGACTTAATTTTGTTAACATAGCAATACCCTCTAAATTTAGCTACAGATTCAATGTAATCTCTCTCAAAATTCTAACTTTTCTTTTCTTTTTTCCAGAAAAAAATAAGTTGATCATAAAACACATATAAAATTGCAAGGGAGACTGACTAGATAAGCAAATCTTGAAAAAGATATACAAAGTTGCAGAATTCACATATCCCTATTTCAAAACTTAATTCAAGGCTATAGTAACCAAAAAACCATAAGTACAAACATAATAATCAATGGAATACAACCAAGAATCCAGAAATAAAACCATTCATCTATAACCAACCGATTTTCAACAAGATTGTCATGATCATTCACTGAGGAAAGAACTTTTTAACAAGTGGTGATGGAACAATGGGATATCCACATGCAAAAGAATAAACTTTGACCCTAGCCTCCCACCATACAGAAAAATTAACTCAAAATAGATGAAAGACTTAAATGTAAGGGCTAAAACTATAAATCCTAGAAGGGAACATAGGTGCAGGTCTTTGTGACTTTGGATTAGCTCTTTCTTAAATATGATACCAAAAGTACAAGGAACAAAAGTTAGATATATTGAACTTTGTCAAAATTAAAAACATTGTGCTTCAAGAAACACTATCAACAAAGTAAAAAAACAAAAACAAAAACAAAAACACGGAATTGGAGAAAACATTTGCAAATCATAAATCTGATAAGGCTCCAGTATCCAGAATATATAAAGAACACTTAAAATTCAACAACAAAAGACAATTAATAAACGAAAAAAGATAGATATTTTGAATAGATATTTAACCAAAGAAGATACATGAAAGGCCACTGGGCACATGAAAAGATGCTGAACACCATTAGTCATTAGGAAATTCAAATTAATACCACAATCAGATATTAGTTTACACCCATGAGGATGGCTATATTTTAAAGAAACAAACAAAACCCCAGAAACCTGCAAGTATTGATGAGAATGTGGAAAAATTACATTACTAGTGAGAATGTAAAGCGATACGTCCATGTGGAAAACATTTTGGCCTTTTGACAAAAAGTCAAATACAGAGTTATCATATGACCCAGAAATTCCAGTAATCCAAATAAACAGAGACAGAAAATAGATTAGTGATTGCCAGCAGCTGGGGTGAAGGGCAGATAAAGACTGACTGCATAATGGGTTGGGGGTTTCTTTTCAAGATGATAAACATGTTCTGGAATTAGACAGTAGTTATGGTTGTACCACATTATGAGTACAATAAAAACAATTGCACTGTATATTATAAAATGGTTAAGACGGAAACCTTCATGTTATGTGAATTTTACCTCAATGAGTAAAGAGAAAAAAAAAACTAAATGAAAAATAAAAAATAGTGTTTCCATTTAAAAATGAATAGGAAAAATACATTTCACTCAAAATAGTAGCCAAAAAAAAAAAAAAAAAAATCACAGAAGCACCCCCACCCAAAAATGAGCATCTATTTAGGCCTGTTATTTTTTAAGGTGCAGAGAAGTAGAACCACTGTCAATGCTTCCTTAGTAGTCACCCAAATGACTAGTCTGCCTCTTCTTACCATCACAGAAATAAAATTTGGAATGATCTTTCCAGGAATTTATAAGGAATTTCTTAGAGTTTCTCCAATACAGAAGCAAATACTGCCCAACACAGAGGGAAGTAAAAGTATTCCCAGAATATTAGCACTCTAAAGATCCCTTCCTCTCAGAATTGATGACATTTCAGATGCTCCGAGAAATTGGGAATATAACTCAAGAAGATAAATTAGGGGATATTCCTGGGTGGCTAGACACACTGGCGGGAAATAGTGGCTCTGACCAGACATACCCTCAGTGGGGGTGAAAGACTGCTGTTTACCCAGCTGTGCTCCCCACTCAGTCCTTGACCCCAGCTGTTCTCTTTCAATCATAACAAATTAATAGTCTTTAGGGGCAAGTTTAAACATGCCACCTACAAATTGTCTCTGAATATATCAGGTAGAATACAGTCTTTAGTTCTACTGAAATCTCCCTAAATGTCATTTTTTCCATCACATAATTGTATACTTTTATTGACAGAAAAGATATTGGGTTAGGTAAAACCTGATGTTTTATTGATTTCCAACAGCATTTCTTCATAACTAAAGTCACAGGGCGGTCTGCTTTCACTCGACAAAACAAGGCTTTGGAAATATAGCTGTTTGGTAGAACTAGATGCAATCCACTAGGAAAGATCTCCATCCTCGAATTAGTAGACTTCAGACATATTTGTTTATTTACTTGTCTGGTGAAATGTAAATAATAAAACATTCTCTCCTGAGATGATCAGGCAACAAGTGGGACTTAAATTAGACAGAGGAAGACTTTTTCTGTGTGTTAAAAGCAACAACAACAAAAAATTGTGAAGAGATATCAGATCTCAAATCAGACGAGGTTAAGTATTTTTTCTCTGAAGGTGATTTTTAATTTTCATATCTCAAGTGTAAATAATATAATGATTTCTATAGTATAGTATGGCATGCTATGATGTATTTTCAAATATAGTATCTCATTTAATCATAACCCTTTTTCCAAATGAGAAAAATAAATCTTAGGGAATTTATGTAATTTACCCAACATCACACAGCTAGTAAGTGACAGAAGTAGAACTCAAATCTGGTCTTTTGAAGCAAGCCCAGAATTCTTTAGAAAATGGTTTGTTTTATAAGAAAATTGTCATTTCATAGACTTAAGTGACTCAAATCTGAGCTTTCTCTGCTGAGATACTGTACAGACCAATATTGTGTGTTATCTCATTTCTTTCATTCTCTGGATGTGGAAACACATAAAATAAAGATACAAAACTTTGCATAAACTATCACGGCAGAGATGAAGAGTTGTTTTAATTATAATAGCTGATTTTGCCCTCTTACGGGGCCATATCCTAACCCTCATTCTTTTTTGAAGACTAAAGATGATGACATCCATACATTACGAAAGAATATTACAAATATCATTTTTGGAGTTTTAACTCAAAAGGAAAATAAAATGAGCATATATTAATTTTTCCCATAAAATGATTATTTATCCCAAACTAGTGGCTATTCTTCTTATATGTTAAATATATAAAAACTATAATTATGATTTATAAGAAACATAAATTTGGTCCTTCAAATCAGCAAAATATATTTCTCATATATATTTGGTCTTTGTCCACAGTTCCTGGCTCACAGCTTCTAGAACCCTTGGAACTTCCTGAGCAATAAGAGCAATAGGACCATCGTTTGCCATAATACTTGATCTCTTGTCCTGACTTCCTGAAATTATGAATTATGGCTTCAGAGCCATAAAGGTGAAATGGCTGTCTTGTTATTCATAATTGGGTTTATGTTAATGAGGTGACTTTTGGAAAGTACGTCAGGACTGAGACTGGTTGCCAGGGGAAACAATCTTGAATAGAGGATTAGAACTTGCAGTCCCATTTCCTGATTTCCAGGTTGGGGAGAGAGGCTGAAGATTGAGCCAATCACTAATGTCCAATGATTTAAGCATTTATGTCTCAAAAAAAAAAAAAAAGAAAGAAAGAAAGAAAAAGAAAAAGAAAAAGAAAAAAGCAAGGGTTCAAAAGAGTTTCTGGATTGGTGGAGATGCTACAGAGTCACACGTCTGGAAAGGGTATGGAAGCTCTGTGCCTGTTCCTCATACCTTGCCCTGTATATCTTTTCAATCTGGCCATTCCTGCCTTATAGCCTTTTATAATAAACTGGTAATTCAGTAAGTAAAACACTGCTTTGAGTTCTATGAGCCACTTTAGCAAATAAGTTGAGTCAAAAAAAGGAGGAGTTGTTGGAACCTCCAACCTATAGTCAGGTGGTCAGAAGCACAGATGACAACCTGGACTTGTGACGGGCATCTGAAGTCGGGGCAGGAGGACAGTCTTATAGGACTGAGCCCTTAACCTGTGGGATCTGATGCTATCTCTGGGCAGACAGTGTCAGAACAGAGTTAATTGCTTGGTGGTGTGGGAAACCGTCCCATTCCCCCAAAACACCCGCATCAGATTTGGTAATCAGAATAGTTCTATAGTTGTAAAGTCAATTTAGCAAAATATTTGCACATAATTACAGTACTATTCATCTACGAAATCACAGAACAGCATTATCTATTATACATAGGTCCATCCACATTCACTCATGAATTATCATCTAAAAGTGCTGGACAACTAAAGGCAAGACAAGACACAGACAAGTGGAATGATTTCTTACCCATGGACCATGGCTTTACAAAATCCTACATTAAAATGTTTATCTTTCAAATAGAGCTAGAGAAAAATTCTTAACCACTGAATGAAAGCCAAGCAATAAATTCCTGTAATTTTACCTTCTCTATTTTTCAATTTCTTTTTCCATCAATCTAAATGTGCCTGCCTATCAAGATCTTTTCCCTATTTCTATTGCAAAAAGTATCTATTTTAAAATATGATTTTAAATAATTGTAATAAATTAAGTTTATGCAGATGGCACTTTAAATTTGAAATAAGGCCATAAACAAGAAAGAGCCTGGGGCAATGGTGCAGGAAGGCAAACTGAAAATAACAGAGAGAATGACATCAGACACATTCACTAAGGCATACAGAGGAGGAGAAAGAGATCATTTGCTGTTAGTAAAAAAGAGATACCTTCAGAATGACAAAGATGAACAGATATTACCTGCTATGAGAATAATGAAAGATTCAACTGTGGTGATTTCAGTCCTATGGGATTTATAATACCTTTGTAAATAATACTAAAAATGTATTTAACAAGTGAGACTTTGAGGGCTTAAAACTAGATAACAAAAGGCTGAGAGAAAGAGCTGAAGAAAAGTTATCACAATCAGGTTGAAAAGAATATATATCAAATCACTTTGTGCTTTGAATTTTTCTTTGGAAATCCTTGCTTCATTTGGTACTACGAGATGTATTTTTAATAGTAAATGTACTTATCTACATTTTGCTAGATCACACTAAAATACTGGTATTTTCTTTCCCTCTGATATTTGGTTCTCAGGACACATTCAATTCAGTAAATTCACTCAACAAAGCTTTTACAATATCAATTGTGGGCAAGACACTCTACTAGACCCTGAAAGAGATACAAATGTACAAGGTCCCTGGGTTTTTTATAAATCACTTCTTTTAATAGTGAAAAAGAAGCATGTACCCAAATATTCTCAGTTGAAAATAGTACAAGAACCATTGTAGGTATAATGGAGAATAATAAAGGAAGGATAAAACTTATTTGACAGTCATAGATGACATCAAAGAGATATTTGGGATAATTTGAGAAGAAACGGGGTAAGTAGAAGGTAGAAGGAGACCAGGAGCAACGATCTAGGGAAAAGAATAAGCAAGGCCACGAATAATAGAGTCATCCCAACTCATATCCCCAGGCTATCCAACTTTAATGGCCAACTTCCAACCACCAGTGTCTTTATCCATTTGCCTGAATGCTTTCTCTGAAATGGCAGAATGCCTTTTTCCATAGATACGACTAGCCAAAAAGCTGGGGAATTAATACCTCCCACAGTTGCTCAGTTTCCCTGTGATGAATCTACACTGCCTCTCAGAGTTTTCCCAACGGAATTAAGTTCTAATTGCCTAAAATAAGAGAGACTCTATAACCCTTTATTCATAATCCTTTACTCATTGCTTTCTTGTCTCTGTCTCACTTTTCCATTTTTCTACTGTTATTTCCTGCACCTCCCAAACAAATGTGAACCCTTCCACCAAGGCTATTTAGGGGAGAACCTAAGTAAGAAAATATGAATGTTTAGGAATGAGGAAGCATTCAGAAAGTTGAGGGAGCATGGTCCATACTGGGATATCACAGAAGATAAGACAGAAAGATAGGCTGTACCCATATGGTCCATGTTTCAAGCATTGCCTCTACTACATCACTAGATTAAAACATCATACATTAACTAAGGGCAGTGCAAAGTCAGAATGAAAAATAGTTCTTTCTCTTCAAATCATACTAATAGAAAGAGCAACCTTTTCTCAATGCATCAGTCAGTATTTTCCCATTGATGCACTCGAAGAGGTTGAGTGGTAGAAGGTGGAACAGGTGTGGGAGTGGAATTGGGCTTGGCATGAGGTAGGTGATGTTCTCTTTGGTTTAAGTTGGACGGTTGATACCTGTTTTCTAAAGAGAATATATGAAAATTTCTTTCATTATTTAATAAAGATCTATTTTAACACAGTGATTTGAACAGAGCAGATCCTCAAATATATTCTTAAATCATCTTCTAAAAAATAGTTAAATTTTTTTCTAAGGCCTATCACAATGTGCTTTTATTTCCTGAGACCATCTTTTAAGCCTCATGGTATCTCCCTACTAGGTAAAGCATAGAAAGATAGATGTACATTTCCTGTTATGGTCACTGCCCTTAAGCATATATATCTTCCTTCTTTGTTAGACTTACATGTAATTGAATCTTTCCCCCAAAAAGTATCTTAGTGTTTGATAAATACTAAATTAACATCTATTAGCTCCTTCATACATATGCATCAAAAAATACTACCCAATAATCTAGACTTTTTACAAAATGATTGAGGAGCCCAGAGATGATACCTCAGCCCTCAGTGGAGATTGGTTTCCTCATGAGTCACTTTTCTTATCATCAATTTTAAACACTTCTGAAATTTTTATCTCAGAAATTTCAAGTTTCTAGGAGAAAAAAAAAGAAAGCAGTAAAAAGTCTAATCTGGGTTAATTTTAAATTCTTACAAAATGAAAGCTTCCTTATCACTGCAGTGGAAGCTGCAGGGAATGGGCAGCTTAAGGAATATATAAGAATGGTGGACTTTAAACTTTTCCAGAAATGCTCATTCTTGGGGGGTATGAAAAGTTTGTGTCATTTTTAAAACTGAAATGTGCAAGTCTGATTTACAGTAATGACATCTCCAAAAAAAAAGGCAGGGTCCTTTGGAGGAAATTAATCAGGGAGCTGCTTCTTTCTATTTCAGAAGTCCTCACCTTCCTCTCCCTCCATCCAGACTGCTCTTAAAGTCTGTTGAGGTCTGTTTTGTATGTCTTTGAGGCTCTCTCTTACTCTCTCTCTCTCTCTCTCTCTCGATGAAGGAGATAAAAGAGGCTGTAGTTAATTGTGGTTCTAGGTAGTAACTCTGCACCTCAGTGCTACAAAAAGAATTGAATTATGTTTACTGTATAGAATTTATTTTTTTTAAAGATTATTTATTTATTTGACACAGAGAGAGACAGCACAAGTAGGGGGAGCAGCAGGCAGAGGGAGAGGGAGAAGCAGGCTCCCCGTTGAGCAGAGAGCCGTATGCGGGGCCAGATACCAGAACCCTGGGATTATGACCTGAGCCAAAGGCAGACTCTTAACTGACTGAGCCACCCGGGTGCCCGAACGCTATAGAATTTATAAAGGAAAACTTTTTTTGGTTTTTCCTTCTGAATTTTTATTTTACATTAACGTGCTTCAGAATCACTTACAGAAGTAGTGGAGGCCATAACGTAGCGTGTTTCCTCCCATCTTTATTGAGAACATCATTAAAACCAGACAGGTAAACCAAACCACCCCACTTTCTCCCTGTTCATCACTTCGAAAATGAATTCCACGACCAAAGCCACAGCTGCTGACACCAAACATATGTGTTCTGTCAGAGCCTGACTCCGGCTCCGGCGCCGCAAGTTCAACTTACCCTGAGTGTATTCTCAGGGCATAACAGGAATAAATTGCTACATTTATGATAATTTCTATCCAGAAGGGAAATGATTTTGAATGGAATTGAGTAGAAAATTCACCTTCGGGGACTGACAGGATAGTGACAGCTTTAGACATCAAAGTCAACCCCTATATAAGGGAAGGCAGTTCTTGAACTTAAAAATGGAAGATAATGTGCCTGGGTTCAGTAAACATCCATTCCAACCTCTTTTTTAATGCAGAGAAAGCTAAAAGTTACATTTCCCCTGTTGAGTCAATGTTAAAATTCACGGATGTGTTAATGGTATTGTGGTTATGTAGGAAAATGTCCTTGTTCTTAGGATATTCGTATTGAATTATTTAGGGGTGAAGTGTCATGATGTATGCACCTTACTTTCAAATGGTTCTGCAAAAAAGCAAGTAATGTGTGGAGGGACATAGAGAGTAAAGTAGTATTTTATGAGGGAGGAGGGGAGGAGGGAAAGCGAGAATCCAAATACGGAAATAGTTTGACAGTTGATAAAATAAGTAAATGATAATAAGGTATTCACATACTATTCCTTCAACTTCCCTGGAGCTTGAGTGCTAAATTTTTTAAAAAGTGAATAGGTAAACAAAAGTATATTTAATTTCATCAATTTCTGTTAAATGTTAATCAGTACGTTCTCTCTTGAAATGAGAGTTGATTAAATGTAAATCATTGCTAATTTTGTTTTTTCTCATCAGCCTTAGAAAAGAATGTCTTTCAATTCTTAGGACTCTAAATTTTTTACCTAAAATATCACACTTCTGAAAAAAGATAACATAAAACAAGCGTGATGTTTATCCAATTTCTAATTAAGTTTTGTTTCTCTTTATTTATGTGATTAGGGTCTAAGTCAAAAGAACACTGTAACAAAATAGCATAATTATTATAAAGATTAAATAAAGCCTTTCTATTACAAAAAAAAAGAATACCTTCCCAGATTCTCTCATAGCTAAGTTTCTTAGTGTAACTCATGTTCTGCCAATTTATGCCCTGTGTAAACCTTCCGATCCCTAGAAAAGTGAGATAGATAGGGAGTACATTTATTTTGCTGGCACAGAATACAGCAGATATGATAGTGGCTCTAGAGCTCTATTAGCAACTTCTCAATTTGCAGCTTATTTTCCTGGCATTTCCGTGGCAGAGCTAGTATGCTTTGCAAACAGCAGTGGTGACAGCAGCTTCTGGGATTGTCAGCTTTCCGTGAAGGCAGAGGTAAATTTAACAATTGCAGTAGATCGGTTCTGAGCCTAGAAATCATTCCTTAACTTTAACCTAGAACTGATTCCTGGCCTTTTCAATAATTTTCTGAGTTTCTATTTGTTGGTGTAAAACTGTTCTTCTGATCAATTAGATTATATTCTGTTGTCTGCAACTTAAGCTTTTTCAATATACCAGTCTTCCTCTTTAGCCATAGATGATCAATATTAATTAGAATTTTTAAAATACTGCTTAATTTATTTTCAATGTATAGTCTCTTTTTTGCCTCAAGCTTTCTACTCTGTCTTTCCAAAGAACCACTTACATCTTATTTAAATAAATATCAATTTATTATTCCCAAGTATTTTCTCTCCTTCTCTGTTAAGAGACATTATCTCCCCTCACACATTGACATTAGCTTGGCCATCTGATCTCCTATGGCCAATAGAATGTGAGTAGAACATAAGCCATGTGTGAGCAGATGCTTTACGAGCCATTGGCTTGTCCATTATCGATATTTCCTCTCTCCCATAAGAACGATTTGCCTTGGGTAAAGGATGCTACCTCCACTCAGAATCCAGAATACTGAAGGAATAGTGGGATAGAACCACAGATGACCTACAGGTGAAGGTGGTGTGGACAAGTATAAATACTTGTTTCCAAAAACCATTTTGTCCTAATCCAGAGATTAGGACATGGACATCTTTAGGGAGACCAATATTCTGCATACCACAGACATGATGTAAAGATTTAAAAAAATTAAAGGCAGCTTTTTTGAAAAGGCGAGTCAAATGAACATACACACATTCTGGGGTTTTAGTGGAGGTTATGCTACCATAGGTACAATCTTTGGATTTATTCCTGAGTGCTTTCTACCCTGTCTCTCTAAAATTCCTCTCTCTAAGTATATTTTAACTAAATAATGCAACTTGGAATTTACTATCAATCCTCTTCTTCACAGATGTGTTTTGAAGGGGTCCACTAGGGACATAATCAGTGTCTTTTGTTTGAACAAATAATATATGCATAGAAAATAAACTATCCATTTCTTTATAAATTATTCTTATTTCTAATAAACATATTTGGCAATTGTTTTTGTCTGCCTTTTGCTTATCTTAGAATCCCCAGCTTCTATCTCAGTGCTTGACAGAAAATAGATGCTTAATAAATATGTCCGTTGCATATGTAAATGAATAAATTAATTTTCCCCAAGATGTGTGATAATTGGTAGAATGGCAGGATTTTTCTACCTGTTTCGTCTACCTTGATTGTCTTATAAAAGTTTTTATGCTGCATTCAATTCCAAACGATGAAAGAAAATAGAGTTAATCAGTAAAATGGGATTTAAAATGCAGGATACTCAGGTTTTTCTTTTAGTTGCTCTATATCCCTCATTATAGCCAAATGCATCATTACATTAAAGATCTTATTGTGGTTGGCATTAGGGCTTCTTTTGTTTTTTGTTTGGTTTTGTTTTACCTTCTATGTCCCCATCTTTTGGAGGAAGACGATATGCCATTAAAGATAGAAAGCTGACATTCAAGATGTCAAATGGTTCATTTATTTTAGTTCTAGAACTATCAAAGAGAGGTGTGGAATGGCGAAAATCAATGAACTGTAGAAGCAAGTAGGACTTAAAATATGTCACATTCAGGGCATGAGCAGAGGGAATGGGATAAACAGAGAGTAGGCAGTGGTTGGAGAGTGGGATGTTTAGGAATTGATATTCTGGAAGAAGTACAATCTAAGGCATTCCTGTTACATTATAAGTAACAAGGCTACACCTTCAACTCTTTGCTTGGAAATCTCCACAGCTAAATATCCAAGTTCATCATTGACAAGCTTCGCTTTTCACACAGCCTCAGGCCAAAATTCAGCTAAGTTTCTGCCACTAAAAGAATCTACTTCCCTCCTGTTTCCAATAACATGCTCCTCGTTTCAGTTCCATCTGAATTCTCATTGGTGGAGACTTCAATGTCCTATCTCTCCTAATAGTCTGTTCATGCTGATTTAAGTGTTTGCTAAAATAATATATGTTTTCTCTACTATTTTCTTCAATCCCTTCTGAGCCCTCAGAGGCAGAGTTGTTAAAATCTATATTTCGATTAACAGTCTCTTCAAGGCAATCCAGGCTTATTCTGTCTTCCAAATTCTTTCAGCCTGTGCTCATGGCTCAATTCCAAAGCCATTTTCACATTTTTAGGGCACAGCAGCCCCATACCAGATACCAAAACACAAATTCCTATTGCTGTTATAAGAAATTATCACAATGTTAGTAACTTAAAAAAATACAAATTTATTATTTTACTACTCTGAAGGTCAGACATCTGAAATGTAATGAGCTAAAATCAAGGTGTCAGGAAGGTTGCATTTCTTACAGAGGTTCCAGGGGCAAACCCATTTCCTTGTCATCTCCACTTTCTACAGGCTACCACATTCCCTGACTTGTGGCCTCCTTTCATATTCAAAGCCAACAATGCCAGTGAAGTTCTCAAATTGCTTCGGGACACTTAAGGACCCTGTGATTAAACTGGGCAGACGAGATAATCCAAGAGAACAGCCTTATTTTAAGGTCAGATGATTTAGAAAGCTTAATTTCATCTATAACCTTAATCGCCTTGTCACATAACAACATGTTCACAATTTCTAGAGATTAGGACATGGACATCTTTAGGGGGACCAATATTCTGCCTGCCACAGACATGAGGTAAATAAAGATTTAAAAAAATTAAAGGCAGCTTTTTTGAAAAGAGGAGTCAAATGAAGATACAGACACAGCACAGCATCAAAAATGAAGAATGGACAAATCTCCAGACATGGTGCATGACTTCCACACCTGCATCTCCTGCCCTCACCTCACTATGAGAGACGCTGTGCTGCACCAGCCTTCACATTCCATGAGTGTTCTGTTGGAAACAGAAATCCATAATCTTATACTTGAAGATATACTTCATGACATCATTTTTGTATCAATAAGTTACCTTAAGTCTTTCTTTTGCAAGAGCTATCCTTACTAATAATACCATGATTTTTACAGCTATGCAGGCTCAAATCTTAGCTTTGTCCTTGATTTTCTCTTCACTACATGTCACTGCCAAACTGATCACCAAATGAGCCAAAAAAAAAAAAAAAAAAAAGCTCTAAGAAGATAAAAATGGGATTTTCCTATTTAAATTTTTGTTGACATTACATATTTAAACATTCACTATTGCTTCCGGGGAGAGCTAGTTTCCAAATATGACCTCCAATGCACCACTTCTTTTGATATTCACATGCCTTCCACACTGAAACCGGGCTCCCTGCCACATACTAACCAATAGAACATGGCAGAAGTGTCAATTCTAAAACTAGCATTTAAGACAATGGGCAGATTTTAATTCCTTTCTCTTAGAATGCTCACTTTTGGGAACTCTGAATCACCATGTAAGAAGTCCTACTTTCCTGATGGACAGTTTAAATGGAGAAACAATATGGAGAGGAAGAGAGCTCCAGCTATGGTAGCATCTTTGTCAAGACTATAGATGAATTCAGCCCCAGTTACTGTCTGACTGTCATCACATGAGGGGTATCATATGAGATCAGTGGAAAATCTCATCCAGTCAACCCGGAGAATCATGAGAAGAAAACAAGTGGAAGAAGAAAGGCTCTCTGAAGCCATTAGGAGTAGTTTATTTCACAGTAATAGATAATAAAAACACTAATTTAAATCCGCATGAAAATGGTAACATTTATATACCTCACTGGAGTAAACAACTGAGGCTGAGTAGACCAAGGTGAGGCTCAGCTTACCTGTAACTCATTTACAGTATTTATTGCCTAAACATACCCACACTCCCCTGACCCTCAGTTTATGATCATATGAGCATCTGACAGTGAGGTCCCTTTGGCTCCAAGCATGACCAGCCTCCTATGCCTGTCAAAAAGCCACTAATCCTGCAAGGCCAGGTTCTTTGATTCTCCTTTGCCAGGAACCTCCTCCAAATCTTCCAGAGGAATGTGGTTTTGTCCATCTCCTTTGAGCCACTAAATCATTTACCTCTCATTTATGTGGTTGATTTAATTCTCTTTTAATCATCATTTTAATTTATTTAAGAACCAGGCTCTTTTTTTTTTTTTTTTAATCTTTATTATGTTCATGGGAGAACCAGTCTTTCTTACTTACTGGATCAAAATGTAATTTTTCATCTGTGCCTCTCAACAATGCCTTTTAAAAACAGCTGAATATTTGTTGAATGAGAGTATAAATCCTCAATGAGCATCTAACCTTTCAGAGTAAAATACTGCACTTGTGGGACTAAAGACAGTGATTGAGTTCTGTTCGGACAATGTTAATTAAGATCAGTTTTCAGGGGTCAGATAAATTTTCAAGATTCCATTAGCAACATATTTTAAAGATTAGCCAACCATAGTTATTGGATTCCTCTTCAAGTAGTCTTCTTGATATTATTTCTCATCGCCCTATTAAACTATCTAAATATCCTGCTTTCTAATATTCTAACACTTTAGTGTCCTTGCTTTCTAAACTGCCCTTCATACCCAGAAGAAGCCTGGCAATTATTTGTCCTACCCATCTCATTTTGTGTTTCAGAGAATATGATGACAAAGCAGAGAATAAACTACTGAATTTTTCCTATATGTTTATGATCACAAGTATGAAACACTAGAGTAAACTATAACATAAAAACCCATGCTTAATTGCAAATAGATGTTTATTTCTTAATACACGGGAGGAAAAAAACCCACAAATGTAAAGTAGTGTGAAATGCCACAGAAAGAATACCAGGGTAAAATAATCTCCAACTTAAAATAGTAGTTCTATAATAATTATTAGTGAGGAAAATTGCATCAGCATCAGTAACACAGCTGTTGACACCTCACAACACATGACAAGCGGTGTTGTTGCACAGCAGCCAGAATGAGTGGGAACTTAATAAGTGCTATCCCTGATAATAAATTAACAACATATTTTGAATATGCATAAAAAATTGACCAAGTCAAGCAAAAATGTTTCCACTTTCCCCCATGGAATTTTCCCTGGCAGTAAAATAAATGAAATCATCATTTCACTCTCCTCACCTGGAATCAGGGTCAGCTCTAGGTAAAATGCTGCTACAGGAAAGCTTCTGGTTTGTTGCTCCTTAGAGCAGCAGCATCTGCACCATGCTGGAACTCGTTAGAAATGCAGAATCTCGGGCCCACCCAGAACTCCTGAGTCTGAATCTGCATTTGAACAAGGTACCCCAGGAAATTGGCTTGCACGCTAAAGTTGGAGAAGCCCTGTCCTAGTTCATCTCACTTGCTGGTTTTCTCTTTTGATCCACTTCCCTACAGGGTGTTCTTGCCTGGATGAATCATTCTTTGTGTAGGGCAAGTAGGCAAGTAGCTATTTCACAGGCAGGACAATGTGTTCATAACCTGCCCTTGCTGTTACTTTCTTCTTCTAACATGGCACCCATCAATGCCTTCCCTGAGTCATCAAACATGCTGGCCTGATTCACAGCAAACCCAAAGATTTTCATCTCTCTCTGATGTTTCATCCTCTTTTCACTAGAGCACAGAGAAAAGAGAAGGCAATGTTGGCTGCTCTTACTCTTCCTTGCCAACTTCCCTCTTCCCTGCTGTCTTCAGAAATAGGGGCAATTAACACCCAGTGTGAGTTCAAGAAAGCCCACTAGTATTTTCATCCATTTGCAAAATTATCACAGAACCTTCCCATTCTTAGCAGAGTCACAGTTGTAGCTTTGAACAAGCACACTGTTATCCAGAGGTCTGAGCTATATATATATATATATAAATTGTTGCATTTTCAGAGCAAATGCCAATCTAATACCATTGGTTGTTTATATGTAAGAAGAACACATATCATGAATTGTGCATGACAACTTCAAGTTCATGTAAATTAACATAAAGCTTAACTAGCTATAATTTATTTTTATATTTTTGTAAAAAAAATTTTCTGAAAAGGAAATTAACATGCTTTAGATACAGAAGAGTAAGTTTTAAGAAACCAATCCTCCCACAGAGTACAGTCATCAACCCTGGCCAAAAAGAAAAAAAAAACAAAAATAATGGAAGGATTTGGAGGGATCTGAAGACTAATAAGTCCACATATTTTGGGGGAGAGTTGAAACTTGGACTGAGTTCTTTGTTGTGTTGCAGCTTTACCCTGAGGTCGCCCATAGTGGAAGTAACAGTTAAAACTATGACTTAAAAGAAAAAAGGAAAATGTAAAAATCTAATCATCTTTTTTGCCCAGAGAAATTAGAGAAAGGAGCCCTAGGGTAAGCACAACCACAAGAGTGATAAAGGAACTGGAGAATGGAGAGAGGCAGAAAAGAAAATCACCAGCTGACCCTTGAATCAGGCTTGCATAGGGATGACTGAAAGCTTCTAAGACCTGAGGTTTAAATCACTGAACTTCGTACTGAGCTATTGTCTACCACAGGTGTGACAGTTAGCAATTTTCATCTACCTGAGCTAATAATCTGGAAAAATAAAAATATCAATGTTTTGATGATACTAACAATCAATATATTGTTGCAATATAACAATATATACAATCCAATCTACAACACAACATTTATAATACCCAGTTTATAATCCAAAATTACTTAATACACCAAAAGCCAGGAAAATGTAACCCATTCTCAAAGGAAAAGACAACTGATACAAGCTAACCCCGAGATGACCCAGATGCTAGAACCATTAGACAAGGACTGTAATGCCACTATTTTAACTATGATCAATGAGGTAAAAGAAAATACACCTGTGTTGAATTAAAAGACAGAAAAAGCACATAAATAGGAAATATGGGAAAAAAGAACCAAATGGAAAGTTTAGAAGTGAAAATAGATCTCAAAATAAAAATTCACTGGATTAGTATCAAAAGAGCAAAGATATGATAAAGAAATGTTAATGATCTTGAAGATAGATCAATAACATAGCATAACAGTTGAAGAAGAGAGAGAAAAAGACTGGTAAAATAAAAAGAGATCAGGGATCTATGGGCCAAGTTTCAAAAGGTATTATATACAAGTATTTATCCCAGAAGAAGAAGAGAGAGATGATGGGACAAAAGAAGATATTTGGACACATAATGACAGCAAACTTCCCAATTTGGTGAAAGATATACATTTTTTCGAATTCAAGATTCAAATTCAAATTCAAGATTCAAAAAGTTTAGCAAACTCCAAATTGGATTAATTCCAAGAACCCATGACTGAACAAGTCACCCTCAAAGGAAAGCTAAGGCAATTTGTCATCATAAAGCAATGGTGCAAGATATAATAAAGGAAGACCTTCAGGCTGTAGAGAAATCATGCCAGAGGGAAATTTAGATCTTCAGGAATGAATGAAAAGCATCCAAATGGCAATGAATGATTTCATGAATTATTACAAAAGCATGGGCAATTATAAAAAACTATTTTATGTCATAATTTATTTAAAGTACATCTGATTTTAAAGAAAAATTGAGAAGTTTATAATGTATTCAAAGATCTAGAGTGACAGTCAATAAAACATTAAAGTCAAATTCTATAAAATATTCAGAAGAAGGTAAGAAAAAAAAAAACCCTAAAAATAACATGATGATATACCTAAATCCTAACATAAAAATAATTTCATTAAATGTCTATAGAAATTTTCCAATTACAAGGAAGAGATTATCAGAGTGAATACGAAACAAGATCCAATTGTATGCACAGAAAATGTGCAAGCAAACATGTAGAAAAATACATGATGCAAGCAGGAAGTATAAGAAAGCTGCCTTGTATATATAAATATTACATAAAACAGACTTCAAGACAGAGTATTTATTATTGGGGGTAAAGAGTACATATCATAACAATAAAAGTCAAGAGTATTCTCTTGTACTTCTGGAGCCCAAAAGTCCAGAATGGGTTTCACCAGGTTGACACCACAATGTTGGCAAGGCCACACTTCCTTGACAGACTCTAGGGGAGAATTAATTTCCTTGCTTTTTTCAGCTTCTAGTGGCTACGTCTATTCCTTGGCTTGTGACCTCTTCCTCCAAATTCAAAGCACATGACTCCAATCTCCGCTTCTGCTACTAATGTCATCTAAAGTCTAATTTCATTTTACCTGCCTTTTGCAAGAATGTGTATGATTACACTGGAGGATCACTTGGATAATCTAGAATAATCTCTTTTTATGATCCTTAACTTAGTCATACCAGCAAAGTCATACCTGTCATATAAAGTAAAATTCAGAGGTCCTAGGGATCAGGACCTAAACATTCTTGGGAGGCACTATCCAGCCACCCACAGAGGGGTATATAAGAAGATCTACCCAAGTCAGGGTGGGTAGTTAAGAAATGCCTCACAAATTTTTAGTATAAGGCCTAGTAGGTATTTGGCTGGTTAAAAGTTAACAAAGTAGGGGAGGGAGTAGACAGAGTTTGGAAAAGAAGGGCTTTTCCAAAGTGAAGAAGGTTAAGGGAAACATATAAGGAGGCATGAGAAAGAATGTCAGGTTTGAGGGGGAGGGCAGGGAGCTCATTACTGTAACTTAGACAAAATAGACAGGGGAATGGATCATATACAACTGTTGGAGATACGTGACAAAATTTAGTAGATTTTTTTTTTCCCTCTAGACAATGGTGAATTACTGAGGAATTCAAAGCAAGGCAGTGATACAATCATATCAGAAAGAGCACCCGGATGGAGGTCACTTAGGCAGGAGACCGATAAGCAAACTGGACAGTAATATAGGCTAGAGATAATGAGGACTCAAATAATATCCTCTAAGAGCATCTTTTTTTTTCCTATGTCTATTTGCAAATAATCATCTTATTTACAGCCCTGTGTCTTTTAAAGACAACCCATAAATTGTAGCGTTTTCTTTTTTAAACTCATTATCTCAGAATTTTAATACGCTGAGGGTCACACACCAGGTCACACAATCTCTGAAGATAGTCAAAGAGCAGTAACAGGCAATTCTCAGAAACTTCTGGGAAAGTAAAAATAAATCTCAGTCTCAGAAAGATCTACATTGCTGAACCTTTGCCCTACTTGGTGGGAAATCACCTCTGAGAAACTTTAATTTCAGTCCTCAAAGCCCAATGAGGGGGGCACTTTTTATATCATTGTATTTTTAAATGTTGCCTATTTTGCCGCTCAGAAAATAAGAAAAAATCTATATACAACATTCCCATTAATAGGATCCAAGAACTAAAATATGTCTGCATTTGAAAAATTTTCCAGAGGCTCCTTTTCCTATTCCTTCTGTGAGAAAATTAAAGGTTAAAAGTCAAAAAACTTGCTCTTGGCAGACAAATTTTTCATTCACTCTACATGATGTTAAAAAGCACACTTCTGAGTCTACACTACAATTAAGTTCCAATTAACCCTTTCTTCATCTGTGAAGTTAGAATAGAAGTGTTTTATATTCTCTTGAATTGATCTAAAATTTTACCATGGGATAGTAGTAGATCATAATTAACACTGTCAAATATTTCTATCACTGGAATATAATTTAATATAAACAAACAATATAGGCCTCCTCACAAACTTCTTCCTTCCTTCCTTCCCTTCTTCCTCTCCTTCCTTTCCTTCCTTCACTTTATCTTCTTTCCCTCTAGTTCATTTTTAATCTAATAAAATTAAATATCAGGTTTAACCTTCAGTGACTCTACCAATAAAGGGGGGGGGGTGCTTAAAAAGTTCAGCTGCTTAACAGTTTCTGGACTCCATTAGCCCTATGAGAGTAGATCATAGAGCTAAAATGAGAACAGACTCCAGAGGGATCTCCCTGCTGCCCAGAATCAAGTCCCTTGTGGGACAATCCAGAAGATGTTGCAGTGGGCGACTATATCACTGAATGCAGAAAGTATCCATTTATGATTTACAATCATATCTTCTTTTACCTTCTTGGAGATTCTGATAAGCAAGCTGTCCCTTAATCTTTTCCAGAACAAGGGAAATGAGATAGATCATAGAGGTATATCAAAAGAGCAAGTAAGTGAGAGACGTATTACAGAGGACTTAGATATTATGTGTCCTCCTCTCTAATTGCAAATACAGAGCCTCTTACAGGAAAGATTAAGAAATTTTTGTATAGGCTGCTTGTGTTAACAACTGAAGTCTTTAAATTGGACCTGTTTTCCATGAGAAGGCTAAAATGGAGGTTGGGAGACTCTCAAGCCCCATGTAAGGGATTTTCTTGAGGGTATACCTTAATGGGAATTTTACTTCAAAGGAGACTGCTTCAGGTAAGGTCGATATTAAATAGCTACTTTTCATCACTTGGTTCCATGTAAAATGCAAGGATGCAAAAATGTTTCTAAGATTTAAGTTCCAGATGCCCTAATTCATTACTAAAAATATGGATGATTAGATGTTTATAAAGTCCACTCCATTCATTACAATTAAAAAGTTTAGATTAAAAAAACATTAAATTCAGTTCAGTTCATGGTTGGGAGGATGAGAAAGTATGATAATTCTTTAGAAGCCAAAATGATAAGCAACCATGAATTTAGAGGTGAGACAAATATGGAGCCAGTGGTCGGCCTGGGGGATGTGTACATCCAAAACAGACCAGAACTCAGATTTTAATATACCATCCATTATATTATTTATCTAGAAATAAAGCCTGGGATATACTCGGGTGTAAGATTAATTCTAAGATCCCAAATAAATCTAGGCCTTATCAAGTGAGACAACTTTAAAAGGCAAAATAAGGGGGTTGAGTGTAGGGGAAATCCACATAGGGAGATGGTGGGGATACAAACTATTTAATAAAAGATTAATCTTATCCTAAGAGAGATATTTCCCTTGTCTTTTGTTCCTAGGAAATAACTTCTAGGCCCTTGGAATGCTGTGCCTGATAAAAATGTTTTTGTTTACCTGATGGTCTTGGACCACACCAGATAGTCCTGTTAACAGTATGATTTATGGTGACAGCCTTGGGCCCATGCAGAATCAACTTGACTCTTAGAGGAGCTAGAGACTAAGGTCAAACACAAAAATAGTCAGTCATGTCTATATGACTGACCCTTAATAAAAACTCCGGACCTCGAGGCTCTGGTGTATTTCTCTAGTTGGCAATACATACACCGTGGCTGGAAGTAAGTAAGTATTGTCTGCATGACCCTACCAGGAGAACACAACTGGAAGCTCATGTTTGAGCTTCCTACTAAATCACTAAAACTGAACGTGATATAATGGAACTCCCAAATTTCATATGTCTATGTTTGTCCTTTCTCTGGTAGGACCAAGAAAAATAAATTCATGTTCTGAGAACTAAGTAATACCTAATATTCTAACCAATACCCACATAAATTTGGATTTGAGGCCAGAATTTGTAATAACTACTAGTCTGAAAAATCTACAAACCCCAAATTTAGTTTAAATCTGACCTTTAAATGACTCCCCTAAATAAACAAACAAACAAACAAACAAATAAATAAATAACTGCCCCAAGATGCCTAGCATACACCAAATAAAAAACCTCTTGGAAGAACACACCAAAGACCTGGTCTCAAAGACTTTCCAAAGGTAAAAATAAAAGGTATACAAACTCACAATAAAATAAGTCACTAAAATTAACTGGAAACAAGCTATCATGAATTAATACAAAAAATATAACCAATATGGATTCAGACTCCAAAAGACTGTAGATATTAAAAAGCCAAATGTCTAATAAAAAACAAGTACATTTATTGAGTCAAAGACATCTTCATTTTAACCCTGAGGGACTCTGACCAGATGACCCAGCTAATCTGTACTCAGACACCTGATCCACAGAAACTGAAAGATAATAAATGTGTGGTTTTAAGTGACTCAATCTGTGTTAATACTGTTAACTGAGCAACAGATATGTATCAATTATCTTTGGAATTTATTGTTAAATGGTCATGCAGATTTTCTACATTATTCATTAAAATAATTTTTATAAAATACATAACTTCCAAACTATTAGAAGGGAAATATGGAAATTGAAGGGGAAAAGACCAGTTAACCCAAAAGAATATGCATATTAAAATATATATATAATAATTAGATTCTAGGTAAAATAGGAAAATAAAACCGAATATATCCATAATCAGAATAAGTAAGTACTTGTAAGCATTCTGGTTAAAAAACAAAGATTGAAAAAAGCAAAATTCAAGTTTTCTTGTTTATAAACTCACGTTTAGACATAAAGACCTAGAGGGGCACCTTGGTGGCTCAGTCAGTTAAGCATCCAACTCTTTATTTCAGCTCAGGTCATGATCTCAGGGTCATGATATCAAGCCCCACGTTGGGCTCTGCACTGAGCATGGAAACAGCTTAAGATTCTATCTCTTCCTTCACCCACCCCCTCCACCCCCCATGGGCACATACACACACTCTCTCTAAAACACACACACACAAGAAAACACAAAAAACAAAACCATAAAGACCTAGCAAACTTGAATATTAAAGTGTATCCTTATAAAAACCAACCAAAACAAAGCTGCTATAAATATATTAATATTTAACAATTCATTAAGCTGAAATTATTTTTTTTACTTGTTCTTTCTCGTGTTTTTAATTTTAGCCCTTCTGATAGGTGTGAGGTGATATCTCATTGTGGTCTTGATTTGCATTTTCCCTGATGATTAGTGATGTTGAGCATCTTTTCATGTGTCTGTTGGCCATCTGTATGTCTTCTTTGGAAAAAATGTCTATTTATGTACTCTGCCCATTTTTAAAATTTTATTATTTGCTTTTTTGGTGCTGAGTTGTATAAGTTCTTTATATTTTAAGCTCAGATAATAAGAACATATAAAAATATTACAACATATTGATAAAAGTTTAATTTACAAAGAAGATTTTAAAAATCTAACCTTGTATACCTAATAACATAGCTTCAAAAAGTATAGGGAAAATAGGCAAAAATCACAAGGAAAAAAATGACAAAAATACTGCTATAAATTTAATGTTTGTGTCCCCCTCAAAATTTATACATTGAAACCTAATACCCAGTGTGATGGTATTTGGAAGTGGGGCCTTTGGGAAGTGATTAGATTATGAGGACAGAGCCTTCCTGAATGGGACTAATACTCTTACAAAAAGATGGCCCAGGGAGTTCTCTCTCTCCCTCTTTACCATGTTGACACAGCAAGAAGACTACTGTTGATGAACTAGGAAGTGGGTTCTCACCAGACATTGAATCTGTCATTGAATCTTGATCTTGGACTTCCCAACCTCCAAAACTGTGGGAAGTAAATGCCTGTTGTTTATAAACAACTCCGTCTACTGTGATTTGTTACAGTAGCCTGAAGGGACTTGGACAAATATTACCATAATTGAAAATTTTAATGTACTTCTCTTTGCAATTGATATACTAAACAAACAAAAATCAGTATGGATAAGGAAATTTGAACAGCTTGATTAAGTTGTTACAGACAGATTTCCTGGCATTTATAAGTGGGGAATATACATTCATTTCAAACACAAAATTAACTTTTGTAGTAACTGACTTTCCATAAGGTAAGTTTCAACAAATTTCAAATAAAGTGATATTATAAAGTCAATATTCTCTGGCCCTAATGGTATTAAGTCGTAAACTAATGAAAGAACAATAACTTTGAAATGGAATATGACAATGACTGCTATGTCATTTATCCATTTTTTTTGGTCAGGTTATCAGATGCTTTTTGATAACTAAACTTTCATCTTGTTTATCTTTTTGGGTTTTTTTTAAGATTTTCTTTATTTATTTGTGTGAGAGAGAGAGAGAGAGAGCACAAGCAGGGGGAGCGGCAGGCAGAGGGGGAAGCAGACTCCCTGCTGAGCAGGGAGCCCGAGGATTCAGGGCTCAATCCCAGGACCCTGGGATCCTGACCTGAGCTGAATCAGACACTTAACTGACTGAGGCACCCAGGCACCTCAAGTTTGTCCTTCTGAACTAGAGTGAAAACTCTGTGTAACTTATCTGAAATTTTATGAATGCATCATTTAGAAACTGATTCTGCCTCTATTTTTTTGTGAACGATATCAGATATACAAAAGAATGTATATAATTTATACATAATTGTGGAAAATTATAAAATGTTCATATACTCTCCATCCAGCTGAAGAGATATATTAAAAATATATTTTATACTCTTTATGTACCCTTCTCCTACCCACCCAAGGAGCCATATTTTACACTTTATGGACATATAGATGCAGCCTACATTAACCACACATATATTATCCCTGTATGTAGTTTTGTTTCCTCTAGAACTTTTTATAAATAAAATCATTTTGTAATTTTTTCTGTGATTTACTCTTTGCTCAACATTTTGTTTATATAATCCTTTTATGTTGATACATATCTCGATTTTTCTTAATATCTCTTTGTATGACTATGACAAAAATATTGATCTATTTTACTGTGATAGTAAATTGAGATGTTTCCAATATTCTTATTATTTTGAACAGTGCATCTGTCTATCTATCTATGTAGTAGAATATTATAATGAGCTCTATGTTGCCACTGTCTATATTAAAAAGTTATCATTTCTTAGCCAATAGTCCACTGGCTTATTTTGAAATAAAAGATAAATTTACTGTTGTCATATTGAATGTTTTAAATCTGTAATATTACCCTTTTTGGGGGGGTAATAATTGCATAAGAACTAAAATCCTAAGAAATATTTGGCTCTTTTGGTTTAATTGATGCATAAAAGTTAAAATCCTAAGAAATTTTTACTGTTTTTATATTATTACTGTTATACACATTTGGGTATTATTAGAATAAAATAGTATAATGAGCTAAATAAAGAAAAAAGAAAGGAAACAGGAGGGAGAGATAGAGGAAAGAAAATTGGGAGAAAGAAATGTTTTGTGCAGAGGTGTCAAATTGTATTTTACAGGGAAAGAATTTGAAGTCCTAAAGGGCTACTTGAATATAGATATTTAGTGCACATGAAAAAATTCAGTTCTAGAGTTTGGAAGAAAAGTGTAGCTAAAAATACAGAGGTATACATTATTCACAGAAATGGTGTAAATACAAGAAACTGCCAAAAAGAGGGTGCAAAGGGGCAAGATTATAGTCTATGGAGGGGTTGTGGGGACACACTTTTATTGGGTACAAAAGGAGAACATAAAGAAGAAGACTGTAGAGACAACCCATAAAGTATATACCTGTGTCATGGAAATCAATTTAGGAAATAATGTTGGTAAAGGTATGATTGCTACATTTGGTAACTGAGCAGATTAACTGTATGATTAACTATGTGATTGTTGAAGTATATTATGATTTCTTTGCATTTTTGTACACTTGGCCAAAGTGGCTTTCTGAAAAGGGAATCTTACTTCCTTATGGTGTGATGAATTTCAAACAGCTCTATAAAGATATACCAACTGCAGTCAGGTTCTGCCTTGTGACAGGAATGCTGTTACCCCCACTATGATAGCTTTCCACAATTAAATACTGTGTTTCCTACAATTGTACCCCCCAGACCCAGCTGTGGCTCTGGAAGATTCCAACAATAAAACTCGACACTGACTCCATAAACGGCAAGGGTTGTCAAACTGGGATATTTTGCTATTGTGATTAGGTTTATTGCCATTATGTTTTGATGTGAGGATGATATCACAAGTTACTCTAGAGAAAGTAGGCACAGAAAACTTATGTAGCTTAAATATTAGAGTAAACCCTTCTCAGTGTTCCATCCTTGGATAGATACGGGGTGGGATAAACGGCAGAGCAATCTCTGAAGCTTTGAAAGTGAGCAGCAAAGTGGCAAGTGGATTTAATAAGATCGTAGTGCAAGGCAAATATTCGAGAAAAATAAAAATTGAACTCTCTTCAGAGAATGCTGGGCTCAAAGCAATCAATTATGATTCAGGAATGGGAGCAAAGAGTTATAAATACTTGCTCAAGACAAAGCTTTATGTGAAAAAAAGACAAAAAAAAATCTTCTAATGTTTACTACTAATGTTTAAAAGCAAAACAGAATGTTACTGTCTTCTACAATCTGATGGCAGTTCTAATACTGTATACTTTATGGCATTCTGATTGCTTTAAGTTCAAGGAAGACATAGGACAGCTGTGGAGAACAAGCAGAAGATATCTGTGGTGGGCCAAAATATTTTTTTGTTAGTTTGTTTTGTTTGCTTGGTATCTCTTTTGGGAAATCATCTCTTTTACATTCTTTTTCTTTTCCCCCCAAATACTTTCATTTTTTCAGTGTTACAAGATTCATTGTTCATGTACCACACCCAGTGCTCCATGCAATACGTGCCCTCCTCAATACCCACCACCAGGCTAGCCCAACCCCCCACCCTCCTCCCCTCCAAAACCTTCAGTTTGTTGCTCAGAGTTCACAGTCTCTCATGGTCTCTTTTACATTCTTAAAACATCTAGTTCTGGTACAGTAAGCCAAAATTAATCCCATACCATCCCTAGCATGAGGACCTGTGTATGACCTAGTTCTATCCAATTAGTGTCCTGTGCGACAGTGACTGGTCCAAAGACGGCCATGGGACACAATTCGGGCCAATGAGCCATCTGCATGACTTGTACTTATGCCACAGGGAGAGAAACACGGTCTTTCACTGGGATCACTTAGTGGAAACACTAAGGGGAGCCTAAGGCTGCCAGTGGTTATCTTTGCCATCATACGGATATTGCTTAAAGGAATGAAAACAACACAGAGATAAGCAGAGCTAAGAAAAATAGGAAAAGTGTGAGATTTCTTTTTTTTTAGAGTGAGAGCATGGGAGGGGAGGCAGGGGCAGAGAGAGGAAGAGAGAGAATCCTCAAGCAGGCTTCACGCCCAGCACAGGGCTCGATCCCATGACCCTGAGATCAGGACTTGAACCGAAATCAAGAGTCAGACGCTTAACCAACTGAGCCTCCCAGGGAGCCTGGAAAAGTAGATTTCTAATGACATCTTTTGATCTCCTGGACATAGCTCTGGCCAGGATTCTGAATTATATGTGTCAGTCAGTTACCATTATGCCGACAAATACACAATTTAAAAGTAATAATTTTTCAGTTTTCCAAAGGAATAAAGTGTAGCCAGAAAATCATGGGGGACCAAAATAGTATAAAATTGGACTGGACTTATTCAGCATAATTTAGAAATCGGTGTTATCTCTTGAAGTCCCCCCTCAAAAAAAAAAATTGAAGATGAACTAAACATTTACAAAGTGTGAAATAAATATTACCCAAAGAGGCTAAAAATATCTGTACCACAAAAACATTAGTTATATTTATGGAGGCCATATTTATAATGCCCTAACTAGGAAAATGACTCACCTAGGTCTTTTTATTAAACATCTATTGTCAGAGGCAGAATTTTATAACTGCTGTCATACATTAATTCATTTATTCAGTAAATAATTATTATGTGCAACCATTATTATTGTGCCAGGAAATGTGTTTAGCTCAGGAGATGAGTAATGACAGATATATTTACTGCTTTCAAGGGGCTCTCTCTGGGAGAGAAGACAGACATATTTGCAATAAACATTATTGAGTGGGAAGATTATTGAGTAAATACAAGCAATGGTGGTGGCAGAACAAAGGAAAAAAAGAGAATTGTCTTGGGACAAGGGAAGCCAGAAAAGGCTTCGTAGAAGAAATAACAATGGCCTAAGGTCTTGAGAAATGGAAAATCTGGTCAAACAGTCTAACTGTAAGGAGGGAAGGAGCAATGTCAAATGCTCTATGCCTGGAGAGGAGCACTAGGGGCGCTGGAGGCAGGGGAAGGGGAGTGGGCTGGCAGCAGAAGGTGAACTGGCCAAAGCCTGGCCAAGAATGTACACCTGATCCCATGCAGCAGGAAGCTGTTAAGAATTTTAATCAGTGGGGAACTCTGAATCATGAGCTTGACATAATGTGACAGTCCTATTCTCCAGTTTTTTGGATTCTTACTGCTTCTCCCTCTTCCCAGGAAGTAGGAGTCTTGAGATTTTCTGCAACTGGCAGTCCCAGAACTGGGACTAAATAAGATCTTCAGATCTTATTTTGGGGTATGTGGTTATGTAGAAAAGAAGCCTTGGAAGCCTACTTCTTCTTTGACTATCTGGAGGATCCACTTTGATAAGGCAGTTAAAGAAGATTAGTAGCGTTTGATGCACATGATGATGGATGTTATTTTCATATTGTTAATTAATGAAACTTGAGCACGTGTTCTTGCTTGTGGTCTAAGGTTGGTGTTTTCCTTGCCCCCAGAGATCATAGATTCCTGATGAGTTCCAACACTAAGTGTCACTTCTGGGGGCACAAAGAGGGTTGAAGGGAAATGTGAATCCCGACATGGGAGGAGAATTTCCCCGCTTGAAATATTTTTCCTTTAAAGCCTTTGGTAACAAGGGGAGTGGACAGAAATGCTCTCCCCTAAATTCATTCCTTCCGACAGTCTTCAGTGAAAGAAAGCAAAGCTGAAGGAGCTATGAAGTGAGTTGCAGTCATTAGACATTTAAAGTGTTCACTGAGGTGCGGCTAGCCTATAAAATGTAAGGAGCCTGGCCAGGTAAAATTAAGAGGCAATGGTTCAGAAGGCTTGAGTTCTAGGCAAGCAGCTTCTTCACTCTGCCTCTGCCACTGACTGGGTATAAATAAATGTATTGGAGGCAGAAGAAATATTTTGGTTTTGACATTTTAAAACAATTTACTAGCGATTTCTTTTAACTATATCCCATTCCCTCCCAATCTTTTTTAAAAATATTTTTATTTTTTTTATTTTTTAAAGTATGGTCTGAGTCCAGCAGAGCCCATTTCGGGGCTTGAACTCACAACCCTGAGAACAAGCCCTGATCTGAGATCAAGGGTAAGACGCTTAACCACCCAGCTGGGCCTCAATCTTTTTTTTTTTTTTTTAAAGCACTTTCATATCATCTGTCTTTACTTATTGGACTTTTGTGGGCATGGAAAACCAAGATGATATGCTTATTGGCTCTATTTTATCTGTAGTTTTTGTCAGGCTTCCTTGGTCTGCTAAAAGCTTGTGAGTCTTCAGACATTCATCTCTATTGCTCAGGATCAAATATGAAACTTTTACTAACATTTAATCCTTGTCTCAAATCAAATCATTCAGTATTTTTTAACCTAGTAAGGAAAAATATTTCACATGGCATAGAGAGAAGGAATAAAGAAGTAGCTTTTCCTTGATGTAAGACATACAGGTTGAGGCAGTTCATCCAAATAAAAACTGTTCAATTCACTCAGTTTCTTTGTCTGTGTGTTTTTTTTAAGATTATTTATTTATTTATTTATTTGACAGAGAGAGAGAGAGATCATAAGTAGGCAGAGAGAGGGGATAGCAGGCTCCTCACCAAGCAGAGAGCCCGATGCGGGGCTCGATCCCAGGACCCTAAGATCATGACCTGAACCGAAGGCAGAGGCTTTAACCCACTGAGCCACCCAGGCGCCCCCATTCACTCAGTTTCTATTTTATTCTTTTACTTTCAAGTTTGTGCAGAATACACAAAATAAAGCACATAGTAGTAGAAAAATCATAATGCACTTGATGAAAAAGAGCATGTTTTGAGGACAGGAGAAAATATTTTGAAGTGCAGAGAAGCGTTTCCCCCTTATGGAGATTGTGGAAAGACTAGAACATGCTCGTATTTACTAATCTAAATTACTTCTGCTCTTAACATAGAATAGGAATTTTCCGTTTCATCCTCTCACCACTTATTATAACTATTGATCAGGTAGTTTAGATGCAATGTCGAAAATTAGTAATTGCACTAGAGAGGATCAAGGGATTTTCATTCTTACCCCACCACGCTGTCTGTGATATGTGACCATGGGCAAGTCACAGCTCTTGTCTGAATATCAGTTTTATATTCTATCTCAGTGGTCCCTTATGATTTCCTAAAATCCACTACCCACTTAGAGACTGAATATGCAGTCAGACAGTAGCCAGACCATATGTAAAGATGGAATTCTGATCCACAACCTGCAGCAGTTAGCCCAGGAAAGCAACCTATTACCTACTGTAATGAATCCAAAGTCTAACTAATATCTCTATCAAGCAAAACAATAACCCTGGTAACCCTGGTCCAAAACATCCAGGACTTGATTAAAAACTGACAGCTTCTTTAATTTGTCCCCCACTTCTAACTTAAGACCAACCAGAGGAAGCCATTTACATACCCCTAACCAATCACACATCATGGCCTGCTTCTTGTTAGCTGCCTACCTACAGCTTTCACATGTCAACTGCCTTCATTCAGAGCACACTGTAGGCTTTCCCCTTCTTTCCACTGTAAGCTTTCCCACTCCTATGCCTGCCTTTGAGTCTCTGCCAAATGCAAAGGACGGTGGCTGACTCCCTTGCTCTAGCAAGTTCTGATAAATAACTTCTGCTCATTCTCATTTGGGTGAATCTTCATTTATTGCCATGCCACTAGTTAGTTCCCAACCTCTTCACAATGAACTAGTATCATGACCTCATAAACTGTCTCCTTTTCTCAGTATTGCTCCTCCAAATTGCCTTCCTATCAGTGACCAAGTGAGTGTCATAAATGCAAGTTGATTTATATCAATCCCTATTTTAACAGTTTTCTGTTTTTTTCCATTGACCTCTGAATAAGGTTTAAAATCTTCAGCCAGACTAACTTGGTTTCCTCTGACATGTCCTGCTCCTTCTTTTGACACTGAACTGAAGGTTTGCACGATATCAAAATTCTTGCTCAAAATGTGCCATCTTCTCTTTACATCATAGCTTTCACACATATAAATTTCTCCTTCTAAAATATGATTCTTGATTTTGTTCATGTAGTAAATTCTTAAACCTCCTTAATGTTTAGCATAGCCACTGTCTCTTTTGTGAAGTCCTCCCTAACCTTGCCAGTCTGTGCTGCCTTCAACCAAACATGTATTTTCATTTTATGTGATTTGCTCAGATAGCTCCTTATTCAATTCGATGTTAGCTTTTGCACTGTTAGCACCTGCTTAGTATCTGGCATAGTCTAAGTATTCAGTAAATATTGAATTATGAAAGACTGAAAGACTGACTACATAAACGAGCTTCCATGTGTGCCTATATCAAACTCACAGGACCTAATTACTTTTCTTTGGTAGCCACTGGAGTAGGCATCAGAGTAGGTAACCATCGACTCCCATAATGGGCCAGATAGGGTGGTGGTTGTTTTACCATCGTCATCTCCCTACTTCTCACAGCAAGTGTAGGGTTAGGTGTTATTTCCCTCCCATTTATAGATAACAAACCTAAAGTTGCAAGAGGTTAAACAACCTGTCCAAGGACACACCATTAATAAGTGGTAGAAATATTATTTGAAAGCAAATCAGTCTGAAAGTCAACACAGAGATCATAGGAGGAAAAGGAAATTTACCTTCTCATATTAAAATCATAGAAATGATAGATATAATCTATTGTAAACCAAATATCTGTTGCTAATTAAGAATCAGGGTGAGACTGAATCAGAATCAGGCTGGATATACAGTTGATTCTTATTATTCATGAATCCCATATTCGTAACTTTGCCTACTCCCTGAAATTCATTTGTAAACCCCAAACAGTACTTCCGTGGTCTTTGTGGATAAGTGCAGAGTGGCAAGAAATTTAAGTTGCCTGACACATGTATTCTCAGCTGGGTTTGAACAAGGCAATGCTCCACCTTCTTGCTTGAGCTCTCAGACTGTAAGTATGTGCCTTTTTTTTTTTTTTTAATAACAGGATTTATTTTTTAGAGTATGTTCAGGTTCACAGCAAACCTGAGGAAACGTACAGAGATTTCCCTGCCTTTTCTGACACAGAGGCTCCCCTATTACCAACCTCTCCCACTAGAGTGATATATTTCTTACAACTGATGAACCTACACTGACCCATCATTATCACCAAGGGTCCATGAAATACTTTAGGCAACATCCTTCATATTGTATATTCTATGGGTTTGGACCAAATGAAAATGGCCCATATCCATCGTGACGCTGTCACAGAGTAGTTTCACTGCCCTAAAATCCTCTGTGTTCTTTTTTAACACACTTGTATGATTTCTGCCATGCAGTGATATTGTCTGCTATTAATATGTGGCCCTAAGATGGTTTAGGTGATAACAGAAGATGCAGCAAACGTAGTAACGGTCCTACTTAGCAGACTGTTAAAGGAGAGGTCAAGAAGAACCCCTTAACCAACTGAAGTGATAGCAAGATGAGCTTCAGATAATCAGGGTATAATTGCATAAACAGGAATTGAGCCAGCAAGGCCAACACCGAAGTAAGAGGAAGGGTTTGCATGAAATATAGAACTGATTCTTTTTGTATTTTACCTAAAAATGCATCTCCAGAATGGATGATCTATATTCACTGGGAGGGACTTAATCTAGTGCCCGAAGTCCCTTAAAACAGAAAACTCTGTTTATGGAGCCACACATTCTATTTTACCTACACAAGGTAGAACCCCTTCACCGTACTTCAGAAGAAAGGTGTTTTAGACAGTATTTTCTGATTTTTTTTCTTGTTATCTTTTTATTTTGGCATGGCTTTTACTGTATCTGAACACCCTAAATTCCTCTGAACTACTTTAGAGAAAATAATGACGCCACATCTGTTCCTTAATGTCCCTTGTGCAAATGTACTCCATGTGAAAGGTGTGTGAGACGTGCCTTTCCCCTTCTTTATTGGAGTTTCTGCCTTGACCTAGAGGTGGTAACGACAATTGTTTATCTCCCTTCTTTGGGTCTAAGAGAAGTCCAATAAATAAGAGACCCCAGAATCTGGAATCTGGAAAGAATAGGGATAGAGTTAAGACCAAAAACTTCACACCTGAAAACATAGTCTTATTAATTAGAGTGAACAAAAGTTCTCCTGATGGTACAACAAACTAAAGGAATTCTGCAACTCTTAAAATATTCTGCTCCCTGAAGGCTAGGCAAAAATGTCCCTCCAATGCTCCCATTATGTTGTCTACTTTATCTAAGTGAAGCATTTTTGCACTACAAAGTCATTGCCTGCTGTTTTATTGCTGTATCTCCACTGCTAGACATGAGCTCACGGACAAGAGGAGGTTCATGCTCGCTGTGTTCTATTCCAGTTAAGATTATTTTGATTGTCGGGCGCCTGGATGGCTCAGTTGATTGAGCATCCAACTCTTGGCTTCAGCTCAGGTTATGATCTCAGGGTCATGAGACTGAGCCCTCCATTAGGCTCTGTGGTCAGTGGGGAGCCTGCTTGAGATTCTATCCCTCTCCCTTTGCCCGTCCCCTGCTTGAGTGACCTCTCTAAACCAACAAACAAATAAACAAAATCTTTAAAAAAAAAAAACTGTTTTGATTACAATGAATTGGAACCCACTTGAGATAATAAAAATAATTGTTAAAAAAAAATCCCTATAATCGATGGAGAAAATAAAATAGTGGGCCACAAGGATATATTTTAAGGCTTTATTCAAGGACAGGGAGGAAGGTACCACTTGCTGGGCCTCCGGTAGATTAGAACCAAAAGTCAGGAATTGAGATCACTCTTTTCATACATCTCTGACCCCATCACATCTCTTATTTTTCTATTCTCTGATGACCAGCTCCATTCTCCCTTTTTTTATTACAGTCTATTGATTATTCATATTGCATAAATCAGCTTGCCTTAATTCAACGAAACCTATTAGGTCCAATACAATAAATGACTTCAAATGTCTGGTTTGTCCAAGTCTTCCCTGTGCAGAGTCCTATTACCAGGTTGTACATAGTTCCCAATCAGGTCAATTATAATTGAGAGGGGGAATGGGGAGCAATCACATGGTACAATGCTCAGTGCTCCATCAGTAAGAATGGTGGGAATGAGCAGATTCTCTGTTTAAGGGCATAGTTAAGGTAGTTTCCTCAAAGATGCCTAGTACTTATCCTTAATATCTGACACCCAGAAGGCATCAAAATCATGTGTTAAATGAATGAACACAAGAATGTGGCAGACATTGCAGGTAACATGTCAGTTTCCCCTTATTTCTCTCTAAAATCATCCCACTTCAGATGGGTGGTGGGTGACAATAGGCCAGGGAACATGGACCCAACCTGGTATGTGCTGGAATATTTCACATTGGTTTGTGGGAGCCAGTTATGCACATCTCTTCCCAGCTCTGCTTTTATGAAGTCAGGTCAGTAGCCTAAAACAGCCATGATGAGAACACTTGTACCATGGAAATCACCCAGTGCTATAATCAGTCCTTGTTATTTTTTTTTTTCCCTCCCCAGAGAACAGATTATTAAACATTTACCAGCATTCCACTACCCCAGCCAAAATCACGGTTGGTCTAAGCTAATAATGGAAATCCCACGCCTCATTTCCAGGATTGGTTAAGGGAAGGGCCTTTGATCCAGTTTTACCAATGGGACCTGGGCTTTCTTGTATTTTTTTCCAAATAAAAATAAAGATGCTCAAATTTCCTGCCTTTCGATATTGTCTTTTAAGAATGTGATACCTCTAGCCAATCTCCAAAAAAGAGAGGGAATGGCTCAGTCAGTGTCTGAGTGGCTCCCTCGGCATCTGCCTTTGGCTCATGGGGGTCCTGGGATTGAGCCCAATAATGGGCTCCTAGCTCAGCAGGGAGTCTGCTTTACCTCTCCCTCTCCCTCTGCCCCTCCCAATGCTCATCCTCCCTCTCTCTCTCTCTCAAATGAACAAATAAAATCTTTAAAAAGAGAGAGAAAGGGAAGCATAGACATGAAAAGCTTAAATGAATGAAAAGAAATATGAAGACAATCTGGTTCTTTGATGACTCTATTAAGTAACACCACCAAATAGGGAACTGCTCTGCCTCAGGCCATTTTGTTATGAGTTAGCAAATGACCTTTATTTCTTAGGGCAATTTTAGTTGAATGTTTCACAACTTGTAACCCAAAGAATCTAATACAGTGAAGGGATAGGTGGATGAATGAATGAATGAATGAATGAACCAACCAATGAATAAGTGAATGAGTGAATGAATGAATAAGATTATTTGTACAGGTGTGTAATGGACAAAAAAATACCACGGATAATTATGTGTATGCACAGGTATGAAACATATGTCCTGCTGGATTTCTATTTTACCCTTTAGCATTATAATATATTGTAAACCTTTCACATTTTTTTTATCATGGATGAACAGAGAACTCACTGAAGAAAATGTATGCACATTATTATTCTTTAACATGACTATCTACATTTAGGAACCTTCTTAATGAAGGACAAATTGTTCTCTGCCACTCCATGCTCTCTAGAAAATATTCTAAATTTAAATAAAAATATGTGAAATTTATGAGATATTAATTCTGTATCCTAGCACTTAAAACTCTAAGGGGTAATTTGTGTGGGTGCCTGTATGTGCATATATGTTCACTGGGAATGGTGGTGTTTTCTATTTATTTTGCATTCAATACACAAGAATGCTACTGTTCTTCTAACGAACAAGATTTAACTACAGTAAAACTTAAAGCCATTACATGCACTGAAAATGATTCATAGCATCATTTTTACTTCGACTGTTTTCTTTCTGAATTTTGAGTCTAGGAGATGGGAGCTCTGACAAACACAAGTCTTTGCCAGCTGGTTAGAAAGGCCCTTTTCCACCTGGTCAGCTGCAATGAATCATTGTTTTCATCCCATACTCTTATCCATAAATTCAAGTTCTCTCCAGAAACGAATAAATTGTGATTCTAGAGAAGAGGAAAGGTAGTCCAATGCATACTTGATGATGGATGCTACCTAATCAGTACTTAATAAAAGAAAAATGCCACAGCCAGGCCACTCCATTCTTCCAGGAAAAAAAGTCAGGTAGCTAAGGTGAAAGACTCCTTTAAACAACAACCTTTTTTTCAGTCCCTAAATACCCTTCTCAGGACTAGCTATATGCATAACAATAGCAAAAATGTTGTCCTGGATGTTACTTCTTTCAGTTTCTATTAAAACCGTAATAGTGCCTGCTTCCATTATACATTTCCCTGTATATTTCAATCAAAATGTCACTTAGCCACTGTTACTAGAGTGCACTTAATATTTTCATTAAAACCAATAAAACCAAGAAATGACAAGGGTGCAGGTGGGTGCAGGCAATTAAACTCCTCTTGTACGTATTGTTAAATAGCAGTTGAGGAAAGAAAGAAGCCCCATTGAACACCTGTCCCTTTTCCTTTGAATGGCAGCTAACAGAAATCCACTTAGCTAGCTATTGTCTGCTTATTTTCCTGACAGATAATGTGAAGAACAGGCAGTTATGGGGCCACTAATTCAGAATTAATTTTTCCTTCACAAGAGTGCTGAGGACACAAGGGCAGTAATGGTGCCTGATCAAGATTCAGGGGGGTAAACAAGACAATCTGAGATAATGGGCAGAAGATAAAAGCCCTTTACAGGTCTGCTCCACTTGCCAGGCAGACCTGTGGTTTTTGCTGGCACCTTGTATTTTTTTTTTTTTTTCCAATCTGTCTCAAACCAAAGTCTAAAGAGTTAATCATTAAAACATCTGACTGGTGTGCATGTTTGTGTGCAGGTTCATATGCTGAAAGAAAAGACAAAAGAAGATTCTACAATGTTGCTCTCCATCTTTTCCTGCCATATTAAAAATGTTATTGGCTGCAAAAGACAGCTGTTAAGTCACACATTGAGATTGTTTATGGAACTTCCTCCTGTGAGCTTCTACCTCAGTTGAGAAAATTATCGCATTTCCTTTAATAAGTCCGGACCTTCTGCTAACCCACCATTACTGCTTGCTTCATTCTGGTAGGAAACACCCACCCCCAACATGCACACCCAAAATTGGTTTCCACCAGACCAAATTAAAATGCTTTCTTGCTCTTATTCTTTGTGCCTCTCTTCCTCTCTCCTTCTTTACCTTTCTCTCCCATCCCCCCCTTTCTCTCTCTCCGTCTTCCTTCTAAGTCCCTGTTCCTACATGCTAGCCACCCAAGTCATTTCAACAAGCAGCTAAATGGAGAATCTCTGGGGATGAGTTACTGAGGAGGATTAGATACAACTGCTCTCGGGCCAGCCTCTGAGACCCCGTTGGCAGACAAACGGCAGACATATCTTGTGAATTATCTCCTAGTCACTGACACAAACCACTCAGAATAAATCAGGACTGGAGATTGATTTCCACAAAATTGCTTTATTACTCAGGTAAAATTTATCGACCTGTTATATAAAGGAAAAAAATAATAAACGAAAGAGGACAGGCCATGCTAAAAGAGCAAACATAAAACCTCCCATAAATCCTCCCATTTCAAATATTTGATAATTTAGTATAGAATGTGTTTTTGGAGAAGTTCATCTTTGTGTAGTTTATGTTGTCTAGGAGAAACCTACAGAACCCAAGCACCTTCAAGACCATCAGTTAGCTATTAAATATATGCTGATTAAGTATGGTGACCAGTTTCTAAGCCCCAAATCGGGAAACACTTTTACAAAGTTTTTTTTTTCTCCTTATAAATTAATCTGGTAATATTTTTGCCCATACAAACATTAAATCCAATAAGATCGTAAAGTCATATCTACCCCAAATATCTAAATTATAAACTTTCTATCCACAGGGGCCACCTCCACTCAACTCACGATGTTGCACAGAGAGTCAGTTTTTGTGGGCAAAATGAAACCATTATCTTATATTGAAATCTTTGCAGTTTTTCTGAATGATCAAATGTAGTGTCTATGGATACCCAAATTTGTGTACATCATAAAAAATAACTTTCCTTGTAATCCAGAGGCCATATATCTGCTTCAAGAGAGATATCTCACAACAAAATCTTATGTGATAATTCTATCTGATGAAGATGGGCAACATAGAAAGAGAAGAGCAAAATCTTGGCCAAAGCTTATTACTCTAAGTATAGTTATATAAGACATTAGTTTACTTTCTATGCATTTGTGTGTGTTTGAGTGTGTATGTGTGTGTGTTGGCTTTATCTGAAGGTGCGCAATACTCTCAGACAATGAGTACAAGAGACAGGGAGAGCAGTCCATTCCTACACACTTTCAAGCAACCCACTCTTAATTCACAGAAACCTCCAGGAGAATGGTCTCTGTAATTTCTCATGTCCATGTTTCCTTCAAAGAGTTAGCTAGTTATACAAGCAAATCAAAGTTGATCCCAACACCTGGTTTATCTATGCTGTTCAAAAACATGACAGAAAACACGCCAAAACATGTTTGAGACCTTGCAGACTCACTGTTTTCTCTTTTACCCATCGTGTGAAATCTCAATTTTCACGGCCTTTTGATGACTGTCTTCTAAAACATTTGGGAACCACCTTCCCACTCTCCTTTCTCAGAGCCCCAAGAACTGCCTCTTCCCCTTTATAATTTCTAGATCAAGTATCTTTCTGGACAAAAATTTTTCTTCCTCTTAATCAGGGCATGATTGCCTAAATCTACTGATTTAACAAGGTCAGCTTCTACCAACAAGATGTAACACACAGAATATTTTCACATTAATCATCAAATAGAGAAGCTTTCCTGTGTCTGCCTAAGCTAATAATTTTTCCACATTGTAATGCAATAAATTGGATCTAGCTTTATGGCAAGTCCTCTCATGTAAAGTTGTTATCTTCCCATTTACCCTGAGGTGAAGCCTCCCATCCACAAGCCCTACCCATATATGAAAGCTTGCTGTCAAACATTCCAGTGTGTCAGTCCCATATGGGTATTAAACCAAGTATATCATTTATAATTGCAAAGGAATCTGAAAGAATAACAAAACTTAATAATACGTAATATATAATAAGCACTATATGTTTAAAATGTATTATCTTTAATATATTATCAAATTATAATTAATGTGCAATTATTATAAAATATATATGTCGTTATTATTTTAAAAACACAAAGGAATGGAGGCCATGTGGGAGGTAGTAAATGTGGGTTTAATTACTCATCTTTTTAAATACAATTTAAAGAAAAGCTATACATTTATAAGTCAAAGAGCAGAGTTAAATGTGAGCCTACTATTTACAAGTCTGGTGATAAGCACCAGATTAACTAAAATGAGATAGAGTTAAGATGTTTGCAGTTTAGAAACGGGAGTGGGCATGAGAGTGAAAAATTGGGATGGGGAGATAACTGAGTTTACATTTCATACCTTCTGAACTATTTGGACTATGTTAAAAAAAAGAAATATACATATATATAAACTTAATTTTATGACTTCCAAAAAAATTAAAGAAAAGTGATCGCACTAAGCTCTACAATTACTTGTCAAGTCTCATGCTGTTATCACTGCTGACTTGAAGTTTGACAATGAATTTGGCTTCAACGTCATTTGTTAAAAGGTCATCAACTCTGTGATATCCACCACACATGGGAGATGAACCTGTCCACCATCTGGCCTCAAATGTACTTCCCCACCTGGCTTTCTGCGGAGAACAATCAAGACCACTTCAACAGCTGTGGGATTCGCGGAAAAAGCAGAGATCATGGAATCAGAAACTTTGAATTCAAGTTCTGCCTTTGCTGTACACCAGCTAGTTTGTCATTTAAAATCTTGTAGCTTCAGTTTCCTTTGTGTAAAGCAGGTAGAATACCAGAGTTTTGGAGGAGATTAATGGAGGTAATAAACAGAAATGTATCTGCTTATTGTAAGTAATGAAACAAGGCTTAGTACAATAGCTCAAATGGCATTTGTTTTCCATGCGACCAGCTTCTTGGCAATCACTGCAGCGATTTGGTGCTGCTCTGACCTCTTCTATTTCCAACATCAGCCATTATAATGAGCAGCTTTCAGCTCAACCACAGCATTGTTCATTCTTTCTGTTTCCAGGATCAGGGAAATGACTGCTTTGCTTTTCTTAGACAGCCCACTTCACCCATGTGCAGAGAAAAAAATCTGTTCTTTATCTTGTTATGTTTTCAATCTAAATGATTTACATTACCCAGATGAAACATTGCTAGGAGGGCACAAAAGGTTAATTCCTTCCCCCTTATACAGAGAGTTGGACACTGGTTTGAATTATTGACCAGGGATGGCTTTTAAGGGTCATCGAAACAGTAAGTTGTGAATTGTAGCCTCCTTGTCTGAGCCCAAAGGCTGACTGTCTTCTTAAAAGTGGTTAAGTGGAAGTTATTGATGAGACCTCGAGTGAGATTCGACATCAGGCTTTAATTATGCCTTGAGAGGCAAGGAAATGGAAAACGAAGGCTAATTCAATTGAACAGTTGATCACTAAGCAATAATCACAACACAAAAAAAATGTATTTCTATTTCACTCAAGTGCTGCCCATGTGGAAGGCTCGTATCAGTTATTTGACCTGTGTTATTCTTCTTAAGATATTTTATTTGGATCAAAAGAGGGATGTTCTATTTAACCTCTTTGAAAATTTGTTTGCTTGGACATACAGGCCTGGAGCTTCCTTAAAATGTGAAAAAGAGTGGAACCAAAGAAATCCCCATGTTATTTCAACCCTCCTGAGGATATTAATCTACAGTTCCTGGTCAGCACACTCTGCATTAGAATAGAATACAGAACAGAGAAGTACCACCAAAGACGCATAGTTAGAAATACAGTACCCAAGTCCATGTTACCAAACACATTAGAGATATATTAAAATGCTTTGCACATCAACATTTGTTAAACCTTCTTAGTCTTTGCGTTTCACTCATTGAAAAACATAGGTGTGGACAACTTGTCTGTTTCCAGTCTCTGTCATTCTCCTGCCAAATGGAGCTACTTACATCAAAATTAGAAAAATTATATTGATAGTCACAGAATTCAAGAAGCTCTTTGCAAGCCTGCCACAAATTTACTACATTGAACCATATAACAGATTGCTAATATTCAACTACTTTTTACCTACAAATATGGTAGTGCCATATGGTTCTAATAGATACAGAAAAATTATGGATCACATTTCTCTAATTCTTACATAACAAATTATAAGTCATGTCCTCCATGACCATTGTTCAGGAAAGCACTTTCTGGTTCAAGAAACTCAGTGGAATTTACCTTTGGCTAATAAAGATTAGTATCAGAAAGCTGTGTTCAACGGCAGGGATGTCCACTATCTCCACTGCTATTCAACATAGTACTGGAAGTCCTAGCCTCAGCAATCAGACAACAAAAAGAAATAAAAGGCATCCAAATTGGCAAAGAAGGGCGCGTGGGTGGCTCAGTTGGTTAAGCAACTGCCTTCAGCTCAGGTCACGATCCTGGAGTTCTGGGATCGAGTCCCGCATCAGGCTCCCAGCTCTGCCGGGAGTCTGCTTCTCCCTCTGACCTTCTCTCCTCTCATGCTCTCTCTCACTTTCTCTCTCTCTCTCGAATAAATAAATAAAATCTTAAAAAAAAAAAAATTGGCAAAGAAGAAGTCAAACTCTTACTCTTTGCAGATGATATGATA
>CM052892.1:63731114-63746498 GCA_028534135.1 Potos flavus
TGGATATTATTCTGAATTACAGTCAACTCTGTAATTCAGTGTGATGTGGCTGCTAAAAAGCCAAGGATCTTAGACTGCATTAATAAAAGTGTAATTTCTGGTTTATGGGAAGTAATCGTCTTTCTATATTCTGATCAAGCCACATCTGGAGTATTATGTTCAATTACAGGTCAACATTTTAAGGACCAAGGCAAATTAGAATACTACCAAAGAGGAAATCAGGACGGGGAAAAGTCTGAAAGCCACTGTCATTTTAAGGAGGAGGCAATGGAAAGCAGGCTAGGCGGTAGAGATGACATAATAGCAGTCTTCAGATATCTGAACTAGTTGTATGTAAATGTGAGCACGGAAATGCCGTGAATATTGGCTTTTTTTTCTTTATCAATGTGAGAGGATATTAAAATGGAGCTTCTTAAAAATCTCCTTTTTGACCGAGATCACAAAAGGCGACAATGAGCCACTAAGTGATAGCCATTTACACAGCCCAAAGTGAGGTGCTCGATCACCTGAACTTGACTTGCAAAGGAGGTGGCCCAAACAGTTTGACGAGGGTAACACTACTTCAAAGATATAAAGGGGTTAATGTTGTAAGAGTTCAAAGTGGCTTTTTTTTTTTTTTTAGGGAGAGAGAGAGAGAGAAAGAGTTGTTGGAGGGCAGTGGTCTTTGCCTCCTTCTCCAGGAAGGAGAAGGGGTGCCAGCCTTCCCAAGGCAGCAGGGTGTGACAGGCAGAAGCACGCAGAGAACATGATTTGTGTCTCTGGGATATGAGGAGCACTGAGACTGGAGCCGGATCCAGCAAAAGCCCAAGGGCGGATGGCTATGGCTAGCTGGCTGCTCTGACCCAGACAGAAGAACCCAGCGAGACATGCACTGGCCTACACCTGCCTTGCACGTAGAAGGCTGCACGCTGTGTGTGCTGCATAAATGTGCTTGGCAGAGGGCGCAAGTGGAGGCTGAAACACACTCTCTCTGGTCCACAAGGGTAAGGCCTCATCTGCCCCCTCCAAGGGGTGCGCTTTTCTTTGCACAAAGGAACGAGTGACTAGGAACATGTGCTCTACAAGGATGCATCTTTCCCAAGGGGTTACCTTTTTCTTATTCTCAGAAAGTTACCATAGAAGCTAGAGGCAGCCCCAGCAACGAGTTTTTTGCATGGGCCAGATGTGGGCCTTGCAGAAGAGAAAGTCAGCTTGAAATCATCTTAAAGGAATTTGTCCAAGAGAGCCATCTAGTGAGGAGGCAGGACTCCAAGAGAGAATCTGAGTTGGTTGAATGATCACATACGTGGAGAGTTGTGAATGGCCAACGAGAGAAATATCCTCCCATCTCTGCGGGATGTCAGAGCCTGGGACAGCAAAGAAGTGGGGGACTAGACCAGCATTAATTTCAGAATTTTGACTATTGCTTTGAGGACATTTAAACTGAAATGAGATTTCCAGCGAATAATAATAACCAGAGAATGTTTTCATTTCAAGTCAACAACGATAACAAAAAAACAAAGTAAAACAAAACAAAACTACAGGAGACGCCTGAATGTCATCTAAGCAGCAAGAGAAGAACTGGCTCCAAAGTATCGGTTGAAAGGCCAGAGGCAGAAGGGGAGAATAAAATGGTATCACTTATAGCTGTGAAATTTCACATAGCAGATTCTCTTTCTCTCACACATACACACACACATGCACTCCATGTAAAAGGCATAAGGGCATAAATTTCATCATTAGACTGTTTATCAATAAAACGGGATAATGTATTGAGATCCCATGCTAAAGAAAGGAGACAGGAAAGAGAAAAACCTAGAATAACTATGAATCCTCAGATCAATAGTAGTGATCTTTATTTCTGAAAGCAGGGACATTCTCCAGGTGCTGGAGTATTCAGCTCTCTCTGCCTATCCTGGGTACCCTCTCAGCACAGGTCTATTCTCCTTACATCAGGGTGTGATGGTCATTAAGTACAGAGAATCAGACTCCATTTCACAATGCATAATCAAACTTGTGGGGAATGGAGAGGTGACAATTTAACGAATTCAATTACTCAATTACATGTATGTTTTAAAATAATTAATGTTACTAAATGCCATGCTGGACAAAATAATTTCAAAATTTGGTTGAATCCACATGGTATAAGTTCCTAAGAATGTTGACGAAGACAGAGCCATGCAGGGATTGGATCCATTTACTGCAAACCTCTTTGTTCAGCCTTTAGATATGCTCGATCAGATTCATTTTCTAGGACTGAACTGGGGTAGACAGTAGTCATCTAACTTGGAGTCCCTAAACTGGAGGGAAGGGGAAAAGGATAATAGATATCTTTTATGTGGGTTGCATGAGGGGTAAAAAAAAAAAAAAAAAAAAAAAAAGCAGAGAAATAAATACAGACATGGACAATTAGATTCCTCCTGCCCAAAAGGAGCACATGTATCCAAACATCTTTATTTCTGATCTCCTGTAATCTTGCCAGGAGATACAGAGCTGTCAATTTAACTGAGATGTGAAGGATTTTGGCCTGAGCCCCAAAATAAATTATGACAGGATGAAACAGGAATTCATTTACTCAATTTCATTCATTCAATAAATATTCATTGGGCACTTACTCTTTGCCAAGTATTGTGGTAGTTACTGGGGATAAATTCTTGAGCTAAATAGATACAAACCCTGCCACCACAGAGCTTATAGTACAAAAGGGAAAACAGATAACAAACAAGGAATTACAAATGTGATAAGGGATTTTAATAAAATTAGACATCATGGAAAAACTGATATGTTTCAGACCTTTAACAATATTGGATGCAGATATGATAGGCAGAGAAAGAAAGACACTAATGAGCTATTCTATGTAATAGCCTGTTCGGACTTGTTTGGCAACCCTATGAAGAAGTAATACAAGTTTACAAAGTGAGATTCACTCCTTTATCACACATCTGTATTTATTTTACCAAGGCAAGTTACAGGAAGCATTACAACTTGTGATAAGGTATCCGAGAGGCATGCTACCCTTCCCCCAGAAACCTTTACTATTGCAAATGGCCATCCATTCCCATAGGGAAGTGCATGAGGACAGAGGCCAAGGACATTTGCCCTCCCCATGTAGCTCGGGCTACCTGCACAAAATACCACAGGCTAGGGGGCTGCAACAGTCATTTATATTCTCATGGTTCTGGAGACTGGAAGTCTGGGATCAGGGTGCCAGTGTGGTCAGATCCTAGAGGACCTCTTCCTACTCTGCAGATAGCTTCCTCACTTGACAGAGTTATGGGGGCTCTTCCTCTAATCCTGTCAGGTTAGCACCACACCCTTTTGACCTCCTTTGACCTTTATCACCTCATCCCAAGCCCTATCTCCAAATATAGTTGATTAGGGGTTAGGGCTTAACAAACGAATTTGGGGAAGAAAAGACAATTCACAAATTAAAAGAACAAAAGTACTCAGCTTAGAATTTTATGCAAAAGAACCCAGATAAGCAAACGCTAATCAAAACCCAAAGAACCAGGGATCATTGCCTTGTTCTAGGATACTGGGATACTAGGTGGGGCTGAGGAGCTGCTCTGGCAATCCATTTGAGGCACCAAGACCTGAAGCCTTGAAGACCAAATACAAAGTTTGTTCAAATGCTCCAGCTTTTATGAATTATGATGTCTTTTCGATGGGAGCACGAAGTGGAGGGGGAAGGTGGTTATAGCATGCTCACTGAAACTCTTCTCTCGCTCTATCCATGAGGAAACCTAGACCTCATTGCAAAGACCTGGTATGCACAATCCACTCTACCTCCAGCATTATTACTAATAAACTGTGAATGACAACAGACTTTCTGTCTGATATAAAAGAAGAGGATGAAGAGATCTTTTTGTAAGCATGATCAGTGCGTGACAGAGCATTCACTTCCCCAGGAGGCTGGATTCATTATGACAGTAATGAACTAGGCAGCTGGCACAATTTAGAAGAAGGCCATCCATCTCTCCATAGTGCTGTAAAGCCACTCTATTTTTGTGACTGGTTGAAACTGGTATGCACTAGATTGACAATTTGCAAAGCAATGGGAAGACTAAGAAATGCTTCAGGAGTATGATATTGATTAATCTGCATGGAGACAACGAAACATTTGGAGAGTAAATCAAGAATTTGTCAAGCATGCTTTTTAAAAGATTTCCCTTAAGTGAATAGCAGAAACAATACTACTATAACAAACAAAAACAAAAAAGAAATAAATTACTTCTAATCTCACAACTGTAAAAAATCATGTCAATATCTTGTTCTCTGGTCCATTTGAACAAGAAAATGTCATATGGACTGGAGCAGGAATTGGAATAGGTTTTGGAACTGGCAAAGGACTTCTGTGCACTAGGAAATGGTGTAATAAGGAGCTATGACCCTGGACGTGCACAGCGAAAGGGACAGTGGAGCGATACTGTAGCTCCGTGGGACCACGTGGAAGACTAACTTCAACTTCCAAGTCTTGAGAAATCACTGTCGGGCAAGTAATTCTGACCTCAGTTAACTACTGTGTTTGTGACAGTGTATAAGTACCTACTGGAGAGCCAGCTGTTTAGCCATATGTGCCTGGGTCACCATCATGCTTCTGCAATTCTAAAGGACTTCACCATGCTTCAATGAATCCATGTTCCACAGCGACACCACATGGTGAAAGGAGAAACAACAGCAGCATAAAATGTGATCCTCTGGATAATTAGATTTACTCGTTTGAGTTTGTAGGTTTTTTGTTTTTTTTTCCCCCTCCAGCTTCATTGAGATATAACTGACACATCACACTGTATAAGTGCAAATTATACAACTTGATGATTTGATACACTTATATATTGCAAAATGATAACCATAGTTGGGTTAGTTAATACCTCGGTTACCTTACATAATTTTTTTTTTTTTTTAGAGCGGGAAAATTTAAGATTTACTTTCTTAGCAACTTTCAAGTATACAATACAGCATTGTTTACTCATCATGCTGTATATTAAATCCCAAGAACTTTTCTTACAACAATAACATTTGAACAAAATCTGCCCATTTCCGCTAACTCACCTCATAACCACCATCTACTCTTTGTTCCTGAGTTCGGCCTTTTTTAGATTACACATATAAACAGACATACAATATTTGTCTTTCTCTATCTTAGCATAATGTCCTCAAACCCATCTATGTTGTTACACATGATGGTAGGATTTCATTCTTTCCCCTGGCTAAATATTCGTGTGTGTGTGTGTGTGTGTGTGTGTACACACATACATACCACATCTTCTTTATCCATTCATCCACAGATACTCTTAAGTTGTTTCCATTATCATGGCTGCTCTGAATAATGATGCAATGAACATGAGCGTACAGATATTTCTTCATGTTCCTGGCTTCATTCCCTTCAGATATATACCTACAAGTGGGATTGCTGGTAGTCCTATTTTTAATTTTCTGCGGAACCTCCATAACTTTTTCCATAGTGACTGTACTAATTTACATTCCTATCAACAGTGCAAAAGGGTTCCCTTTCCTCCATATCCTCACCAACACTTGGTATCTGTTTTTTTGATAATAGCCATTCTAACAGCTGTGAGGTGATATCTCATTGCAGTTTTGACTGCATTGCTGTGATTATTAGTGATACTGAGCACATTTTCATGAACCTGCTGGCCCATTTGTATGTCTTCTTTGGAAAAATGTTTACTCAGGTCCTCTGCTCATTTTTTAATGGGACTGTTTGGTTTTTTTTGCTCTTGAGTGGCAGGATTTCCTTATATATTTTGGACATTAACCCTTCATCAGATATGGTTTGCAAATATTTTTTTTCCAGTCAAGTTGCTTTTTAATTTTGTTGATTATTTATTTTCCTGTGCAGAAGCTTTCTAGTTGGAGGTAGTATCACATATTTACTTTTGCTTTTATTGCTTGTGCTTTTGGTGTCATCTAAAAAAACAACTATCGCCAATATCAATGTTAAGAATCTTTCTCCCTATGTTTTCTTCTAGTGTTACGTTTTTGGGTCTTCTGTTTAAGTCTTTAATCCATTTTGAGTTAATTTTTTGAGTGACACAAGATAGGGGTTCAGTTTCTTTCTTCTGCACATGATTATCTAGTTTTCCAAGCACCATTTTTGAAGAGTTGATTATCCTTTCCCATTATTTTTGGCTCCCTTGTCAAATATTAGTTGCCTGTATATGCCAGAGTTTCTTTCTGGGCTTTTAGCTGTGTTCCATTGGTCTATGTATTTCTAAGCCAGAACCATATGGGATCAATAAATGATTAATATAGCTCTGTAATATCATTTGAAATTGGGAAGTGTGATACCCCCAACTTTGTTGTTCTTTTTCAAGATTACTTCGGTTATTCAGGGCCTTTTCTAATTCCATACAAATGTTTGGATTTTTTTTTTTTCTATTTCTGTGAAAAATGCCATTGGAATTTTGATAGAGATTTCACTAAATCTAAATATGACTTTGGCTCTTAAGGACATCTTAACAATAGTGATTTTTCTAATCCATGTATATGGGATGTCTTTCCTGACTGGTCTCCCAGGTTTTTTGCTCACCTATCATCTGTTTTCAGTAGTGTGCTGGTAAATGTTTAACAGAGGGAGAAAAACCTTGACTTGAAGCATTTGCCAATTTCCATGGTATAAATACTTCTGCCATGGTCAATTTCAAGAATGAGTGTGTAAAAACAAAGGGCTTGCAAAATTCCTGGAAATTCAGCAGTAGACTCTTGGAGCCATGAGGCCTGCTCTAGCACACCACTGTCCATTTTCCATAGAGCACCGAGAGAGATCTTTGCAAAATGTAAACCAGATCGCATCGTTCTCTCTTCCTAACCTTACCTTGCCTTTCTATCACTTAAGATAAAATTAAGTCCATATCTCTACCTTACAGAGGTCTCTGGGTTTTTTGCCTCTGCCACTATCTCCAATCTTGTCCCTTCTCCATGGTGCTGAAGCCCACCCTAGCCTTTCCATTTCTGGCTTGCACCTAACTTATGTCCATGTTATATCTCTTCATAGGTGTCTTCTCTGTTTGTGAGGCACTTTTCCCATAACTTGCATGCTGGATCCCTGTTGTCATTCTGAACTCAGCTTAAATAGTTCCTCAGAGGAGCCATTACTGACCACCCCATCTTCAGTATTCCCCTAATAAATTCTGTATCACATCATTCCAATTTTATTCTACACATGAAATTCATGCTGAGATCTTCATTGTTTATTTATCTACCATCTAAGTGTCTTACCACAATGTAATTGCCATGAGTGCAGTGACCTTGTCTGTTTTGTTCATGTCTGAAGCCCCAATGCCTGGTACATGACAGGTTTTTAGTGAATATTTACAAAATCTTTTTTTAATGAGTTGGATTTGATAACATGAAAGTTAAAACCAACTTTATTATTTCTTTTCTGAGGTATAAATGACATTATAACACTATACTAGTTTTAAGAGTACAACATAATGATTCTGTATTTGTATATATTACAAAACGCTCACCATGATAAGTCTAGCTGACATTCATCACCATACATAGTTATATATATGGGTTTTTTTTCTTATTATGAGGACTTTTAAGTCTCTAGCAACTTCCAAATATACATTACAGTATCAATAACTATATTCCCCATGTTGTACATTACATACACATCACTTACTTATTTTATAAATGGAAATTTGTACCTATTGTTTCTTTTTTTTTCTTTGCCCTTTCAATCCTATTCTATGAGTTCATTCTTTGCCATCTCTTGGATAAATCTCAGGCCAGAAGTAACTTCTTAAAAGTCTTTTTAGTCATAAGATTTATCTTGTTTCAATAATGAGCAAATCGCATCCATATAATGTCAGAACTCTAGACTCTTATCCCACTTAAAGTTTCTTTCTTTTTCCAGGTCCTAACTGCCATAAACTGAAACCCAAGGAAAAAGTAGTTATGGTCAACTTTCTCCCTCTTCCTCTCTTTACCTCCTCTTCCACTCCCCAGCTTCTGTTCTGACTCCTTTAGGCTGGGGTGGAAAAAGGAGAGAAAAGAGCAGACAAGATACACTTGATCAAAGCAATGATGATCTGGAATTAGTGTCATCTGTTGGGGCACCATCTGTTGGGAGGTTTAGAAAGCTGATTCCTTCTCTCCTGGGGCTTTTTAAGAAGGTTCCTTAAGGATCCTTTGCTGGGATTTTGGCTGAAGCTATTTGACAAAAACAAGACTTCTTATCCAGCTGCCACTTGGGACCCCCAACAACCCCTATTTTTCCAACTAGCCTCCCCCACTGGGGTCTTAACTCCACCTTAAGGAGCCCTTCTTGAGTGGAATTCCTTCTACAAGGAGCCCAGATCCGCTTGCTTCTTCGGCACCCATATTTGGACCCTGGAAAGTATGCAAATTTGCCTTCCATTTAGTCAATGAAGTTTAGTGGAAGGGGAACTTGTCCCCACACATTCCTCTTTTCATTGTTATTATTGTTGCAACTTCCAATAGATTCTCCATTTTAGATTTCTCCTTAGTACAGGATTTCTCCTGTACCTTGTTAGATCTAGGCCCTGGGCTCACTTGCAGAAAATGCTAGAGAAAGTCATCCGTAACCGTGCAGGCTGATACTCCAAGATGCCTTTGTTTCAACTAAATCGGAAACCTAGAACTATATGAAAAATGTTCTGTGCAAGCTCATAGGACATTGAAGTGTAAGGATCAAGCACACCTAAATCTGAATCCTGTCTCTGCTATTTCCTAACTGTCATCTAGGCAACAGAAGACTATGCTTGTTTCCTATAGAAACTGGTTTGAAAATTTGAAATAATTTAATTACATGTTTTCTTTCCTTTTTTTTGAGATCAGGCGACAATATTTAAGACTATGTCTCTGACAGTTTATTTGTCAGCTGAATTACTAACCAGATGTGCTTAGGGTTGCAAATGGTAAAAAGACTATATTATTAGATTTTTTTTCATTTTCTCTTTATGTGTCATATCCACTTAATCAGATTTTCAAGGAGCTTTTCATTTTAACATTTTCTCAACAAAATATGGATGTATCAAATCAACTTTGTATTCTAATTCAATGATTTCTACTTTTAACAGATTCTCTTTAAAGATAAGTTTACTATGCTTTTTTAATAACTTCTTAAACTATTTTAATCACTTCTATCATGTTTATTTTTAAATTTAATTTTAATTTTAAATAGCATAAACACTTAAAGCTATGCATTGCTCTCTACCATTTTGGTCACATCTCATAATTTTTGATGTGTAAAATTTAAATTTGAATTATTTTTTTAAAAATCTGTATTGCAAAATTTGATTTCTTTTAGTCTAATAGTTATTTAACATTATGTTTGTTTTATCTTAAAAGATTCATTTTTGGTGTTTTATTATTTTAAAATTCTTTTTTTATTGCTAATTTAAAAATTTTTAAAGATCTGTACATGTCTTGGGGGCTCAGTATATGATTACTTTTGAAGTATTTATAGAATCTTGAAAAGAATATGTAGTCTTGCTAGGTACGTGTGTGTGTCTGTATGTAAGTGTGTGTAGACATAAAAACATTCCATTTTTTAATTCCAATAACATCTCCCACACCATTATATTAAAATCAATTATTCTTTGTATTTTTATTTTTGCTTTTGAATTATTGAGGCTATATTCATGATAAACTAGTATTCCATATCCATTGTGAAATGTTATCTTTTATTTTTAAAATTTAGTCTTTAATGCACTACATCCAGGTCAATTATGTTTTACATTAAAAATATGTCAATTTAACATCACAAAAATTTTGCTGTTAGCCATGTCTGGATTGTTGGCTTTTATCAAGATAATTTAAACTATTTATAATTATTTTTTAGTTTTTAGTTTTTTAAAACTTTTCCTTGAAATATTTTCACTTTTTTCTTATTTATTTTTAAGTAAACTCTACACGCAACGTGGGGCTTAAACTCATCCCAAGATCAAGAGCCACATGCTCTACTGACTGAGCCAGCCAGGCACTCCTCTCCTCTCTTTAACTATATTCCTGCCTCCACTTGTCTTCAGCGATTTCAAAGCTATAAATCCTAATCTATTTTGTGGTTACTTTTAAGGTTTTCAAAATACAATCTTATCCCATATAAAACTAATTAGCAAAATAAAAGATGATTGTTCCTTATATAAAATGAAGGATGTACCAATTTTTACTTCTGTCTCTAAACCTTTTCATTTCATGATCTGTATCAAAATAAAATCTGGAGTTGAGTTGGAATCAAACTGTAGTTTCAAATTATTCTTCATGTGTATTCTTCAGACAAATTTTGAAATTGAAACCACAATTACAATGTGCAATTTTTTTACAATGTTTAGTTTTAATTCTACTTCAGTTGGTTTTATTCCTTCCAAATTTTTATGGCATACCTTTGTCTTCCTGAATTCTTAATGTTGACTTTTCTCTTAGTCAATTGTCTTTCATCTATTATTATTTCACAAATAGGCTTGAGTGGAATATAATATGCCCACCTTCCTCTGTCCCCACCTATTTCTAAGAATCTTTCTTTCTCCTTTCCACACGAACAACTATTTGGTTTGCTACAAAATGCTGGGGTTGGTATAGATACTAGAGAAAAGAGTGCATTCCAGTGGCCCTGTAGAAAGTATTTTCTTTGCATTAGAAAGATAGCCACCCATTTTTCTAGATAGCATGAATGACAGATCTTGCCTATTCATTTCTAGGAATAGGTAGTACATAATTGAAAGATCTCTTTGTTCTCTTTCAAGATAGCAACTATGCAACAGGAGCCACCAATGCATTGTCAGTTCCATTCCACAGACTTAGTTATAAGAAGGGCATCCCTACTATAGTAGGCTGACTGTTCTTCTTAGTTGAAATAGTGTTGCAAATTTCCTCTTTTTCTCCCCCAAATTTCTGTCTTTAAAGGTGTTTCATTAGAATTTTGGAGACACAGAACCAATGCCTGTTAACCTAGTGCTATTTTTCAAGACACAATTTCAGTCATCTTTGTTTGTTTTTTTTTTTGTTTTTTCTATTTTTTTTATTTTTTATTATTTTATTATTTTTTTAATTAACACATAATGTATTATTTGCCCCGGAGTACATGTCTGTGGATCCTCAGGCTTACACATTTCACACCACTTACCATAGCACATACCCTCCTCAGTGTCCATAACCCAGCCACCCTATCCCTACCCGCCCCTACCCCCCAGCCACCCTTGGTTTGTTTCATGAGTTTAGGAGTCTCTTATGGTTTGTCTCCTTTCTGATCCCTTGTTTCATTTCCCTCTCCCACTCCCCATAACCCCCCACCCTGCTTCTCGAATTCTTCATATCAGAGAGATCATATGATAATTGTCTTTCTCTGATTGACTTATTTCACTTAGCATAATACCCTCTAGTTCCAACCACATCGTTGCAAATGGCAAGATTTCAAGAGTTTCAGCCATCTTTGAATCTGGTCTAGCAAAGTACCTGAAGCTTTACTTCCCCTGCCCTCATTCCAAGCTCGCAGAGGATAGGAAAATATGTAGGGTCCTAGGCCCGAACCAATTGGGAAATGTGTCCAACTACTAGATGAAGACTGAAGTTAGGAATATTTACTTGTCAACCCAAACCAGCACCTTTGATTTGGAGTCAAAGTTCGCAGCTTGAGAGAAAAGAAAGCTCAAGATCATGGGGGCTGTTACATGTTCACAGAAAATTGGAATGAAAACTGGGTAGGAAACTGGATTTAACTAAGAGCAGGTTAGAAACAAACAAGTTCTGGATAGTGCATAATTATTACCACAAAAGTAACTGGAGGACCCTCATCTTAACGTCATTAGTCAATGGATATCCGGTGAGGAGTATTTTCAGGTAGGATTACAGAGAAATGCATGGCCTGTGGTAGTGTTTCAATAACTTAAGTTTTCAAAAAGCAAACCCTGAGAGGAGGGTACCTGTGTAAGTGATTTATTAAGAAAATGATCCCAAGAGATATTACTGAAGAAGTGGTGCAGTAGGACAAGGAGAGATACCAAGAAATGATACAGTTTCAGGTAATTCCCAGACCTAGTCCTATTCCAGAGTTAGATCTGAACATAAGTCATATCACTGAGTTGTCGTGCCACTAGAGTAGATCAACTTTCAAACCTGCCATCAGTCAGTCCTTGCCTACAGGCTGCCTGTGAAATGTTGTAAACTCCCAGATACTTCCAGCTATGTCTGGAGGAAGCTGTTCCAGTAACCCAAGAATATTTTTGGAAGAAGATTATAGGTACAAGTAGCTTTAAGTCAAGTAGGCAGAAGTCAGAGGACAGGTGTAGGGAATAAGTAAGAGGAATCTGTAGGTATCTGAATAGCGCACCACCAGTGCCCAACTATGCTTCAGAAATGTTGGTAATTGTTGAATGAAGGACCAGTAAAAAAAAGCTTCAGGACACCAGAAAGCATATTTGGTTAAAAGTGAGCAGTCAGGGGACCCCTGGGTGGCTCAGTTGTTAAGCGTCTGCCTTCAGCTCAGGTCATGATCCCAAGGTCCTGGGATTGAGCCCCATATTGGGCTCCCTGCTTGGCAGGAACCTTGCTTCTCCCTCTTCCACTCCCCCTGCTATGTTCCCTCCCTTGCTGTCTCTCTCTCTCTGTCAAATAAATAAATAAAATCTTAAAAAAAAAAAAAAAAAAGGTAAGCAGTCAGGGATTGGGAAGATTGGAAAAAAACAAAAACAAAAAAAAACCAGAAAGTGGAAAGAAAACAAAAAGGATATGAATAAAGGAGAGAAGAGGTATAGCGATAAACCTTATCTTCCCAAATTTGAGATATTAAAAGTTGAGTTAGGCTTTCAAGAGAAAATACCCAATCTGCTGGTTTCTGCCCTAACTCAAAAACCTGTCCTTGAGTCCTAGAATTTACCTAAAATGATATAATATTCTCATAAGGGGTTTTCTCAAACCAAACCCCAATCCATTTTCTCTTCCTTTTTGATGTCTTTTCTTGCAGATATATCCTACTTTGCATAAATGGTAGATTTTCTCTCTACTTGGCGCCTTGCATCATAAAATCGTTGTAGGTTGGATTAGATCACTATTTTCATTCACTATTTATTCATTCAATGACAAATATTTATTGAGTCTCTACTGTGAGACAGGAACTAGGGGTACAGCAGTGAATGAGGCCTGCTCCTTCTCTCAGAATGTTTACAGGGACACACTTGTTTGTCATAACATCCTCCATGACAGAGAAAATTTCACAACCTCTTCAATAAGTTTATTTCATGAATTTATTCAAAAAAGTTTACTGAGTATGTACTAGGTTAAGACTGTGATAAGTGCTATGGGAAATACAAAATCAACTCATCATGGACATGGCTCTTTAGATGGTTATAGCTTATTTGGAAATCAGAGAGTGGTAGCTAAGAAGCATTAGATAACCTCAGCTCAATCTCTAATTAGAGAAGTTGATAATAAAAAAGACTACGATGGGGGCACGTGGGTGGCTCAGTCAGTTAAGTGTCTGCCTTCGGCCCAGGTCATATGATCCTGGGGTCCTGAGACCAAGCCCCGCAATGGGCTCCCTGTTCAGAGGGGAATCTGCTTCTCCCTCTTCCTCTGCTGTTCCCCTTGTTGTGCTTGCATGCTCTCTCAAATAAATGAATAAATAAATAAATAAGACCACGAGGGTGGATTTCGTTTTGTTGTTGTTTTTTTTTTTTTTACCATTTACTATATGCCAGGCTATGTTTAAAAAAAACCTCTTTGTGTTTTGCATTTAATATTAATATCCTGTGAATTAGATTACATTTATTCTTATCCAATAAATAAGGGAACAAAAGCTAAAAAGCTAAGTCATGCGTTCCACTTCATACTGTAAGTGGCCAAACTTGTCTTCAAATTGGGGTATCTGGCCACAAGTCCATGCCATTTCTAATACACCATCCTGTACAAAGAATACTTGAAATAATATATTTTTGCACCCTCCCATGGTAAGAAAAAATAAATCTTTCTGTTTAAGAGGTCTCTAGAATTAACTGGACTGAAACTTAACAATGGAACCAAAAAATAGAGGGAAATGGAATTTATACAGTTCAAGAATAAGAAAGAGACCTTTAGGGCTTTCTCTAGTGCATATACACTCTGAGGAGCATCCAGACTTCAGTACCTGAAACTCAACCAAAGCCCTGAACTCTCTGAAGTTCAACATCTACTAATGATTAGTCGGGCTAATAAATATAAGGTCTGGGATATCATACCCCCACTATGTGTGAAAGGAAAAATCAATAATATCAGCTTCATATTAAATGAAAGCCCTCTGCCTCTCAAACAACCTCAGGGCGAATGTGTTTATGAACTGGAAGTGTGATGAACCCAGTGGTGGTCAAGGGGTCGTCAGACTCCAGATATTCCAGAAGCACCACATTGTTTATCACTACCTACTAAATACGTTCTATCTAACATATCTACAACAAACAATCCAGCAACCTTCATGGAGGAATAGGTCAGAATTTGTGTTGACATTGGTTAGATTGCTTAGTTGCTGAATTTTGCACAGGCACATTGAGCTCATCAAACATTACTGAGCACCTAATATATACTCAACTCTGTGCTAGGTGCTGTGAGAGACATCATAATATATCCTTTAGGGGCTTATAATGCAATTGGGAAATCAGTGTAAATATCAAAATCCCAGATTTTTCCAAGATAGGTATAAATCTAAGCGTGTCCCACTGATGACCAATGGGTCTTCATTTTTGGTTCAGAATATATAGGCGGCATAGAAATCATGTGTGTGTGTGTGTGTGTGTATTTTATTATATATACGTAAATATCTATATATTTACATATATATTTGAAACAAACAATTCAATGTGCACAATGTATGGTTAATCACAAATGTCCCTAGCTCTTAAATATCTGTTGAATCTATCCATTTCCTTCATCTCCAATTGAATTCTGATTACCAGAATTCAGCCCTAGTATGAATGTCTTACCTGGATTATAAGGTAATGTCTTACCTGGATTGTAAGGTAATCCACTGTTTTACCTGGATTGTAGTCATAGGCATATTTCTTTCTTTATTTTATTTTATTTATTTGAGATAGAGAGAGGGTGAGAGAGAGAACATGAGTGGGGGGAGGGGCAGAAGCAGGCTCTCCACTGAGCAGGGAGCCAGATACAGGGTTGGATCCCAGGACCCTGGGATCATGACCTAGGCTGAAGGCAGATACTTAACCAAATCAACCACCCAGGTGCCCCAATAGGCATCTTTCTTATCTCCTCACTCTTTAAAACACCTCAAAACATTGCTCTTTCACTCTGCAGAAAGATCTTCCCTCCCATTCCTTCCCCTAGCCCCCCTTCTCTCCCTTAGCCCCAACACACACATTTTAGATAACACAAACATTTTCTAGGTAACTTCCACTCATCCTTCAGATCTCATTATGAATGTCACCTACTCAA
>CM052892.1:63746998-63764253 GCA_028534135.1 Potos flavus
GAGACAGAAATTGACCGAAGACATTAAGTATTTAAGGGTTAAATAAAGGACTTGTTACGGAAGTAAGCTTTCTTGATTATGAAAATCTATGCAACTTTAGGCCTTTAAGTGCAAACAGAGAAGAGTGCTTCTACAGTATTCATACAGTATGTCTGTCTGCAGACGCTAAAGTGAATTTGACATAATGGTAAGTAGCTCAAACAATCTATATTGCTGGGAACTCTTCCTCACAGGAGATTGATTTTCCAGCACCATCAGCAACAAGCCCAGAAACACCTTCCCCTTTTGTTTATCATCCTGTAGACCTGGGATGTATGTCACACAGTCTGATGACATTAAGCAAACTTTTAGACATTCAACTGGCAGAGTTCATGAATTATTTTGCTCTTCGTTATAACATAAGAGTCATCTTGCTAAATAACTAGTCACTGAGAAAAGTTTGGTTTGGGCAACCAGGAGAAGAACAATGAAGAATATTACATCAATGAAAGTCTACTCAGGAAAAGAGCAGCTCCCAGCAAGAATTTGAGTAGAGAGACTATAGTACTGAGGACCCATTCCCAAAAAGCTGGAAGGCCTGGAAAGCTTTATGGTAAGCAAGGAACAGAGAGCAACAGCAGCAACTCTGCACCACCCCCTAGGGCTGGACGGACAAAAGGAGATGTGGTGACCTGAGCTGATGAGTTGAGGCCACCTGGGGGGTCCCGGAACCATAACAAGAGCTACCCAAGGGGAGTTGTGATCACAGACAAAGTGACAGCCACCTTGAGCAGAGTGAGAGAGGTATAGTAGCCTAGCTGCTTCCTTCCTCTAACATCCCAACTCTGTCTCAAGTTAGCTGATCTCAGATGGAAGTCAGTGGACCACAGAACCTGGGAAATCTAGTTAGAATGGGCCAACCCATGTAATACAGAGCAGAGTGGAGAAATGGTGAGAAAAGGATCTGAGAGCATATAAGCAGATCCGTATACCACAGAGGAAGGTGACATGAGAAGAGAGCATCATGCTGAGAATTCAAAGGCAGGCCCCAAATAGACTATGGCTGGGGCGGGGTGGTGGTGGGGGGGCACTGGCCATAAGCCCAAAGGAATGCTTGAAGTCAGACCACTGATAACACTGTCATTTTTGGTGGTTCATGGAGACTGCAGCAGGATCTTGGAGAATGGCTGAGGATAAAGCCCTTGATGAGAAAGAGAAAGACAGCCTGGGGTTAGGAGGACAGTCCCCTACCAAATGGGCCATGGGCTCTGAAAGTAATTGGAGTATAATCAAAAAATCAGGTATCCTAAGAGGAAGAACCTTATCCATTAAGGTCTTGCAAGTACAGAAGTGACATGAACAGACATGCATTTTGAAAGGATCACCCTGATGGTACTGTATCTCCAGGAATGGAAGGGCCAGAAATTGTTCCAGTGACAACTGCTCCAGCATGTGTTTTATTTTTTTATTTTTAAGATTTTATTTATTTGAGAGAGAGAGCAAGAGAGAGCATGAGCAGGGGCATGGGAGAGGGAGAAGCAGGTTCCCTGCTCAGGACTCTGGGGCTGAATCCTAGGACCCTGAGATCGTGACCTGAGCTGAAGGCAGACACTTAACCGATTGAGCCACCCAGTCACCCCTCTGGTATGTGTTCTTTTAAGGGCATATCACACTTCAGTTACTCAAAGAAGAAACTCAGAGCTTTTGGCAGTGGTGGTGGGAAGTCTCAGCTTTGGTGTAATTCTTCTTTCCAGTTACCTGGCCCCAATTTAAGTCCAATTCTAAAACAGAGTAAATATGATGGGTTGTTTTCAGTCAATCCCAGAGCGATCATACATTCTAAGGGTGGTTCTCTACATGCCAGGCTCTGTTCTCTCTTTCTCATTAGAGTGCCTACAGACTTAGGGTTTACTCTCCATGATGTCTTAGCAAAAGTACAGGGGAAAAGCACCACAAGCTTCCACAATCAGGCATTGGAATATAACTCAGATTTGTACCTGGAGTTCATGCTTTCCCAGAGTTCAAGCCCAATTCTGATCCTGGAGCTCGAAGATACTCACCTTGTTCATATTAGCATGAATTTAAGAAAACCATATTTTCCCCTTAAGATGTTTATATAATAAACTTTCTATCCAATTATGGCATGATGATTTTTATCCTCTGAGGAATTTTAGGGAAAGAAAGGAGAGATGTGCTTTTTTTTTTTTTTTTTTTTTTTTTTTAGAGGGAGAAAGAAAGAGAACAAGCAGGGGAAGGGGCAGCAGGAGAGGGAGAGACAGGATCTTAAAAAGGCTCCACGCTCAGCACAGAGCCTGACCTCAAAGCTCGATCCCACAATCCTGAGATCCTCGCCTGAGCTGAAATCAAGAGTCAGATGTCCTGGAAGTAAGGGCTTTCAATGTATTAGACTATCTCTTTCCCCAATTCCTAGGATGAAATTGCAGACGACTTACCAACTTCAATTTTGTATTCTCAACTCACATTATAACAACAGCATAGCATAGCATAGCATCCCCTAAATTTTCATTCTCCACTTTAAATGTACAATATAAAGAAAAATGCAAAAGAATATTCCAAAGAAAACATTTTTTTCCTTGAAGACCAACTTTTTTATAACCTTGAAAACTTCAAACAATTTGCTGTCAGGGTGTGAAGAACTTTGGTGGAAGCGAGCAATTTGCTGAAAGCTACTACAGGCTTTTCTAACGAACTCTGAATTCATTTCAAATAAAATAAAAGGAAGGGAAAACCAAAAAGGAGGAGGAATTTAAATAATAAATTCAACAATCTTGCATGGTGTCCCCATGTTTTCGGCAACCATACTATAAGTCAGAAGAGATTTTGCTTTTTAATGAACACCGTCCTGTGCAAAGAAGAGCACACAGCGCATAGTTTTATTTTCATGATAAAAATGTTATTCTGAGTTACTGGCATCTATACAGCTTTGGGATTCTCAACATGTTTCATATATACATCTTATCACCCAAGTGAATGACTCCTCATGATAATACAGAATGTTCTGCAAACATTTCCGAAAGTGAAAATTGGGTGAAGGAGCTCACACATGTGCAGATATAGGTATTACTCAATGTTAATAGTGTCCCACTCTACGAGGGATAAAATGTATATGCTTTGCCATATAAGAGACATAAATATAACACCATGTAAGAAATCTCACCATATGGTACTCTACATTTGGACTAACTTAAAGGAGCTGCAAATTTTCCTTTTCCATATTTCTTCCTCCCTTCCTACCTTTCTTCCTTTTTCTCTCTCTCTTTTTCTTTCTTTTTTTTTCTTTCTCCCACTTTCCTTCCTCCATCTTTTTCATTTATCCCTGTCCTTATTCTAAAACAAATAAAGGTGGATTCATAAATACAAAGTATCATATTCAATAATACATATTTTCAATAATAAGATATTGAAATAGGTGGATAAAGCATTAAAAGGGAAATTGAGAGTGAGAGAGAAGTAATAAATATGCAAACTACACATCGCAAAATGTCATTTGTTTGCCAGAAGATGATCATGAATTTGACTCCGGATTTTTTAGGTAACTATACAAAGAAGGAATCAAAACCAGTTCTGAACAAATGAGAAAACACAAAAAGAAATTTCTCTCATGGATTCTTACAAGAAAGATCTTGAGTTGTATCATGAACAACTCACTCCTACAACGAACACAGTGACCAGTCTCAACTGAATTTTTGTGATGACATTCCTCAATCTAAATTTGGCATAATAGCAAAGACTTAGTCTGAAAAGAGCAGTTCCATAGGGTTTTTTAAATAGATTCGGTATCAGTTTAACTTAAGTAGAATAAATCCTTTCCCAGAACTAGATCAGTACATGGTACTAGAAGTTGTTCTGTAAATGGATATTCAGTGGTAACAAAGGGAAGCATAAATGGCTGGAGACAAGGTCAGTTCTTTCTCTTCTTGTCAAACATATTCAAGTAAGTCCTCAAAATCTGACTATCTCATAATTGCACACCAAGAATTTCAATGCTTTTGTAGACTGTTTATTTTCAAAGAGACAGAACCCAACAATTTGCAACTCAAATCTAGATCCCTTCATTGGTTTTAAATGGTTTTATATGGTTCTCCCCATTCATTCTTAAATTTTGAAGATAAATTGTACATATTCCACTAGGAACTATCAGGTATACTTTGGACATATCACTGATTCTCATCTAAAAAATGAATACCATCAACACAAACAAGGATCAAAATAATTAGACAAATATCAACATCTAAGGTAAGATCCACTATTTTAACTCTGTTGTAATAAAATTGTCCTAGATATCAATGACTTATTTAAGCTATGCCAAGCTTCCACATAGAACTTGACATCTCCGTTAAGAATGCAAATAATGTTAGTAATATAAAAGTAAAACTTGTAGACTATAATGTACCACCACTATATGCTAGGCATTGTCCTACAAGACTTAGGTGCATTAACTGCTTTAATTCTCACCACAGCCTATGAAGCAGATATTATTATAATGTCCATTTTACAAATGAAGAAACTGAATCACACAGTGGTTAAATGAACTGCCCAACATCACACAGCTGGTAAGGGTAAAACTGGTATTCGCTGAAGAATATGTGACTCTAGAGTGTGTTTGTGACCATCGTTGTTATTTACTTATCAAGCAAAATTTGTCAAAATATTTCTATCCAGCAACAATACTAATACTTAGCTATGACTAAAATGCCACAAGGAAATTATAAAAATCATTTCGTAGGTATTTAAAAAACAACCAAATTGGCATTATCCTTATTACAATAATGTTATTACGCTTGAGAGATTTCTCAGAAATAATTAATCCACATCTACTTTATTCTACAAAATGTACTTTTAGTCATGTTATGAGTTTGTTTTATCAAAAATCATTTGACACAACTATTACCATTGTCATTTATTAACTTTTTCTTCAAATAACTTATGACTTTTTCCAAACCTATAATTTGTTGCAAAAAGTAAAGATCGGTACTCACCAACAACACCTAAAATAATAGTGCCATGTTTCACGCATCATATATTTCACATGGCACCTGTGATGCGAAAAGCACCATGGATGGTGTTGGGGATTCTGAAATGAACAATGAATAATGACTTTCTACAGTCATTATGTATAGCTACCTCCTTTAATCCAAAGAGGTCATGTTTTACTGCTCTCAGAAGGCCTGGACGATTACTATATATGGTGTTAGTGATAAAAATGATAACAGCATGGAAATACCGTGTGTCTGTTGGGGGCAGGTAGTCACTTACGTGAAGAAGAGAACAAGAGTATCAGGAAGGGCTACCCAACAAGATATTGCCAGAGCTCAATTTTGAATGATGCACTGGACTTGGCCAAGCCAAGGCAGGTAGTCAGCTTGCACACTGGGATACCACATGTGTAAAAGGCAGGTGAGTAAAAGACGGCCTGATGATTTTAGGGAACCCTAAAGAATTAGGGCACAGGACAGAGCCCTGAGATAATGACAGAGAAGCAGAGGCTGGCCAGTTCGCAGAGGGCCTCCTGTGAGAAGTTTCAGCTTCTGAACACTGGCGGCAATGAGACACTACCCTCAAGTTGCAGGTAGGGGAATGCCATAAAGCGGCTTCCATTCTAGGTAAATAAGTCTGTCAGGAGGATGAAAAAAGATAAAAAATGATGGGGGTGGAAACAAGACTGGAAAATGGGGGGGTGGGAGGTGTCTGGAGGCTACGGAGGCCATCCAGGCAAAAATGATGAGGGTGATTCTGAAAGCGTTCAAAGGCACTACCAAGAATATGTTGAGAAATAGCAGTCCTATTGACGAATGTGGAGAGCTTCCCTAAAGAGTACTTTCAAGAATCTAGAACTCATTTAGAAGCATGTGTGTCAAAGGGTGGTTTTCCAAACAACAGTCCTTAAACAGAAAATTTACTCCTTGGAATGTGCATGATACTTTTATCATAGAGACCACTTTCTCTAAACTCTTCAAGAAAGAAGCTACTTCATCCTGAAAATCCCTTTATAAGCTCTTCTGTTTCTTAAGAAGATACATAGAGCCCAGAGGTTGGCAGAGTGGGATGGATGTTCCCTTTGCTCTCCATCCAGAAATCCGTTGAATGGCGCCTGAGATCTAGCCTAGAGCGAAGGTAAGAATTGAGTGAAACTGCCTTCTGCCCCGCCCCCCCCACAGCCCCATTCCAGCCAACCTGCAGCTCAAACCTACTCTCCAGATTTGCTCAGTACGGAGATGCCAGGCTTCCCAGAGCCAGTGCTCCTCCCGCAGCTTGGGAGACTGATTAACATTCACATCTTTCCCAGCCTCATTATCTCTCCCAGATGTTTCGTGACTGCCCCTTTAAAGCATCTCTGTCTATATTTTATTTACATTTGTTCGGCAATATTGATGCTTAATGAATAAACGCACTAAACTGTCAGTACTGGAGACTAATTAAATCTATGTATGAGCCTGAGAAGCTGATTGAAAAATTTGCAGTAACTAAACTGGGTTTAAATAAACACTTTAGTGTAGTGCTTTAATTACACTTTAGTTTGTAATGTAATTTTTGGCTGTTTAAACTATGATTTAGGCTGAGCTAATTACAAATGATTTTCTACTCTGTAATTAATAATAACAAAATTGTAATTAGACAGCTGCTCTGGATCAGGGTGACAGTTTGTGTGTGCTGGCTCACGATGTTTGGTCTGGCACAGACACAAGGAGAGCACTTGGGGATTGAGGCAGCCTGCGCCTTTCTAAGGTTCATTGTTAAAGACCAAGGCCAGAATGTCTTGGTGACTTTTGTAATCCCAGCTGATGCCAGGGAAAGAGGTCTCTAATTTGTTAAAGACTAAGTGTCCACATACATTCTCTGTCCTGAGACATCACTTTTGAAAAAAGCATTGATACCAAATCTGTTACTTCCTCACTGTAGCCTCCAACTCACTCACCTTTGCTTTTTGTCAGAGATTAAACCAAATGATACTAATATGTTTTCCTAAGCCAGTGGGTCATGATGAGAATGACTGTCTTATCTTAGATTTTGTTCTGGTTTTACTTGCTGTATAACAAACCATCCCAAACTTGGGATCATAAACAAGCATTTCATCATGGTCAAAGATTCCATGGGTCAAGAATTCATAGAGGGTACAGTCAACATGGCTTGCCTCTGCTTCATGATGCCTGGGGCCTCAGCTGAGAAGATATTCTAGAATGGCTGAAGGGAGGTAGGGGTTGTAGTCATTTCGAGGCATCTTCACTCAGTACCTATACCTGGCCTCTTGACGTGATCAGTGCATCATCAAAACATAACAGCTTCACGGTAGCTGGACTTCCTACATAGTAGCACAAGGCTCTCATGAGTGTGTTCCAGAAAACAAAGCAAACAGAAAGGCCTAGCCGTGGAAGTCTCATAGCATCACATCCACCATATGGTAGTGGTTGAAGTAGTCACAAGCCTATCCAGATTCAAGGACAAGGGGAGAGGAGATGCTACACAGACATTTTCAGAAAACAATCTGCCACAGATTTGCAGAGCATAGTTTTTGAAGCACATTTGTTACATAATCAGAGACTGAAGCTGCATTGATATAGTCAAGATAGTAAATATGATCTCCACTTTACAAACTGAGGCCTATGAACAATAGATAAAGAATTAGTATGTGGCCTAGGTGGGACCAGAATCAAAATCCAGACCCTCTCTACACCTTTGACTGCTAACCAGAGTCATGTATAAAGAATGATCTGGTTTTTAGGCTCTAAATCTAGACTTAATCCTGAGTAACTTCGCTCCACCCCTTTGTCTCTTCCACTGCATTTCTGCGTCCAGATCCCTAGTTCCTTTCCTTGCTGCTCCTGGCTCCATTTTATGTCCTCCTGCCTCCCTGCTCACCTCTGGCACCCCATGACTCCATCAGAGCCACAAATATGATGCTCTTGTTCAATGTCAACTGAGCTGACAAAACTTAATCTGACAAGGGATCCTTGCCAAGTGTATTCTGGAACTGGGTACAGTGATAGTCTTAAATACAAAATAAAGTACAACAAAACTTCTAACCTCTCTGTCTAGCCCCTTCCCCTCCCACCTCCCATTTCTCTCTCTCTCTCTCTCACACACACACACACACACATACACACACACACACACACACCCCACCTATAAGTGAGACACGAAGTTCTTCAAACAGGAGATGCAGCTTTTCAGGAAGTAATGATGCTGAGTCAGTCAGAGGTTAGAGAAGCCTATCCCTTGCCTAACAGATCTCATTATTAACATGCATACAATCATGATTAATTGAAAACCATATACAATTAAGTGCCAAAATGCATGGGGAAATGGCTACATAAATTGTGATAGACAGATACCAATGAGGAGAGGAAAATGAGCAGGTTTGATGGAGAAGGGAGATCAGATTTGCATCTTATTCTGCTTAAATTGAATATGGGAGACTAGAGGAAAATACTTTTCATGGGGAAGAAACCAACATCGATGAGAACAAAAAAGAGAAAGCAAGCATGGCACATAAAGATAAATATTTTAACACTGTTTATAATGGCAAAAACTGAAAACAGTTCAAATGTTCAACCAAAAGGGTATAAAGGACTAATTATAAAAATAAATGTTTATATATATAAAAATGTTTAAATGGACTAATTATAAAAATAAATTATGCCTATCTATTTAACACAATATTCTCTAGGTGTTAACACAATCCATTTGTTGATGAGGAAAGATGCCCAAACCATATTATTTATCTAAAAAGGAGAACACAAGGTGCCTGGGTGACTCAGGCATTAGTTGGGCATCCAACTCTTGGTTTTGGCTCAGGTCATGATCTCAAGGTCCTGGGATCGAGCCCTGAGTTGGGCTCCACGGTCAGTATAGAGTCTGCTTCCCTTCTCTCTCTGGCCCTCCCTCTGCTCCTACACTCTCCCTCTCTCTCTCTCTCTCTGAAATAAATCTTTAAAAAATTAAAGAAAAATAAATGGGCAGAATACAAGGCATATGTAACATGATTATGTAAACTATAAAAATAGACATCACTGTAAATACTAGTATGCACACCCAACATTATTTTTAATACGTAATATGTAATTTTGTATTATATATAACATTTGGCATGCATCTTAATATTTATAATACTTATACCAACTATCATATATAGTCCAATATAGAATATATACTAAATATTATAAATACAAGGATATATAGCAAATATCATATAATATAAATATTACATATTTGGCAAATATCCTAATAACTATAATAAAATAAGTATTCTATAATATTTATGTTTATTATATGTTCACATATCCTAGATGGTAGATTCAGGATTAAGTCTCTGTCCTTTATACTTTCTGATTTTTTTAAATTAGAATTTATTACTTTAATAATCAGGGGGAAAAAAACAATGGATGACCTTTTAAAAAGGCAGTTTCAAGAACCATAGTTAGAATGGGAGAGTTTTTATATGGCACAATTTGAAGACCGTGTACATGGCCCCATCATTTAAGTCGTCTGACATAAAAGGAAATGAAGATACGGAACCACAGCATACTCAACTGAATATTTCATTTCCTAGTTTAAGGAGAACTATACATCTTTGGAAAAAAGAAACTAGTTGAAAGCAGGAATGAAGGGCACTGCACAACAAGGAGATAATGGCCAGGTTATGTCATTTAACGAATCAAGAATTAAGAAGGGACAGGATTGAGGGTATTTGTGGAAGACTGGGCTTTGGGGGGAAAGCAATGTTCAGTTTTCCAGAGCTGAGAGGGATGGATGAACAGTTACCAAAAGGTTAGGGACACAGGTCAAGGGGGAAGGATACTCTAATACTTAACACCCCAGTGACACATGAGAGGGCCCCTGCTTAGCAAGGAAGGTCTAGAGGTACACTAGCTTTTGACCTTTCTCAAAGTTCCTTGTATTCATTAGAATGCAGGTTTGGTTGTTGCTGTCACAAAGCCCCAAATACAAGAATGAAATGTATTTCTTTCCTAAAAGAGTCTGAGTGTGTGGGTGATTGACAACTCATTGATATAGGAAACCGGGCTCACATCATCTCATCTCTCTGCCTTCCCACTGCATCACACTCATGGTCTTCATAGTCCAAGCTGCTTTACCACCATGTCCATGTTTCAATAAGCAGATACAGAAGGAAACTGCAGGAAGAGGGCACAACCTTATCCTCTTTAAAAATGTTTTATAAATCACTTCTACTCGTATCACATTAGCCAAAACGACCATATCTAGCCATGAGAGAAACTAGGGAAATTAGTCTGTAACTGGACATTTACATAAATCAAAGTGTAATGCCATGGAAAAAAGAAAGCGATAAATGTTGGTAGACAAGAAGCTCCTGCCACAGCAGGATTCAATACAAGGAACAAAAACATATTCTAAGAGCTCAAGCCTTTGTCTATCATCATAATGCTCCTTAAAGCCACTTCATAATCAAAATCTTTTTAGAGTTAAATGTGGGTAAGGCATCTTTAATTTAAAAAAGAATACACCACACACACAGACACACACACACAGACACAAAATTAATGAATCACCTAAAGTGGTAGTTCTAGGTTACAGTAATAAACTGAGACAGATAAACAGCAAAGGCAGCAGAAGTGTTAGACTATAATTATGTAAGTAGCTTGAATGACACATTCTAGCTGATGTTTTATGAATAAGACCTCAATTGAAGCTTGTTTGCTCTCTACCCTGCAATGTTTATATGTTTCTCTAGAAGTTTCATATCTATTTCTGAATATATCTTCTCATTTCCATTCATTTCCTTTATTCCTTCACTCTGCAGCTCATAATAATACCCTTTCAAAAATTTAACATTTAATTTTTTCCCCCAAACTTTTCACCTGCTTTTGGTATGTACATATTTATTAGCTCCCAGCTAACATCTGGATTTTCCTTTATTTTCTGCCAATATTATTAATGATATTAGCATATCTCTAGATATAATGGGGCAGTGTTCATTTTTCACCATCCACCAACATTCTTCACTTAACGATTTTTGTACTAGAAATATTTTTCTCTTCCTCTTGTCTCACAACTTTGGGATTTTTACTCTCTTCTTTGCTTCAAACATATTTTAAATATCTCCAAATCCCATCAAGTCTTTTCAACTTTTCAGGAATCTGTCCTATCTTGCTTGATCTCTTTGATGTGTATCTTCGGATTAGTCCTAAAATGATGATTTATTTCATGGCAGTTCATCTAAATCATCAATGGGTGCCCCACCGTCTACATTTAAAAATCTAACTCCTCAATCTAATCTTCAGGACCCTCCACAATTTGTCCTACACCTGTCTTTCCCATCTGACTCTAATTCACCATAATAAGTATTGAACTTCTCACTCCTGAAAGTCCGTGTCCTGACCAGCAGCACCCACCTCCTCTTGGAGACTTACTGAATCAGAATTTGCATTTGAACAAGAAACCCTCTCCCTAAGTAACTAGTGTTTGTTGGTTTTAGCACATAAATTCTGATGTGATGAGCACTGGGTGTTATACACAACCCATGAATCACTGAACACTACATCAAAAGCTAATGATGTACTATATGTTGGCTAATTGAATTTAAATAAAAATTGAAATTAAAAAAAAGAAAAATAAATAAATTCTTGACACAAAATAAAACCTAGTAGATTGTCATCCACCCGTCTAATCCCCAAACTTGCTTTTTCCTAAAGGCTAATTGAAGTTTTACCTCTAAGAATGATTCTTGCCCAGTCTAATATTAGAAAAAGCAGCAAGCCTGGAACTCTAGGTTCTTAACGACCTGACATTCCTCACTGCAGGCTGGTACTGAAGCCATGGAAACTGGGCTTGCTTCTGTGAAGAACAAGGAACGCATTCTGGAACAGCATCTGTTCTCTTATCACCTTGCCCTCTTGCCTGTCCTTTGCTTTGCTTATTTGCAGATTTGGTTGAAATCCAAAGTAAAATTTAACTTTGGCCAATTTGTTATTCTAGCCTATGTCTGAACCTGAACCAGTCTATGGTCAGAGCCAGCTCAGGGTCTATCTTAATTTTTTCTTTTTTTTTTTGTCTTTTAATTTTTTTTTCTATTAACACCTAATCCTTAGCACTAAACAATGTGCATCCTCAGTACTTAACACTGAAACTGTTCACACTGAAATCCAGTGCTGACAAAGAAAGAAAAAAAAGTGTATTAGTTTCTGATCTTGTATTAAGCAACTTCAATACAGTAAAATGTTAGGTACTAAAATAACTATCATTGCTGTTATTACTATTATAGTATGACTATAATTTAAAACCAAGATGTCATCATCTTTAAAAAAAAGGGGTGAAAGTTGACTTTCCATTCCATATTGATATGTCAGGGCCAAGACTAATGATCTGTTAACAGTAATGATCTGGATCTCACAGTGTATAAGCTTTTTATGAAAAGCCTCTGATTTATTTTACCTGGATTATCTTGGCAAGAGGTATGGGCGTGTCATCCCATTGCAGCTCTATAATGGTAGCCACAGACTGCTTGTAAGGGCAATACAGCCACAGAACAGATGCCCTACCTTTTTAGGAAAAGCACAAATTAGAATTAGGCATGACTTCATGAAGAATGTGTTCAAATTCACAAGTGTGCAAAATACTTAAGGATAGCCCAGCTGTTAAAAACATTAAATGCTACCACATTCAATGTAATTTACATGGTGGTAACCTCAGTCATCAGACCACACTGTCTAGGTCCATTTATTCTCCAACATTCTCCCTCCTCGAACCCACTCCAGCCATGCATTTGTCCCCAAAACTACATGGAAACCACTCTCACAAGAGTCTACATATTACCAAATCCAATTAAAATCATTAATCCTCACCTTACTTGAAATTTTAACAGCATTTGACATCCTTAATTGTTCCTTCCTTCTTGAGACTCTTTCTTCCTTTGATGTCATGACATTAAATTACCCTGGTTTCCTTCTGCCTCACTAACTTCTCCTTTTCAGACTCCTGTGTCAACTCTTCCTCCTCTTTTCTTTTTTTTTTTTTTTCTTCCTCCTCTTTTCTAACCTCTAAATGTTGAAGTTCCTTGGATTTAGTCCTCAACTTTTTCCTCCATTCTTCAGATGAACCCAGCCAGTCCCATGATCCTAAATACCATCAATACAAACATCAATAACTAATTTACATCTCCAAATTCTAGCCAAGTATTTTCCCTAAATTCTAGACTTTTGTGGCCAATAGCCTACCCAATCTTTACCTGAATGTCTAATAAACATATCAAACTTTGATCCAAAACAAACTCTTGATTTTCCCCCATATCAGTTCTTCTTTTAGCATTTACTATCTAAGTAAAAGGCAACACAATTACTCAATTGTTGAGGGCAAAAACTTTGTAACAATTCTTGTTCTTTTTTCTTTTTCTCATAGTCTGCATTCTATCCATGCATAAATCCTATTGGTTCTAAATTCAAAATACATTACAATCCAACTCCTTTCTACTAAATCCACTACTATCGCCCTATAATGACTCTGAACTTCGACAAAGATCCTCAAATGGCAATAATGTTTCTACTTTTGCCTTATTACAATCTGCCCTACACCTGCAGCCAGAGGGAGCCTATTAAATCACAAGTCAGATCATGCCACACACAGCTGAATACTTTCCAATTGCTTCCCTTCACACTTACAGTACAATCTAACATCCTTTCCTTACTACTATGGTGCTTTTTCCAAAGATGTATGCATGTCTTGTTCCCTCACTTCCATTGCAATGATATCCTTAGGTAAGATGGTAGAAATGGCCCAGTGTTGTCCCTGGTTGGAATTCAGGATAGGGATGCTCTTTCCAGCATAGCCATCAGAAGACATGTGTATTAAGGTGACCAGCTCCTCCCAGTTTGTCCTGGGGTGGTCCTGGTTTTAGCATAAAAGCCTTGTGTTCCTGGAAACTCCTCAGTCCTGGACAAATTGGGACAGTTGCCATCCTACAAAATGTTTACAAGCTGTAACTAAATGTTTACAAGCCCCTTTCTCACAGTGGTTCAACTGACTCACTATCTCATTTAAATCATGGATTTAAATAGGCTTTTGTAAGTTTTAACCACAATGTTGTTACAGATTACAAAAAATCTACTACTTTAGATTGCAAACAATCAATTTTCAAACTAAATGGAAGACCACAATTATATTGCCTGAATATGAATGCACAAAATCTAAAGGTATATTCTCACCATATACTTAGGAGTAACACCGACAAGGACTCATGAATAAAGTGTGCTTTACAAGCATACCTTTGAATACTGAATTGAGAAAATACTGTTCACAGTGGTGTTATATTTAATATAGTACTGTTAACAGAAAGCTAGATATGTACCATGTATGACCATATACTTTTAATAAAACTAAAAATTAAATATGAAAACACGTAAGTACAGAGCTATTATTTTCATTGTTTTCTATCCATAAGAAGTACTTTTTACGTTTAAGAAAACCAAGAAAGAAAACAACTAATTCCTTAGAGGGTTGCAATTAAAGATGAAGTTTTATTATTTTATTTTTGGCAGCTTAACAATTGAACTGCAAAACATATCGATCCCCTATTTTCAGGTTTATAATAAAAAATAAAAACAATGCAAGTGAGATCATAGATATTTGTTCCCGGGTAATGTAAATATTTCTGTATTGTTTATATAGAATGCCTATTTACAAAGCATTTACTTTACTACAGTTACATGTGTAAAAATCATTGCTCATAATAATGTCTTATATGTTAAATCAAATTATTAATTTTAAAAATATGAAACGTTTTAAAAATTTATTGAAAGTAGTCCAATTCCTTCTTAGCCATGTTTAGATAGTATTTTCATAACCAAAGTTTTCTCTCTAAATAGACCTAATATTTTCTCAATTGTTGGCAGGCTTACAATAATTGAAATTTTCTTATTTTCTGTCTTTTTTGGGGAAGGGTAGCAATACTCAACTTTGGTTAAAACTGCCACCTTAAAATATTTATTAAACAAGTCTTAAATGGCCAATTCCTCCTTCCATGTGAATAAGCAAGAGAAAGGCCTAATTCTGATGACATAATCTGTGGTCTTTGCTGATTTTGCCTTAGTGGCTTATCATCTTTAGCCAGTGAATAATTCTTTCATTTTGAGCTCATCTTGTCCCTGATGGCCCAATTATTGCTTCTGGGTAATGACTCAGTCAGATCTTATTTAGAAAGAAACGTACTCCTAAACAGCACACAGTGATGCCTTTTTGACCTCAGAGAAGCCACAAAGGACAGATGCATTATCATACAGAGTAAAATGGCTCCAGTAAAATTAGGTTCCAGCTGAGAAGAAAGCTTTCTGAAGGCCTTTGGTGCCTCAGAATCATTGACTAGATCAAATATTCCATTAGAAATTGTAATTGGTTTCATTCTTCATTCTCCCAGATGTCATTCATAAAAAATCATTAGGTGGTAATGACTGACCACAAGGTAGACCCTTTTATGCAACCTCGAATCTGCTGTTACTTAGCTAAACAATCCAGTTCTTGAAATAGTCCCCTTTAGATCAGTTTTCACCCCTTAATCACTACTGCATTTCTTTAATCAGTTCTGTTTTTCAAATTTTCAAAAGCAAAGACCAACACTGACTATCATAAAAACTGTTTTCTCAGTGCACTGGCAATAAATGCTCTCTAGTGTTGAACGCACAAAGAAGGAAGTACTTGACTGTTCTTTTTACTGTGGAGAAACCTTAACTGAGAAAGGCAGATTACACAGGAACCTGTCCAATTTATGCTGAGATTTATCATGGATATTTTTTAAATTCAGACAATTCAAGCAAGAATGCAAAATAAAGTTGAAAACAAAGAGCATCGTCTAGTTATTGGAACTGCTGATGTATTTAACAGGTTGTGAGGATCAAAACCAAGGGGGAAAACTAATGCTGGTAGGAGAGAATGGAGAATACTGGTGGAGTGGGGGAAAAGGGGTGACAGTCACAGGCCAGCCAAGATCTATATGCATCAATAAGACCATAGGCTTCCATCAGGGAGATTCAAATAAAAACCACATTGAGATAACACCTTACACCAGTTAGAATAGCCAAAATCAACAAGACAGTAAACAAATGTTGGAGAGGATGTGGAGAAAGGGGAACCCTCTTACACTGTTGGTGGGAATGCAAGTTGGTGCAGCCACTTTGGAAAACAGTGTGGAGATTCCTGGAGAAATTAAAAAAAGAGCTACCCTATGACCCTGCAATTGCACTACTGGGTATTTATCCCAAAGATACAGATATAGTGAAAAGAACGGCCACATATACCCCAATGTTCAGCAGCAATGGCCACAATCGCCAAACTGTGGAAAGAGCCAAGATGCCCTTCAACAGACAAATGGATAAAGAAGATATGGTTTATATATACAATGGAATATCATGCCTCCATCAGAAAGGATGGATACCTATAACTTTTATATCAACATGGACAGGACTGGAAGAGATTATGTTGAGCAAAATAAGTCAAGCCGAGAAGAGTCAATTATCATATGATTTCATTTACATGTGGAGCATAAGGAAAAATATGGAGGACGTTGGGAGAAGGAAAGGAAACGTGAATCGGGAGAAAACGGAGGGGGAGACAAAACATGAGAGACTGTGGACTCTGAGAAACAAACTGAGGGTTTTGGAGGGGAGGGGGATGGGGGGTTGGGTGAGCCTGGTGGTGGGTATTGAGGAGGGCACGTATTGCATGGAGCACTGGGTGTGGTGCATGAACAATAAATCCTGGAACACTGAAAAAATAAAATAAAAATTAAAAAACAAAAACAAAAAAGGACCATGGGCTTCCAAAATGGGACTCACTTGCCAATCCCTCGATTCTTAATGTCACCTTGTGTTGTTTTGTGTCTTCCTTGCTGCCCTGGCAGGAACTGCATCTATAACCTTTCCCCAATCTTGGCTTTCTGCATCACCATTTCCACTCGAATGACAGTGGAATCTACTAAGTGACTAATCAATTAATGTCCAGATACCACTGCTAACCTATTAATCTTTCTCTGGTAAAGAGTGATCATAACACCAATGATTTTCTTTTCACCTTTTTTATTTGGTAAGAGCTTGTCTGTTCATCCCTAGATCATGAATGAGTAAGTACCAAGCCTCCTAGTTCTCATTGCTGAAGTATGGCTAATTACCCTGGAAGGACAAAACAAATCATAATTATGGACAAGGCGAAGACATTTCCCTCCAACTCTGATCAAATTCATTTCTCTCCCTCTTATAACCTCATAACTCCAACTCAAGGTGTATGTTTCCAAAGAA
>CM052892.1:63764753-63782153 GCA_028534135.1 Potos flavus
CTGAGCGAAGTAAGTCAATCAGAGAAAGACAATTATCATATGACCTCTCTGATATGAAGAATTCGAGACGGAGGGTGGGGGGTTGTGGGGGGTGGGAGAGGGAAATGAAACAAGAGGGGATCAGGAAGGAGACAAACCATAAGAGATTCCTAAATTCATGAAACAAACCGAGGGTGGCTGGGGGGTAGGGGCGGGTAGGGATAGGGTGGTTGGGTTATGGACATTGAGGAAGGTATGTGCTATGGTAAGTGCTGTGAAATGTGTAAGCCTGAGGATCCACAGACATGTACCCTGGGGCAAATAATACATTATGCTTTAATTAAAAAAATAATAAAATAAATAAAATAAAATAAAATATGACTTTGGGCCCATAGATTTTACCCAATTGTCTCATAGTGAGTAAGAACACCACATAAATTCAGGTATTATTGCTGTTGTTACTAAATCATATTGGCAGTTTAAGGCGACATTTCTCAAAATTGTTGTCAGCTGACCAGCAACATTAGCATCATCTGAAAACTAGAGGGCACATCCTTGGCCCCTCCCAAGACCTACTGAATTAGAAACTCTGGGGGTGAGGCCCAGCCATCTGTGGCTTAACGACCCTTCCACGTGACTCTGATGTATACTAACATTTTGATAACCACTGTCTTAAGTAACACTTAAAATATTTGTTTCAGTTAACAGGGATAATGATTAAGAGCTATAGCATCAACAAAAACCATCTAAAGAACAAACAGATGACATTTATTCAGCGCTTTCTACGCAAGGGAGTCAGCTACTACCAACTGCATTTCACAGACTCAAAGAAGGCAGGGGAGTGGGAAAGCTTGATAGTTTAAAAAATGTGGGGGTGGGGGCTTTAGATATATTCTGATTGCAAGTTGTTGGCATAGGGAAGCTGGAGGACTCGCTAGAAATGAGACATCTTATGTGACTGGTTTCAGGAAACTGGCTTCTTCTGCTGGTTCTGAGCTAGAAGCAGGGTATAAAAAGAGGGAAACTGGCAATTATTGACCATTCTAGGCCAGGTGTGGTTTGGCTTACTGGCAAAGATGCCACCATGGTTGGTGGGTCAGAGGCCTATTGTCACATTTGGTATGGCCACTGTCTGTTGGTATATTCAGCCTCACAGCCCATCCCCCACCTCCATCCCCACGTCTTTGGTCATTTTCACACTTGGGAGAGACTGCACAATTCATGGAAGGGGAAAGATCCAGGTGTTCACCACTCAGGCATTGTACAGACTTTTCCGCAGTCCATTGCATCATGAGATCTTCTTGACCTTTTTGTTGTTATATCATCATGGCAAACATCTGACAAGAAACTGCACAGGATCACTTAAGACTCCAGAAACAATGCAATGAACCAGTATCATGAATACTCTGACTAAAACAAGAACAATTAATACTCTTTATTAAATCTTTGGAACAGGGAACCCCAATTGCTCAACTCAGGCCAAGAGAACTAAACCATAGGCCATAAGGATTAACCTGAGAGCCAAGTAGCTTTATCCTAAAGCTGATACATGCAACCTGTTCTATCTTGCCCATGTTACTGATCCAACTGGAGGGAGAGATACCGCCAATGGCCTACACACCAAAATGATTAACCAACAACAAACCTTGAGCAATACAATTGTCCATTTCAACTCATGCCCATAAGATTTATCTGTATTCCAGGTAGGGCATGGACCATATCATTAATAACTTCTGTCAATTAGTGATAAGTTTTTTTACTGCCTTTCCTGTTTGTATGATTGCCACCACTGAAAACACTGCTCTGATAGCTTATATAAATAATGAGTCAGGAATCCTCCCACGGGGAGTGTACCAGTAGTCAAAGGTGGTCTCCCTTTGGAGCTCATACATGAATAAGAATTCCCAGACTTTATAGAACTAGGTTCCCTACATACACACTTTGTATGCTTCCAAAGGTACATGAGGTATTAATATGAGGCAGTGAGGACCAGGCAACTGCAACCAACAAAGGAAGATCCAGTACAAGGAGATCCAGGATAAAAAAGATGAACTATGTGTGACAAAAGGTCAGAGCCAAGGCCTCACGTTAACTGGATTACATATTTGGACCTGTATTATTTTTTTTATCTGGCAAGTAGTTAGCTCACTGCCTTGCAAAAATTGTTGAATTAAATTTAGATTTACCTAAGGTCTGATTAATAGATGGTAATAATTTGCCCTTTTTCTGAGAGAAAGGACTACTAGCAAAGGCACTGATTGAATTGCTGAAAGTCAATTCCACCTGGATTCAAGTGGAAATGCCATCAGCTGTAATTCCCTATGGTCTCATATGAGGAGACCAAAATTGCCAAAAGGTTTTAATTATCAGATCCAGTGATGGCTGGCATATGCAGCATGGTAAGACGGATGGCAGTGGCTACTATTTGGTTTATCTAATAATTAGTATGGCACTAGTAAGGTATTAGTATATTCTGACCTAAAAAATATAATAAAAAGGAAAGAAAAAAGGCTATTACTCTATAATCAAGGAAAATAAGAAAGAAATAATTACAAGCAAACAGAAAAACAAGACAGACATTATACTGGGGTCTCGGTCTGATATATTGAGCAGAAGCTATCTACATTCCAAGGTCATCAGCTTAATCCAAAGGTTTTGAGTGAGCTATTTCATAAGATAAGCAGCTATGATTTCTGAGAATCCTCTGTTTGAGTTCCCCTATTGGTAGCTCTCTAATTGCATGAATTCCCAATGGCTTCTTTAGTTGTGAAACACGAACCCAAGGATTGACCTTCTGGAGTTTCACTGCTGCATTTGTTATTAACAGTTACCTAGTAAGATTACTTCCTAGGAGTTTCAAGAGAAGTTTTTCTCTGATGTCTCTCTCAATAGACAAATCTCCTGATTGAAGGTCAAGAAGAGACTAAAGATCATACTGATGTTGTAGAAAGGCAGCCTTAATCTGTTAATAATAAGATTGAATACAGTAACCAGGTCCCATGAAATATCTTGCCACACCAATGCCTGTGCAGCAGTCTAGTATCAGAAATGAAATCTGTAAATGCATGGGCCTTCCTGTTCTCACTTCATAGAAGGATAACAGATATGTCCCCAAGGGAGTGAACCATACATCATAAGGAGTAGTGGGAATAACTTTGCCCCAGGGAACGCAAGTGTTTCTGAAAATTTTCCTAGATATACCCATAGATGCCATTGGTTCTTTCAACCTTTCCAGAAGGTTGTGGGTAGTAAAGGCAGTATAGTTTTTGAGTAAGAGGTAACACCTTACAAAGTTCTCTTGTGTTTCCCATAAATTTGTGCCACAATCACCTGATACAAAAGTTGGTAAATCTGGGTATAAAACATAAAATCAAACACCATTTTAGAGACTGCATCTTTTGAACAAATAAAAGTTTAACCCATTCTGGAAATAGATATGTAATAAGGGAAACATATTCAGATCCCATGGAGGATGGGAGCTAAATAAAATTCATCTGAGGTGGTCAAATGGTTCTTAAGGCTTTTTCATGCTTATGCCATATCTTTAAAGTTTTTCAAATATTATATTGTTCATGTATGGCACATGACCTGAATGTAAGCTCTCTTGGTTATTTTTAGTTTCTCAGCCAATGCTGAGTTAAGATAATAAGGAATCTGTCTATAACATGATGAGTGACTTCATGGAGAAATTTAGTTAATATCTCTGAAATCATTTGTTGCCACCAACCAGCCATCTTGTGATCACAGGCACTGCCTGAGTGAAAGGCACAACCAGATTTTTTCCATTCTTTCCAAAAGCAGGAGCTATACACTGATATTGCCTAATAGCCTCTTTTAACACCTCCAGAGCATATCCCTTAAGGGCTTAAATGGGATCATATCTTTAGTTAAGGCTGCTTGTTTTGCATAATCATCTAATAGAGATTTTCCTTCAGTTTCTATATTTTCTCCTTTTACATGGGTCTCAAACTTTGTAACAGCCAGTTCATTAGGAAGTAACAGTGCATTTAAAAGTTTCTCAGCTTTTTGTGCATTTTTGTGTATGCTGCAGCAGAGATAAGAAGCCTCTTTTGTTTCTAAAGCATCCCAAAGTCACGTACTACTCCAAAAACATTATGTCTATATACATGGTTACTCTGTTCTTTGGCTAGTTTACAGGTTCTAGTAAGTGCCAAAAGTTATGCCTTCATGGTTAATTTTTATCTCAGATAGAGAACTACATTCTAAAGGAAAGCTTAATTTCGTGAAAACATATCCTGTTTTCATAGCCTCCAGTTCCACCCTTGAGCCATGGCCCATTAAGAAATAATAATAGGTCGCAGTTCTCAATGAACATCTCCATAAGTCTGAGCAAGATCCAGAAAGTTCCCTATGTGAAGTAAGACAACTGTGAGGTTTCCTTTTTCTGGTAGGGGAAGAGAGTGGAGAGTGGTAGGTTTCAGGATGATGCAACAGGGAACAGCATCTGAGAAAGAGAGAGTAATAGCATCATAAGAGGTTAATTGGATTGCTGGAAAACATTGTTTATGTTCTCAGTCAATAGCGAGGCTGTATGGTGTGAGAAACAAAAAAGCCAAATGGGTTGTTTAGAACTAGTTCCACGAAAGCATTAAGTTTTGAAGTGGTGACAACTGTTCTACACGATTTTTTTTTAAAGATTTTATTTATCTATTTGAGAGAGAGAGTGAGTGAGTGAGGGCAGCAGGGGAGAGAGGGGTACAGAGAATCTCAAGCAGACTCCATGCTGAGCAAAGAGCCTGACGAGGGGCTTGATCCATGACCCCAAAATCACAACCCGAGCTGAAACCAAAAGTCGGATACCCAACTGACTGAGCTACCCATGATGTTGAGTTAAAACCCTGAGGATCTGCCCAAATTGCACATGCATATGTAGATAAAAGGGTCTTTCATAGGTAGGAAGATCTATTCATGCTTGGCTCCCCGAGGAGAGGATCTCTTACTGATCACATGGTCAGTTTACAGAGTTGTTGCAATCTCAGAAAAACTTGACACCCATTTCCTTCAATATCCAGACGAACTTAGAAATTCTCTAAGTTACCATTTGATGAGGGGTCCACACCATGTTTTGAAAATCTTTAGTCTATGTGGAGAGTGTTTTTCCCTCTTGGATACGTCATACTTTTAATAATGGATTGTACCTTGGCAAATTTGTAATTTATCTTTTGAAACTTTATGTCCCTTTTCTGCTGAGAGCAAACAAATGGAACCTTTTTATAGACTTCCTTGTTCTCTGAACAAAGTATTTGTTCTTTGAGCAAGTCACCCACTTACTGTATCAAAACTGAATCACACAGGAAATTTAGACCTAATTTTTAAACGAAGATCTGGGGAAAACAGGAGGGGCATTCAGTGAACCCCTGGAGCATAACTTTCCACATGTATCCACAAGTATTAACTGTCCTGGTCTAGGGGCACACTGAAAAGAGCAGAAAAAAAGTCCACTGTATTGAAATAGGTCAGTTGGGGCAGATTTCATGCCAAGATGGTATTTGGGCCAAGTACCATTAGGGAGAGAGATATAATTTTTAAAAATATTCTAAGATCTTGAACAAATCTGTATCTTCAGCCACTTAGTATATTTACTGGCAAGACAGAAGTGTTACAAGGCCTAGTACAGAGTATGAGAAAGCCCTTGGACATAAGATATTCAACTATAGGTCTGATTCCTTTCTTTTCCTGGCTCCAAGATCTATTGGGGAAGTTTATGTAATAGGTTGGCAGGACCTTTCTAAACTTTAATAGGTTCTGCTCCAATTGTTTTTCCTAAGTCAGTAGAATTTTTAGTTCATAGAGTATCTTGCATGGTGTTAAGATCTTAAACGGGGGTATGCATCAAATAGAATAGAGAACACAGAGCTATGTCCAGAGGAGACACAACTTGATCTGAATATTGGAGTCCTCTGAAACCTCAAGTAATAGTCTCTCTGGTGTGCATTTATTTTTACAACTCCATTTTCTTTTTAAAAAGACGTATTTATCTGAGAGGGAGAGAAAGAGAGAGAGGGAGAGTATTAGTGGGAGGGACAGAGAGAGAGGGAGAAAGAATACCAACACACTCCATTTTGAGCTCGATCTCAGGACACAGAGATCATGACCTGAGCCAAAACTGAGAGGAGCTTAACTGACTGCACCACCCAGGCGCCCCTACAATTCCATTTCCTTTTCTTTTTTTTTAATATTTTATTTATTTGACAGAGAGAGAGAGATCACAAGCAGGCAGAGAGGCAGGCAGAGAGAGGGGAGGGAAGCAGGCTCCCTGCTGAGCAGAGAGCCCGATGTGGGGCTCGATCCCAGGACCCTGAGATCATGACCTGAGCCGAAGGCAGAGGCTTTAACCCACTGAGCCACCCAGGCACCCCACAATTCCATTTTAAAGGAAATCTCTCCCTATTAAATTCTCAAGGGTGGTATCAAAAAGCAGAAACCAATGCTGTTTAGTCAAAGATCTAAGGGTTACATTTAAGGGTTAAAAGACAGGAAAGCCCTGTGGGCTATTATAAATATCTAACACCTGTGTGCTATATTTATGCCAAGGAAGAACTTGAGCAAAAGTCAGAAGATTTAATGTAGGAAGTGGTGCCCATATGTGTCAGAAATTGATGAGGTTGACCATATATTTATAGTTAGTTCACCTTGAGCGTTTAAGGGTAAAGCAGGATAATGGATGTTTTTTTCTTTCCTTGATGTGTCTTCTTTGATCTAAGTTGAGATTTTTTTTATTGTCTTGCTTTAGCTTTTGTTCAAACTACCGCTTCTGTTTAAAATACCTACAAGTGTCCTTGTCAATAAGTGGTCTGTTGGGAAATGCCCCCCTGGCTAATTGGCAGGGCCATACTTTGAATGTTGCCTTGTTATTCTTCAAAAACAATCTCAAAATGTTCTGCCAGGTGTTACAACACCTGTAATTCAGGTAAGAGGATATTTCCCACTCTAATATAATCTTTTCTCTATTTGCATTATTGAATTATGATCCAATTGATTTTTATTGGAAATATTTCAATATGACTTTTAGGATACGTTTTTCTACTTTTGGGGTCTCTTTCAACCCTTGGGTTTATTGAAGAAAGAAGAATCTTTACTTTTCAGGAAGGAGGTCTCTTTCTGGGTCAGTTCCATCATCTTTTGCCATTCAAAATTTAGTATCTGAGGTTCTGACCCACATGCATGCAAGGTGACACAGGCCAGGCAGCCCTGGGTCATATGCATCCAAAAGAATTCTGATGCTCCTAGAAATAGTTGCTGGCCTTCTCTGTGTTTAGGAAAGTCCCAAATTATAGCCTTAAATTTAACGTGGATTTAAGGTTTGAAATCTACAGTAGGCTGTAGACTCAGCTCATGGGATGGATGTATCTTTAGAGGCAAAAGGTATTCTCAGACAGTCACTGGAAAAAAAGTAAAGGGTCTGTACAAAAAGAAGAGAAGGAGCCTAGATGGCTCAGTGGGTTAAGCGTCTGAGTCTTGGTATTGGCTCAGGTCATGATCTCAGGGTCCTGAGATCAAGTCCTGAATCGAGCTCCTTGCTCAGAGTGGAGTCTGCTTGTCTCTCTTCCTCCCCCTCTGCTGTTCCTCTCACTCTCTAACAAATAAATCTTTCTTTAAAAATTGCTTTTAAAGTAAAGGAAAAAAGAAGAGAAGGAAGCAGTCAATGGGAGATATGGAAGGAGAAGAGACACAGTAGCAAAGAGGAAGAAGGGAACCAGATATTAGGGAGTCAAATGGAGATTAAGGAGAGTGAAGATTTATGAGGGCAATGAGCCTAGTTTCTTATTGCATAAGTTTATTAAATTACTCATTAGATTTGGCCAAAGAACCTTTTAGTGAAGCAATTTTTGAATGAGAATGTTGTTTGTTGGCCTCTACGTACCAATAAAAAATGCTGTCCACATCTCTTTCATTTTTTTTTCCCTGATTCTCCAACGAACAATTTTGTTCCAGTCAACTATTCCTTAGAGTGAACACTGAAGGTCCAAAGAAGCCTTGGTGAAGTTATACCATTTAGAGAGATAGGCACAAGAATTAAAATTATAATGAAAATATACATAAGGAAAAAAAAAGAAAATATATATAAGAAGCAGAAGGTTTTCCTACATTAGGAGAGGATTTAGACTTAGATGATCCCATGAGAGCTAGCAACAGTTGGTCATAAGTAAGGCTTGCATACTTCATGCCAGATGCAAAAGCTGTAAGCTAAGGAGACATAAGACATTTTACATGACTAGTTTCAGAGGCTTTTCTATCTCTGATTGCTTCTGACTTGGAAGTAAGGGCAAAAATATAGTCATTGATCATGCCCTTACCATTCTGGGATGACTACCATAGTGGTGTGACTTGGCCTCTTGGGCAGGCTGCCACCAAGGCTTGTGGATCAGAATTCTATGTCATAAATGACCTGGCTATAATCTAATTGTATCTTTGTTTTACGTATTTTTTTCTTGAGGATAATGGGAAATGAGAGCAGAAAATAGGGATAATGAAAGTGCTTATTAAAAGTGCTTTATTAGTGGCAACAAACTATTTTTTTAAAGATTTTATTTACTTAGAGAGAGAGAGAGAGAATGAGTAGGGGGAGTGGCAGAGGGAGAGGGAGAAGGACAAGCGGACTCTTCGCTGAGTGGGGAGCCTAATGCTGGCTCAATCTCAGGACCCTGAGATCATGACCTGAGCCAAAGTCAGACATTTAAATGACTGAGCCACCCACATGCCCCAAAGAAGGTACTAAATAGATCTTCAAATGATATGCCTTTTTCCCACTGGAAAGTGAAAAAAAAAAAAAATGATGACTGATAATTTTAAAGTTAAGTTCTAAGAACTCCAGGTTAAATGATATTTTAACTTTTACTCTGTGCTATGGACCCTCATTCTGTCATACACCAGAGAATTCTTGGAACATATACATAGTACAGAATTGAGAATATAAAGCAAAGAGCTCTACTCTCTCCTCTTTTCCCTCCCTCCTTGTTCAGAGGACCTTACAACTCCTACATTCCACTCAAGTATGTATACACAATTATACTTGAAGATTTGAGTCCAGTCACATTCTGAACTCAGTTCCATGTCTGTAGATCCCATTTTATCTGGATCTATGATCTCATGCTCCCACCCACTAGAGTCAATTTATATTCTGAAGCATCTAGAATTCTTTTCCTAAATAGCCTCAAGGATGTCACTAGGGCCTAGGTGGGCATTGCTGCCAGGCTAATCCTCTCAAGGGTGGGTGGGCTCTAATATGTGAAGAATGACCCAAGAACTATTTGCCTAGGATAGTAAATAGGACTTGGAGGTGCAGGTTAGAATATCTTCACAAGGGCACACTTGGCTCTTCAGCATTTTAGTGTAAACATGTTTTTGACCCTATACACTCAAATCACTGAGAATTTCAGAAAATCAAATCTCCCTTTTTCTTTGTTTTTTTATTTTCTCATTACTTATCGTGTGCTCCAAAGGTCAGAAACATCACTTGGGAGCTTGTTTAGAAATGCAGAAGCTTAGTTCCCACCACAGACCTATTTAACCAATAATCATTTTAATAAGACTCCACCTAGGTGATTCATAGGCTTATTAAAATTAATTGCACCTTATTCTTCTTTCTTCACTTAGGTTTGCTGGCCCATTATATGCTCGGGAGGGCAGTTTCTATGACTGCTTATTCACTTACCTTCAATGCTTAGGACTGTCTTATAGAATGCATTCTACAATGTTAAATGAATTACTTAACAAATTAATGAAGAAGCTAGACATTGAGTGAGTTCCAGGTTTATATAATGTCAATGCACTTACACTAACCCTCAACATTGGTCTGTTTGGGAATTTAAAAATCAGCCATCTGAATGCCACAATGCCAACCCTAGCATCATAACTAGACCAAGAAGCTGACCTTGACTATGCCGTTAAACCCTCTAAATAGTTTTCTGCATAGGATTTGTTGAGAAGAGGCAATCTTTAGTTTTTCCCCATACTACTCATAGTAAAATATGCCTATGAACCCTGCCAGTAATCATAACTGCTTTCTACTCTAAGAACTTCAGTAGGATACTAATATATAAAAAGCAAAATTCATCTGGAAATGGAAATTGTGTCTAAGCATTTTTCCCTGTAACATTGCCAGTTTTATGTAGTTCTCTTGTACTAAATGGGCAATGTAACTTTTTTTTTTTTTAATACAGTAGTGTTTCTCTTCCTGAGTTTCAAATAGTACTCTAGATGATAAGATGATTTGTTGCTCCACACTGGTGATACTCTATAATCAACTTATTACAAAGCTAATTATATGTTCCTTAACTCTCTAAGTTAGAACCTAGGAGGAGATGCTAAAGTCTTTAAAGTTGCTTTAAAAATCAGGCATATTCAGTCACATGTACTATTCCTTGTTTTTTACAGTAGTGCTCACAGTAAAATTCTTGTTTTTGAAAAATAAAGTAACAAACTTAAAGTATACCTCAGTTTTAGCATATTTCATTAATTCACCAATTAATATATGAATTCATTCAATGAGTGCTAACCAAAATGATTTTATTTATAAAACACTACACTAGTTAATGTGGAAGATACAAGGTAAAATAAAATGACCCCTTCCCTCAGTGAGTCCCCAAAGTGTTTATCTATACAATTGTTCTACAACAATTATAATTTCATCCTTTCATAAAAATGATTAGATATATGACTTGGGCTACCATTTCAGTGTCCTTACTCCACCCTTTCCTGATCATTCATGCATTCATTCATTCATTCATTCATTCAACAAATAATAATTGCTGGAGACACAAGGAATACAAAGATGCTGGGTGCACAGTGACGAGAGACCAGCAATATTGCTAACCTCATGGAACTTACAGTTTAGTGGAAAGAGACAGAAATGAAACTAACAAGACTGTCTATAAGATAACTGAAGGGAGTGATAAATCCTATGAAAAAAATATCAAGACAATAGGAATGAAAATGATTGAAAGATACAGGTTCTTTTGGTCAGGGCAGCCAAACTTTATCAGATGAAGTGAAATTTAAGCACAGGTACAAATAATAACAGGAAGCCAGCCATATATAAATCTGGAAGAAAGATGAGCCATGCAGAGGAAGCAGCAAGTATAAATACATTAAAATGAAAACAAGCTTGGTACAAAAATGTTCAAAACTGCATATCCAGGTAAACCAATTTCACAGTGAAATATCCGATGGTGTTTAAATAAGAGACTATTAAAAATTTATTTTAAAAATGTGAAAACATAAATAGTCCCCCATTTAGGTTACAAAGCTCTTACAATTTTTATTGCCAAACCTGATAAATGCAATACAAAAAAGACAAAATTATAATCAGAAGGAGATGAAGAAAAGCCCTACATAGTCTAATTATCACAATTACAACCTACTTGAATCTGTATCTATAAACAACACGTTATTTTCTCTACTGTCATCATAAATGGACTGTCTCTCCTTCCAATGCCACCTGCTCTGCTTATACGCCAATTAGATCTATAACCTCTTACCTATTCAAGGATTTAGTTTTATAAACTCTACCTTCTCTCATACAACATCAATTTTACACCCTCTCCTGGATTATTCCCACTTGGGAATAAAAGTGATGTCATATCTTCTATCTTTCAAAAATGTAAAAAAACCTCTTGACTATAGTCTTCTTTAGCTAACACTCTAATATTTTTGTTTCCCTTTATGGAAAAATTCCTTAAGAGATTTTGCTGTTGTTCTTACCCTGTCTAATTCCTCTCCTATTCTTTCCTGGACTCACATTAATCAGGCTTTATATCCATACTACTTCACCAAAAGGCCTCATGTCAAGATTATGAATAATTCCCACACTGCCAGATCCAATGACCAATTCTCTGTCCTCATCCTACTTGACTAGCGGGTAGCATTTGACAAAGAAGATAACCCCCTTGTTCTTAGAACACAAATTTAACTGGCCTTCAGAATGACATCAACTCCTGGATCGCTTCTAAATTTAGCAGTCTCTCAGGCTCATAGTTCATAGACATAGTTTTATATCATAGACATAGTTTTGCTGGTTCATAGATATAGTTTTACCAACCTCTGAATTTTGAAGCATCCCAAGGCTCAATCCTTGCATCAGTTTTTACCTCACTACACTCACTCTGAAGTGAATTCACCAAGTCTTATCACTTTAAATATTGTACACATCCCAACAACTCCCAGCTCGTATCTCCAGGCCACTAAACTCTATATCAATAGATTAAATTCAACTGCATTTCAATCTCACAAGTGTCCCCAACTTGACATATTCAGATCAACATCTTGCTTCTCCCCCATTCACTTCCTCTAAAGTCCATCTCACCTCAATATAAATGGGACCTTCATCTTTGTAACTGAAAATGGGACTCTCAAATGATGTTTTCTAACTGATCAGTGATAATATATAGGCAGAAAATGTCATGGAGTTTTATGTTTGTTTTCTTTTGATTTTTATAACTTACTGAATTATACTATTCTTAAAATTTTTCATTTGGCTTTCTTGAGCTTGATAATCATGGTCTTCATACTCACATGCTAATTTTTACTTCCTCTTTTCCACTATCAGTACTCATTTATTTTGCCTTCCAAGTTATTACAATAAAACTTCCAGAATAAAACTTCCAGAACTTCCAAAATAACATCCTTGCCAACTTTCTCACTTTAAAGGGAATACCTCTAATTTAACATAACATTTACTATTAAATATAATGTTGACTGTCAATTTAAGATAAATAATTTTTATAATATTGAGGAACAATATAATTAATATGATATTCTTAGGTTTCAAAGAATTTTATTAGGAATAGATGCTGAATTTTATTCAAGGGCATTGTTTTGATAAAGATCATATGGTCTTTTTATTTTGTATTAACGGTTTAAATTTTAATAATTGGTCTAACTCCTTCTTGGTCATTGTATATTTTTTTTATATTAAAGACCTAAAAAGATCTCACTTGGGAGTTTTTCATGCACATGATTTGATTGGTCTATGGGCCTTCTGATCTCTTCATCTGGTTTGGGTATGGTAATGTTAGCTTTATAGATTGAATACAGGATCATGCCATTTTCTAAATAAAAGAATTAAGCCTTTTTAGAATGTGTGTTGGGGGGGATGGGAATCTAACCTGTAAAATCACCTGGTCTAAGGCATTTTAGGGGAGTAATCACTGGTAACTTTTCTAAACACTTTCAGGGTTATTAGTCTGTTCCTCTTATTTACTTCTTGTTGAGACAGTTTGGTTCACTCTGTATTTTCCTTAAAATTCTCCATTTTATCAAGACCTATTAATACAAGCTTTAAAAGATATCTTCTCACAAACATTTTAATATCTTTCCTACATGTGGCTCTATTCTCTCTCCACTTCATTATAGTTTTGTTTCCTTTTCCCCTTCAGTAAACCCTTCATGAAATTGACTATTTTATTAACATTTCAATTACTTATCAATCTCTTGTTCTTTTGGCTCCTAAATCATTAACTTCTATTTTCAGTTTTATTAATTCATTCTTTATGCTCTTCAGTGTTTTAATTTTTTTTTTTGCAGCTTCTTGCATTTGAATGTTTTATTTTCTCTTGTTTTATAATAAAAAGATTCCAGACTATGGATTTCCCTCTGAGTAAAGCTTAGGTTGAAGTGTGGTTATTATTTTTTTATTGTATGCAATTATAGTTTTGATGTCTTTTTGTTACAAGAATTATTCTGGAGAGTAATTTTTTTTTATTTCTAAATGATTGATTTTTGTTGTTGTGTTTGTTCTTTTCATTTGTGATTTTCCAGAGTAGATCATACAATTATATGCTATTATAGTTATGAATCCATATAAATAGGCTTGATTATTCACCTGGGAGTAATTGAGAAAACCACTGAAGGGTTTAAACTGTGGACAGAACCAATCACATTTTACTATAGAAAAATCTTTCCAATTTCCATGTGAAGAAGGCAGTACAGAGGAGCAGGATTAGATACAAAAAGATTTGATAAGAAAAAAAAAAAAAGATTTGATAAGGATATATGGAGTAATCCAGGCAAGAGATGATGGTAGCCTGAAATAAAGGACTGTGGATATGGAGAAATGTGGATGAAGTTATGAAATACTTTAGAAGCAGGGTCAGCCAATCAGTGGTCGACTGAATGTGGGTATGAAGGAGAAGGGACCATAATAGATGGCACTGGGGATTCTGGTTTGAGCAAGAAGGTGACTGATGTCATTCACGGAGATCAGGGGGGAAAGTGGAGGACTAGAGGTGAAAGAAAATAGTAGTCTGGACAGGTAGAGTTTCTAGTACCTATAAATGTCTAAGTTGAGATGATGAGCAGGCAGTAGAAAATGCAAGTTTGAATGAAGAGAGAGAGGAAAGATCTGGGCAAGAGACGGAGATTAGGGGGTCTTCATTATATACCTGATACTAGAAGTCAATGAAAGAGTGAGATTAGAATAGCCTGTAAAAGAATCTTGATTTCTGGGAAAGTATCTTTCTTGTTTAAAAAAAATAATAATCATTTAAAAACATAAATATATTTAATATCATCTGCAATTTTGTTCACTATATTTTTAAATGGGGTCATTTTGTACATAACTCTTTTCATCTTAAGTTGTCTTCCTAATAAATATCTGGTAAAAATACTGATTCTTCAAAATCAACTGGCTCTAGTTCATCCTTTTTAATTCCTGCCTGATATTCCATACGGCCAAGAATAATAAATTATGGAACCATGTTTTTTAGTTGAGCATTTCCTTTGTATTCTATTTCATGCCAAGACTAATGATACTATAATAAACATCTTTGAAAATAAGTCCTTACATATTAACAGTTGAGTATGGTACACTAACAATATGACACAGTAGAAACATAACTCTAGCTTTTTTCTGTCGGCTTTATATTTTACTTAAGAAAGCAAATGTGAGCACAGTACTATGAGTCAGGCTTTGTAACTGAGCCTCTAGGAAGTGAATGAGGGCATTTCATTCTTCACTCACACTGGGAAAGAGGGCAATGGATTAGCCCATCCTCTGGCTTGACTGAGAGGCAGATCTTAGCTGCCATAACAAAATACTATAACCTGCATGGTGTAAACAACAGAAATTTATTTTCTTGCAGTTCTATAAGCTGAAATGTCCAAGATCAAGGGTTCAGTTTCTGGTGAGAGCTCCCTTCCTGGTTTGCAGATGGTTACCTTCTCACTGTGTGCTCACAGGACCTTTTCTCAGTGTGTGTGCATCGGGAGAGAAAGAGAAACTCTTAATACCATTATGACCTCATCTAACCCTAATTACCTCCCAAAGGCCACCAAATACCATCACAATGGAGGTTAGGACTTCAACATAAGAATCTGGGGGAAACACAAACATTCAGTCCCTAACAGAGGCTGAGTTCAAACCTTCAGGTTGAGCAGAATTGATTGCCTAATGGATACGGCTATGGATAATTACCATAGAATTTTTCAGGAAACCACTTCTTTTTCTGGGAGGCCAGGCTATAGAGGATCAGGATAATCCTTAAACCTTAATATCTTCTGATAGTTTTCTTACAATTTCTTCTTCTTCCCTCCTTCTCCTCCCCCTCTCTCTCTCCCACCCTCTCCCTCTTCCTCCCTCTCCCGCTCCCCACCTTCTCTCTTCCCATCCTTTTTCTCTCCTTCTCTCACTCTGAAAACTCATATATTGTTGGTAGTTAAAACATTTCAACTGCTTTGGGAAAAGGTTTAGCAGTTTCTTAAAAAGTTAAACATGGAGCATACAACCTGGTATCTGCATATGCCAAGTGAACACACATATTCACAAACATGTTTACATGGCTGTTTAGAGCAGCATTATTCATGGTAGCACAAAACTGGAAACAATCCAGATGACCACCAGATAGAGAGTGGATAATTAAAATGTGGTATATGCATATGATAAAAAACCACCTAGCAATAAAAAAAAGAACTACTGACACCCACAACACAGATAAGCCTCAAAAACAGTGCACTTCCATAAAAACATAAAATGCTACACACGATTTCATTACGTGAAATAATAAAAAAAAGCAAAATCACAAAGACTGGAAAGCAGATCAGTGGTTGTCTAACACTCAGTCACCCAGCGGCTGACTGCAAAGGACACAAAAGCACCCACTATTTCTTGGCAACAGCATTAGTTTCCTATGGCTGCTATGTAACAAATTACCACAAATACAGAGGTTTTTAAAAAAGGGGGAGGGGACAGAAATGTATTCTCTTAGAGTTCTAAGGGACCACAAGTGTAAAATGTGACTTAAGGAGGGAGGAGCAAGATGGCGGAGGAGTAGGAGGCTGAGATAGTGTCTGATCCCAGAAGTTCAGCTAGTTAGTTATCAAACCATTCTAAACAACTACAAACTTAGCAGGAAATAGAAGAGAAGAAGAACAGCACCTCTAGGAATAGAAAATCGACCACTTTCCGGAAGGTAGGACGTGCGGAGAAGTGAATCCAAAGCAACGGGAAGATAGACGGCGGGGGGGAGGGGCCAGCTCCCGGCAGCCGCAGAGCAGCGGAGCAACAAAATCGGAACTTTTAGAAGTCTGCTCCAGTGAGGGACATCGCTCCAGAGGCTAAGCAGGGGGTGGAGCCCTCATGGGGACAGTGTAGTTTCAGGACCCGTGGGGTCACAGAAAGAGCAGGGGTGTCTGAGGGTGGCCATCAGAACAGGGAAGCCAACGGCAGAGACCAAGCATAACAGTGAGCTACCAGCTCGGACTTACCTTGAACCGTGATCCCGGCACAGTCAGGCCGCTGCTCTTCAAGCAGGGACCACACAAGGGGCAGATCCGGAGAGACCCCCTCCTTCCTCCTCCGGGAGGAGTGGTGCGGTAGCTCGCGGCAGGAATCTGCTGGGTTTCGAGACTCCAAACAGCCGTGCGCCAGAGACAGAAACGCTCGGTCACAGGCCGGGTGAGTTCGGAGCGGTACCGGAGACCAGGGAGATGGGAGGGACGGACTGCTTTTCTCTGAGGGCGCACTGAGGAGTGGGGCCCCGAGCTCTTGGCTCCTACTGGCCGGAGACTGGGAGGCCGCCATTTTCATTCCCCTCCTCCAAAGCGGTACAGAAAGCATTCAGGGAACAAAAACTACAAAAGCGAACTCGAGCAGATTACCTAGCCTGGCCCCTGGCAAGGGCGGTGCAATTCCGCCTCGGGCAAAGACACTTGAGAATATCTGCGACAGGCCCCTCCCCCAGAAGATCAGCAAGAATATCCAGCCAAGACCAAGTTCACCGATCGAAGAAAACGGTGGAACTCCTGAGATAGGGAAAAGCAACACAGAATTCATAGCTTTTTTTTTCCCACGACCCTTTAGTCTTTCAGAGTTAAATTCTTTAAATTTTATTTTTTCTTACTGTATTTTTTATTTTATTTTATTATATTTTTATTTTATTTTTCCTCTTTCTTATTTTTACGTTT
>CM052892.1:63782653-63846854 GCA_028534135.1 Potos flavus
ATAATTATTTAAATGGTACACTTAAAATGAATACATTTTTAAAAGCTGCAGAAGAACAGGAAGAAAAAAAGGAAGGAAAGAGGGAGGTAGGAAGAAAGGCAATTATCTTAAAAATGGCAAAGGCATGAGCAAATTGTAAAAAATGGCCAGAAACCACCAAGCTAGTGAGCAAAGAAATGTAAATTAAAACAAAAGACACATTTGGAATTTTTTACATGTATCTTTTTATACAAAAGATACATTTGGAAACAAGCTCTGTCATAGACGGAAGAATAGTACATTATCTTTGGAAGACATTTGGTCAGAATATAAAAAAGAAATAAAATCAGCATCATTTTAAAGCACTAAGTCACTTTAAGGAATTTGTTTTAAAAAAGAAATCTGTGGGGCGCCTGGGTGGCTCAGTCAGTTAAGCGTCAGACTCGTGATTTTGGTTCAGGTCACAGTCTCATGCATAGTGGGACTGAGCCCGGAGCTGGGTGCCACACTCAGCGTGGAATCTGCTGGAGATTCTCTCCCTCTGCCCCTCCCCCCGCTCACATTCTTGCTCTCAAATAAATAAACAAATCTTAAAAAAAAAAAAAAAAATCTGTATACCTAGAAAGTTTTAGCAATGTGAAGGTTCATAATAGAAGTTTTATATTGGAAAACTCGAATCAACCTAATTGTTGAACACAACTAGAACTGAAGAATATTCAAAAACAAGTAAAACTGTGTAATATGTGTTTGAGAGAAATTTACAACCATATATCTACAGCAGAACCTTATTTTCTCAAAAGAAAACCATACTTGTATATGGAAAAATATTACTCATATGTTATTTCCTCTTTTGCTTATCTTCACTTTCCAAATTTTCACCATGAAATGTGCCTATTTTTATAGTAAGAATAGGACACTTAAAATACTTTCTCCTCCCCAAATACTGCTTTAAATTTTTCCGCCACTTTGCCTTTCTAGTGAGAAAATAATGGTGAGACATCTCAGTCTAAAACTTACTAGATTCACTTTTAGAAATCCAAAATCAGGGAGATCCTTCGGAGGAACCATATAATTTTTTTTTAATTTTTTTTTTTTTTAGAGTTATAATTTTTGCAGCAACAAGTCAACTCACTATTTCTTTAGTCCTTGTTCGGAAAACAGACAGAGCACTTGAACCAAACTAAAGCCTTCCAAATAAAGTTTTCTTTAGAGACCGGACATGTGTTACAATTATCACTGATGACTTGCTTTTTACCACTGATCCTCTATAGAGTGTTGCCACTTTGTAGATATTTTACCCCGGGCAGGGTTATCGTGTTTTTGGCCCCAGCAATTGCTAGTTTCATCAATACATTTAAGTTTGGTGGTAGAAAAAAAAAGTACACTTAAATGAAGTTTTAAAAACAGATGCTGTGATACTTAAAACTGTCAGAAAGTGCCTTTTCTGAAGACCAGTGTAAATAAGTATTTTCTTCCAAGAGGAATTGGTTTTAAGACTAGGAATTTATTGATACCTTTTAATGCATTTAAAAGTTTAAATCATTACTGTAGAGGCTGCTTTTAGGCAACAGTTTTGAGCAATGGAGATTTGAGCAAGGCAAAAGGGCCTGGGGTCACTACCGAGCTGGACACAAACAGACTCATAAGTGACCCATCAGGAAATAGCCACAGGCCCTAACTGACCAATGGGCTATTTACAACCAGGCACAGTCACCAAAAAAGAGAAAATTCCATACTTTTCCTTACTTGCTCACTCTGCTCTAAAACTATAGCCCTTCACCACCACCTCGTGGCAGGCAGTCTCTCCTTTGCTGTCCTGCCTGTTGTTCCCTTGCAGTTAATTCACTAAACTTCCATCTCTTTGTTCTGCTTTGGGTGAATTCTTTTACTAACCCACACCACCAGCTCCCATCCAATCAGAACGTGACACAATTGTACTGTTTGTCTAAAATTCAGACCAGGATACTTTTCTAATGTAATGAAGATTTATGTCTGGATTTGATTTCCGAACAAATCAGGCAACAGATGTCTAAATCAAAATCAATTAGAAGATTTTCACTAAAGTAAATATCAACGCTATGAAGGAATTTGTTTTCAAATTTCATTGAGAGTGGGGCACCAGGCTGGCTAAGTCAGAGGAGCGACGGACTCTTGATCTCAGGGTCATGAGTTCAAGCCCTGCGTTGGGTGTAGAGATTACTTAAAATAAATAAAGTTAAAGAAAAAAAAATTCATTGAGAGACACTGGGTGGTGGGGTCAATTCTGTACGTATCTGTAGCCATTCATGATCCTAACTCTTGCCCTACTTTCATTGCTAACCATTTCCAAATTTAGTGCTCTCACATACTCCACCCTGGCTCCCTGTACCATGGTATTCTAGCTTCTAATTCCCCCACTCAGAATATTAACTCAAAAATGTCTTACATATTTTGTTAAAGTAACACCAGCTGCAGTAACAAATAAAGTCACAAACCGTGGCTAAAACAATAAAAGTTTTGAGGTTTTTTTCCCTCCTCTAGCAGACTACTTTCAACTTGATGATCTCAAGTTTCTACTTGATGATTCTGAGTCTAATTCAGGCTTGCAGTTTCCTTCTATCTTGAAAAAAAAAGAAAAAAGCCTTCATGATTGTCAGCATCTAATCAGCAGAAAGGGAACAAAGAAATATGGTGATGATACACTTGGCCCAAAAGTAAGAGAATCCACTTATATTCTCACGCCATTGATAAGAACTGCTCATATGTCCACACCTAAGTGCAAGGGGTATTGGGAATTGTAACCCTTGCATTGAAAGCTGTTCCCCAAGAAATCCCTACATTATGGGGTAGAATAGTGCCAGAGCTAAATCTAAAACAAATGAAAACCAATAAGGAAGAAGCAGAGTCAGAGAGACCCTTAAGAGGGAGTACATAATTTCTGCAACAACACATCAGTTAGTCCATTAAAGCTCTCATATCTATAGTCACATTCCACATGACCCCCTGGCATTCACTCTCCATTACACTCTAAAAATATATGGGCCTAAGACAGACAGAGAAGGATTTTACAAAGACCTGACATTCTAACATCTTATCTTAATTTCCTCCAGTTCTTACTCCTCAATACATGATGGCCCACAGTCCATTAACAAGAGATCCGTTTTTCCCAGTCTATGATAAATGGGAAATACACTCCAGTCTATCCTTTTTTCCTTAATTTCTTCTTCAAATTCTAAGATTATTTCTACCATTCATGATATTCTGACGCCAAATTAGTCATGAAGCCATAACAGCACCTCAGTTACCTAAATTTTACTATCAGGAGTCTGATTTTCCCATTCTAGAGAGATGTATAAGATTAGCCATCTGCGCTACAGAGAAAAACCAAGATTTCTAACCTACCATGAAAGGGAAGCCAGATTGAAAGCCTTTGCCCATCTGACTTTATTCTAACTCTGCCGGAGAAACATCAGCCTTCTATAAACTGAACTTATTAGTACAAAGGACGGCAGCTGAACAAAAATTAAAGCCTTCTATAATTATTGTTCCACATCTAACTGCAAGTTACAAAAAAAGGAATCTCAAAAAAAAATCAACGCATATAATTACTTTGGCTTAGATGTATAGTAGGTTCTGCCCCATTTGGGAGCACAGCTTTAGCCTCTAATATGCTTGGACTTTTTCAAGAACGCAGCCATCATATATATAATATCAGAGCAGAAAATGAATTGAGCACCTCTGTAAGACCACACAAATTTCCTCAGTCTGAAAGGAAGTCAGATTTCCAGAAAACACACCCAAAGGATAAATCATCTTTCACCTGCATTCTGGGTACCACAGGCCGCCTCAGAATTTATACAAAAATGTAGTAGGGAAATTTTGACTAAATATATTGTCATATAAAATGAGTTAAATATATTCTTTGCCTTTGAATACATAGCTCAGTTTTAAGAGGCAGAGCCTCCAAATACACATATATATGTGTACATACACACACAAACTATAAATGCACACATACCCATTCGTAACACATCTTTATGAATAATGTAGAGAGGTATTTTAAATATTTATGATTTGAAAGTTACCAAAAGACATCTTAATTTGTATCAACATATTCCGTAGAGTTAAAATATATACCAAAACCAGTCTAGAGCTTATTAGGTCATACTCCACTGCTTCCTTGATTCTTGATTCCAAGATTCCTCCTTGATCTAACCTTGATTCAAGGTCAGGATGTACCTTGGTACAGGAGTATCATCTTTTGTGTTTCATGCCCTTTTCCAAATTGTGTCACAGATCAAAGGTGGGCACAGGGGCAGAACTGAGCACAGACCAAGAAAGGAAAACTTGCACCCCTTGTTGCTCTCATGATAATTCATTCATGTGGCACCTGTGATGTGGTCACTGGACATTTAGTCAAGACATGAGTGTTCAAAACATGGCTTGGTCATATGTAGCTATTACAAAATTCATTTAAAACTTCTTATCTATTTACCCAGCTTTTATTTTTTTTTTAAGATTTATCTATTTGAGAGCTAGAGAGAGAGCATGAGTGGGAGGGGCAGGAGGAGAGAGAACCTCAAGCAGACTTGGCACTGAGCATGGAGCCTGACGCGGGGCTCCACCTCACAACCATGAGATCATGACCTAAGCTGAAACCGAGAGTTGGATGCTTTATTGACCATGCCACCCAAGCACCCCTCTTTTTACCCAGTTTTTAACCAAGAATAATAATGCCTTCCATCCACACTGCTGTGAGGTATGGACTGAGTTAAATAACCAAATTCAAATGCTCAGCACCTATAAAATCTACTGTAGGGCTGAGGGCATATACCCATTAGAAGGAAAGGAAATTAGGTCAAGCAAAAAGGGATGCCTAAGGGTCATTTTCTTTTACAGACTTCCCTGGGAGAATAAAATCCCTCATGAATATATGAAGTACACAAATAGGTAAGCGAAATGGAAAACTATCACTTCTGATTAGCATTGCTACCTCACAACTGGAGATTTAGAATGCATCAAATGTCAGTATGCCAGGACTGAACTAGCTGCTTGCAACTTTTTGCATTCTGTCTACATCACTATCAGAGCATATTACAAAAATCAGTCTCGTGCTAAACACTCATATGCCTTTTGCTGTCTCAGACTGAAAGACGCTTTCAATCCTGGATCACAACTTTCTCAAATTTGCATGCCTCTAATACCCAGCACACATCCCTTGTGTATAGTAAGTGCTCAATAAATGTTGGTTGAATTGAGGAGTGACCAAGAAGCAAAGTAAATTAAATACTGGGAATGAAATATATATGTATGAGACACTCTACCTTTTGAAGCTTGAAAGTAAAACAAAGAATCTAGAACTTTTAGTAATAAAATTGGAGCAGTAGCTATGAGAGGGCTGTACACACAGAATCAAATCACATAGGCAAGTGGCAGCAGCAGCCTAGCGCGAAAGAGCAGTCCATGCTCTCCAGATACAGAGCAAACAAGCTTGGAGAAATATGGTAATTGTTAATAACACGAAATTGACAAGAGAATGGGGAACCACTTTGACATTTGATTACTATTTAGTCAATATTCAAGCTCATAAGAAAGAGAGCAGATGTTAGCCAAAGCAGATGTGAAAGTACATATAATAGAATAAGGACTAAAGGGATTTGGCTGGTTACTCGCAATGTATATTTGTTGGGGAAAAACAAACAAACAAACAAACAAAAAAACCCTTCAAACATAATCCAACAAAATGAGGCCCATTTGGTTCATTTCCTTCAGTTTTCCTTTAATTTTCCTCCAACAGAATTTATCAAAAGTTTGAGGTAAGGCAGTTTGACAAAATATTTTGCCATTTGTGAAGTTCAGCGGTCCAAAATCACCTCTCTTCTCTTTGTCAGGGCCCAAGAACAGACCTAAGTGGGCACTTCTCATTTGCAAGAAGGAGGAACATCAAAACAAGTGGAATCAGAGAGCTAAAAATATCCAGAACTTCAAGTCCAGAAGCCAGAAGGTCACATAAACATATGAGGCTTAAGCATTACCATTTTTTTAGGACTCCAGGTAACTCTAATGTACAGCTGATATTTGAGAAATACTGGGTTAGAGACAAAACATATCTTCCCATAAACTGACAATGGCCACATGAGACCTAAATTCTCAACCCATTCTCTGGAACCTACCTTGAGGAAGGGAAGAGGCAGCAAAACTTCGAGACATCAGCTCCACTCAAGCACATCTGATTTCACAAGGTTCTGGTCCTGTGGAGGCCAAAAAAGAAAAAAAAGGAAGAGGAGAAGAAGAAGAAAAGAAAGAAGAGGAGGAGGAAAAATGGAAGAAATGTATCAACAATAGCAACACTTATGTCCCATTTACTCCATACCAGGCACTGCTCTAAGTGCTTTGAACTGATAATTTCAAGCAACCCTGTGAGATTCATGGTTCCACTCTGTGGCAGGAGCTATATTTTGCAGTTTCCTACTTGACCACATATGCAATAGACCCTGGCATCTCTGGGGACGAAGCAGGTTTTATACTTATATTTTATATTTCCTGCTTGGAGGATGGTGGGGGCTCATGGGTCATGGTCTCCCAACAGTGAGAGACAGGATAGCCTAACTCTTGGTTTCTTTGATGGCACAATAGTCTGAAAAGCTTATTAGACTTCTTACCCATTGGAATGGTAGGTAGTCAGATCATTAACCAAAAGCCACACACACAGTTGTGTTTTGCTCTGTTTTCCTAAAAGACTTCTTAATTTGCTGTATTTCTTTGTTTTCCCAACCCCTTACTTCCAGACTGAGTGGTGAACATCTTGGATTTGTTCACTTCTGTGAGACAGCTACACTTTCAGTCTTGTTTTGCTTTCTAAGTAATCATTTTCTGGTCATTACTTAATCCACGGAGAGGTTTTAAAAGTGAGTGGGGCAGCTAGACTCTTGATTTGATCATTTCTGTAAGTCTCCATTTTAATTGAATTTTATCCCTCAAAGCATTTCTCACCTTTATCTTTTACTATTTGGTGTTGAGCGTGAGGGCCTTCCCTACATACTGCCAAATTTGTGAATACTCTCTAATCCCTTTCATTCCTGCTTGCGAATTGGGATATTCTTTTCTAAGGTCATCTCTGTGTGTGATAGTTTATGAAATGTAGCCAATATCAGTCAACATACACTATTAATATTTAATTTTCCAAAGTCTTTCCCTGGGGCTACTTGATCTGCCGCCTTCCACATTATCAAAGATCTTACCAAATAACTTGCCATTGCAAAACATGAAATACCATCCTTCTAGATTCTGATAATAATCTTGCTGTCTACATCTAGTCCCTAAAACAAGGCACATATTTTATGGGGTTTTTTTTATTATTATTATGGCAGCATCCTACTTTGAATTACCAAATTGACTACCTTAAATTCTCAATGGCTTAAAACAGTATGACTTATTTCTCACTCACATCATATGTCCACTGCAGGTTAGACAGGGGCTCTACTCCATGTAGTCTTTACTTTTTTTTTTTTTTTTAAATTTGAGAGAGAGAGAGAGCACAAGTGGGGTAGAGCCAAGAGGGAGAGAGAGAAACCTCTCAAGCAGACTCCCCTCTGAGCACAGAGCCCCACAGAGAGCCAATCACAGGACCCCAAAATCATGGCCTGAGCCAAAATCAAGAGTCAGATGCTCAATCAACTAAGCCACCCAGGCACCCCTGGCCTTCACTCTCAATGATAGAGCAGTCACTGTCTAAATTCCCCAGTTGCTGTGGTACAGTAAAATTACAGTTTTACACAACAGAAATCAGATTCTCCAACCTGAAAGTGAATCATGGTCCCATGATTCACAATGCATTGACTAATCACAGATACATGGCCCCCCCATACAACAGGGCCAGGAAGTGTAATCCTACCATTAGAACAACACTACTGAAACCACACTCCCTACAATCTAATCTCCACACTACAGCCAAGTGAGCTATTTAATGTTAGGTATGTCACTGCTCTACTCAAAATCTTCCAATGGTTTCTCACCTCAATCCGCAAAAGAGCCTAACTTCATACAACGGCGTCTAAGACCCTCCATCATTTGGCCACCTGCTACCTCTTCGCCTCGTCTTCCACTCCTTCTCCTTCTCTCACTTTGCTCCAGCCACACCACACTATTTGTTAGTCCTTGCACATGCAAGCTTCCAAAAGAGTTAGGCTCTGCACTTGCTATTCCCTTTGCCTGGAATATTCTTTCCACAAATATCCTCATGTCTCACTCCTTCACTTTTTCACATGTCCACTCTACCATCGTCTTATCAGAGAAGTCCTTCCTAACAACCCTATATAAGATGACACCCACTCCACTGATGCTCTTTTCTAACTTCCTTGCTCTGCTTCATTTTTCTTTAGGTCTGAGTACTGACTAACATAATATAAGTTTGTGTTTAGTGTGTGCATTCAGCCAGAAAATATTAGGTTCTTGAAAGAAAGACATGTGTCTCTTTTATTCACTATGAGACCTTAGGAGCCTAATGTAAGCCTGGACCAATGAACACACTAGTCTGAGGGCAGAAAAGCACTAAGACACAATATACCAGAAGGAGGAAAAAGAAAAAGATGTAAAGAAAATTAGCAAAGACAACTTTTCTTTTTCCTAATCTCTCCTGAAACTTGTCTGGGTTAGTAAGAGGATCAGTATTTAAAAGGACATAATATACCAAGAAGTATAGAGGCCTAAATTTCTCCATTTTTCTCATTTTCTTGCTATGACTCTATAACTTCCAGATTTTAAAGAATATCACACTTACATTATTAGTAAATTATTACTAAAAAGTGTGGTTAAGGAAAATAGTAATGCCCCTAGATTGAAAATTAAGACAAAAGTCTGTACACACTTGGAAAAGAAAGTGAAATATGTAATCAGGAAACACTTTTGCCTTGAAGATCTATGATCATTCCAACACATAAAAAGATCTAGATTAAAAAGTCATCAATCTCCCTGACATTTCAGGTGATATTTTCCCAGTTAAACAAAACAGGAAACTAAGGCATAGAGCAGTATAATCGATTTCCTACAGTCCAAGAAATTTTGAGAAGAAGTAAATACACTACTAGTTTCTGACCCCGGTTTATCTGTTTCACATTTGTATCCAATTTTGGTCTCATTCTATATTCGGCGGGAGGCAGGATAGGGTAATTTGTCCTTGATGGCAGAACTTGCATTTGAGAAAACCAACATCACACTCTAAGTAATAGATAAAAACATTTAACTTAACCATGAATGTCAAATGTAAAAACCTACATAGAATAGGAATTGGAAGAATGTTTATAAATAATTTTAAAACCTGTTTTTTCCTAGGGAAGCAAAATGATTATAATTTTATTGCTCATCTTTCCTTTCTCGTCCTTGACAACAGGCTGAGTTTCTGCTGGACCAAAAACTGGCCCTAAATATATACTCAAGTGAAGATTCAGACTGGTCAGTGTTTCCTGAGCAGTTTCCTTCATAAACCCCATTCACATCTTTCAAAACACAAATTTTCAAAATCATTTCTAATGTAAATTTAGGTTAAAATATTTCATTTGTACGTCATGACCAAGTGAAATTGATCCCAAGTATGCAAGGCTGGTTTAACATTCAAAAATAAATGTAATCCATTATATCAAGAGACCAAAAAGGAAAAATCACATGATCACATCAAAAGATGCAGAAAAATATCTGACAAAATACAATACCCACTCATAATAAGAGCTCTCAGTAAATTCGGGATTTTTCAACTTGATTAAGAGTATCTACAAGAAACTTATAGCCAACGTCATATTTAATGATGATAAACTCAAAGCATTCTCACTAAAATAAGGTACAAGGGAAGGAAATCCCCTCTCATAACTCCTTTCAACATCATACTGGAAGTCCTTGCTAATGCAGTAAGGCAAGAAAACAAAATAAAAGGCATACAGATTGGGAAGGAAGCTGTAAAACAGTCTTTGTTCACAGGTAGCATGATCATCAGCATGGAAAATCTGAAAGAATCTACAAAAATAACAACAAAAAATGCTTAGAACTAATAGGCAATTAAGGTTATAAGACACATGCTTATTTTACAAAAGTCAATTGTTTTCCAATATACAGCAATAAACAAGTAAAACTTGAAATTAAAAACATAATACCATTTACACTGTCACAGAAAAAGAGAAACATTTAGTTATAAATCTAACAAAATATGGAAATGATCTAAATGAGGACAAGTACAAAACTCAATGACTGAAATCAAAGAACTAAGTAATTGGGGATATATTCCATGTTCATAAATAAGACGACTCAATATTATCAAGTTGTCAATTCTTCCCAACTTGATCTATATATTCAATGCAATCCCAGTCAAAATCCCAGAAAGTTATTTTGCGGATATCAAAAATTAATTATAAAGTTTACATGGAGAGCATAAGACCCAGAATAGTGAATACAACATTGAAGAAGAACACAGTTGGAGGACTGATGCCGACCAACTTCAAGATTTCATATAAAGTTATAGTAACCAAACAGGATAGTATTGGTAACAAAACAGTCAAATAGATCAGTGGAACAGAATAGAGAGCCCAGAAATAGACCCCTCATAAATATACTCAACTGATCTTTGACAAAAGCCTGATGACAAAAAACTGATCTTTGACAAAAGACGTAAGGCAATACAATGGAGCAAAGCAAAGATAGTCTCTAACAAATGTTGCTGTAACAACTGGACATCCACATGCAAAAAGAAAAAAAAAAGAATCTAGACACAGACCTTACACCCTTCACAAAAATTAACACAAAACAGATCAGAGACCTAAATGTAAAAGGCAAAATGATAAAACTCTTAAATCATTACATAGGAGAAAATCTAAAAGGTATGGTGATGCCTTCTAAGACCAAAGGCATGATCCACGAAAGAAATAATTGATAAGATGGACTTCAATAAAATGTCTGTTCTGTGAAAGACAACATCAAGAAAATGAAAAGATAGCTACAAAATGGGAAGAATATTTGCGAGAGACACATCTCATAAAGGACTATTATCCAAAATATACAAATAACTCTTAAATCTCCACAGTAAGAAAAGAACCCAATTTTAAATATGTGCAGAAGAGGGGCGCCTGGGTGACTCAGTTGTTAAGCAACTGCCTTCAGCTCAGGTCATGATCCTGGGGTCCTGGGACTGAACCCCGCATCAGGCTCCCTGCTCCACAAGAAGCCTGTTTCTCCGTCTCCCACTTCCCCTGCTTGTGCTCCCTCTCTCACTGTGTCTCTCTCTGTCAAATAAATAAATAAAATCTTTTTTTAAAAATGTGCAGAAGACCTTACCAGACACCTCACCAAATAAGATACACAGATGGCAAAAGTATATGAAAAGATGCTCCACATCATATGTCAACAGGCAAATGCAATTTAAAACAATGACATACTACTGTGTACCTATTAGAATGGCCAAAATCCAGAACACTGACGCCAAATGCTAGCAAGGGTATGAAGTAACAGCAACCCTTATATATTACCAATGGGAACACAAAATGGTACAGCCACTCTGGAAGATAGTTTGGCAGTTTCTTACAAAACGAAATATGTTCTTCCCATCAATAACATTCCTTGGCATCTTCCCAAAGGATCTAAAAACTCATGTCCACACATAAAATTTCACACAGATGTTTATAGAAGCTTTATTCATAATTGCTCAAACTTGGAAGCAACCAAGCTATCCTTCAGTAGGTGAATAACTAAATGAACTGTTATAATATTCCATCCTGACAATGGAATATTATTCAGCACTAAAAAGAAATGAGCTATTAAGCTATGAAAAGACATGAAGGAAACTTAAATGCATACTACTAAGTGAAAGAAGCCAATCTGAAAAGGCTACATGCTATATTATTCTACCATACAATATTCTGAAAAATGCAAAACTATGGAAGCAGTAAAAAGATCAGTAGCTGCTCAGTATGGGGGTAGGCAGAGTACAGAGAATTTTTAAGGCAGTGAAAGTCCTCAGTAGCATACCATAATGATGGATATACATCATTATACATTATTCCAACCCCACAGAAGGTACAACGCCAAGAGTGAATCCTTAGGTAAACTATGAACTTCAAGTGGTTATGATGTGTCACACAGCACATCCCTGGTTAAAAAAAGATACCATTCTGGTGAGTGATGTGGATAATGGGGACAGTTATGCATGTGTAGGTGCAGGGGTATATGGGAAAATCTCTGTACCTATATCTTTGTAAACTTAAACTGCTCTAAACAATTAACATCTTTTAAGAAAGAAATTCTTTCAAACTTTCAATGTGTAGATTAGTACAAATTTTATTAATAATATATTCTTCAATAATATAAATAATAGGTAATAGAGACCCAACAACAGCAGGATATACATTCTTCTCAAGTGCACATAGAACATTTTCAGAGATTGGCCATATATTAGGTTGTAAGACAAGCTTTAATATATGTAAAAGAATTGAAATTATACATAGTATGACCACAATGAAATCAAATAAGAAATCAACAATAGAAGGATTTCAGCAATTCACAGATATGTGGAAATTAAACAGTGTATACCAAACTAACCCAGAGGTCAAGAAGAAATTATAAGGATAACTAGAAAATACTCTGAGATGAGAGAAAGTGAAGGCATGATATACCAAAACTTAAGGGATGTTGATAAAGCAGTTCTCAGAAGGAAGTTTATATAGATAATGACCATAGGCTTTGAGCTAATGATGAGCTAAGTGATGAGAATACCTCACGGCAACTAACTGTTCCCTAAACATGGGTAATCTCCAACTGCCCTATTTAAAGGAGCCCATTACCAACTTTAATGACTTAAACCACTTTCCATTTCCATCCCCTATACTTTTGCAAACTGTTGATCTAGACCAACCAAGACATGTTGCAGATAAACAATGTGAGGGATAGAGAGAATGACAGTTGTCCACTGTCATATGGATGAGTAATGATAGAGCCACTGTGCAAAGCCAGGATCTGGGTGTGTTTTATGTCAAACCACGCTCAGTCACATTTCACACATACACTGCTGCCAACTCATGATTTTGATGGTGTTGTTAATAAAATATGATTGCATTTATTAAATATGCTTATTTCCACATCATGCTCCTAGAAAAACAAAACTAGGAAGGAGCCCAAATTAAATATAAATAATGTTCAGCTGAGGTTAATAAATCGGTAAGTTTTCTTCTTGTGGGATGTCATCATTTTCTTGATTTCAGAAATTGTGCTCCATCAGGTCAGCCCCTCGGGGTGGATACTTGCTAAATTCATGACGCTATGCAGAGGTACAGATACGATGTGTCCTGAAATTTGTGCAACTGCTCTTTTGTGAAGTTATCTCTAGAACTGATCATGCAGTATCATGCCTGCATAGGGATTACAGGATAAAAATATGTATCTCCTTTTATTAGTAACCAGGACATTTGTATCTTGAGCAGGCACAGAGAATACAATCTTAAAATCCATCTAGCTCCTTGCTCTCCTCTATAGAGTATAGAATTTTGTCATCCTGAGATTTATCCCTCTTCATCAAGGAAGGCTCAAAGGACTTGTAATAAATTTAGACCCTATTCAAATTAAGAAAAGGTTATTTTGTCCCACACTGAGAGGAAAGAGAGTAGACTGAAACTTGGTGGATAGTGGTCTTAGTCCTTCCAGAAGAAGCCACCATGAGGTTCCTAGTGAAGCTTTCTGCACAAAAGTCATGGATATCTTCTCTCTAGGATATTCAAAAGGTCAAAAAAGTACTGATTTCTGCCTCTTCCCATGAAAGACAAACAGCTGCAGCAATTTCCCTCCCACAGCAAACAACTACAAAACTGAACAAAATACAATGCACTAAGTTACTGTTTTCAGACATTGGACACAGGCAGCTTGGGATGATGATCCCTGAGAAAAGAAAACAAATAAGGGGAGCCCAAAGATTGCACCACCCTACTGCCTGGAGAATGTTCTTGGCCACAGCGCAAAGACGAGCAGCCCAAAGGAGCACAGTGCTCTCACTGAGTTGAGGAAACACAAATGGCTAGTATCTGTGAGGCACTATCTGGGAAAGGAGAAAACTGTACAGAAAGAGAGCCAGCTCTCTTTGAAGATGCAGCTAACTACTAATCTGTGAATGAGGGAGAGAAAGCTGCCTGATGCCAGAATAAGAACAATGAGAAAGCAGTAGGCAGAACAATTTCTGGAGTTCATATGGAGCTCTAGGAATAGCTAACTTTTGAACCAGCTGGAGTTGAAAGACTTGTAATACTTGAAGTGTTGACAGAATCCTCACAAGAGGGGCTCCTGGGTGGCTCTGTGGGTAAAGTGTCTGCCTTCAGCTCAGGTCATGATCTCAGGGTCCTGGAATGGAGCCCCATGTTGGGCTCCCTGCTCAGTGGGGAGTCTGCTTCTCCCTCTCCCTCTGCAGCCCCCCTGCTTGTGCTCTTTCTCTCTCTCTCTAATAAATAAAATTAAAAAAAAAAAAAAAAGAACCCTCAGAAGAGTATCACCTTAGTAATGGGGATGAAAGTCCTAGGTTAAAGATCATTTGGGGAATATTGTAACAGAGCTTAAAAATAATTTTCAAAAAGATCTAATGGGTTCAAATTAATTTTGTTTTGTACTATAATAAAATTCAAAAGTCTTTGAAGGAATACAACAAAATCCAGCAACCGATGATAGAAAATTCACGACACACAAAAATCAATTATTTTCTCATACCAGTCACCAATAATTGGAAATTGAAATTGACAAACACTTCCATAACATCAAAACTTAAAATGTTTTTGGATCCAGCCAGAAAAATACACACAGGATCTATCCACTAAACACTATAAAAAATTACTGAAATTAAAAAAAATAAATGGAGATCTATATATGTTCCTGAATCAGAAGTCTTAATATTGTCAAAATGTTAATTCTTTCCAGATTTATATATAGAGTCAGGGCAATCCCAAACAAAGTCTCGCCTGGTCTTGTTGTAGAAATTCGCACTGCAATTCTAAAATTTAGGTAGAAATGCAAAGAATATAGAATAACCAAAATAATATTTAAATGAAGAATAAAATTGAAGCACTTACACTATCTGATTTTAAGACTTAATATAAAATCATAGTAGTCAAGAGAGTGCGGTTTTGGAACAAAGAGACATAAATACATGGCAATGGAACAAAACACAGTCCAGGAATAGATCCAACATATATAGTCAATTACTAGCCAACAAAAAAATGCCAAAGTAATCCAATGATAAAAGGACACATTTCCCAATAAATGATGCTGGAACAATTAGTCACCCCTGTGAAAACAAAGACACATATCTTACACAGCATTCAAAAATAACTTAAAATGCATCGCACACCTAAATATAAAAGCCAAGATTATAAAATCTTTAGAAGATAGGCGAAAATCTTTGAAGGTTTGGGTAAGACAACAATTCCTCAGATAAGATATAAAAAGCACAAACCATAAAAAAAATTGATAAACTGGCCTTCATCAAATCTTCATCAAAAATAACTTTATTTTCTTTGAATGATTCAGTTAGGAAACAAAGTCAACCACCAACTGGGAGTTAATATTTACAAAATATATGTACTACAAAAGGACTTGTATCCAGAATGTGTAATTTTAAAAACCTCAAAATTAATACTAAGACAAGCTATGCAATTTTTTAAAAAGCAGAAAAAAATAAAAATTTTAAAAAGCAGAGGTTTGAACTTACTTCAACAAGGAAGATATATGCACATATGTAAAAAGCTGTGAAAGTTCTTTCATCACTAGGTAAATGCAAATTAAAACCACCATAAGGTAACACTACACAACTACACTAAAATCACCATAGCAACATATAACTACTAGACAGCTAAAATTTTAAAGACTGATATTACTACAAAGTGCTTGTGAAAATGTATAACTGGAAATTCCATGCATGGTTGGTGAAAACTGAACATGGTACATCTATTACAAAAATCAGTTTGAAAATGTAATAAAGTTAATATACCACTATCATGTGAAGCGCATCTGTCCTAATGGAGGGCAGGGCTCTGACCCCCGTTCCTCTTATAAGAGGGACACAAGAATTATTCTTGTGTCCCTCTTATAAGACAAAGAAAAGAATACACACAGGTCAGTTGGAAGGTAGAAGAGTATTTAGGTGTGAGACAGTCTTGGTTTGTAAGTTAACTATTCAGAGGAATTGCTGGTAAATCCAGCACACAGAGAACCTAGGGTCCAAAGAGAGTTGTAGCCTTCTTGTTTGGGATAAAAAGCTTTCTGTCCTATGAGTCAGTGAACTCAGGGGCAAGCTCCTCTTCCTGAGAAAAGGAGCAGCTGTTTCTAACATGCAACCTAGTGAGAGCTCTCAGAGCCACTATAATCTTGTATGTTGAAACATGAGGCCTTTTAACCCTTCCGTGGCGGTACCTCTCACTCTCATGCTAGGTTCTGAAAAAACTGAGAAGACAAACCGTTAAGGCTAATGGAAGGTCAAATTATGGCTATCATTTCTGCTAACAGCATTGGGAAGATACAGTTTAGGATGAGGCCGTTTGGGTTTCTAAATATTGAACTTCAGAATTAAATAGACTCTGTTGGCAGCAATTTTGGACCTAGGGAGGCCATACGTGAGAGAAGATAGGAAAGATTTACGACCCTTATGACCAGACGGGATCTTAAGAGAAAAAATGGGGAACTGCACCAGGCATGTTTGGCTCTTTCTCCCCAGTTTTGCCAGTTATACCTCCTCTAGGGCAGAGTAAGTAAAAGGCAGAGGAAAGGCAAGAGTATTAACACAGATTGAGCTCACTTCCCATGGAAGGCAGCATCAGGAATGGAAAACAAGAATCTCATACCAATGGGATGCCTGGGTGGCTTAGTTGGTTAACTGTCTGTCTTCAGCTCAGGTCATGATCCCACGGTCCTGGAATTGAGCCCCATATCGTGCTCCCCGCTCAGCAGGGAACCTGCTTCTCCCTCTGCCTGCCGCCCCCAGCTTGTGCGCGCTCTCTCTCTCTGACAAATAAAACATTAAAAAAAAAAAAAAAGGAATCCCATACCAAGAGAATTCACCTCAGTGTTAATCTTTATTAAATTATCCTACGCCACAGGAGCTCATTTGCTAGACAAATTTCATACACGTAAATCATAAATAGTTGTAAATATATTGATAAATTTCCTATGTATAAATCATATGTGTTTAAAGTTTATAACCAGCCAGCTTTGTCTTTTGCACAGATAACACATTTCTTGATAAGCCGTTCACTCAGACCACTGCACACCTACATGCAGACTCTGCTCATCCTTCCACACGAAGTCCCACTCAGGAACCTGTGTCTCCAAGGATAGCATCTTGGCTCCTGACCACCATGATCTTGGTGTCTGAGGCCACCTCCTTTTAAAGACCTGATCAAAACAGGAAGTAGTTACATTGTGTTGTCCCCAGAGCGCCAGAAGAAAGATATAGGTTCAGAGGTTATAGAGCTAGAGCTAAAGCAATTAAGAAATGTCTAGATAATGCTATTATCTTTGTCCCAGCTAAAGGAGGGGAACTGCCATAAAGCTAGAATGTGCACTTTTTAAAGACAGATATATTTAAAGATATTTCATGTACAGGCATTTAGAAACAGGTGACTCACATGTGAGTTAGCAATTATAATGCCAGATTTTTCAACCCACAATTCTTTCAGAACTATCATTCCTCTAAAATTAATACTCTCAAATCTGTTCTCTCTCTTATAACTTCAACTCCTGTTCCCTCATCACTTGGGAATTATCTCTCCGAATACCTACAAGCTTTTAGGTGCTTCCCCAGGATGTCAGATCATATGTCTCATTTTCCTGAAACATAAAGAGTTCTTTCCCACATCCCTATCCCTTGGAGAGCAGTAAAATAGCTCTACAACTCCTTTTTAAAATGACACTTGCATTATAGTTTGGTGTTTTCCTGAAGCAGTTAGCAAAATCTCAACTCTGAATTGGTAATAAAAAATATTTTTTAAATTAAACATTCAGGATTAGAGGAGACTGTCATCTGTATTTCTAGTATGGGTGATCACAGGGGACAGGTTTTCTGTTCCTATAGCTTTTCTCTAATTATGAGTTATTTGGGTAGCTACTATAAAGATAATGCACCATGAATCACAGGAAAGGAAAATCACATGCCAACATCTCCCAGTGAATAAGACTGTTGGGACTAGGGCGCCTGGGTGGCTCTGTCCGTTAAGCATCTGCCTTCAGCTTAGGTCATGATCTCAGGGTCCTGGGATCGAGCCCCGCATCAGGCTCCCAGCTCAGTGGGGAGCCTGCTTCTCCCTCTCCCTCTGCCCACTGCCCCCCCTGCTTAAGCTCTCTCTCTCTCTTTCTCTGTCAAATAAATAAATAAAATCTTAAAAAAAAAAAAAAGACTGTTGGGACCTACAAATTTATCAATTAAAAAAATGATCTCTCAATATAAAAACTGCAGTGCTGCTGAGAAAGCCACATCATGTTCAGCAACTTCCAAAATGGGTACAGCTTAATTTGCAAAGAGTCACAGACTACTAAGGATGGAAGATTTGGGGGGCCATTCCATCCACCCTGTCTCAAACCATCAACATCCCGGCAGATGATGAGCAATAGAGAGATAACAGTCCACCACTCCCAATCCATTGCTTTAGAAAAGGCAGAGAGTTAGAAAATATTATCCTACTGTTATTTAATCCCTTCTATTATCTATTAATTGTCCAAATTGTGTCTTCTGAAACAACAAAAAGTAACTCTTTTTAATTTAAATTCAATTAGCCAACACATAGTACATCATTAGTTTCAGATGTCGTGTTCAACAATCCATCAGTTGCACATAATACCCAGTGCTCATCACATCACGTGCCCTCCTTAGTGCCCTTCACCCAATTACCCCATCCCCCCCACACACCCCCCTCCAGAAACCCTCAGTTTGTTTGCTATGGTTAAGAGTCTCTTATGGTTTTTCTCCCTTTCTGATGACTTCCCTTTCAGTTTTCCCTCCCTTCCCCTATGATTGCCTGTGCTGTTTCTTATATTCCACATATGAATGAAACCATATAATTGTCTTTTATTGACTTATTTGGCTTAGCATAATACCCTTCGATTCCATCCACGTTGATGTAAATGGCAAGTATTCATCCTTTCTGATGGCTGAGTAATATTCCTTTGTGTGTACACACACACACACACACACACACACACACACACACACACACACACACACCCGTATCTTCATCCATTCATCTGTCGATGGACATCTGGGCTCTTTCCATACTCTGCTTATTGTGGACAATCCTGCCATAAACATTGGAGTGCAGGTGCCCCTACAGATCGCTACATTCATATCTTTGGGGCAAATACCTGGCAGTGCAATTGCTGGGTCACAGGGTAGCTCTATTTTTAACTTCTTGAGGAACCTCCATACTGTTTTCCAGAGTGGCTGCATGAGCTTGCATTCCCACCAACAGTGTAAAAGGGTTCCCCTTTCTCTGCATCCTCGTCAATACTTGTAGTTTCCTGTCTTGTTAACTTTAGCCATTGAGATGCCACCTCACATCAGTCAGAATGGCTAAATCAACTCTTTCATTATCATAACTGGCATCCTGTCTTCGCCAACCAAATACTCTGTTTCCTTAAATGCTCTGGAGACTGAAATGGTAGAGCCATCATCAGCCTGATTGCTTTTAAAAAATCAATAAATGTTTTCACTTTTTATAAATTCCTTGGAAAATTTTTTTTTCCAAAAATTTAGTTTCCCCAAAATCACTCCACAGTATCTCATCACTTTATTTCTTCAAGTTTCCAGAGTTTGAGAAGTAGACATCTGTTTTTCTGGCATTCCTTGAAACCTTTCCCTTCATCTGGGGAACAACCATCCCAATTTTTGATTTTCCCCTGGGGATTCAAAACTATCACACTATAACTCAATACCATTCAGATGTTATATATAGATAGAGATATATTTATCTATATATATATATAAAGACAGAAGATATTTTATATACTGTATGTAGATACCCTTTTATACATCTATACATATATAAATAGATATCCTTTATATGTAGATACAGATATTACTTTTGACCTCTGACATACAGAACTAGATTTATCTTACCTCTTCATTTGGTGCAAATTTGTCTGCCCTTTCTCTTTTATTTCATATTTTCCTCCCTCAAAGTCAGCCTTTTTATATGCTGGTGTTTTGGATCCACCTACTACAAATTTTATTTCTTATGTATATGCATTATGTATGTACATGTTTTATTTATTTGCATAAACAGCAATGAGCTATACGGTCATTCAGTTTATTGTTAATATTTTGATCTCTTCACATTAATATACGTACTAGTTTATTTTGGGGGAATCCTGTGTAGTGGGCCCTCATAAAAATATTTTATACTACATTTGTTTTTCTGTTTGTTTATTTCTAGTTTGTTTTCATCTCTTTGCTACTCCAAATATCATTACCATTCTCATACGTGTTACTTTGTGTACCTGGGCAAGACATTTCCAAGTATACACATGACCGTGCCATACTAGGCTTTCTGATATGAACATATTCAAATTTGCCTGCCAAATGCTTCTTCAAATCCTTCTTCCATAGAGGTTCATGAAGCTTCCCATTCTCTACAACTACCCCTTGGTTTAGCTTACCTAGCCACTCGTTATTCCTCATTGGTCACATACATCTTAGTGAGTGAGCTCATTCTCATAATTTGAGTTTTGTTTTCTAATTTGTTGGCCATGACCATAACTATACTTTGTGTTTACTCACAAAGTAATTCTCCCCAGTCAATCTCAGGCTGTGACTGACAGCCTGCATTATTTCTTATTTATTTCCACTCAAAATGTATCACTCTCTTTTCGAGGAAGAGAAGAACAACTGTATCAATGTCACAATTACCTGGGATAGCATTTCCTAAAAACCTATGAAAAAGGATCTTCATACTTCTCAAACTCTTGCTAACAGCATTTTTCTTCAAGTGATCTTTTATGATTTATCATTTTTTTATTGAATGATTCCCTCACACTTCATTTCCCTCATTGTACATAATGCTACTTGACCATGTGTAACATAAATTCCCCTAGCAAAGGAAAAATAAAAACAGCAGGAAGAATTAATTCCATTTTCCCAGCAATCGCTTTGCCACATCTTTCGCAGCAGACATGTGTAAGACTGCCAATATCCCCAGCTGTCTGGGAGTCTGGGGCGTGTTCCCCTTTTATCTCGGGAGTGAAACAAAGGAAATAGCCCATCTCGTTAACCACTCATTCAGATCCCTCTCTGGATGTGATGAGCTTCCTGCAACCGCTACATAAAGTGTCCACTGAAACCAGCCCTGTCATGGAGACTTTTACAAAATATGAACAGTGCTAAAGACCTTAAAGTGAATCGATTTCCACTGAAAGTGTTTTAACCTCCTTTTAGGGCAAGAAATAGCAATTTTCCAAGCTTCACTGTAACCTGAGAATTAATCCTAAGAGGCAGGTGTGCACTGCATACCTCATTTGTTCCATGAAATACCCTGAAAATGCCTTTGTATGCGACTGTCCTTGTCACCCCATCCCTCCTTCAGGCTGAGGTGTGGTTCTTAGGCAACAGAGTAATAACTCTCCGAGGGTAGTCTTTTTCACATTACAGATCGTTAATCTGTTCCTTTCTTTAAAAACAAAGTTAGGGTAGAGTCCAGGGCAACACAAGATGTGAGTCTGTTTTAAATTTGTTAAGATGGAATAGGCAACTGGGTAGATTTTACAGATGAGCCAACTGAGGCTCTGAGAGGTTTAAGCCTTTGGCAAAGACTCACAGCTGGGGTTATAATGGTGCTAGACCTGGGCACGTGGAAAAGAAGAAGGGAACAAAAAACCACGATGGTCAATGGTGGTTGCTTCCAAACCACCTGTGTTCTGTAGGAATGACATCCCCGAGTGGGGGTCTCCCACATATGGGACAGTCACAAGATGATGATGATAATTACTGTCACTAACAATACTTGAGTGCTGATTACATGCCAGAAACTATTAGTGGTCCAGACATTCTATTAGTTTATTTAATCCTTCCAACAACCCTGTGAATTAATATTACTATATCCATTTTAATAACAAAGAAACTGAGAAATTAGGTAATGCAGGATCCCAAAGGAGCGGAGCTAGAATCACAGCTGAGCACCAGTTCCCGTAGGTTTAAACCACACTCTCTTGTCTTCAGAACCTAAAAAATACCACTTATAAATCCCTCTACATATTTCCTTGGAGCAAGAAGTGCCTGTCCAAATATTGGCAGTATAAATCATTGTTCCTTACAAGTTAGCCTCCTGGAAGTTTCCCTCTTTATTCAGAATCAACAGTCTTCCTAGGTCTATACCCATTGAGGATACATGGTTCAGCTTTCCTTTCTTTTCCTGTGCTAAAAATGGAAGAGCAACCCAAATTTTTCTCTAATTTCATTATAATTTCAAATAATTATAAACAACCATTCCAGAATCTACACAAGACTCACGTTATAGAACAGTATCTTGACTTTTCTCCATACTTGCTCTGAAATGCTTTTACTCGAAACCCTGTCCTTCTAGCACTGACACCAGAAGAGAATGTGAATCTGTCCCTGGAATGAGGTATTAGACATAGGAAATCAGTCCCTTGACCATCACCTCCCCCCCACACACCCCAGATTCTCAGATGACTTTGGTTCTCTCCCGCACACGATGTCATTTTTTTTTCTTCTGAATGTGATACATTTATTGATCACTAATATAATTCTTGGTTCCTGGGTCAAGGGAGACTTTATGCTGACATACTGCCTGGGAGAAGAATGGGAACAATTATTTACTTAGAAAGATGATTCAAACCCTCACTCATGTTTTCATTTATTTTTTTTCCACTTCCCTAGCCAAAGTTCTGAAATAATGTCCTAAGAAGGCTATCAGGGCAAAGAGACACAAGTTATCTCTGCTCTTCGCTGTCAGTTATATCTTTCTTCTTTCGTGTACTCATTGAAGAATAACTCACCCCTGGTCCATAGGAAGAAATTCAGCAGAATGAGGAATATGTGTTGCATCTGGGAAAATGGGATGTGAAAAGCAATGAACTAAGGACAATTGAGATGCTTATTCTCCAAAGCAACAGGAGAGGAAAGCATTCCAAGCCCAAATAAATAATGACTATTTTAATAGAGTAGGTGACAGTAGTGTACTACAATTTTTAAAGAACGAAGGACATAGCCCTATAAGACCCAGAAGCACGGCTCACTCTACCATGACACAAGATACTGAGAGTCTCTGGGAAGATGTTTCCATCACATGTGTAAATCTAGCCCTAATGCAACTTCTAAGCACTTAAAGTGAATAATAGGTACTACACGGGCCAAATTTGGATAAAGCCAGGAACTGACACAAAGACGTGTGCTTGGTGATGGCACTATTTGATGGAACACAGCTCATTCCTCCTTCTGTGTTCATAAAGGAAAACATCACAGTGCCTATGGCTGTAGGCATAGATCCCACAACGCCTCGGATCAAATCTCAGTCCTACCTTTCACTAGTTGTCTGATGTTAGGAAAGTTGTTTAGGAATATTGTTCCTCACTGTCTTATTGGAAAATGGTATGATGATAACAGTAAGCTGTTACAGGGTTCCTATGAAGACTAAAGCTCAAAGCAAGGCTAGGATTTATTAAATGATCATATAATAAATGATAGTAATTCCTATGGCTCTAAGATTGAGGATTGGTTATTTATAGAGGAATTTCTAAAATTGTATGGACTAAATAGTTTGTATAAGGACAACAGGGTAAATACAGATCATAGACTCTTTCTACCTAAACAGCTAATTCTGACAACCATACCCAAACAAAACCTCATCAGCGGCAACTACAAAGAGGGGCACATTCATTCCATAAATGTTAAGAAAGATATACAAGATTCTAGAATATCAGGGCATGTCTCCTTTCTAACACCAAGAAGCTATTCTGGCAGAAAAGAAAAAAAAAATATGTCCCTCAAAGTCTCACTGATACACCGAAATTGGGTGAAAAGTGAATGTATTGATACGTGGGTCTTTTTTATCATCTAACTCTGGAGACAGTGTAATGATTTGCTGGGGGAAAAAAAAAACACAAAAATGGAAGAATTGAACAAACAGGCTGACTTTTCTGTTAGGAATGAAAACTCTAGGTCATCTCACAAAACCAGGGAAAGGATCTTAAGTGTAAGTGTAACATTTTCCCTCTTTGTGGCAATAGACCCTTGACCAGATATTGTAAAACCCAGAATAAAAATGTCAGCAAAATTTCAGAAGAGAAAGCAGAGCCCAGATATTCCACCAGTCTTCACTCCCTTGAAATGAGCTCTTCTACTATGCCATAAATAAAGTAAGTAGTTACTTGCTTTCAGGAGCTATGGAATAATCATCCTCTTAAACAGCCTTTATGCCCAGATCTAATTTCTACTTTGTCATATCTATCATATTTAATTAAAAACAATACTTTGTTGTTGTGGATATATTTCCCCAGCAAAGGTAAGATGAACAGCACTGCAGAGGCCATCATGTTCAAGACTGTCCTTATGATATTTTAGGTGGAGAGCCTCCAGAGAAAAGAAAGGTAGGAAAATAGTCTTAACTCTAATCCAGCTGGGACGGTTTTTTCTTTTCTTTACCTTTTTATTTTGCTAACACAACTGCTCTAGATGGTGTGGGCTTTCTTTTTAGTTGCTGCACCCAGTGACTGCTCCAAAGCCAGGGAATGGGGAGGAGCTAGCATCAGTACTAATTTTGCACCCTTGTAACAGCGAGATAGAGAAGACACTGTGAAGAGATCAACGAGAGACTATCTGTAAGGTCAAGGTACCTGGGGAAGATGGGAGGTCAGAGCATCAAGGATGAAGTACTTGGAGTCAAGTGCAACATGAGGCTTTATGCCCCCGGAGGGAAGCAGGGGCATACTACTGAGCCTGGAATTCTGCTCCCGCCAGCCATGAAACTCCTACTCCATATGCCCAATTCTGAGTTATAAGAAGCTACAGGGAGTCTTAGTGTTCACAGAGGGCTGGAGGCAAGCATGGGCCAGAAGTTTCATTGTGGGAGTTATTTTAGGTCATGGGCTACAATGATTTAGCAAGGAGTTCAGAAGATATCCTGACAAGTCCAATCTGTTTCTTCATCAACTTTGATATTGGCTGTGTCCCTGAGGCACTAAAGGAAGCAGACTTTGTTCTCTGCCAGCACTTGCTTTGCCGAAAGCCAAGAGAGGAGATGAAAGTCAGACTCAGCAGAAACTGTGAGTCGAAGCAACGTTTGAGCTTTCGGTCATTCTCTCCCTGACTTCTAGCACCCAGCCTGTCTCTCCAGGTCCACTGCCACACCTTTCTTCCTCAGGGCCAACTTTCCGATGAGCACTGGGGACTTGGACTTCCCATTCAGCCCTGATAATAAGATTCTGCTGATTGCAGCTCATTTCCCTCAGTTCTTCAGAAAAGCCTGCAGCTCATCTCCTCACCATTCCCAGGGCAGACATCCCTACAAAGCCTCCAGGTCTCCTACCTGCTGTCGTTCTACTTATAGATCCTTCAAGAACCAACTCAATTCAGGCATTTTCTGCACAGTTGAGGCAGGCAGCCACGTGGTCAGCTTTTGTTTCGATCCACTTGTTAGCTGTGAAACTTTGTGCCAGTTACTCAGCCTTTCTGAGCCCACTGTAAGACATGGACCCACAGTGTCACCTCGTAAGGTTGCTCTGAGAATTAAATATGAGCATGTGTGTATGGTGCCTAAATGCTTGCTTCATCGTGATGTGTGCGACTCTTCAATTATTCATATCATCTGTTGTTAAAGATGAAACCTGCAGGTCAGGAACGATTTTAGTTCTTTAAATTATTTAAAAGAGGTCAGTTTTTTTACATTAGCCAAGGTGAGAGTATGTTCCTTTCTATCAGTATTATCATTATTAAAATAGCATTAAAAACTACTATTTAATAAATGCTTTCATTATTACACTTAGTCTTTTCAACTTATCTATTGAAATTATCCCCAAACCTAGCAGCTTAACACAGCATGTAATTTCATAGGCCTTATGAATGTGTGGCCATGGAAGTCAAACAGGGCTCAGCAGGGCAATTCTCCTGCTCCATGTGGCATCAACTGAGGTCACTTGGGGTGGCGCCAGGCTAATTTGGAGAATCCAAGATGGCTTAATTCACATGTCTGGTATGTTGGGAGGGCTGAAAGAATGAGCTCTGCTAGGATAGTTGATTGAAACACCAACAGATGGCCTCTCCAGCTTGGTAGTTCCAGCAAAGTCAGACTTCATAAATGGCAGCTCAGGGCTCCCCACAAGCCAGGAGGTAGAAGCTGCCAGTCCTCGAAGGTCTGTGCCCAGAAATTGGTAGACAGTCACTTCTACCATATTTTATCAGTCAAAGCAGTCACAGATCCTACTTAGATTCAAGGGGAGGGGACAGAGACTTCATCTCTCGATGGAAGGAGTGTTCAAGAATTTGTGGTCCTCTTTAATCAACTAGTAGGTGGCATTATTATCGTGATTATTTTGCAAATACAGCCCAAGTTCCATAGTAGCTGACTGACTTGCCCAAGACCACACAATCACGGGTGAAAGAATGAATCAGGATGTCCAGCCCCTGTGCCTACTCTCAAGTCTTAACCAGTCATTTGCTTGCTCTCTTTCACACTCCCTCTTACACACACACACACACACACACACACACTCCAGCAGAGTTGGAAATGAATGCTCATTCAAGCAGTTCTGTTACCTTCATGGAGGAGCGCTGTGGGAATTGTAATGGCAATCAGTTTCCCCGCTGCAATTGAAAAGTTGGTTAATGTATTGGCACTAATACAGCACCTCTTCCCATCACAGCAGAATTGGCTGTTACTGTTATAGTTGGATTATGGCCACTTCTCCCTCCTTTGCAAAATTTAAGTCTGTGATGTTCTCGTCAAGGGAAATGATGATGGAGTTACAACAGGCCCGTGATTAAATTTGCTCGGCAACAATCCGTAAATAACCTACACATTCCATTTGCCGGCTTTGATTTGGTCCCTAACTTGTACAAAGGGCTGACTTCCAGGTAATGCAATGGAAAATGAGCCGGGGTGTGGGCAGGGAGCCACGGTAAGGGGAGGAGAGGGAAAGTCTATGTGGGAGCCGAACTGGTCTGGAAACTTCAATGCAAAGCGATAAGCAGACAGGCATCTTAAGAAACCTCAAGAAAAAAATCTGAAGCAGTCGGCCTCTCTCTTGCCCTTTTCAACTGTCTGCTACAAATCTCTTCCCTCCTTTCCCCATGCTCTGCCCGTGGCAGGTGGGCTGGGACAGCTCACTTCAATTCTGCCGGAGTCTGCTCGTGGAACGGAGCTTCTGCTCTCCCTCATTGCAGGAGATTTCAGTGAGGGAAGAAAGGATAGAGGATGCCTTTTTTTCTGGATAATAAGACTCCATTACTGTATGACAAGGAGTCTCCTCAATTTTGGTTCTCTCCTTGTACAGAGGCCCCAAACTCTGTTCAAATTTATATAAAGAAAATGCATTGTGCTCTTGCTCTAAATGCTACCAAATGGATACTGATGATGAGATGGAGGGTGAGAGAACAAAAAAGCTAGACTAGAAAAAGCAATGTAGGCTCTCCAAAATGCATTGATGGGGAAGGTCTACCAGGCAGCACAGGTTCAATTCTTTCTGTAAAATAACCGTGGAAAAAGAAACAAGGACTTCGTGAAATCCCTCCATGCACAATCTTAAATTATTTTGGTCTTTTAAGCTCGTTGTCCTTTTCTGGCCCTCTGTCATTTCAAGGAAAGTAAATTGAGATGAGCATGCTTCCTTTTTTACAAATAGCTCTATTGAGATATACTGTTCATGTTCCATACCATAAAATTCACCTGTTCAAGTACACAATTTAACAATCTTTAATAAACACACAGATTTGTGTAACCATCTAATTTTAGAACGTTGCTCTCACCCCAGAAAGGGCCCTTGTGTCTATTTGCAGTCACTCCCCATTCACACCTCTACCTTCAGGCAGTAACTGATGTACTTTGTGTCTCTCTGTATTTGGGTTTTCTGGACATTTCATATAAATGACGTCATACAACGTGTAAGGTCTTGCATCCGGCTTCTCTCACTTCGCTGTTTTTCAGGTACAATACTGTAGCATGTATTAGTATTTTATTCTTTTTATTGCAGACAGTATTCCATTGTGTGGACAGACCACATTTTGTTTACCCCATTCACCAGCCAATGGACATTTGTGTTGTTTCCACTTTTGAGCTCTCCCGAACAATGCTGCTATGAACATTCATGTGCAAGTCTTGGTGTAGACTGGAGTTTTTATTTCTCTTGAGTAGATACCCAGGAGCAGAACTGTTGGGTGATATAAAATATCTCTGTTTAACATTTTTAAAAACTTCCACACTATTTTCCAAAATGGCTGTACCATTTTACATTCCTAGCAGCAATACTCTCTATGTCCCCACCAACAACTGTTATCGTCTGACTTTTCTGTTGTGGCCACTTTTTTTAATACGTGAAGTGGTATCTCATTGTGCCATAAAGACTGTTAAGATTCTCAAGCAAATACTTCTAATAATACTGTCATAAATAAAGAAGATGGAAGATTTTCACATTTCAATGAAAAGATCTGCCTCCAGATATATTGTTGGCATATAATTGCTCAAAATATTCTCTTATAATTGTATTTCTTCGGTGCTGATTTCATGATCTCTCTTCTTTCATTCATGATTTTATTTATTTGGGTCCTTTCTCTTTTCTTTTTTGGTAAGTCTGGCAAGGGGTTTATCGATCTTACTAATTCTTTCAAAAAACCAGATCCTAGTTTCGTTTGTCTGTCCTTTTTTTTTTTTTTTTTTTATTTCTATATCATTGATTTCTGCTCTGATCTTTATTATTTCTCTTCTTTAGGCTTTATTTGCTATTCTCTTTCCAGCTCCTTTAGGTATATTTGCTTTATTTGCTATTTATTTGCTTTTTCCAACTGCTTTAGGTGTAAGCTTAGGTTGTGTATTTGAAACTTTTCTTGTTTCTTTTCTTTTTTTTTTTAAGATTTTATTTATTTATTTGACAGAGAGAAAGAGATCACAAGTAGGCAGAGAGGCAGGCAGAGAGAGAGGGGGATGCCGGCTCCCTGCGGAGCAGAGAGCCCGATGCGGGGCTGGATCCCAGGACCCTGAGATCATGACCTGAGCCGAAGGCAGAGGCTTAACCCACTGAGCCAGCCAGGCGCCCCACTTTTCTTGTTTCTTGAGAAAGGCCTGTATTGCTATATAACCCCCTCTTAGGACTGCTTTTGCTGTGTCCCAAAGGTTCTGATGGGATAAGTAGGTGATGGGCATTAAGGAGGACTCTTGATGGAATGAGTGTGGGGTGTTATATATAACTGATGAATCACTAAATTCTACCTCTGAAACTAATACACTGTATATTAATTAAATTGAATTTAAATAGAAAAATTAAGGAAAAAGATATGATCTCTTCTCTAGACATTTAGAGACTCAAAGTAGAATTTTACTAACTTTGTCTGGGGGTTAATTTCAGTTTTATTGGCAAAAAGGTCCAATCATCTCAAAAACTTATGTTTATGAGTAGATTGGGATTTTTTTTTTTTTGGTGTTAATGGAACACGTTAAACAAATAACCTCTGTCCATTGTTGAAAAGATGTCTCATATATATGGGAGATGTTGTAGTATCTCCTACTCGACATGCCCATGACCCTTTGATCTTATTTTCTCACATCTTCTACAACTCTGACGGTAGGCAGATTTCCATGCTGGGTTACCAATGTTCATTCAGAAAATATTTCAGCAGGGTGTAGAAATGCTGTAAGTTGATACCCAAAGATGGGATCCTAATGAATAAAGACAGCATTCTCATAATAGGAAATCATTAATTAGGAAACTGACTGGGAAAGACAGATAAAGCTGGCCGGAAATAATGGAGATAGGAAGGATTGATTTTGAGCAGACTCCTGGACAGAGGCACAAATTTAATCAGCTGACCTCACACTGGTAGGATGGATACAAAGCTCATTTTTGGTGAACATGCAGCAAGAAAACTAGTGATTGACCTTACAGTCTTATGATCAGCAATACTCATCCACATAACGAATACTTCTATGCGTCTTGTCATTTAGGGTGACCAACTGTCCCAGTTCACCTCGGGCTACGGGGTTTCCCACAATGCAAGACATATAGTGCTAAACCAGAATCCCAGAAACGCTGGGGTGGCTGACCATCCTACTTGTCACCAAACATGGAGCTCTGTGAGGAAGGCAGATAAGAAATTTGATAGAAAAATCTATCTAGCCGGGTGTCAGGATGCATGAAGTTTAGTTTTTGTTTTTCTTCTCTCCAACTAATTGTCTCTGACTTAAGGAGTATCTTGGCCCCTCTGGCCCTACAGGGTATGAAATGGGAGATCTCAAAGATGTTTTCTAGCTCTGATATTTTTAAAATTCTTTAGATGTGTATGATTATAACTGTTTTCCTTTGCTGATCTGTAATCCACAGCCAGCAGAGTCAGGAAACACGATAATTAGGTGTAGGAACAGGACATTCAAAATCAGAATTTTGCCACTACTGGTACATGAAGGATATTAATTAATAAATTGCCTGTGGTGTGCCATGGTTAATTCTACCTCTTATAACTCTGGAACAGTGAATAACATTATGCTATTGAGATATCAAATACTAACCTTTTTCTGGTTCTGGAATTTCTCAAAAAACCCAAGTCCTTTTTAATCCTAAGAGACTAAAGCTTTCATCATAGGATTCAAAACAAACTTTGGCCTTAATTCCAGAACTCAGCATAGTACCTGGATTGATGTAAGAGGCTAAAAAGTACTTGTTGAATTCAAATGGACAAATCCTTGATTTTATTAAAATAAATATTAATTTATTTTTAGTATTTAATTTATATATATATTAAATAATATATATTTAATTTATAATGATTATAAAATAAAAGTTAATAAGCCCCAAATAGCTGGGGAAGTTTTTTCTTGTTTGTTTTCTCATCTTTTCATTTTTACAAAGGTTAGGATAATAGTAACTAACTGACACTGGATTTATAAGCATTAAATGGGCAAATGTATATAAAAACACTTTGTAAATAGTAATGAAATATGCAAAGGTACCCCATTAATACATCCTACTAAAAAAAGAGAAAGATACTGAGTTAGTAGACATTGGACTATGCAGTCACTCGAGACTCAATGATTTATACACATGTTCAGTGGGGCTCTGAATTTCTATTCTGAGAATCATAGTAGTCTATAGAGTTTATAAAAATCTGGTTATTTGAATGTATATGTGTGCAAAAATAAGATTAAAGAAATAAAATGCTGATATAGCTTAATTCCATCTAAACCTGCACATTTAAGACATAAAATGCAATTAATTCAAAACAATAATAACTCCAGGTAAAAACAAGAAGCAAACAAATACACATACAGGGACACACACCACCAACCACCACCATCCTTTTACCAATTTAATTTACCAATTACCAAGTAATTTACCAATTACCAAGTAATTGCTCAGGAAGGAATCGGATCCAAACTTGAAAATCAATTCAGGAGATTAGTTCTCTACATTTTAAGGCAAATGTCACCTATTTTGTTTTGAACCCAGAGTTTCTCAACCTCTGCACTACTGATATTTCAGCTGGGTAATTCTTTGTTGAGGGGGGCTGCCCGTGCATTGTAAGATATTTAGCAGCACCCATGATTTTTACCCACTAAATGTCAGTAACAGCCACTTCCAAACCTCCTACCACATTGTGATGACCATAAAACACCTCCAGCCATTGCCAAATATCTCTTGTTGGGAGAGGAGGGTGGCAAAATTACCTCAGTTAAGAACCACTGATCTAACCCAAGGGTCTGTGAACCAGCTTGGGAGAAATATTACAAATAAGATACTGAGATACTTATCTAAGAATTACATTGTGACCATTCTGTAACAGTTTACGCACTTACCTACAATTATTACTCATCATAAAATAATGTCATTTTTGCCCTTAAACAAAATTGATACTTTCTGCCTACCCTACTTGTATCCCTTGGAAATAATGTTGTTTCTTTGACCCTTGGTCTCTCCTGTAGTTCAAATGCAGCTTTGTTTACCAAAATCACATTTGAAAAGGCATCCATCTGTAACAAGCAGTCAGGCCTTTTGGTAATGTTTGCTATTTCAAAAGGTTTAACTTGTCAAATCTTAAAAACTTCTCTGATACAGAAACTCTCCATCATTCTGTGTTAGTTCATTCATTCCAATGAAGCTTCTACCAAGAAAGTTATACGCGTTCCTTGCAATAAATGAAAAGCACATGTTTTTGTTTTCAGTGTGTTTGATAAAATACACCATGAGAAACTGAGGCAAGACTGTTTCAAGAGCTTCTCCAAAGCAATGAGATTTAGTGGAAGCAAACATTTCCTGAAACATCATGAAGGTTTGCGGCTTCTCCTCCAATACACTCTCTTTCTGATGCATAATTGGTTGATGTCCATTTACCAAAAGGAGCTTAATGAACTTATTAAAGATAGGTGACCTTTAAAGTATCACACAGCTTCATCTTCACCTAGTCAACTATATACTAAACAACTCCTCTTAAATATCTTATGTCTAAAACTCAACCTAGCTGAAAAAACCCCAAAAAAACCCTTGTCTTGTTTCTGAATTATTTATCTCACTGATTGTGCCCCTTATTTCTTCCCACCTAAGGTACAACCCTTAGAATTGCAGAGACCCAAAGTATTTCTCAGATGCATCTTGATCTTTCCATCCCACTGCCATGACCTTAGTCCAGGCCTCCTATTTAGTTTCTGTAACATTGCAAAGAATTAATAGTGTCTTGTTGTAAGGTGAGCTGTCTCCCTGACAAATTCATATGTGGGAGGTATTTAACACCATGTGCCTCAGAATGTGACTTTATTTGGAGACACGGGCTTAAAAGAGGTGACTAAGTTGAAATGAGGCTCTCACTAATGGCTCTTATTCAATATGACTGGTGTCCTTTTAAGAAGGGGTGAGGACACACAGAGGACAGGCCATGTAAGGACACAGAGAGAAGGCAGACTTCTACAAGCCAAGGAGAGGGGTCTCAGAAGAAACGAAACTTGCCAAAACCTTGATCTTAGACATCTAGCCTCTAGAATGGTGAAAAATAATTTTCTGTGGTTTAAGCCACATTTGGAGATTACAACTGAAACACATAGGCAATCACATCCTCCATCCACATCCATGGACAACTTAGAGGCACACCAGCAATGCCACCATCTGACCGTGTGAACACCTGCCACTCTTCTCAAGGTATTAGCTCTTGTACAGCACGCTCCAACCATACTCATGGGTCTCCGGAGATGTCGTGTGCTTCCATGACTCCAGAGTTCGGGTTCTGTTTCACTTCCTGCTAGGAATTCCCTCTTCACATTGTTCATCTTTTGAACATTTACTTCTATTTCTATGTCCAACTCCTGCCATTTTTGTGATGAAAAATTTTGAACGTTCCCCAATATGGAAAACCACTTCCACTCTCACATGTTTGCGTCATTGTACGTCATTTGTCCCAGCACCAATGACACCTCACTGTACTTTGTTTTGTTTTGTTTTTGTTTTTGTTTTCTGTACTTTGTTTTTATGTGACTGTCTATACCACTGTTTAGTGAGCTCCTTAACATCAGGGGTCATGTTTTATTCATCTCTACATTCTCTTGTGCTCACTTAAACTGTTTAAAGCATACAGAATGAATGAAAGAATGCATGAGTACAGAGCCTTGAGCTAAGCGAGGGATAAAAGTATTTCTACTAAATATCTACAAAAAATTATTGTGACACTGCATCAGAAGGGTCTTCACACTTGTGAAGTACAAGAGGCTACAAGAAAGGCTATGTTAATAAGTGGGTTTAATCCATCCCTAGGATAAAGGAAATACCAAAATTAGGAATGTCATCCCAGGGGCCTGATGATACATTCAGACATACTTGCATTCCTTGATCAGAGCAAAATGGAAATTTCAAGACATCCAGAAAAGTGACCAGCTGCAGAGGTTTTTATTAGACCTTCATTACAGCTCTCTGTCAAAGGAGAATTTCTTCTAACATCCAAGCAAACCTGGAAACCCAGGCTGATTTAACTTACTTGACCCTGGATTTGAACACAGAAGGGGCTATTTTTAAGATGAGCTTGCTGGGCATAACAGAGAATCTGCTCCAAAGTGGAGAGCATATTCTCAACATTCTTATTACCCTCCCTTGGGCATGAACTGTAACATCCTGTCATAACATTATTACCTCATTTGGAGCTCTGACAAAAAAACAAAACAAAACAAAACAAAACAAAAACTTTGTAAAATGGGAATTTTCATGGGAATTTCATAAACGTGGCATGTTCCTTTCTTCCTTCACCATTTATAATTTACCTTCTTGGAAGTAGGCCCATCCGACTTAGTGAACTTAATACTCAGCTTATTATTTTCATATTCTTAAGAAAAATGAAAAGCGACATTGTTATACGGCGAAGTTAAAAGGCCTCCTGGGCAAACAAATCCCCTGGTTTCCTCTATCTCACTTCCTGTGTATACGCTGAAGGCAGCTCCACCAGGTGGTGGGGTAATGACTTAACATAAAATTATGTGCTCTCAGCGCCCTCACCCCATCTTTCTCTCCACCATTCAAGCCACAATAGTAGCTTTACAGAGGGACTGCACTCTGATGGAGAACACATACCACCCAGAACCAAGAGTCAGTTAAATGATGGAACAGAGCTCTTAAAATCATAGCACATGAAGTCTGAAGGATTTGTGCTTTCGATGGCCAAGAGCCTGGCTTTATTAAGAGAAAAGTGGAGTCATGCTTCTCACAGTTTCCAAAGGTTTCTTTTTTAAGGGGGAGGGGGGTACGGAGGGAGAGGGAGAGAGAGAATCCTAAGCAGGCTCCACACCCAGTGCAGAGCATGATGTGGGGCTCAATCTCAGGACCCTGAGATCGTGACTTGAGCTGAAATCAAGAATTGAATGTTTAACCTACTGAGCTTCCCAGATGCCCCCAAAGGTTTTAAATACCAATAAAAGCTCAGAAGACTGAACAGGGTTCACGTTAAAAACTAGAATGCCAAGAAGAACACACCATGAATGAAGCAATTTACCTACCACCTCAAAGGGAAATAATGCGTAAGCATCAGGCAAGGGGGAAAAAAAAAAAAAAAAAAACTCAGATGGAGAGACTGGAACAAAGAGGATTGTGCTTGTCTTAAGAGTTCCCCACCAACTCTACCCCAACTCTTCTCAGACACATAAACAAAGGATGGCAGAATTAGAGGGATATCCAGAGTGGGGTTGGGGGATATCAGAGCAGCAGAGTTATTGCTGTACTTCTGACAATATCCCTGAGATGTGCATGGGGCTGGGACAACCAAGAGCACAGGAAGAGATGTGGTCATGACCGAGGGAAGTGCTCCAACACACCAGCTTGAAGAGACGCTCCATACAGTCCCTCACACTCCCACAGAAGCGCAGAATAGCAGCTGACTATCCCCCAGACTTCCAAGGACTCATAAGGGGACTCTGAAGATCATAAATAGAAACATCCTGGGTTTGAACTCAAGATGCAGAGGTTGTGGGCCTCATGACTGGAACCTCAGTCAGAGTCCAGGGAGATCAAGCCACCTATCCTGGAAGCTAATGGGGTCAAGAGAAGCAACAAGACTCTAGCTCTTCAGTGTCCCCTGGGAAAACTGATCATGTCTTAAGAGACAGGAAACTGAGTAGAAGGGCAAATTTTCAATTTAACTAAATATTTGCATGAAAGATATAGGACTTTAAAACAAAACTATATGAGTTTCCTTAAAAAGAATAGGTGGTTTTCTAATAAGTATATATATGTTTAACACTTGAAAGCAAACATAGAATAGTAAAAAAAATGGCCTCTTTGCACATATGGGTTGGGACTATAAAAAAAAAAAAATCTGTATGCATATGGGCAGATCTGAATCAATTTTCACCAGAAATGTCCTAATGGATGGTCCCCTAGTATTGACATATCCTCAACAAAAGCCACTGCAAGGAAGCCTAACAGGGAGCCATCACGTTCTTTTGGGATCTGACTTCCTGACTCAAAGTAGACCCCACATTGGCTTCTACTACCCCTCCTGCTCATAAATCCATCTCTTATTGGGGCTGAAAGTAATCTGGGAACCCAACCAAGTTCTGTCACTAGGGCCAGTGCTCTGAACACTAAGATGAACAAGGAAACAACAATGCCCTCAGGCACCTCATCAATCCCTAGCAGCCACACACCCACACCAAGTGCTGATGATGTGGAGCCACTGGAACCCCCATTCACCACTGGCAGGAGTATAAAGAGCAAGCACTCTAGATATCTGTTTGGCAGTATTCACACAAGATGAGCTTACCAAAACCCGATGACGCATCAATTCCATTCCCAAGAATATACCCAACAGAAATATGTATATATATATATGTTTCTTCAAAAGATCCGTACAAGAATGTTCAAAGCAGTCCTGCTTGTAGGAGCCAAAACAGCCTAATGACCCACTGAGAATGGATAAATTGCATAATCACATAGTAGAAAAATATACAACGAGGATGAATAAATTAAAATGAAATACGATAATTACGCATGGGTCTTCCAACGTTGAGTGTAAGAGGCCAGACTCAAAAAAGGGCACATAGTATGAGCTCATTCTTAGAAAGTGCATAAGAGGCAAAATGAATCTAGAAAATAGAAGAATGATTACCCTTGGTGGGGAGTAGAGATGGGAAGAGGTCTTAAGAGAGGCTTCTGGGCAGTTTTTTTTTGTTTTTTTTTTTAAGATTTTATTTCTTTATTTGACAGAGAGAGAGATCACAAGTAGGCAGAGAAGCAGGCAGAGAGAGAGGGGGAAGCAGGCTCCCCGCTGAGCAGAAAGCCCCATGCAGGCCTCAATCCCAGGACCCTGAGACCATGACCTGAGCCAAAGGCAGAGGCTTTAACCCACTGAGCCACCCAGGAGCCCTTGGGCAGTTATTTCTTGATCTCGTAGCTTTACATAGGTGTGTGCTCAGTCTATGAAAGATCTGTGGGTTGTAGGTTTATGATATGCATACTTTCCTGTTTATATGAGACTGTATGCTACTTTACATTGTGTTGTATATCTCATTGTGCTGTATGTTATATTAATACTTATTATACTCCAGCAAAAAGTTTATAAAAATTAAAATTCCCCAAACCAATTACAAATTAGTGAAGGATCCCAAATCTATTTGCATCATTTATTAATGCAGAAACCAAGTTTGCTTTTTCCCGAAATTTCCACAGCTTCCAACTAAAACTGTCAAAGATCTCTACAGCCAGCTGCACGAATACACAAAGGTTCTCAGAAGCAAAAATAGGTAGGTGTTGTCAGAATACTCATAGTGCACTTCCTACCATCACTTTTACTGACTAAACAAAAATTTTTTTGAGAACCCCAAGCTGAAAGTTCCCCCTTTCCATCTTAACTGCTCCAAAATCACAATCTTAAAAAGCATCATCTCAGAGAGAGACAGGCATACAGGCAAGTGCCATTTCTAATTCATCATGGCTACCTTCAGCACCGAGAGCTGCGAGATAAAAGCAGTGATGAGAGCATTCTTTCCACCATTTCATATTCATGGAATTTGTTGTTACTTAACTTTTCACAAATCATTAGGCTGAAGTACCTCTCCATTTTTCCCCCAAATAATGTCATTTGACCTGGTATCCAGCTTAATACAGCCTCCGCTTTTGAATTGATTTCCTTACAAGTAGCAATCTCTAATAGGGCCATGTCGAGAAGCAACCCTACTGCATGCTACCTATTGCACGTTAACGTGATGAGGGTAATTTCAAATGGCATTCAATCAAAGAATCTGAAAGTTTTATTAGTGAGGTTGGGGGATTTCCCTTGTTCAGATGAGGCTCACTGCAGCTAGACTTCGACATTTTCCACTAAGATTTCAAAGGATGACATTTTTTAAACTGTGCACGTACTCAATGGTCTACGTTGCCTTACAGATAAAATAGTTGGCTGTGTTTTTAGAATATTGAATGCAAAATCCTTGTCTTCATCCAAATAAGTAGAATAGCTCACTTGGCATTTAATCACCAATATGGAGGATCTCTAAATGTGTGAGATAAATTACATATTAAACCATGAGGATCAAAGCGTGTGTCTTGGTGGAAAACAACACTATCCCTGGATTACCATTAAAAAATATGTGCCCATGCTTAGTTACCATATATCCCCTTTTTCCAGGACTGAACTACTTGTGTGAGAAATGAGTCCCAGAAAAGAATGTGGGAGACTGGGGTAGAATTGCTTGCCTTTTCCAACTTTTTGGCAGTTAAAAGGATGATGGGTAGATTCCTGGCTTAACAGGAAAATATGCTGAAATATATAAGCCACAGTGCCTTGGTTGAGGTAGTGGGGGGGATGATAGCATGTATCTGCTTTTTCTGAGTACAAAAAAAACACTCAATCAAGAACCAGTTGTCATTTTTCAAAAAAAATTCATGACCCTGAATACTCTAGACAAAAACAAATTGAGATTAAGTCATTTTTCTGTAATGAGGCATTTTAAAGGACCCTCTGAGAAGTGGGAGTCATTCTGACTCAAGTACCAAGATATTAGATTTAGTCTCTTTGTGTCTTTACCACTCAGGTGATCCGACACCAAGCCAGGCTGAGAATTCCTACTAGAATTCAAAACAATAATCCAGATTTCTAACAGTCTTGCTTCTACAGTTTCTTTAGAGAAAGAGAAAAGAAAGGAGGAGGGCATCATATAACCCAACTATAACCTCTACTGGATTTCTACTACAGTTTTTCTGCTCTCTGGATAGTCTACCAATCTACTACTCTCCCTTCCCGTGAGCTAATCCACATACAGCTAAAGTTGTGGCTCATCTCAACTTTGGATTATTCTTTAGACATCCATACTTACTTGTTGTTCTAGTTCTTTTCATTATAAAAGGTACCAAATGGAATTGTTGTAAGTTGAATAACTGGTGGAAGGAGAGAGATTTTTCCCTATTTTCAACAAACAAAACACTGACTATTATTTTGGTACCTGCCTTTCCATTCTTCTTTCACGGGCATATATAATCTGATAGTAATTATATAAATTATATAAAAATTTACCCAGTAATCAAGTATATTTGATAGTATTTCTAGGCTATGTAATAATCTGGAAGCTGAATACTGAAATCTCAACAATGACCTCTAAATTTTTTGGTCTGGTATTATAATATACCCAAAACCCTTATTCTTCAATGAGCCTAGAGTCATTGGCTATCATGTCTTGGTATAAACCATCTCCATGACCCTTTCCTATCAACTGAAATTCAGGAAACAGGTAGACACTAGAACAAAGGAGCTCTAAAAGGCAAGGTCAAGTGGTACGAGACAGCTTCTCCATCTGTCTGCCCTGCCACTTTCCTCCCTTCCACACAGAAGGATAATACTTGACCATGAATATTTAATTTTCCTTCCCAGGAAATTTATTCATTCCTGATTTTTGAGCACATTACTGTCCTGATCCTGATTTCCTCGATCTTCCTAACCTACCTTTGCTTTTCCCACAAAACCCCAAATCACAAAAAAATAAAAGATGGTAAGGGCAGAAAAGGAAAGGGATAAAAAAAACAAGAAGATAAGGGGAAACGATCAATATTGAGAGATTCCGGCCTAAAATCTTCTGAGTCCTGGGGAAATCTTTCTATATGTTGAAGAAGAAAATCATACTCATTTATCTAGCTATGTCGTGTGTTAACAAAAAGGGAGTATGTATCTTCAAACAACTGGACTCAGCCAGCAGCTCATTTTCTAGCTTGTGTTTTTTAATTGAAAATTATTAATATCACTTGATTTACTTTTACTGTTCATAAATAACATCACAGAAAAGCTCAGATTTGAACAGTTAATGGAAATAATTAAAAAATGGCTTCAGATTTTTTTTAATTGCCTGCACCCTATTAAGCAAGTAGTGATATTATGATATATTGGAGTCTATCACTGCTGTTTGTTTAATAGACCATGCCTCCATTTTGTTTTATTGTTTATGCAGAACATTTTGACTTTCAGAGTGAAGAGATTTTCACAAATGCTATTAAAAATGCTTTGTGAAGAGAGGTTCTTTGCAGCTGCCAAACCGAAAGTTTGGCTCAGAGACTCAGTCAAACATGCCTTAAAGAACTTAAAATAAGTACCGCCACTGCACAAGCATGGCAGCAGTTTCTGGGCGGAAATCCCTTCAAAAGAGGAATTGTAAAATCAGCAAGTTTACTTGTGTAGTGGAAATGAAGGAAATTTGCTCAGGGTCAAATGTGAGTTTTTCAAAATGCTACGGTCATGAGTTAAATAACTCTAAGCCCAAACCTTAACATATTCCTTTTTCTCAGAGTGCTTTCTCAATACAAAGATGCCAAGTTCTAAGACACAGGGAATCTACTGTGCTTTGTTAAAACCGTGGCCTTGTCATGAACAGATGCCATGTGACTTTCACAGTATTATGTAGAAGGAAAGATCATGGCGCCTTTTGCAGGGAGGCCATTGGTCATTAATCCCTAGTGTAAGAGCCTTCCTCGCCCTTCTAAGCACCCACTATAATACTCAAACACACTGCATAACAAACTTCACAATACACTGTAACTCAGATTACTTCTTTCCAAAGCACAAATATATGCTTACAAATATCTATCATTATTTACATACATCTTTTTACATCATGCCTTCTTCAACATACAGACTATGTGAAGGCTCAAAGCATCTAGATATTTCTTCACATATTCTTTTAAAAAGCCAGGAAATAAATATCAGGACCAACATGATGAAATCTTCAGGACAACTGATTATTTCCAGATTTCATTGCAAAACCACAACAAAACTGAGTTTGCCTTGAATCTGCCAATCCTTATGCTACCAGAGGGGCCCTTCCATAAAAGCTTAGGTTAAGTGATAGTATTGTATTGTATTTCTCCTACATACTGGTCAGTGCCTCCCCACCCTCATAGCCCATTCTCATGCCTTCAATAAAAGAGAATGGACAATATTATCTGCCCATTGTGCACCAAGTATTTTTTCCATTTTTATCCTCCCGAAACTTCAAAACAACTCCATGAGGTAGAAACTATGACCCTCATCTTATAAGTGAAATAACTGAGGCTAAAGTATAGTATGATTAATGTGATAAAAATTACTAGGTAGGGAAAACCCTCTCAGGTCCCTCTCTCTTCGGGAGCTTTGTACTATCATTTTACTATTGCTCAATAAACTTTGCTTTCTGGCCCGCCAAAAAAAAATAATAATACTACTAGGCAAGAACTCAAATATTTATTTGCCTAAATTCAAAACCTGCACTCTTTCCCTAGGCTACAGAAAGAGATTTAATATCTTTCCTTTTCCAAAGAAGTGTTTATAACACTTTGAGAATTACTCATGATAGATACCATGATGCCATATGGAAATTTCCTGTGAAGGTGCTTTCACATTTGCTTTCATGGCCTCAAGCTTTAGGATACATTTGTTCTCAATCTCTGTAGGTTGGTGTTAGGGGTTGGGATATGTTAATCACAGAACTCTTATTCTTCCCTTTCTAAATATTCTAATATTCTTGGTTATTCTGTTGTATACTCTCATGGTTGTCTATCCATCCTCTGTTCTTCTCTCCTTCTTCCTAACATGACCCCCCAGTTTCGTTCATGCCTCCTCTGCACTGCCTCAGAAGGAAAAGTAGACTCAACCCACTCAAGGAGTGGTTGTAAATCAAAGAGTAATGCTACCCTTTGCTAATGATTGGTTAAGGAATGTTCACGAAGTACAACTACAGTCACTGAGACCTCTCTTGTAAGAGAAATATTTTCTACTATAAGAACAAAGGCAGGAAAATAGGGAAAACACAAATGGTCCCCCTGCTGCATACTTCACCAGGACACTGAGAGAAAACATTAGATGTACTTAATATTTTTAACTATAATTACATGAAGAGAGAGAGAAAGAGAATGAAAGAGAGCACATGTGCACACAGGCTTGGATTATTTATCAGTTAGAAACAATCACTCTCTTTAAGTGCTTTTCTTCCAAAGATCTTTCCTTTAAATTAATGGCTATTTGAGAGCTGCTTGCATAAAGTCCTCTAGAGGAAAATTAGATGCTCCTGAAAAATAAATCTCTTTCCTTCCACCCATGATGGGCATTCTATTGAACTCCACAGTCTGCACATCACCTGGCTTTATGGTCCCCTTCACTGAGGCTTCAGTACTTTGCGGAAGTCAATTTTCCAAACTGGCCTCTGCTGAATCTGGTATTGAGGTGAACTAAGGTCCTTTAAGCTTCAGCTAAGGCTCCAAATGCCTCATAGGGGTCAGTCCTAGTTGTGAGCCATAAGAAATCAGAGATCGTTTCTCCCTGCTCCATTCGGAATGTGTGACTGCTACATTAAACAGAGGTCAAGAATTCAGGATATAGAGCTATAAGGCACAAGAGGCTCAGAATGGGAACTTCTTCACAGGGTCAAGGGAACAGGAGATTCCTTTGGAAAAATCACTTGGGTTCACCAATATTGAAGGCAGAAAAGGAGTATTCAAAATTACACTTCAAATTACCTGAATCAGAGTCCCAGGTCTGCCGTTTGCCAGCTGTAGAACTTGGGTACATTAATTTTTCTGACCCTCAGTTCTGTTCATGTTAATTAGGCTTATCAATACTCAGCAGAATTCTTAAAAGAATCTCCTTCAAGTTCAGTTTCATCTTAACCTTTTCTTTTGCTATCTCTACATCATTGGCCTTGAGCTTATGTGCTCTTAAATCAAACTTGTCATCTGGACCAGGACTTCCAGAGCTTTATGGGCCACTATCCAATGGCTGCCCCTGAGCCTTGGGAAGTCAGATATGGAAATAACAGTGCCACAAACAATATTCATGTTCTGCTTTAGTTTACAAAATATATACATATACATTCTCATTTCGTCGTCATAACAATCCCTTGAGACTAATAGTGTTAAGGCTCCCACTTAGCAGACGATGAAAATGAGACTCCGTATGTTTAAGCAATTTTCCCAAAGCCACTAAGCTAGGAAAAGGCTGATCTGATAAAAACCTAGTCTGCTTGACAAAACTCCTGTTTGCTTCATGGGAGCCTTGAAGTTAAGAGAACCATTACCAGAGGAAGGTTCTGCAGTAGATGCTACTGGTGCCCTGCCCAGATTTGCTCTCTGTAGCTGGCTGCTCTTGTGAGAGCTGGCTGAAACAGCTCATAAGCAAACTTGTCCTGGGAATTGGCCTCTGCCAAAGCCAGGTACCTCCCACCACAACATACCTGTGAGGTTATGTCTTCCTCCCCAGGGCTAGCCAAGAGCCCATGGGAGACAGAGTCTGGGCTTCAAATTCCTGTCCCCATGGGACTATTCTGTGGTATTATTTATACTCCAGAGTTTCCTGTGCCATTAGACTGAAGCCAGCCTTCAAGTGAACTCACATCTTTGCCTCGCTTCTTCCCCTACCCTATCCTGCTTGGCTCACTCCTTTATAGGCTTCCCCTGAGAATACACCCTCATCAACCAAACTGCAAAACTCCATCTCAGGATCTGCTTTGAGGAAATCCAATCTCAGTCTCAAATGGTCTCTGTCTTGGGGCGCCTAGGTTTATTTCAGTTCAGGTCATGATCTCAGGATCGTAGGATAGAGCCCTGCTTCAGGTTCTGTGCTGGGCATGGAGCCTGCTTGGGATTCTCTCTCCCTCTCTCTCTGCCCCTCCCTCTCCACCAGCTCTCAACAAAAAGAAAGAAAGAAAGAAAGAAAGAAAGAAAGAAAGAAAGAAAGAAAGAAAGAAAGAAAGAAAGAAAGAAAGGTCTCCACCTTTACAATACCTGGTATTATATCCTGATTCCACTACTTACTAACTGTGATCTTAGAAAAATTATGTAACTACTCTAAGCCTCAGTTTCCCATTTGAAATATAAAGATAACGGTGGGATCTACCTCTTAGGATTATTGACAGTCTACCCTGTAGTAAACCAATGAAAAGAGCATCTCTCCATGCCTGATAGGTAATAAGTACTTAATAAGTGTTTGCTGCTGTTTACTATGTTTATCGTCACTACTGTAATTCCTACAGAATCCCCAATCCATGCTAGCCCTTCAGAAATAATAGCTCCTCAGCCCCACTCAACCAGGCCACTGAATGGAGAAAAAACATACACAGAAGAGCAGCAGAGAAAATGATGGCAGCCAGTGGACTGCAATAAAAACAGGGATAAAAAGAATTATACACTTTAAGAAACATCTAGGCTTCCTAATTCCGCTCATTTGAACCCATTTAACAGACTTCTATGGAGTACAATGTGCCAGGAACTGTGGTAGGTTCTAGACATCCAAGAAGGGAATCTATTTCTCTCTTGACAAGTTGACATTAAAAAAAACATGTCAACTGAAAGAGATCCAACCTCAAGGTAGGTTAGTAAATGCTGTATTTGTTGTCTGACTGAGGACTATAGCCCGGGAGACAGTATTTCAGCTTGCTCTCAAAGAACTAACTGCTCTAAAGCTTTTTAGCTGTAGGAGATTACCTAAACAAAAATGGTGAAAGGAGTATACATGCTTGCAAACAGTTCTCCAAATACTTGCAGTCACAGGTGTAATTTGTTACAGATGGAAAAATTAGGGTTTACCGATTCCCACGTAGACATGAGAAAGGTCATCTTAATACAGTACGTTTCTATCATATCTGATTGTTCAAAAGTATCACCTGCAGGCCTCTGCTTAACTGGTTTTCTGGTTTGTCCCATTTTTGATATGTCCTTGAGGTCACTTGAGATGATCACAGAAGGCTGACATCAGTCACCTACTGCAGTTTTAAAGCACAAAGAGGAGAAGGGTTTTCGTTTTGTGATACAACTGTAATCCCCTCAAGGGTTGGATACATGAATGTATAAATGTTGGCTATTAAGTCATAATACATTTTTTTTTCCTAAAGATTTTATTTATTTATTTGTCAGAGAGAGAGAGAGCACAAGCAGGCAGAGTGGCAGGCAGAGGCAGAGGGAGAAGCAGGCTCCCTGCCGAGCAAGGAGCCCGATGTGGGACTCGATCTCAGGACCCTGGGATCACGACCCAAGCCGAAGGCAGCCGCTTAACCAACTGAGCCACCCGGGCGTCCCAAGTCATAATACATTTAAAAGTCTAGATAATTGTGTAAGAAGTGAAATAAACAGGCATGGGAATAAATCTAGATGTAATGTAATTACGTTAGTTACATAAGCTTTTAATAAATATTTTTAAGTACTGATACTTATAAAATTTTCGCTTTTAGGTATCATTTGAACACACTGGCTGGTGCCTAATAAGAATTAGAATTATATTTGGCTTGTTGTATAAGTAAATATCTTGTTACATGCCCGTTTAATGCTTGTGAAAACCATTCCAAACAATCTTTTTAGAATAAGAGTCTAATTACACATTTATCATTAAAATTACAATGAGCTAATTGCCTTAGAGATATCTTTATCTCTCTTGCAGCTTGCTTAATCCTAATGCATGTTTTCAATAATCATTTGTTAATTAATTAACTAATTAACAAACAATACCTGTTGTATGGGAAATCCTAAATTAAACACTGGAGGCTCTTTAATTGAATGCTCAATAACCCAATATAGTCCTTAATATTAGAACCTTTAAATATTGAAAAAATTCTACTGAATCACAAGTTAGTTTGCTCCTGTTATCTCTGGGGCTTAATTGGTAGAAAAAGGGCAGTTGATAATACACAAGGGGTAGCCAGCACAGCAAGGCTCTGATGAAACAGAAAACAGCCATTAATAGCTGCTGAGCAGTCACCAGAGTTGGCCAGCCACCAACCAGCAACAAAGGCAGGCCGTGCATTCAGATTACAAACGCCCTTGCCTGTGAAATGAAGAAGTACAGTGTGGACGATAAGTACATACAGGACAAAATCTTAACAATCCCTGATGCAAAGCAGATACCCCTGTATCCTGTGCCCCTCTACTCCACTCTGTGCTGCTTTGAACTCACCTAGAGGGCAGTGTCCTCTTCTGTAGGGACAGTATTTGTGTACACAAAGTATTCTTTTGTGTCATACCCTCTCACAGTCTCTTGCAAGTCTCCAGTCTAGCTCTCTCTGATCTAACTGTGAAAATGCTGCTGGTGGGGCACCTGGGTGGCTCAGCCTATTAAGTGTCTGACTCTCGGTTTCAGTTCAGGTCATGATCTCAGGGTCATGGGGTCGAGGCCCATGTTGGGACTCCATGCTAGGCGTGGAGCCTGCTTAAGATTCTCTCTCCCTCTCCCTTTGCCCCTCCCCCCCAAGGAAGGAAGGAAGGAAAGAAGGAAGAGGGAAAATGCTGCTGGAAAGAACTTTCTGAAATGCAAATCTAATTTTGAATTCCCATTAATGATTTCTCACATTTCCCACATTTCCTAAGGATCACTTTCAAGCCTCCTCGGTGTTTGTAGCTCTCTAAATTCTAATCCCTGGTTTCCTATTGATTTCCTGGTATCTCCAGCTACCTCTCCGTGTACCTTATGCTCCATTAATATTTACTATGTGCCATTACCTGAATTTTTCATGCCCCTCTATTCTGTACATTCTCTGCTCATCTTCCCACCTGCCCTAGTCATCATTCAAGGGTGCATCTTTCCAAGAATTACCTACTCTTGAAACCTGCAGTCAGAATTAAAACCTTCTCTGCATATTTCCTATATTATCTCCACTATATAGTTGATAATAAATAATACTGTGATTGTTTGTATGTGTATCTCCTAACTTAGGCTATGGAGTAAGAATTAAATAATTAAAAGCACAGACTACAGGGTCTAGGAAACATAGGTTCGAATTTCTCTTTCATTGTTGTATAAATTTAGAGGCAATACTTAATTCCTCCTATCCTCAGTTTTCACGTCTATAATACAGAAAGAAAAACTGTTCTTCTTTTGTAAGGTTATTGTGAGAATTATATGGCATAATACATATAAAGTGCCAATAACAATGATAAATGATAAATTACTGTGAATCCATTTTAACATTACATAAATTAAATATTCTATTTCTTATGTCTAATACAGCTTATGGCATATTCTACATGTATGCATTCAGTATGCATTGTACGTGTTGTTAAAAGACTAGATGCACAACGGACTGTATTAATAAAAAAACTGTATGGATGATTAAAATAGAGAGAGAAACACTTTGGGGTAATATAGAAGTTTACCATTTCTTTTTTTGTTTTATGTGATGGTCTAAAATCTTCTTTATTCCTTCTTCATGGACTTTAATTGATGATGCAACTATAGTCTTTATTGTTGCTGTGAATGAGATATTTTCCCCAGAATAAAGGGAATAAATTAGAAAACATTATTGGTCTGGCATAAATTTATTTCTATTACATTTTCAAACCAATTACCAGACTATCTGGTAAGAACATGTTTCTACTGATGCTAATTTTCCTCAAATCCACCTGAAAGTTCAACGTTCTTCCAATCAAAATCGCAACAGGGATTGACAAGTTATTTTATTTTTTCTATTAAGGTATAATTGACATGCAACATTATATTAGTTTCAGGTGTGCAACATAAGGATTTGATATTTGTATATACTGCAAAACCATCACCACAATAAGTCTACAGATCCTCCTTGACTTCCGATGGGGTTACATCCTCATAAATCCATTGTAAATTGAAAATATCATTAAGTTGAAAATGCATTTAATTCACCTAACCTACCAAATATCAGAGCTAAGCCTACCCTACCTTAAACATGCTCAGACAGCTTATATTAGCCTACAGTTGGGTAAATCACCTAGCACAAAGCTTATCTCGTAATAAAATGTGGACTATCTCATACAATTTACTGAATACTATAGAAAGTGAAAAACAGAATGGTTGTATGGATACAGAATGGCTGTAAGTATATCAAGTTGTTTACCCTCATGATCACCTGGTTGACTGGGAGTTGCAGCTGTCCCTGCCTAGGGTTGAGAGAGGATCAGAGGAAGACTTCCGGAGAAGATGGCAGAGTAGAAGGACCCTAAACTCAGCTACTCCCATGGATACAACTAGATAACACTCACATCAGAGCAAACAACCTAAAAAAGGACCGAAAGCTTGGTCAAATGCCACAACTAAAAGTAGAGAAAATGCCACATCAACATGGGTAGGAAGGGTGAGGACTAGATGGGAACCTAAAACCCATGAGTCTGATCACTGGAGGGAGGGAGCCATAGGCAAGGAGAGCGGCATGAGAGAAAGAGACCAGCACACCAAGGTGCTTGCAATAGTAAGAGAAATCCCCATAGTGTTTGCTTTGAAAATCAGAGGGGCTGAATTTTGTGAGTGGGGGTCTTAAAGCCTGGAATGTTAAAAATCAGCTGGCTAGGCTCTGAGTGAGGCTGAAGGGTGATAGGAAGCTGAGCCCCTGCCCTTAAAGAGACAGCACAGCAACCAGACTGTAGAGATACAGCTTAGAAGCAGCAGTTTGAAAGGAACCTGGGGTTTACTGGGGGGAGAGTTAGTTACTAATCTCAGAGTTCCCTGAGGGACTTCTCCAGGAACAAAGGTGCTGACAGACACCATTTCTCTCCCCCACGCTGCAAAAACAAACAGCTACCTGCTGGAACCAGTGCAGTGCTGGCAGTTACTACCTAACTTGCTTACACCATGCCCCTCCCTCCAGCCAGGCCTGCCTCAGTGTCCTCAGTGCCATGCCATGGAAACCCTTCCCCAAAAGACCCACAAAAACCTTCCCAAAATGGTGTCTCCCAATATCCTGCAGAAGACGGGGGGCCTGCCTATATGCCTGTACATGCTTTGTGGAGCAGTCCCTGCTGGCCCTGATCTCCACAATGGCTGCAGGTCCCTTTTGGAGGAGGACCAGCACCACCTAGTTAAAAGCACATGGCCTCCCATTAATTTCAAAAGCAAGAGATATAGGGGTTCCTGGGTGGCTCAGTCATTAAGCGTCTGCATTCAGATCAGGTCATGATCCCAGGGTCCTGGGATTGAGCTCCACATCAGGCTCCCTGCTCAACAGGAAGCTTGCTTCTCCCTCTCCCACTCCCCCTGCTTGTGTTCTCTCTCTCATTCTCTCTCTCTCTCTCTGTCAAATAAATAAACAAAATCTTAAAAAAAAAAAAAAAAGAGCAAGAGATATAGCTGACTTCCTCAACACACAGAAATAGACACAGAGAGTTAGGCAAAATGAAAAGACAGAGGAATTTGTCACAAATGAAAGAACAGGGCAAAACCACAGCAAGAGATCTATAGGAAACAGATACAAATAGCATGTCTGATAGAGAATTCAAAGTAATGATCACAAAGATACTCACTGGAATTGAGAAAACAGTGGAGAACATCAGTAAGACCCTTAACACAGAGATAAAAAAGAACCAATCAGAGATGAAAAACCCAATAAATGAAATTAAAAATACATTTGATGGAATAAATAGGAAGATGGAAGAAACAATGGAATGAATTAATGAACTAGAAGACAGAGTAATGGAAAGTAACCAAACTGAACAATTAGAAAAGAAAGAGTTACACAAAATGAGTAGAGAGGGAACTCAGTATCTCCATCAAACACAATAACATTTGGATTATAGAGATCACAGAAGAAGAGAGTGAAAAGAGGGCAGAAAATTTATTTTAAAAAAAATAATAGCTAAAACTTCCCTGATCTAGGGAAGGAAGCAGAAATCCAGATTCACGAGTCACAGAGATCCCCCAACAAAATCAACCAAAGGAGATCCACACCAAGACACATAGTATTTAAAATGGCAAAAAGTAGTAATAAGGAATTAACTTTAAAAATCAGAGAAAAGAAGACAGTTACATACAAGGGAAACTCCATAGGGCTATCAGTGGATTTTTGAGCAGAAACTTTGCAAGCCAGATGGGAGTGGCATGATATATTCAAAGTGTTGAATGGGAAAAATCTGCAGCCAAGTATATTCTACCCAGTAAGGCTATCATCCGGGATAAAAGGAGAGATAGAGTGTCTCAGACAAATGAAAACTAAAGAAGTTCATGATTACTAACCTAGGAATATTAAAAGGAACTCTTTGAGTGGAAAGGAAAGACCATATGTGAAAGTATAAATAATAAGTATAAATAGTAAAAACACAAAAGCACAAGGCATTCATGAAATAAAAGGATGTAAAATATGACACCATATATCTAAAACATGGTGGGAAGAAGTAAAGAATGGGTTTGAATGTAAGCAACCATCAGCTTAATATAGACTGATTTATACAGAAGATGTTATATACAAACTGAATAGTACCACAAATCAAAACCACTAATAGATGTGCAAAGAATAGGGTGCCTGGAGGCTTAGTCGTAAAGTGTCTGCCTTTGGCTTAGGTCATGATCTCAGGGTTCTGGGACTGAGCCCCACATCAGGCTCCCTGCTCAGCGGGAAGCCTGCTTCTCCCTCTCTCACTCCCCCTGCTTGTGTTCCCTTTCTCGCTGTGTCTCTCTCTGTCAAATAAATAAAATTTAAAAAAAATAAAAATAAAAATAGATATGCAAAGAATATAGAGAAAGGAGCCCAAGTATACCACTAAAGAAAACCAGCAAACCATGAGAGAGAGAAAGAAAAGGATCAGGGAAAAAAAAAAAACCCTATAAAAATGGCCACAAAACAAGTAATAAAATGGCAATAAATACTTATCTATCAATAATTACTCTGAATGTATGGGGCGCCTGGGTGTCTCAGTTGGTTAAGCGTCTGCCTTTGGCTCAGGTCATGATCCCAGCATCCTGGAATCAAACCCCAGTCAGTCTCCCCACTCAGCAGGGTTCCTGCTTCTCCCTACCCCCTGCTCATGCTCTCTCTCTTGCTAGATCTCTGATGATAACATCACACCAACAAGAAAAAGTATAAAAACCATATGATTATTTCATTTTTCTCCAAAAAGCATTTGAGATAGTACAACATCCACTCATGATAAAAGCCCTCAACAAAGTAGGGTTAGAGGGAACATACCTCAACATAATAAAGGCCATATATGAAAAACCCACAGCAAGCATCATACTCAATGGGGAAAAACTGAAAGTTTTCCTCCTAAGGTCAAGGAACAAGACAGAGTTGTCTACTTTTACCACTATTATTCAACATAGTATGGGTAGTTCTAGCCACAGCAATCAGACAATAAAAAGAAATAAAAGGCATCCAAATTGGTAAGGAAGAAGTACAACTTTCACTATTTGCAGATGACATGATACTATACAGAAAAACCTGAAAGACTCCACCAAAAAAACTACTAGAACTGATAAATGAATTCAGTAAAGTCACAAGATACAAAATTGATGTACAGAAAAGACTGCATTTCTATACACTAATAATGAAGCAGCAGAAACAGAAATTAAGGACAATCCCATTTACAACTGCACCAAAAAGAAAAAGATACCTAGGAATAAACCTAACCAAAGAGGTGAAAGACCTATACTCTTAAAACTGTAAAACACTGATGAAAAAAACAAATATTACTAAAATGTCTATACTACCTAGAGCAATCTACAGATACAATGCAATTCCTATCAAAATACCAACAATATTTTTCACAGAATTAGAACAAAAAAATCTAAAATGTATATGGAACTACAGAAGACCTGAATAGACAAATTTTGAAAAAAGAAAAGCAAAGCTGGTGGTATCACAATTCCAGGCTTCAAGTTATATTATAAAGCTGTAGTAATCAAAACAGTATGGCACTGGCACAAAAACAGACACATAGATCAACAGAACAGAATAGAAAACCCAGAAATAAACCCATAATTATATGGTCAATTAATCATCAACGAAGCAGGAAAGAATATCCAAGGGGAAAAAGACAGTCTCTTCAACACATGGTGTTGGGAAAACTGGACAGCAACAGGCAAAAGAAAGAAATTGGACCACTTTCTTACACCATACACAAAAATAAGCTCAAAATAGATTAAAGACCTTAATGCAAGACCTGAAACTGTAAAAATCCTAGAAGAGAGCATAGACAGTAATTTCTCTGACATTGGTCATAGCAACATTTTTCTAGCTATGTCTCCTGAGGCAAGGGAAATAAAAATGGAAATAAACTATTGAGATTATATCAAAATAAAAAAGCTTCTGCACAATGAAGGAAACCATCAACAAAACTAAAAGACAACCTACTAAATGGGAGAAGATATTTGCAAATGACATATCTGATAAAGTGTTAGTATCCAAAATATATAAGGAACTTCTACAACTAACACCCAAAAAACAAATAATCCAATTGAAAAATGGGTAGAAGACGTGAACAGACATTTCTCCAAAAAAGACATCCAGATGGCCAACAGACACATGAAAAGATGCTCAATGTCACTTTTTATCAGGGAAATGCAAATCAAAACTAGGATGAGATATCACCCCATACCTCTCAGAATGACTAAACTCAACAACACAAGAAACTAAGCATTGGTGATGATGTGGAGAAAAAGAACACTCATACATTGTTGGTGGGAATACAAACTGGTACAACCACTGTGGAAAACAGTATGGAAGTTCCTCAAAATATTAAAAATAGAACTACCCTGTGATCCAGTAATTGCACTACTGGGTACTTACCCCAAAAACACAAAAACACTAATTCAAAAGGATACATGCACCACAATGTTTATAGCAATAGTATTTACAATAGCCAAGATATGGAAGTAGCACATGTGTCCATCAATAGATGAATAGATAAAGAAGTGATACAGAGTATTATTCGGACATTTTTAAAAAAAATTGAAATCTTGCCATTTGCATCAATGGACCTAGAGAGTATTATGCTAAGCAAAATAGGTCAGTCAGAGAAAGACCAATACTGTATGACTTCATTCATATGTGGAGTTTAAGAAACAAAACAAATGAGCAAAGGGGGAAAAAAAGAGAGACAAATCAAGAAACAGACTCTTAAATCTCGGGAACAAACAGGCTACCAGCGACGGGTAGGGGGCATATGGGTGATGGGGATTAAGGAGTACACTTGTGTGAGCACTGGGTGACGTATGAAATTGCTGAATCACTACATTGTACACCTGAAACTATTAAAAACAAACAAACAAAAGTTTCAGTCATATCAGTAAGATGTGCATACAGGTATCCACTATAGTGATTATATTAGCAGAAAAAAATGAAATGATCTTGACTGGCAAAATCATGACAAATAATAGAAAATGGGATATTGTGTAGTCATTAAAAAACAGGGGCGCCTGGGTGGCTCAGGGGGTTAAAGCCTCTGCCTTAGGCTCAGGTCATGATCTCAGGGTCCTGGGATTGAGCCCCACATCCATCTGGCTCTCTGCTCAGCAGGGAGCCTGCTTTCCCCTCTCTGCCTGCCTCTCTGCCTACTTGTGATCTCTCTCTCTGTCAAATAAATAAGTAAAATCTTTAAAAATAAATAAAATCACATTTACATTTTAAAAAATACTGTGATCATATTTGTTGATGTGGGTCAAAGCTCAAGATATGTTAACTAGAAAATCAGGTTGAAAAACAGTATTTTTATTAAAGATGTATATAATATGTGCATAGGAAAAGTGTCTAGAAAGCTATACCCCAAAATAATAACAGTGTATATCTCTGGGTGATCTGGGTACTGAGATTGACCTTTTCATTTCAACTTTTTGGTTGGTTATAGCTTCTATAGTAAACACACACTGCTCATGTAATTAAAAAAAAAAAAAAAGAGGAGGGGGATCATTTGGCATATCGCTAGCCCAGAAAAAAGATCAAAATTCAAAATTCAAAGTGCAGTTTCTACTGAACTGTGTATTGCTTTCATACCATCATAAAGTCGAACAGTTGTAAATTGAACCATCGTTAAGTTGGGGACTATCTGTATTTAACATTCATCACCTCACATAGTTAACAAAAATTTTTGTCTTGTGATAATAAATTTTAAGAGCGATTATGTTAGCAACTTTCAAATATGTAACACTGTATTAGTAACTGCTGTCACCATGTTGTACACTGCATTGCTAACACTCATTTATAAATTTTTTTTCAGATTTTACTTATTTGAGAGAGAGTGAGTGAGAGAGCATGAGCAGGGTGGGAGGGGAGGAGCAGAAGGAGAGGGATAGGGAGAAGCAGACTCCCCACTGACCAGGAAGCCCAACCCAGGGCTCGATTCCAGTACCCCAGATCATAACCTAAGCCAAAGACAGACACTTAACCAACTGAGCCACCCACGTGCCCCACAAACACTCATTTATAACTAGAAGTTTATACCTTTTGACCCTCTTCACCCATTTTACCTCCCTCCACCAACACCCTCCCACCTCTGGCAACCACATACAGAAGTTTTCATATGTATTTGAAATTATGTCTTATAGCAAAAGAATCAGAACATTTCAATGTTGCCATAGAGGGAGATCCATAACCATAAAGGAAATCAATAGAGAGGAAGAGGTGAGTTCAGTGTTACAATTTTCTAAAAATAGAATGTATTTAAAATCAAATGGGTTTCCTAATCTTCTCTTTATTTCATATGTTTAAGCACAGACTGAACAATAAAATTGTTGGAGTGGTATAAAGTCTTAGGACTGGATTATGTGACACCAAATGCCCCTGCCTTTATGATTCTGTGACTCTAAAAGTTCCCAGGTAACCCACCTTTTACAATAGTACCTTGTTCTATAGGATAGAGCTTTCATTCATCCCCTGTACTGTTCAATGTTCAAATTTATTAAAACATTGCTAAGGTTCCAACAAGCCTCTTTTCAAGTGTTTTCAGTAACTCATTTCCCTGAGCAGTAGCTATCCCGACAGTAAAGTTACACTGTCCTTGCATTGTTGGTAAATAAGAAACCCTGGAGAACAGTCTGAACTTCTTGACTTTGTAAAATGAGTGCAAGATATGGTGTATATTAAGACAATGATTTAGGTCCATCTCTTTCCTTGCAAAACAATTTCATTGTCTGTTTTCAAGTTTTGATACTGTTGTTTACATTTTTTTCCCCCTCCAGGAAATGAAACTCAGAGTCTCCCAAGTTTGGGACAATGATAATTTGATATAACTTCTCTATGGTTACACTGAAGCAATAGAAAGTTAATAGCTTAGAAAATATTATCAGTTGTAAACACCATACTTGGCAAGTGATATACACAGTTAGTGAAAACCATCTACCCATCCCTGAAAGCTCTGGGGGAGACAGAGTTCTGAGAAATGGGTGTCCAGAGGGGCTCCTCCCAGTAAGCTCCAAGTCTTAATCTGATGCTCACTACTTTGTATTTACTCTATCTATAAGATAAATGCTAAAGTCATCACCTTTTGAAGGGAAGAAGCACCAGCTTCCCTCCCTTCCAAAAGCTCAACACTCATTTATAAAAATAAAAGCTCCATAGATAGTCTGAATTTATTTTAAATTAACATTGTTCTCCAAAGTTTTGCTGCAAATGTTCATAATTTATCTGTCAGAAATTGTGAAAGACATTATGATTCCAATCAAAGAATTTCTTTTTGCTTGTGTTTAGAATGATTTCCCCTAGTTTCAATAATGTTTTTGTTAAATCACCTAGGGTGAGAAATAATAATAGGATATCACTTAATTGAATATGTCATTGTGACAGGAGGTACAATACTCCATTTAGAACACAATGGTGCTTGCCGGCTACCAAGCTGGATTGATTGTCCTCATTATGTACATAGTCTGCACTTCCCTTTGCTCGCTCCACCCTCGCCAGTGCCCCAGCTTCACTGAGCTGCTGAAATCCTGTATTTCAAATTAGCCATGAACTTTCCATTCTTCAGCCTTTCTGCACTCAAACTGTTGGTACTATTTCAAACACCAAGAGACTGGACAGAATTCTGAAAACTCACACTGAAAGCTATTTTTTAGATAATTTAGCATAAGGATCACAGCCTTTTCATCAAAGTAGCAATTAAGTCATCACTGCTGCTGGCCCCATAAAAATTGATTGGGCCTGTTTTTATCATCCAAACCTTCTAAACTGCTTTCCTGTACAATCTGACACCAAAGTCAGAAATCACACAGTGAAAACTAGTACCAAGAAAAGAGAAAAGGGGTCATTAAATAAAAGTCGTACTTTTTAAATATGTTCCACTGATATTAACCCTGCAGAAAATGACCAGGCGAGAAATGTTTCAGGTACCCATGTAATTATCATTGCTAAAGATATTTGTCCAATCAAACCATTTTTTTCCCCTTCAACCGGGAAAGATATACTAACTTGTACCTCAGGGACATCTCATTTTTCAGGACAGCTCAGCTGGAAGGACTTTTCCTTGCCTATTTTTAAAAATCCTTAATTTGCTTACGAGCAATATTTAGACACCAGCCTTTCTGACATGTCATATCTCCCATCTCCCAACGCTTCCCTTTCCTCCTCTCCCATGAATGTCTCTGTCCCATTATATAACAAACTTCCCCTGGAAAACCTGCTTATTATCCTGGCAGGTGTTTGCTCTTTTTATTTCATGGCTGCAGCTCTCTGTTTTTTTAAGTTCTACAGTTTTCAGAGAGCAGTCGGCAAAGAACATCGGCTGAGGCAGGCCTCAGCTGGCCCTCATGCTTGGGTAACTTCCAGGGACAGCTCCAAGTCTGGCCTGACATTTACAGATGCTTAATTCTCTTGCAGGGCCAATGCAGGTAGGGGGAAGAGGAGGCGCTGGGGACAGAAGTGTTTCGGTAGTTAAAGGCTTGCGTTTTGCCACTGAGAAAGTCAGACAGGCCCACCTTGCTTGAGGAGACCTCAAGAAGAACAGCTAACACTTACTTAGGCACCAAGATATGTTGGGAATTCTTGTTGCTTTTTTACCTCTATTTTATCTTTTGGTCCTCATTAAAACCCTGCAAAGTACCTATTGTTAGCCCCAGATTTCAGATTGGGACGCTGACACTCACATTCCCAAAGATCCCAAAGCAGGAGGAAGTAATTTCTAATCGACATCTATACTTATCAGTGCTTCTCAAAGTTTGATGACCACAGGAACCCCTGGGGAATCTTGTTGAACTGCAGCATTTGAAGGACTGATGCGGAGCCTGAGATTGTGCACCTCTAACGAGCTCCCATTGATGCCTTGCTACTGGTCCCTGGGCCACACTGTGCTTAGCAAGTGTAGGTTTTATTTTTTTTAATGAAGAGAAGCATTTAGAGATGAATACAAGAAGACTTGTGCAAGGATGCCATGCATCAGCTCCGTGGGCACATAAAATCTTGGATCTATGATGCCAACCAAGGTATAGGCAGGTTTTGCCAGGAATCATGCCAGCAGCCATGTCCGACAGGCAATTTGCTCTCTGCCAGCAAGTTCTTTGGCAGAAGTATGAAATGCACATTTTTTTCTGGCCAGAATTTGAGATTTTTTTTCCCTCCCTATTTTGTCCCAGTGAATGGCTTACAAGTGCCTTTTCTGCTTACAGATAACTCAATGTCTTTAAAGGAGTTGTTATATAAAGATGCTAGAACAGACAGAGAGCTGCCCTTGAATTCAAAAGACTTGGGTGTCATTCCCATTTATGGCATTTTCTATTTAGTGATACGTACGAGCACTAAACCCCTCTTGAATCAGTTTCTTCATTTATAAAGTAGGGAACAAAACCCTTATTTCACACAGTGCTGGGGTTAAGGATACTTTTGGAATTGTTACAACATAACTAGCAGTGGACTGTGTAGGCACAACCACTTCGGAAAAGAGTTTGGCAGGATCTGCTAAAGCTAAACCTATGACCCGTGCCTGAGGGATGCCCCAAGAACCTCACCCGTATGTCTGTTCTCAAAGAAAATGAGAATATAACACCTACAAGAACCTTCACAGATGCTTCACCCACAGCAGCCAAAATGATGGAAACATCCCAAAGCCCATTAGGATCTGAACGTGTGGATGAACTGTCACACGATCACTTAACTGTTCCACAGCAGTAAAAGAGAGCTCACTGCCACCATGTGCAGCAACGTGGAGGAATTTCATGTGTAAATAAGCAAAAGAAGCCTGGCTCAGAAAAGTTCATATTCTTTGACTCCATTTATACAAAGCTAAAGAACACACAAGACTAATCCATGTTGATAGAAGGCATCTGAATTGGAAATGGGGGTGAGTATGGATGGAGAAGGTTGTCAGGGTGCAATCTGTGTCAAGTTGACTGCATGGATGTTCGTGATTTGTACATGCTAGCGGTTCACCACCAAGGGGCAGGCCCAGGCTCACGCAACACTGTCTATAGAGAATTTACAATACTGACATTGACCGAAGCACAGGTCTTTTTATTAATCACCATGTCCTTGAAATTCTACACATTGCCAGGGATAAAATACTTCTTCCCTTTGGGGCCAGAAAGCTCCCACTGCTCTGTTTCGACATACCGCTGGGCTCTTTACCAGAGGCAGGCAACTATAACAACAATGAGTGTGGGGCGGAGAGGTGGGGAGCCAACCGTGTACTACCTTACGATGAGTGTGTCATCAGCCACACTAACTTAGCACATGTGAAGTACAGTGAGAAAAAGAATAAGTAATGCTGACTTACAGAGTTATAATCATTGGAAGAGATTAGATGTGCTTTTAAACAATGAAATGTTTAGGGGCGCCTGGGTGGCTCAGTTAAGCGTCTGCCTTTGGCTCAGGTCATGATCTTAGGGTCCTGGGATGGAGCCTCGAGTCAGCCTCCCTGCTCAATGGCGAGTCTGCTTCTCTCCCTCTGCCCCACCCCTACTTATGTGCTCTCTCTCTCTTTCAAATAAATAAAATCTTAAAAAAAAAAAATGAAATGTTTATAGATGGTCCCAAAACCAGGGAATTAAAGTTACACTGGTATTGTATAAACGCCTCATAAACCAGCCACCTTCTGTTGTTACCATTGTTGTTTTTTTAAATTCTGGACACAATGGCACAGTTGGGAAGGTGCGTGTCCAGTGAAAGCCTCCACCCAAATGCCCTGCTTCACCTCCCTGTGCGGCATCATGTGAAGGGCAAGCCATAGAGCCCCAACCCCTCAATACTTCATCTTCACTGTACAAACAACTCAAACAGATGCTCTGGGGACACAAAAGCGAAAGTGATTTGGGGAACAGGAGGTAGGATGTTTGGTTTCCAGGGTGCTACTGGCAGACTAACAAAAGCAGATACATACTGAGGGCTAATTATGAACATGGGTTAACTCAAACCTTGAAACAACCCTCTACACCAGGGGCCATTCTTAGCTCCATTTACAGGTGAGGAAATTGTAAGAGGTAAGGTAATAAGTAACTTTCCCAAAGTCTCGTGACCGGTGAGTGGGGAAGGCAGGGCTCGCATGTGGATAGTCAGACTCCAGAATCTCTCCTGCTTCACTACTAGGTAGCTCCCAAGTCTTCAGGCAGATGTAACAAACCTTTGCACAAACCTCAAGAGTTTGTGAACTACTTTTGGAGTTCTACTTAACTTTACGGATCCACTCCACTCAGACTCCATGTCCATACATAGAAGTCCTGTATTCTGGGGGAGTGAGAACGGGTTCAATTCTGGGACAATCAATGAAAAGTTTTGACTACGGGTCCTCAATACTTTGCATTTGCAAAAACATGAAACATTTTGTCAGCAGAAGTGAATGAACTGGAAGACTAGAAAACATCAAACCTGGCCTCAATAGTTATAACAAATGAATTGTTTAAAACTGTCTCCATGTTTATAAAAACTATTTACAACTATGACATCATTTGTATGTAGTTACTCTACAGGCCTGGCCACTCGTCACTTCCTAAATTGGTCATCATCCACACAAAAAGAGAAGCCGGCCCACTGGAGTGCGTAGATGTAGTGACTTTGAGAAAATGTTGGATTCAAATCTGGCCTCCTCTACTTATTAGCTGTATGACCTCACAGAAACTTAACCTCTCTGTTCCTCAATTTCCATGTCTGCACAACACGTATAATTTTGACAATGTCTCCGTGGGGATATGAGAATTAAGTAACCGATATTTTTTTCCAGTAATTGATATTTTTAAAACATTTCCAAATGCACATGCTAAGCCATATCTTTTTTCAATAAATGCTGTAATATATAGACCATTTTCATTGGTACCAGCTTTGATATGATGCTATTCATCTTTCTATTACTTTTAATAAACTATGCCCCATTCCATATAATCTACATAATCCAGTGACAATCTACTCAATTCAACATTTTCACATGACAGAATAGGTATCATAGTAATAGCATTAAAACTTAGGAAAAAATAGTTTTATATACTTATGAAAATTTCATAGCATATCAGTGAAGTTTGTGATGCTCAGCTGAGAAGCTGTTCCACAGGCCCACAGGCCCACATTAAAGCATGTAGGAGAGATACTGGTGGTAAGTCTCACTGGTACTCTCCCCACCTCCCCTCTCCAGGCCTCACGCTCTGGCTACACTGTGTAACTGCTCATGCCTATTGAATTCTAGCTCTTTCTTACAACTGCCATATATCTGTGCCATACTATTTCTACTTTACCCAAGATACACACCCTAGAGGTTTCTCAGTCTTTCTCAACATATCCCTCACCTCCAACTGAGCACCATGTTCATCAGAGAAATGTCTCCTGAGTCTGAGCCCTCCCCTGCATTCCTGAAGGTATGTTTTGCTTTCATCCTTCCTATCTCTCTTTTCCTTGTCTATTTTACCTCATCTCCTCACTATTAACACCCCTCTGACGTGGACCATCCTCCCCATTATCCACCAGTTAATTCCTTCTTTCAAAAAATCTTACAAGGGAAGGAGCAAGATGACAGAGGAGTAGGAGACCAAGATATTATCAGATCCCAGAAGTTCAGCTAGATAGTTATCAAACCATTCTGAACACCTACAAACTCAACAGGAGACCGAAGAGAAGAAGAGCGGCAATTCTAGGAACAGAAAAGCGACCACTTCCCGGAAGGTAGGACGTGCGGAGAACCAAATCTAAAGCCTCGGGAATGTGGACTGAGGGGGGAGGGCCAGGCTCCCAGTGAGCGGTGAGCAGTAGAGCAGCAGAGCACAAAATTGGAACTTTTAGAAGTCTGCTCCACTGAGGGAAGTCACTCCAGAGGCTAAGTGGGGGGTGGAGCCCTCGCAGGGACAGCATGGTCTCAGGACCCTCGGGGTCACAAAAAGACCAGGGGTGTCTGAGCATGGCAGAGCTCCCAGGTATCAGAGAGGGGAAGCCAGCTGCAGAGACAGAGCCAAGGAGTAAGCTCTCAGCTCAGGATTACCTTAAACCATGGTCTGCTGAACAGTTGGGTCACTGCTCTTCGGGCAAGTACCCAACAAGCAGCAGTTCCGGGGACACTCACCTTCCTCCTTGCGGGGAGTGGCTCATGAGCGCGCTGCAAGAATCAGCTGGGTTTGGAGACTGCAAACGGAGCCGTGCACCAGAGATAGAAACACTCGGTCACAGGCTGGCTGAGCTTGGAGTGCGGCCGGAGACCAGTGAGATGGGAGGGATAGACTGCTTTCTCTGAGGGCGCACTGAGAAGTGGGGCCCCGAGCTCTCCGCTCCTCCGGGCCGGAGACTGGGAGGCCGCCATTCTCATTCCCGTCCTCCAAAGCTGTACGGAAAGCGTTCAGGGAACAAAAGCTCCCAAGAGCGAACCCGAGCAGATTACTTAGCACGGCCCCTAGCAAGGGCGGTGCAATTCCGCCTCCGGCAAAGACATTTGAGAATCACTGCAACAGGCCCCTCCCCCAGAAGATCAGCAAAAACATCCAGCCAAGACCAAGTTCACTGCTCAATGAGAACTACGGAACTCCAGGCTAGGGGAAAGCAAGACAAAGAATTCATAGCTTTTTCCCCATGATTCTTTAGTCATTAAAAGTTAAATTTTTTTAACTTTATTTTTTTCTTATTGTATTTTTTTAATTTTTCCTCTTTCTTATTTTAATGTTAACTATTTTATCTTATCAATACCTTTTTAAAAATCTTTTTTTAATTGTCATTGTTATACTCATATTTTAAGCCTTCATTGTATTTAACCTTATTTTTTATATACATATAGGTTTTTTTTCCTTTAAAATTTTGGGATACAATTTCTTCTAATAGATCAAAATATACCCTAAATCTAACACATGGCTTTGTTCTAGTCTCCAGCCTGATCACATTCTTTCCTTTTTTTTTTTCTTTTTTCAACCAACTTCTTATCAATTCCTTTTTTAGAATCTTTTTAAATATTCATCTTTACAGTCATATACCATTGCTTCATCGTGTTTACCCTTATTTTTGTGTATATATATAAGTTTTTCTTTCTTTAAAATTTTGGAAGGAAGTTTCTTCTAACAGACCAAAATACACCCAAAATCAAGTGTGCAGCTCTGTTCTATTCACCAGTCTAAAATATATATATATATATAAAATATTTTTTTTCTTTTACCCCCCCTTTACTTTTCCCGCTGTTTTTGGGTCTCTTCTGATTTGTTTAGCATATATTTTTCTGGGGTCGTTACTACCCTTTTAGTATTTTGTTCTCTCATTCATCTATTCTTATCTGGATAAAATGAGAAGGCGGAAAAACTCACCACCAAAAAAAAAAAAAAGAACAAGAGGCAATACCGACAGCTAGGGACCTAATCAATATGGACATTAGTAATATGTCAGAACTAGAGTTCAGACTGACGATTATCAAGGTGCTAGCTGGGCTCAAAAAAAGCATGGAAGATATTAGAGAATCTCTTTCTGGAGAAACAAAATCCCTTTCTGGAGAAATAAAAGAACTAAAATCTAACCTAGTTGAAATCAAAAAAGCTATTAATGAGGTGCAATAAAAAATGGAGGCTCTTACTGCTAGGATAAATGAAACAGAAGAGAGAATTAGTGATATAGAAGACCAAATGACGGAGAATAAAGAAGCAGAGAAAAAAAGACACAAACAACTACTGGACAACGAGGGGAGAATTCGAGAGATATGTGATACCATAAGACAAAACAATATTAGAATAATTGGGATCCCAGAAGAAGAAGACAGAAAGAGTGGGGGAGAAGGTATATTGGAAAATTTCCCTACTTAGGCAAAGGGAACAAGCAAAAATATCCAGGAGGCACAGAGAACCGCCCTCAAAATCAATAAAAATAGGTCCACACCCTGCCATCTAATAGTAAAACTTACAAGTCTTAGTGACAAAGAGAAAATCCTGAAAGCAGCTCGGGACAAGAGGTCTACAACATACAATGGTAGAAATATTAGATTGGCAGCAGACACCTGGCAGGCCAGAAAGGACTGGCATGATATATTCAGAGCTGTAAATGAGAAAAATATGCAGCCAAGAATCCTATATCCAGCTAGGCTGTCACTGAAAATGAAGGAGAGATTAAAAAGCTTCCAGGACAAACAAAAACTAAAAGAATTTGCAAACACCAAACCAGCCCTACAGGAAATATTGAAAGGGGTCCTCTAAGCAAACAGAGAGTCTAAAAGTAACAGACAGAAAGGAACAGAGACAATATACAGTAACAGTCACCTTACAGGCAATACAATGGCATTAAATTCGTATCTGTCAATAATTACCCTGAATGTAAATGGGCTAAATGCCCCAATCAAAAGACACAAGGTATCAGAATGGATAAAAAAAACAAGACCCATCAATATGCTGTCTGCAAGAAACTCATTTTAGACCCAAAGACACCTCCAGATTTAAAGTGAGGGGGTGGAAAACAATTTATCATGCTAATGGAAATCAAAAGAAAGCTGGGGAGACAATCCTTATATCAGATAAATTAGATTTTAAGCCAAAGATATAATAAGAGATGAGGAAGGACACTATATCATATTTAAAGGGTCTGTCCAACAAGAAGTTCTAACAATTTTAAATATCTATGCCCCTAACATGGGAGCAGCCAGTTATATAAACCAATTAATAACAAAATCAAAGAAACACATCAATAATACTACAATAATAGGAGGGTACTTTAACACCCCCTTCACTGAAATGCACAGATCATCTAAGAAAAGATCAACAAGGAAATAAAGGCTTTAAATGACACACTGGACCAGATAGACATCACAGTTATTCAGAACATTTCATCCCAAAACAACAGAATACACATTCTTCTCTAGTGCACATGGACCATTCTCCAGAATAGATCACATCCTGGGTCACAAATCAGGTCTCAACTGGTACCAAAAGATTGGGATTATTCCCTGAGTATTTTCAGACCACACTGCTCTGAAACTAGAACTCAATCACAAAAGGAAAGTTGGAAAGAACTCAAATACATGGAGGCTAAAGATGAATGGGTCA
>CM052892.1:63847354-63944403 GCA_028534135.1 Potos flavus
AACGACCAATGTTGGTGAGGATGCGGAGAAAGGGGAACCCTCCTGCACTGTTGGTGGGAATGCAAGCTGGTGCAGCCACTCTGGAAAACAATATGGAGGTTCCTCAAAAAGTTGAAAATAGAGCTACCCTATGACCCAGCAACTGCACTATTGGGTATTTACCCTAAAGATACAAATGTAGTGATCCGAAGGGACATGTGCACCCAAATGTTTACAGGAGCAATGTCTACAATAGCCAAAGTATAGAAAGAACCTAGATGTCCATCAACAGATGAATGGATAAAGAAGAAGTGGTATATATATATATACAATGGAATACTACTCACCCATCAAAAGAAACGAAATCTTGCCACTTTCAACAACATGGATGGAACTAGAGGGTATTATGCTATGGGAAATAAGTCAATCAGAGAAAGACAATGATCATATGATCTCTCTGATATGAGGAATTTGAGAGGCAGGGCAGGGGATCGTGGGCGGTAAGGAGGGTAAAAATGAAACAAGATGGGATCAGGAAGGAGACAAATCATTAGAGACTCTTAATCTCACGAAACAAACTGAGGGTTGCTGGGGGGTGGGGAGATAGGAATAGGGTAGCTGGGTTATGGACATTGGGGAGGGTATGTGCTATGGTGAGTGCCATGAAATGTGTAAGACTGATGATTCACAGACCTGTACCCTTGGGGCAAATAATACATAATATGTTTATGAAAAAAAAAAAATCTTATCACAAGACTGACTCCCTACTAATGTCCAGGGTCCTCATTCACTTGTTCTTCCATTCCTTTATTAAGTAAACATTTATGGAGTACCTACTGTGTGCCAGATACTACACAAGCCTTGGTGGTAAAACGGATGCAGACGTGGCTTTAAGCTCATCCAAGGTCTCTCATCCTCTGGCTGCTGTGCGCCTCACTGGTGATGTTCCTGCGGATGCTCAGACCACAGCCAAGTCCTCACTGGATACATGATGCATCCTCTGTCCCCTGCTGAGAATTCACTTCTGTTTCATCTTTACCTGGTGAATTCCTACTCATCCTTCCAGGACACATTTTTCTATGAAGCACTCCTCAGCTATAACGCAGAATTCAGATCCTCTTCTTCTTTCCCCACAGCATCCCTGGGTGTTCTTACTACTTATTTTGCATGAAGCATTGTAATTATTTGTCTGGGAGTTCGAAGAGCCTATAGTCCAAATACTGTCATCTTTCATTTTTTCCCCCAGTCATTCATTCTGCATGGCACTTCCCAACTAACATATGGAAAAGAGAAAGTAAATTACCACGTTATTACTGTAAGTAACAGGAGTACCAGATGTCATTTTGGATATGGGAACATGTGGCCCCTCCCCTTCCAGCCTCCTGAGGAACCCTTAATCTGGTAACTGGAGACTATTCCCTGGTCTTCACTTAGAGCAGACAGCCTCTAAGGGGAATGGGGTGGTAGGAGCATCCAAGAAGTCAGAAAGGGGTAGCCATTCCACCCAATATTCTGTGGTATAAACAGGTACATTCAGGGAAATGAGCAACAATTTGAAGCCATGTCCATTTTCGCCAACCAGGCAGCCACATGTGGTACAAACCACAGAGACTCCCACTGGCCAAGCCACACAGCAAATATACAAGGATCAGTACCTTCAGAGAATGTAATGAGGTCCTCTAACAAGCAAGCCTCATTTTTATGTGGGGGGAAAAATGCCACAGAAAGCAGCACAAAGCAAAGAAAAAGACAGCTCTAACTATTGGCTTCTCTGAAACCACAAGCTATCACTATAAACATCAACCATCCTGGTTCTGAACATCCTTCCAGGTCCAGGTGACTAATTTATTCAAAAAAGAGAAACTAGTAAGCTCTCAGCTAAGGAGGAGGAAGAGACGAAGAGGAGGAAAGAGAACAAACACTAATTCATCCACTCGGAAAGAATAGAGCCTGTACACCAGTCCACTAGCTGCTCCTCACCCACCTCTCTGCCATCTAGGTTCTTCCCATCTAGCCTCCTTTTCCCGCAAAAAACAACATAATAAAGGGGGAAAAACAATGTCTTGGTGGCTAATTCAGCCTCGGTGGGGGGAGAAAAAAAGTTACTCTACTAAATGCAGTTTAAGTCCCCGCGGAGCAATAAAAAAATCCTACTTTGACAAAATGCAACCAATGCATGTGCACTCCAGTGGCATCTTCCACCAGTCACGAAAGGCAGGTGGAGGGGCTCAAATGGGCTGCCTCTGTGATCCCCCTCATGCAACCAAAAGGAAGAAGATGGAAACACCTAATACGCACTTCAGCTTAGCCCTGAGGTATAAAAAAACTGGCAACTAGATAGAGAAGCCCATTCCTCAGAGTAGCAAATCCTCTTCTGGGTTTGCCTCTGTCCCCACTGGCACTCCCTTTCCCCCTAATTCCCAAACATGGCCTCATGCCCCTGAGCCACCCCCTCCCTGCTCCCCAAATGAACAGCCGAATTGCCCTGACACCGTCTCTTGGCAGAAGCCGTCAGGGAGCATGCCTAAGTATGAGTGGGCTACGGAGAGTTGGGGGCAAGAAAGGGCGACCAGGTTCAAAAGTCAAGCCAGGGGAAATAATGAAACTGTTCCGCCCAGCTCCCAGCCAGCCAGGGGAGCAGACTGCCCTTTCAAATTGGGTGTCCCAGCTCAGGCAGCTGAAATAACTGGTCACGGAGAGCTGCTGGCAAATTGCTTTGACAAGACTGTTGCTGTTGTAAGGGTTCAAGGGTGCCGGCCACTAGGTCAGCGGCTGCCAATCAAGCGGACAGAAAAAGCCGCTCATTGAGCCTGTGATTTCCACCTCGGCCGCAATTATCCCTGACTATTCCTGTACCTCAGCAGCGCCTCTGATTAAACCTGCCTCCCTTTTACATCTCTTTCAGAGTGCGCTTCACACACTAATTAGTTGCCGGCTCTCCACTGAGATGTCAGACCCTCCGTCAATTTATCTCTATTTCAGCCTGCTCAGAGTGACTTCCCCAGTTATCAAAATTTAATCATGCCTTCAAAAATGTTGAAAAGTGGTCATTAGAGGCAAAAGGCCACAGGATACAATATTCATTTTTCTCTATCTTCCAGCCATCCAGCTGGCATCTATAATGGATATCCTGGGGGCTGTGAGAACACGTTGATTTATGCAACCCGGGCCCTGCTCTCACTGTGCTCCAGCAGGCTGTGTGAGAGAACAGGTTTTAACAAGGTCTGAGGTGGGAGGACATTAATCACGACGGCATTGTATGTGGAAGAGGGTGCTGTGTAGTCAAAGAACCCCCTACAGTAGGGCAGTTAGATTTTTTTTTTTCTTACCACCTTCTCGGTGATAAAAGAGAGTTTGACAATTGATTAGACCTTTCTGTAACCTTGCAGCCCTGGGAAACGATGAGAGAGAGAAAAGAGGAAGAGAATGATTCTCATACCGACGGTTTTAAATGTGCAATAACTTTATGATTCTTGACTGAGACTGGCTATCAAAATCAGTCCCAACTCAATACCATCTAAAAAAGAAGATCATTCTTGGAATAAGAGCCCTTTTGGCCGGATGTGTCAGAGCCAATCACAGGCACTGGGGTCCCGCGGTGACTGCTGGCCGCCTCATATGGTGGGTTCTGATAAAAATCACATCTGATAAATTCACCTCTGCCTGCCTGCTTGGCTGGAAAGAAGGTTTTAGTCCAAAATCAACAGTGATGAACTGAAATCTATCAGCAACTGGGAAGTGCTTTTCACCCTCCCTCCATTTTGTTTCAGAGCTACGCACTTCACTCTGTGGCTTCTCCTTTCTCCTTTCTGTGTGGTTCCCGAGCTGAAGGAAGGGAAGGGCAGACACTGGGCCATGTCCCTCTGGCTGCCACAGCAGCAGAACACATCTTCGCCCAGTGTCCCTGCTCCCCTGATACACTCTGATCTTTAATACCCAGAGCCCCTCTCCGGGCTTGTCCTGGCCCCTGCTGCTGAAAGTAACGTCTCCTGTCACGCAGAACATGCAAGGTGATTTTTCTGTCTTTTTATTCATGGCAGAAATGTCTTATGTTAACATTCCTTTGGATCCTCATTCCAGTCATTCTTTGATGCATGTGGCAGAGGGAGAAACGGTCAAATAAAAAGGCTTTAGATAAGAAACTCACAAAGGCCCCACATTGAATGACAGCAATGGATCAGAGAGAGGATTTGACTGTAAGCCTTTCGTTTCCACCTTCATGTTCTTACCCTCTCTCCCATGCCCATCCTTCCATGTTCCGAAGCCCAAAATGACCTTCTTTCTTACTTCTCTGGGAATTCAGCCTAGGTCTAGAACCCAAAGGGGGCAGCCACATAGAGAATATTCAAAGGTGTATCCTGACCTCAGCGTTAAGCCCAGAGAAGCAAGGGAATTTCTTCTGATGAGAAGGTGATTCATCCGAAGTGATACCTAATTGCCGAGCTCAGGCCCCAGCCAGATTTCTCCCACTGCCATTCTCCTCTAGAGGAGGATCAGGCTTATGGTCAAACCCAGAAACAGGCCAGACTAGGAAACAGGGAGACAAACGGGAAGGAAGCGAGGTGTTGTTTCACTTATTTTGCTGATTTCCCACCCCCAGTATCGGCTGTCCTGTTATGGAATACACTCCAGATAGAAGGTCAAGAACACAGACCTGGTAACAATGGCTTAGAATACAGAAAAGTGATAAGAAAGGACTACACACGTTACCTTGAAAGGGCACTTTTATAGACAGTGGATCCCAGCACCATTGTTTCCTGAATCCAATCACGATGAGCCCTATGCACCTCCAGTGGCATATGTTAGCAAGCTTAGAGCCTGTCCTGCATTAGACTTCACTTTCCAAACTAAAACTGCATCCCTCCAGACACTCTACCTTACATTTTTAATCCTGCATCACATGGACTCATGGGCCGTCTTTAGTCACATGAGGTATCCATCCTTACGGCTTGTGTTTCTCCCAGACCTTGAGAACATACCCCAGGGCTAGATAGTGTGGAAAGCACTTGCTCTGGACACAACCCTAACACTGAAAAAAGGAAAAATACAAATAAAGTTATAAACATCTATGCCCATCAATAACCGACCAGAATGATTAGCTGAATGATGTAATCTGTTATGTGAAAGTACAGAGTCTCTCCAATGAGATCTGAATGGAGAGAAAGGCATTATGGAGTAAAATGGAAATATGTTGCCATCATAGTCCTATACAAAAATGGAGAACATTTTACATTATCTGCAGTGCTTGCCATAAGAAAGCATAAATTTGTAAATCTGAATGCACGTAAAGAGAAGTTTTTTGATAACAGTATCTGATTCTATTTACTCCACCAAGAAGATTCTTTCTACATTTTTGGACTGTCTTATTGCCTCAGCATTTTAAAGATATGAAAAATAATCTACCTTCCTCAAATTTGTTTAATATTATTTAGAGCAGGAATACTTAACCTAAGGTCCACAGATGGCCTCTCCCTAGCCAAGAGGTCTTTTGATATAATTCAGAGGGTCTGAGAATTTGGGTGAAAAAGTATTACTTCATTTTCGGTACCCTCCAGCTCTAAGTGAGCGTTTTATTCATTTATGAATCCAGACTACAGAGCATACTAGTATTGACAGAATGTGAGTGTGTGTTTATTTTTTTGCATCTCATGGTGCCCATCAGCGCAAGAACGATCAGAAGCTCATTATAAGTCTCATTATCCAAATATTGAATGTTTTTCATGAGATCTAGGGTATAGCTGGCAAAAACAAAAACAAAAAACAAACACACAAACAAAGCATAATAACTAGGGGGCCACATAATTTATTGTCTAAGCCAGGACACTTTGAGAGTGATAGAGACACTATTAATAACTATGACAGGACAACAGTTGTAAACTGGAACTGTCCCCCGATGAGCCATGCAGTATGGCCACATTAACATTAATTTAATTTCATGTAATATTAATAACATTTTGCCTATTTCCATCTTTAAGCCATTCAGACAAGTCTACCCATCCTAAAATATATTATGAGAGGAAGTGAAAAGAGTCTACTGATTAGCCCTGCAGAGTTCACATGTGAGTAAGTCTTGTTGCAGAATTCCAGATCTGAGTTATGTGGAGTCAAGAAGACAGAGTGCCGTATCTATGTCTTGGGCTCTAGTAGCTAAATTTTAATCTAGACCAGCTGAACAAATCCAATCCCTCAGTTCAGAGTAAGGTACACAGGATTTTTTTTTTTAAGATTTTATTTATTTATCTGACAGAGAGAGAGACAGCGAGAAAGGGAACACAAGCAGGGGCAGAGGGAGAGGAAGAAGCAGGCCTCCTGCTGAGCAGGGAGCCCGATGTGGGTCTTGATTCCAGGACCCTGAAATCATGACCTGAGCCAAAGGCAGACGGTTAATGACTGAGCCACCCAGGTGCCCCAGGATATTTTTTAATACCTGGCAACAATGACTCTTAATAAAGGCTTACATAAAATAATTCTGGTATGCCATTTTTGATAACCATAATGTATATAAACAAGTAAGACTCTTTAAGACTACACTATTACATTAAAATCCTTCTCCCATCAGCTCACTGTTAGCGAGAAATACCCCCCCAATAAGCAATATAATTAATCATATAGGACGAAGCTATTTTTATGTGATAAATTCGATGTTCCATTACTCTCAACTACGGGTATAAAAATGTGAAGGAAAAAGTAGGCAACAATGGGGAATAGAGTTACAATATACTCAGCCCACCAGCCAATGGATCATTCTATAATACACAAATAATTTAATAGTAAAATAGTAAAGATTTTCACTGCATATTCTCTATCCCTACCCCGTTTGCTGGGTAGCTCCGTTCCCAGCTCACCACTTCAGGCCTAGATGCATTCCTGTATGCCTTTGGCTACTTCATAGCAGTGCCTAAGGAATCACTAAAAGTGCTTATGCAATACCTGAGTACTCACCTGCCAAGGATGTAAAAGAAATGGAAAATCCAGCTAGATGACTGCTAAGGTTCCTTGCAATTTAAAGATTCCATAATTTCGAATTCAATACAACAAATTTGGCTATAAAAATATCTTAAAAAAAATTTTTTTTTAATTAAAAAAAAATTTTTTTTTAAATTAAAAAAAAAAAAATCTTAGAATATGTTTAAACATCCATTTCCAGACTGTTAGGCTAGCCATGACATTGGGTTAACTATGTCAGTGCTTCAACCCAACAGTGGTTTTTATTAAGATGTATTTTCTTATGGAATCTGTAAGTAGAAGGGGATACATCAGAAGACTCCTGACACCATCCCAAGCAGTCCTTATTCTATAATCTAAAACACTGAGCTTTCAAGATAAAAGAGGGAAGGTCATTGAAAAAAAAGTATCCAAAATTAAAGCCATGATTCTATATTAATTACAGGAAGGTGAAAAGAAAATGTGTTCCAAAGTTTTAGGAATATCCACATCCAGAAAGATGCAATATGTACATTTTTCCCTGTGATCCCAACAAGTACAACTAAAAACACTAGATGGTACATATAAAACAAACATAAGAAGACTCTGAAAGTTGGAGAGAAGAAAATAAACTGGCCAGGAATCTCAGTGTCCAAGTAACAACAAGATGGTGAGTTACCTGGGTTTTCTTTTGCCTCACATATCTCAGAGTTGGGGCAGAAGCCAACAACCAGAAACACCAAAGAGAACAGACAAAAAAGTCCCAATGAGAACCAGCTGTCTCTATCTAAAAGACCAGAAGAAAGGGCATCCTAGTGAGACAGACATATTTTTAGACAAGAATCATTCTATGTCAGCCAAACAATAAAGAAAAAACTGTACTGCCATCCTCACCCACACTACAAATGAGAAGCTAGATTTCCACCCTCAAGAGGCTGGGTGTCCCAACACTCCCACCAGAGTAGTTTCAGAGAAGATAAGTAGGGAGCTGGACCTTTCATCCCTGCCAACTGGTAACAAGCTCCTCCCTCCCCACCATAGTGCCGCCAGTGCAGACCCCATATAGACCCCAGAATTCCACCTCCATCTTTCAGTAACAAGACTCCTGACCAAAAAAAAAAAAAAAAAAAAAGACTCCTGACCACTTCTCCATTGAGGGTATCAGAAAAGGCCTACTAGAGAACTAGAACTTTCCCCATCTCAAGACAGTAAAGAGGTTAGCTCCCACCACAGTATCACTAGAGACCACATGGGAGACTGAATTCCATTCTTGCCTAGCCAAAACAAGGACACCCTTTTCTGAATTTAGGGACAGTAAGTAGGGAATTTAGATTTCTATCTCCATCTAGAAGTAACGAAGTGGTGTCTCTGTTTCCCCTGCCAAAGCAGCGTCAGAGAAAACTAACTCAAACAAAGGGCTTAAAATAAGATCCCAAATTCTCATAACATATTGTAAAACTATCTAGATTTTAGTCAAAAACTACTGATCATACCAAAAAGATCACAATCTGAATGAAAAAACAATCAATGGATCCCAAAACTGAGAAGACAGAAATGGTACAATTATTGAACAAAAATTCTATAGTAACTATGATAAAATGCTTTAACAAGAAATTACAAAGAAAAAAATAGAAAGTCTCAACAAAGAAATAGAAATTATCAGCAAAGAAGTAAAATATATAAAGAACGAAATGGAAATTTTAATTTTTTATTTACTTTTTTTACCAGATGGAAGTTTTAGAACTAAAAAATACAATAACCATAATAAAAATCTCAGTGGATGGGCTGAAGGACAGGATTGAAGGGAGGAGAAGAAAGAACTATTGACCTGGAAGATAGAAAGCAAGAAATTGCCCAATCTAAACAAGACAATACACTGGAAAAAAAGTGAATAGAGCCTCAGGTTCTATGGGATGTTAGCAAAAGATCTAACATTCATGTTATCAAGTCTCAGGAGAGTAAAAAAGGGGCAGGGCTGAAAAAAATACTCAAATAAATAATAGCTAAAAACTTCCCGAATCTGGCAATGAGACATACACCTAGATTCAACAGGTGACTGGGGCTTAAATAGGGTAAATCCAAAGAAATCCATGCCAAGACATTATAATTAAACTTCTGAAAATTAAAGACAGGGAAAAAAGTTGTGAAAGTAGCCAGAGAAAACGGACATCCTACATATAGGGGAAACAATTTTTTTAAAGATTTATTTTATTTATTTTTTTTGGGGGGGAGAAAGAGAACATGTGTGCAGGGGAGGGGCAGAGAGAGAGGGAGAGGGAAAGAATATCAAGCAGACTCCCTGCTGAGCATGGAGCCCAACACGGGGCTCGATCTCATGACCTGAGATCATGACCTGAGCTGAAATCAACAGCCAGATGCTCAACCAACTGAGCCACCCAGGCGCCCTGGAGAAACAATTTTAGCATAATATCTGACTATAGAGGCCAGAAGGAAGTGGCATGATATTTTCCAAGTACTAAAAGAATAAAAACTATCAACCCAGGACCGCATACCTAGCAAAAAATATCAATAAAATTGACCAACCTCTAGCAAGATTGACCAAAAAAAGAGAAGACACAAATGACAGTATCAGGAATGAAGCAGGGATATCACTTCAGACCCTGCAGGCATCAAAAAGATAAGAGAATGCTACAAATGACTCTACATACATAAACTTGATAATTAAGATGAAATGGATGAACCATTTACAAAATATAATCTATTACAACTAACTCAAAATGAAATAATTTGAATAGCACTACAACTATTAAAATTTTAATAATTCAGAATTTTAAAACTCCCAAAACAGAAATCCCTAAGCCTAGACAGTTTCACTAGAGATTTCTACCATTTAGAGAAGAATTAACACTAGTCATTCAATATATCTTTATGAAATTAGAAGAGGAGGGAACACATTCCAATTAATCTTATGAAGTAAAAATATCCTGATATCGGGGTGCCTGGGTGGCTCAGTGGGTTAAAGCCTCTGCCTTCGGCTCAGGTCATGATCTCACGGTCCTGGGATCGAGCCCCGCATCGGGCTCTCTGCTCAGTGGGGCGCCTGCTTCCCCCTCTCTCTGCCTGCCTCTCTGCCTACTTGTGATCTCTTTCTCTCTGTCAAATAAATAAATAAAATCTTAAAAAAAAAAAAAATCCTGATATCAAAACTACAGAGAAAGTACAAAAAAGAAAGCTCTAGGCCAATATCCTTCATCAATAAAGACACAAGAATTGGTAACAAAATACTAGCAAATAGCATTCTACAGCACATAAAAATAACTCTGTATCATGACCAACTCGCATTTATTCCAGCAATGTGAAGTTGATTCAACATTCAAAAATCAATCAATATAAGGCATCACACGAAGAGGTTAAAGAAAAAAAATCACATGATCATAATCAATGCAGATAAAGAACTTGACAAAACTTCAATCATGATAAAAACGCAGAAAAATAGGTATAGAAGAGAATTTCCTCAATTTGATAGAAGAGCATCTACAGAAACCTACAACTAACATTTGACTTTTTGGTGGAAGACAATGATTTCTCCCTAACGCCAAGAACAAGGCTTATTTAACATATGGTGGAAGTTTTAGCTAGTGAAATAAGGCAAAAGAGGAAATAAATGGCAAAAAGATGATAAAGGAAGAAGTGAAACTGTCCTAATTTCCAGATGACATGATTTTCTAGGTAGAAAATCCCAAGGAATACAATAAATAATACAAATAAAACAACAAACAATAAATCCTAAAACTAGTAAGTCAGTTTCAACAGGGTCACAGAATACAAGATAGACATACAAAAATCAATTGCATTTCTAAATATTAAAAATGAGCACATAGACAGTGAAATTAAAAATTCAATACCATTTATAATCGCTACTCACAAAAATAAACTATTTAGGGGAAAATCTAATGCAACATGTACAGAAACATACTAAAAACTATATAACGCAGATGAAAGAAATCAGACTAATGAAATGAAGAGACAGCATGTTCATAGATTGGAAGAATCCGCAGAGTAAACATGTCGATTTGCCTCAAAATTACATTGAAGCAATGCCTATTAAAACCCCAGTAAGACTGTTATTTGTATGTGCATACATACATGCATATACATATATGGTATGTGTGTATATATATAATACACATACATAAACACATAATTATCCTAAAATTTATGTGGAAAGGCAAACCAATTTAAATAGCAAAAACGATTTTGTAAAAGAACAAGATGGGGAGGTGGGGGAAATCAGTCTACCTGACTTCAAGAATTATGATATAGCAACACTATGTGGTACCAGCAGAGGAACAGACCCAAAAGTCAACTGAAAGGAACAGAGAACCCAGAAATACACTCACACAAATAATGCTCAACTGATTTTGACAAAGGTGCAAAACCATACAATAGAGAAAAAAATAGCCTTTTCAACAAATGGTGCTGGCTCAGCTGGACATCCACGGGCAAAAGAAATGAACCTCAACCTAAGCCACACACCCTTATTAAAAAATTAACTCAAAATAAGTCATGAATTTAAATATAAACTGTAAAACTTTTTTGAAGAACAGGAGAAAATTTTCAGGATACAAGGCTAGGCTAAGAGCTCTTGGACTTTACACCAAAAATATAAAAGGAAAATTTGATAAATAGATATCAATGTCAATATTTTTGTTGTGATATTGTACTATATGTTGTGAAATGTTTCCATTGGGGGAACTGGGTAAAAATTACATGGGGGAAACTGGGTAAAAACTGGTAAAAAAAAAAAAAAATTATTTCAACTGTATGTGAATCTACAATTATTTCGAAATAAAAAATAAATTTTAAAACTGTCAGCCAGAAAAATAAACAGGAAGAGTATCATTTAAGCTGTAATTAGATTTTTAAAAAGTTTCAAATTAATTAGAAGAAGTGGTTACAACATTAAGTTTACTTTAAAACTTCTTTGTAACTTCTCTTAAATTGAATGAGCTAGACCTCTAATCCTAGCTATAACCGAATAGCTTGTAGCAGATCAATAATCCTGCTGAAATATAAACAATTTAGATTTTTTTAAAAAAAATATCTAGTTGAAATCATTATAGAGCTGCTGCAAGAGCCAGAATTTATGGAATCAGATCCTAGGGAAAGAGAAAACTAATAGAGAAAAGTCAAACTTTCTGCACGCCCCTCTTCTTTTTAGAGTATCTGTTCATTCTTGGGTCAGTCAAGGCGTTGAGAAGCCAGCTGAGCCTTATGCCATTTCATACAACAAAGAGACAAAAAATGGAGTTCAGAACCACCAATGTAGGAAGGACTTCAGCAGCCAAAATCTTGAAAAGAAGGCAAATGAAGAAATATGAGCTGGACACTCAAGTTTCCCCTTGAGATATTTGTCTAATAAGCTACATAAAGCAAGAGGCTAAGAATCCAAGTAGAAATTAGTTTAAAAACACTGAAGAGAAAAAAAAAAAAAAAAAACACTGCAGAATTTGAAGCAGTCTTACAGTATTTACGATACAAAATTAGAACTCCAAGATCCATTAAAGAGATGAAGATATCATCCCGGTTGGAAACCAGGAGAGCTATGTAGAGGTGAGACAGAGGTGATGGCAAACTAGAAATAGATTGAGCCTTACAAAGACTGCGAATCACCCTCAGGTCAGCTCAATCTCTACTTGGACCGAGATGATCTGCCCTTCTACTACCTACAAGAAGACTGAATAGACCCGACTCAAAGAAAAGAACATTACCCAGGCTTTCCATTTTTTTCACAAGTGATGCCACGTATTCAATTAAAAACACTTACTGGCATAGCAAGAAAGAGAATAAACGGGGACAAACAGAAATGGGCTTTACAAGTAACTCATATATTGGAGCTGTCAGATAAAGATATTAAAATAATTACCGTCAAAGAAAAAAATGGCAAAATGGAAAATCAGAAAACCAGAATCCATATGAAAAAATTACAGGGAACTCCCCAATTTAAAAATACAATAATTGAAATTAAGGAGATCACAAAGGACAGCTTGAAAAGCAGGACTGGACCCAGCAGAAAAGAAAATAGTTAACTGGAATACCTAAATAAAAAATATCAAGACTGAAGCATTAAGAGTCACAAGAATGGAAAGAACAGAAGAGTATATGTGAACACTGTGTTAAAAATCTCACATATGTATAATTAGAGTCCCAAAAGCAGGAGAAAGAGAGAATAGGATGAAATAAAATCTTCTGAAAGATTTCATTTATTTGAGAGAGAGAAAGAGTGAGAGAGACCACTCAAGCGAGGAGAGGGGCACAGGGAGAGGGAGAAGCAGACTCCCCGCCTAGCAGAAAGCCCGATGTGGGGTTCGATCCCAGGACCCTGGGATCATGACCTGAGCTGAAGGCAGATGCTTAACCAACTGAGCCACCCAGGCCCCCCAGGAATAAAATTTAAAGAGATTAAAAATTGAGTAACTTCCACAACTGATGAAAGACATCAGGCCATATGTTTAAGAAATGCTAGCAGAACAAATACAAAGAATACCATACCTAGGCTCATCATAATCAAACAGTTAAAAACTAAAGACAAAAACAAAAGCAAACAGAAAAGAAGACATTATCACTAAAAAATAAGAATTCTGAGAGGTTATTTTTCTAATAAAAACAACAGAGTATCTTTAAAATGCTACCCCAGAATTTTTAACTTTAAACTTTCTTCAAAGATGAAAGACAAAGACATTTCCAGACCAAAAGAACCCAGGAGATTCACACTAAATCAATGTAAAGGTAACTATTGTAGTAGAAGGGAAATCAGACAAATAAAGAGATACAATAAGAAATAAGGTACAACAGAGTATGTTATGTGGATGAATCTAAATATTTTTTATTCAATAATCTCTTGAAGGATTTTAAACATAAGTAAAATTTTAAAGTATGACAACAACAATAACAGTCAGGTAGGGGGTTAACTGGGGTATTGTTTTTAAAACAAGGCCACAGATCTTTTAATGCTCCTCCATCAGGAGCTACCCATTATCCCCTTCTCTTGAGTCTCATTCAGAGACTTAAGATTTGTTAAGCCATCAGTGTGGTCGAAATGATAATATGTGACTTTCAAGGCTAGGTCATAAAAGGCCATGCAACTTCTACCTTGCCCTCTTGTTCTTTGAGCCCTGAGTCACCATATAAAAAGTTAACTCTTTGGCCACCTTGCTGAAGAAACCACATGGAGGACCTCTGATGAACAATCACAGCAAGTCCATCCTTCAGCCATCTCAGCCCAGACACTAAACATGTGAGTGAAGAAGCCACCTGTTCAGGTCTCCCCAGCTGTTCAAGTCATCCCAGGTAAGGATCCAGACATCATGGAGCAGAGACAAGCCATCCTCACTGTGCCTTTTCAAAATTCCTAACAGAGAGAATCCAAGAACGTAACCGATTGGTTATTGTTTAATGCTACTAAATTTTAGGGTACTTTGTTATACTGCAAAGATAACAAGAACAGACAGATCAAGTCACATAATGTCCTAATACTGTCTGAGAAATAGTAAGAGAATTAACTTATATTAGAGTCTGATAAATTAAGGAATCATCATGTAGTCTTTCAGTAATCTTTAAAAATATGGGGAAAGTATGTATAATTAAGTCATATATGCAAATATTGCTCATTCACTCTTCATAAATTGTAGATGCTACTTAAGTTTTGGTTTTGAAGATTCTTGGGAGAAATCAGTGCAATATTTTAGAGAAACTGGCAGTATCTTTACCTGCACTACGTCAGTATCTGTCACCATCACCCGCCATACACACTCTTTCACCTTAAAAACTGTAACAGGTATGGGTCACAGAAGGGGAGTGGAAAGCCCTGATGGCCAATGAATTTTTGCTTAGATCTTATGGAAATGTAAGATCCTGAAATAAGTACTGGAAAATCTCTTTCCAGTTTTAGCTCCAACAAAGGAGAAAGCTACACATGTTGAAACTGAGTTCTACTATCATCTCTGCCACTATTCAGCTATGTGACTTGGGGGAAAAAAAATCACTTAAAATGTAACATTCAGCTTTCTAGAATGGAAAAATTTTAAACTAGAAGAGATAAACTTTTCCAACCCATTATATAATGTAAACCATAAAATAAAGGGGTTGCACAAGATCATCTCTAAACCTCTCCAGATTTTAAAATTCAGTAGGAAAACATTTGCCTTTGCAACAAATATAAGTTCTAGTCCATAGACATAAAGCCCTGAGAATAGTTAAGTACTTAAACAAAAAGAGCTTTTTTCCCCTTCCACCAATTACTCTCTTATTCTTCTACATTTCTCTCCTCTACCCCACAACTACAGATGCGTATGAAAGCTATAATTTTCATAAAAAGACTCATGCAGATTCATAATCAAAGTTATACAGATTCCAAAATTAAAGTGGAAACAGACAATTAACTCACAAAATAGAGCTCATACAATATTTGTTTCTAGTTTCTAGTTGTATGTCAGCAAAATGAAAATGTGGCAATGCTGCATAGTATCTGCTTGAAAGAAATTTGGTACAAGCAAGAAAGAGCACTCCTACATCTCATTCATTTCACCTCAAGCACAGAAGACATGCAGATTCAAGGATATAAAATATCCAGCATAGACTAAGGTCAGGTGGGCACTATGAATACTGAAGAAAGAGTACAACCATCTGAATAAATAACATTCTTTGAAAATGTGCTACTCAACATAACAAAACAAAGAAGGGTCTTCTGGTCTCTGTTTCATCCAATGTGTGAAAATAATCGCAGACGGCAACAAGGAGCTGTGAGGCCGGAGGAGGGAGGACCTTGCATGGAAGACAGACTGAGGACCTACTGGATGGTTCTTCAACCTCTCGCCCATAACGAGGGTATAAAAATTGTCAAGGTATGTAGAGAGCTTGAGTGGCTCTGTGACAAGTGAACTCCATGAGCCAATACTGAATTAGGGAACAGCCTGATTTTCATAGGTTGTTGGGAACAGGAAAAAAAAGTAAACAAAACAGGAGACTTTCTCATGGACCAGATGTGGGCCCATGCATGGAATAAAGTTGGGTTGGTTTGTTTTTGAGTCAGTACAAAGAAGGCTGCTTAAGTGGAATCTCAGAAGATGGAAGCCAAAGAATTTCTAAGGGCTATGGAAGGAGCAGGAAGCCAGAGAGAAGAGAGTTAGAGCAATAAAACAGTGATAACATACCTCAGCAACTGGCAGCAGGATGTTCCTCACTGTACTCAGGAAAGCAAAGATTTTGCTATTTCATTTTTTAGTTCTAGGAAACTTTTATTATAAATAACTTGGTGCATAAGAATAGTGTGAAAAGGTGGAAGAAACTAGTCTTAGACATGCTTTATCTTTAAGGATTGGTGACTTCTTAATAATTTTCATCAATGTATGTCAATGAATCAATTGACAGTACAATGTACACATACCATATGTCGAAAGTTACGTGGGCTTTGAAGATGCTACAAGAGAAGTAGCAGATATTTGTTGTGCTCAAAGAGCTATTCATCTATGTCTGAAATCATTTCCCAATAATATGCTGGTCTTGCCACATGAGGATAAGGCACTGAGCACTTGGTGTCCTTTCTCCAGTTGCTACTGGCTTTGTCTTTGGACATCCTCTTGGATCATCTGGTTCACCCTAGGAATCAGACGGATGCACTGTACAAAGATGAGCTGGAATTGGCCAAACCCTGTGGCTCCAGGTTCAAATAGGACAGGAACCCTTCACCCATATAGGGGTAATAGGCTATAGAGAAATCAGGATCCATGAAAGTCTACCGTCGAACTTGTGTAATTTTTCCCGAGAGGAAGGATCATGTGTATCGATATATTCTTGTGGGATACCACAACCTGTTCTGACTATATACATATTGTATTAAAAGAGCATTTTATCTACAGGGTGTCAATTTTAGCTACAGAAAAGTAAGTCAGTTGAAGCACTGCCTACCTACATAACTCCTTAGTGTTAGCATACAGTGTTTTCTAGTTTGTGTCTTCTGTCTTTACTGTCTCCAAATAATGGAACTGTGTCAATACTTACATTTTCATTAAGAGAATGGGCTAGAATTCACTGGTCAAACAGTGACACCTGGTTATGATCACTGTGTTTTATATCTATATAATGGAAAATGTGTCTCAATTTTATGTTAGTTCCACTGCTTATATTCCTGGGATCCAATGGTCCGGACTATTTTTCCTCTTCTCTCCACCATAAGAAATACAGTTCAAAAAAATCAGGTGTACATAAAATTCCACTGTGGAGTGCACATAATAGGTACTCAGTTAATGCTTGGTGAACTTTGAGAAGCACCATATTAACATACAAACTCAATCCATATAGCAAACATGATTTATATCCTACACATAGGAGTGAACCAATTCATTCTTGATTCTCCATTTGCACGTGATGAACAAGTGATTCCACATGTATTTTTATCAAGCTGATGGCTTCCTGACAGAGGCATGAAGAATGGCCTATGTGGACATAGCCCAGTTTACTGAGGTCCTATATATGCTGTGGATGACCAAAAACAAAGTAGTCTCCTTAATTAGAAACTCTGTGCACCTGTGAAATAAGGTCAATTTGTATGAGAAGGCTTTTCTAAAAGTACTTCAATAATCCGCAACATCAGCTACGATAAGAGTCAAACTGCATTTTTCACATACATAGCAATGTTACAATAGGAAACTTGTGAGCCCACCTAGAATAAAAAAGTTTTATGTGGGCTTGGGTTACTATTTCGATTTGAGCTATGAGCCCGCAGAAAGAAACAGCCAGGTACACAGTTCAGACACACGGCGCTCCCGTCCTCCTCTACGGGGTTGGAAATTGGGTAAACAGAAAGAGAAGGATGCCACTTCAACGCTATCCCGTTCCCAAGGGACATCAAAGGACACTCGAGTCACGTCCAGAGAGACAGGATAACCGCGTCACCTGCCACAAAGGATACTCTCGAGAAAGAGTGAAAATAAGCCACGTGCTCTAAAGTAACGGCAGAATTACGGCCCTGCTATATTTATACACATGGGTACAGTTTTCGTACACTATTATGGTCTCATATTATATATCTTTAAATCATCCTGCAAAAGTTTCTGCCTCGGCCTAATGCTAGCTCTAATTTAGGATGAACAACTACTCTCATAAAGAAAAACTGCGGCCGCTGCTGTTTATTAGGCTGCAGAAAGGTCTCGCTGACTAATGTCCCAGGATTAAATGAATGTGGAATAATAAGAGCTGATTTATTTGTGCTCTGCTAGGATAAAGCTGCCACTGATTTTACAAGAAACTATTCATCTGAGGCCCACTATAGCTAGTAAATTGTGCCTGTTGCTGAAATTAGTCTCCAGGCCTTCGTGTAATCTACAGTGTGGAGTAGCAGTGTGGTAATAAAGCCATTGTGGGCACTTGGTTTATTTAAAAGGTCCCCCTTTTATCCCCATCTTCGGGGATTCTAAAAGTCAACCTTCTGAGATCACTTTTGGAAATTCACCTGTCCCTTACCCACAAACCACACTTCTATGCTGTGGAATTTAAAACCAGAATTAAAAGTATATAGTCCCCAATAAATAAACACCGGAGCAGTCCTATCTCTCACTGCAGATTTTTCTTTCTGGCCCAGCACACAAGGACAGCATTTCTCAGGCTCTGGGCATGTACCTGGCGGCCATCAGAAGGCAGCAGGTCCAGGACAAAAAGGGATTATTGTTCCATCTCTAAAATATGTTTGGATCTTCTGCGGTCTGAGACCATCCCCACACAACCCCCAAATTTACTAATGGCAATTTTATGCAGGGCCTTGGTGTGGGCACCTCCGTTAAAGGAAGCATTAAAACAAACCAATGGAAAAGTCTAGCTAACAGAAATCAGCAAAACGAGGTGCAACTGTTGAAGCCACAGCACCACAAATGCTAGAGAGATCTTTGGAGAGAATAGTGACAACGCTAGGTCCCCTCTCAAATAAAATCTTTACATACGTTATATGAAATGCATAAAAAATTGTGTTTTAGACACTACTGTATAACTTATTCTGGCTCACCGTAGTTATTCAACGGTTGAACTGAAAACTCAAGCAGTATATTAACTTAAGAACCAATCAAAATAGCAATTGCTTCTCTGCTTCTCTTTCCTCTGTTATAATTAACAGTCCTATCAAAAATCATCTTCAAGTTGCTCTTCATTCTATCTGGCTTTGCTTGTCAGATTGTTTATGGCAGCATGATACTCTGCATGCTTTATCATCAAGATGATGAAAACAATAAAAAAAAAAAACAAAAAAAACAATAATAAGAGTGACCCAAATCGCGCGTACTCAGTGCCTGGCATTTTTCTAAGCACTCTGTGCAATCCCAGCTCCTCGGACTTTCATAACAATCTTATTGGAAGAGGCATTATTCCCATTTACAAAGGAAGAGATTGGAGCACAAGAAGCTAGGAAATGCATCCCTGGCTTCCCAGCTGGTGAGTGGCAGGAACAGGATTTGAACCTGGAGGGCCTGGCTCTCAAGTAAGTGCTTCTAACCACTGGGCTACAAAAAAACCCAAAGTATGAAAAACATAAGCATGTGTGGCTTACAGGGTTTTCCTGAGGACTTGTTTATTCTGGCAAGGGCCAGGAAATCTAGTTGTCTGTATTAAATGCCAGCAGAATATGGAACAGAGTGTAGTTTAATACCCTCCCTACCAAAGTGTAATAAATACCCTCCCTACCCTCCCTGCCAGTGTATCTGATTCTGATTCTCCTGATTTCACTTTCTCTGGTTGCAAAACTGTCCTCTGGCTTTCCCTCTAAACTTCCTTTCTCCAAAATCTTCTTTGATGATAAACAAGATTCTCGCCTGTCTTAGCTTCCCTACTATCTTTCCCAACTGACCTTTCTCCTCCCACAATTGCTCACTTGATGCCATGATCCAGAACCCAGTCATGTGAGGTTTTCGTAATTACTGAACAGGCGCTGGCCCAGGAAGGCACTGAACGACCTGCCTGAGGAGAAAGAGGAGGTTGGAAAAAACCCCACATGCCAATCCTGGTTTGTGGCTACATCCTCTCACCTATTCGGACGCCTTGACTCAAGTCACCATGTTCCAGCAAAGAAAGATCAGCCAGTACCTCCCCTGGCTACAGAGTTTTCCCTTCTTGGATTAGCAAGCACACAGGCTTCAAAGTACTTTTCTCCAAGGCACAGAATAAATTTATCCTTATCCTTCATGGGTGAGATAGTCTATTAATTTTATGGTGCTTCATTCTGGCTTGTGAGAAATGCTGCAATTTCATTATCAGCTTTGCAAGGATGGGATCAGGGGAACAAGGGGAATCTACTTAGCGCGGTTGCTAGGAAGTTTGGCCTGGGATTTACTTGTCACTGGTATGGGTGCAAAGTGTTTGCTGTGGTTCATGACATTCTCCCTCCCTAACACCAGTTCAGACTTCTGTGGATAACACTTTCCACCCACAATGCACAACTGGTCTCCTGGCATTGGTTACTGTGACCAAGCTAGAAGTTAGTAGGACTTTTGTATCCATTGTTGTCCTCCTTTCTGTCACCAATTCTCTTTACTTATTCATAAACAAGGGCTGTGTTTCCAAGACCCCGTATCCCTACCCTTTCTCCTGAATTTCAGATTCTCAATATAAACATTTCATTTGTAGGTGAGGACTATTGCCTAGCTAGGTCCTTGCTACTCAAAATGTGGCTCTCAAATTTGCAGCCCTGGCAGGGACTGGGAGTTTGTTAGAAATGCCCAATCTAAGGCCCCATCTTACCTCTATTAACTCAGAAGACACATTTTAACAAGATCTCTAGGTGACGCATATGCGCAGAGTTTGAGAAGCACAGGTGGAGGGAACAGGATTTTAGGTCCCTAATGAGAGACGGACCAAGCCAGAGCTTTTGATAAGCAACAATGGTCCTGTTTTGTAAGGACCAAGCCCTTGACTTGGAAATATTCAGGTTTTCCAAATGTTGCGGGCAGCACAGAAAGAGCAGACTGCTTTCACAAGTGTTATCACAGCAATTTCAGGAAGTCTGCCACAGAAGAAGAAAGGGAAAGAAAGTATTATTTTCTTTAAAATCTCTTCAAAGGATACCAACCTATACTTCACAAAGTTATTTTTTAAATCAGTGGTGATAATAATTTAAAAGAGCAAGACAAGCCCTCGGTTTCCTCCCTTGCATCACTGCAAGTACATAACACATGAGTTCTCTAAAGCCCGCCTCCATCCTAATGAGGATGGGCAGGGCCATGCACCCCAACCAACAACCAACTCCTCTTGAGATTGTAATGAGTTTCTGAGATTCTTGCCACTTCACCAAAAGGAAAATCTATGAACATACTCCTCTCTCTCTCTCTTAAAAGGGCCATAGGCACAACTGCTTAAACTCTTCTTTAATTTTATATTTCTTCTGAATCTTTCATTTTGTTGTAATTTGGCTATCTTTCTTAGTCACTTTGAGTTAGTGCACTTCTCCCTAGTTTTCTCACTTAGCTATTCCAGTCTTTTAAGCAAAACCTCCTAAAGATATTATGCAAAAAAAAAAAAAAAAAACTGATTCAAGAAAGTCACAAGGCTTTCATACAGTCAAAACTAAGGAAAAGATGAAGAGTGCTTTCTTTAAGACTGGTATAAGGGTCAATCTATTGAGTCACAGAACGCTAAGTATAAAAGTTTATCTTGAAGCCTACAAGCCAGAAAACATATTAGATAACCACACTTATTCAGGATTTCCATAACCCCTCTTGAAAACTAATCCAGAGTTAAGATGTAATCCTAATATAGTCAATATTCAGTTTATTTTAAAAGTTTTACTGAGTGTTACACACATGAATGGCTTTATACTTATTTTTTTCTTAATAATAAAGCATAGCTGTTACAATATTTGCAACAAGACAGACCTCCTCTCTCACTCCTGCCCTTCCAACGTACCACCTCCCTGACTCTAAGCCAGTTACAGGAGAAGCTGGTTTGCCAACAAAATGAGGACTGGGCGTTGATCACTTAAATAAAAGAAAACTTGGATTCAACAGGAAATGTATTTTGAAATTATATCTTAAGTGTTTTCTTCCATTTTATCTGAAAGAAATAAATGAAAATTCAGTTTGTCTTTATTGTAGAGCATAGCCATTTCTTGGAATAAAGCCACAGACTGGAATTAGTCACTGATTTTCTTGCATAAATCATATCTATAGTGCGTAATCTATAATTTTCAACTCTTAAATTTGGTAAAGAACTTAACATTTGATAATTAAGCAGAATGTAGGAAATTTCTACATTTAAATATATTTTTATAGTTTAATATATTTTTAATATATTTTCCCACATCTAATATAATGTTTTAGCTGCTCATATGCAGACTCTCCAAAGTTTCCAAAGAAACAATAACCATATATGTGCATGCTAACAGTTCATCCTTCTGAATATTATTTAACTGAATGATAATCACTATCAATACCTCCTCTAGACACATGTATGGGGACCCTTGTTCTGGGCCAAACTTTAGAAGTCCACATTTTGGTCCTATTCTTGCCATGTTCCCCTCAATGGGACCAAAGTGACATACCCATTCAAAGACCACTCCCCCCCTTCAAAACCATGTTCCAAGGCACCTGGGTAGTTCAGTTGGTTAAGCATCCAACACTTGATCTCAACTCAGGTCATGATCTCTGGGTCATGAGTTCAAGCCCCTCATGTGGCTCCATGCCCAGAATGGAGCCTACTTAAAACAATGACAAGAACAACAAAAAATGTTCTGGGTACAAGGGCCCTGAAATTCCCCAGGCAAATAGCATGAACAAAGTTTGGATGTCAACAAAGTGTGGAAACATTGGTTAAGGTATTTAGACACTATATGAGATCCCTTGTGGTAGGAGACAAATTTGAGGTTAAAAGAGACAGTGGAAGACTGCAGGGCAAGCTGGTGAAGATGGGACCCCTTTGAACTGCCATGTTTTGCATGGAACACCAAAGATTTTGAGAACTGGAAATTTAAACTTGGCCTTCCAAATCATTATCAAGATTTATTTATTACCGAAGGAAAATAGAACATACTTTAAGAGTGTGTTAGCTTAAATTATCTTTAAATATTCAGACCCAAGGGATATGGGCCTCCATTGGTAATCTTGTTCATGACCCCATCAATGTTAGGGCCAGGCCTAATTATAAGAAGATACATAAATAATTTGGAAAGCACACACAGTTGACTCTTGGCAGACCCACAACTTGGCTGGTGGGAGCATGGTGACCAGAGCACATTTTAGAGCATCCTCCTTGCCACAGACATTTGGAAGAACTTGGCACCTCTGTGTGCTCTACAGATAAAATGGAGAGTACAGATTAATCCAGAAAAGATGTTAGTGGGAGTTGTTTAAAAGCGTTTCTACCATACTGAAGTTCACGAAGCCTCAGTCTTGGATCTGTAAATAAGAACCATCACGTGTAACACACAGGCTTACTGTGAGGAATAAGTATGTCAATCTATAGAGTACTTAAAATGAGGGCCACACACATAATACCTAGTAACGAGCACACTTTTTAATATCATAATATTAATAGTAATATCATATAATTAAACAACACTTCGTATGTGCCCTTGAGATTCCCCTACCATCCCAGCTTAAGCACAAAGAAGGTAAAGTAACTTGCCTTAAGTACACAGAATAGGTAAATGGTGGAGCCAGAATCCAAGCCGAGGTATTCTGGCTCCAGAACGTGTTCTTTAGTGAATTTCTCTATTACTTGGAAAGGGCCATCCTTTCTATTTTTTACACCTCCTTAAAGTGGCATTGTACTTTAGCGGAGCCAATTAGAAAAACATGCTGCCTATATCAAATGGATCAGTTATGTGGAATAAGTGCTTCATAAACTTTCAAGTGTTAAAGCAAACATGATGAAGATAAAGACATTTCCCAACCTCTTCCTATACCCAAACCTTCCGTGGGTCATACAATTTATAAAAGATGACATTTAACTTCTAAGTCATTAGGACATCAAGGATATGTCTGGCCATTGTTTTTACATGCATCAGTTATCTTATGTTTACATTATGGGTATGTGTTTCTTTTTCAATTCCTAAGTGAGCAATTCTCCTTCTATCACTGGAATTTTAACTTGTTCATTTCAGCCATCTTTTCACATTTATTGCGGTAAATTTTGAGTTGCTTACAACCCCCACCTAAGTCAGGGTTATCAAAGAATTTACATGGCATCCTGATATTCCCAAATATAAGACCTATGAGAACTACAAATAACTAGATCAAATTCACAGATGCCAAGACACTGTATCTCACGTATATACCCCCAAACGAGGCGTGCACTGAAACAATCATGAAGAAATCATCACTGAAAGGTAAGTGAAAAGAAAACAACAGCATCATTAAATGAATTTTCACTATACCTATCTAGTTCAGAGACTTCAAATTTATGGCTCCTGAGGTGAAATCAGTCTAGGCTAGCTAGCCCATAGTGTTTCAAACTCTTGCCATCATTTAAAAATCAGCACATCTTACATAAAAACCCAGATTTCCAATTTCTCTTGAAAACTGGAAAATCTGTTCCCACCCAACCCAGGTTCCCACATGGCAACCAAGGCCAGAGTGGAACAGTCACATGAATCCCCCTGTTCCCCACAGTCACCAGCATTCCCTATATAGAGTCTTATGACTTCTGGTTGTTATTTAATTATCTACCTGGACCCAGCAGGGATTTGAGCATAAAACTCCTAATTCTGATGGTCTTGTGGAGTACAGATCAAATTAAAGTTTGATGTTTCAAGAAACTCTTCATCATCTATTGATGCAGAGGCTAGCCAAGGTTTACTGATGATGAAATTATAGGAGTTAAAGTCAGATGAAATGATATCAACCTCACTGCCCTTTCTCCTTCTTAAGTCACAGGGTTTTTCTACCAGATCATGGCAAGAAGTTACATGAATCTGGCAAGATTTATTCTCAACATTGATTGCTTCAATACAACTAATTCTTGTGGAGCTCCCAGGACATTATTCTAGTTTTCCAATTCAGTAAGTTAAGGTGATGTGTGATGATTATAAGAGTTGCCCAGAGCTGCCAGAATGAACACATTCTTCCTTTGCATGATCGTAGTAATTCAAGTGAGTTACTTCTGTGATTATTCCAGTGTTTGAAACAGATTTTACACAAGTGAACAAAACTCAAGCAAATTTGTCATGAAGGCAACATGTCATGACTAAGGTTTATTTGCATGGTAAATTATTTAAGCGACTACAAAATCTGAACAAAGGGATTGTGTCTTTATAACAACAATACAGGGCTAACGTAAAATGTGGTATTTTAGTCTATGATCGTTAGTCAGATTGATAACCCAATTAGTAAGGTATATTCTTAGAATCACTAGGTTCTAGCCCCGCCTCTAAATTATATTTAAGTCACTTAACACAACAATGTCTTGGATGGGAATTCTCTAACAGGAGTTATAGCCTATGGAATGGACTCCTTTAATAACTACATGATGTACTACGTGGTGCTATATTTTCAGATATAATGTACTATAATTTCTTGGGGTATAAGAATAAAGAGAATATAAAAGAGTAGGACAATATCATACAAGGTTTTTAGCCTCTAAACAGCCTTCTTTTTGGTCAAGAGACACTTAAAAACCCATCTTTCATATTTTCACTAAATCATTTAAATGGACCACTTATTACTGTCACTAATTCTGGTCGAAGCCTGCCAAAATGCTGAGCAGAACGTGCTACTGGTGATATGCTTTCAGTCTTGAAGATGCCAACACAACCAATGTATTCAGTTCTCTGATTCAGTTGGTTTCATCTAAACAGCTGTCAACAGAGCCCAACCTGACCTTCTGTGCAAAGAGCAAGATGACTGGCTGCATTCCTCATCCATTTTACCAAGGAAGTGGATGGCAGCAGGTGGATTAGGTCTGTTTTACCATCAGGAAGTGAGTTTGGCAAGGGAAGGTAGAAAAACCACCCACTAATTTTTCATCCATTTCAAGACACTAAATAGACCACCAAATGGCCAAGTAGAAAGGTAAAAGCCCCAGTCACACCCAGAGAACACCTGCTGTTTATCCACCTTGTCCTAGCTGCGGTTGATTTTTATCTCTTTACTGTGCACACCTACCCACCCCGCAGGGCACCAGCTCCTTAGAAAAGGTCCATCTGCCTTGAGAATAGGCCAGAGCCACAATTTCTAAAACTGCAGACCTTCGTTCCAGGCTTACATTCAACTATGAAGTGGAAGCAAATGAAGAAAATAGGGCTTTGTCTGTCAAGGCCAATTGGGCTTATTTTCATACCTAAATATGCCTCCAGAATTCTTCTCATAACACACATGGCCATTAAACCCTGGAAGTCTTTTACTGCACTTTAGAATGTTGATCATACAGAGTTTGGTTTTGCATAAGGTAAAATAACTTGCCAGGATGGATAAAATAGACCTGGTGATCTAAGGGAGAATATTCATTTGGAGGAAGGGACAGCCTGGAATTCCAAGACCCTTGTGTTCACTGTTGCCTGATGAACTTAAGAGAGTGAAAGTGCAGAAAGGTGTCAATAAGTACAAAGCTACATCTCACACTCCACAAAGGACCAGCCTCCCCCATGCCTTCCAATGTAAGAGAAGAAATGGTAATGAAAAGATGAAATCGATTAAAACATGATGTGGGAAATAAAAGTAGGTCTGGAAAGAGGAAAGTCGCTAGGTACAGTGCAAGCTACACTGCTATAGTAAAAAAGATCCTCAAAATACAACAGCTTAATCAATATAGAAGGCTTCTTTCTTTCTTTCCCATATAGCAGTGCAGAGATGGGCAGTCAGCCTAAGGTAGTGAGAGTCATCCTCAATACTTCTATCCCTGGGTCCAAAGTGACTATTCCAGAAAGTTGTCATCTTTTCCAATTTGCACAACAGAAAGGGAAGCAGACATTAGAAAGCTTCGTTAGTAACATGACTAGAAGTTGCACCCGTCACTTGTGCTCACATCCCATCTGCTGACTTTTGCTAGAGCTTAGTACGTGGCATCATACCTAACTGCAAGAGGGACATGCAATCATTGCTAGTCTTTAACTGTTAATTATATCCAAAAAGTAACTTCGCAAGGGAGGATCTGCACCCATCAGGCTAGGCGGGGATTTAGTCTCTAGTTAAGCCAAGATAGGATGGTGGGAATTTTACTATCAAAAGTTCAAAGGGAAAATGAATAATGAGAGATAATTATCAGTGCCTGTTACACCAATAAAGACTCAGATTCCTGCAGTCCCTTCTCTAATTTTCTAAAGGCATACAAATATGTTAGCATATAGTCAATAGTCAAGGGCAATAAAGATTCCCAAAAGGGTGAAAAAAATGAAGACAAGAATTTATAAACTTGCCGTTTTTTTTCTCAAGTGTACAATAGGTAAATCTAGCTCTTCTCTCTTTCAGCATAGCTTATTAACCAGTCTAAATTCTAGGGGATAATTACATCCAACTGGATCTTACCTAGCCAGAAAAAAAATATTCTTCCATGAAACTCTTAGATGGTGGCTCCCTCCACGTTTTCAGGTTCCATCCCCCTCTCTCTACAACTTCTTAGGACCAGAAAGAAAGTTGAAACTAGGCAGCACTGCCATATCAAGTAAAATAAAGCCCTATTTTTGGTCCATGAAAATACAAAGTTTTATTGTGTTCCATTTGGAAAAAAAATAAAGAGAAAACAAGTCAGGAAGACCAAAATTTCAACAAAAGGCAATGATTAGATACCATAATGAAGAGGGGAGAAAATGGGCAGCAGCACCCTGACACGCAGAAGAGACGTGAACTAACAGAGCCTGCTCAGTGGACCCTGCAGAAGTCATCGGCGTTACTTGACATTTATTTTGGATTAATCCATTTGGAGCAAAAGGAGATTTACCCAGTGGCTCCTTAGCAAGTGGGAGGAACCACGTGACTACTTTTTGCCAGTAAGTTCTAAGCAGAAAGGACAGGCATCATTTCCAGGCTACATCACTTAATTGCAGCTGCAAATCCTTCCGCAGCTCTTCTTTGCACTGCTAGAATGACGAGATCATGGCTCTTCGATGGGACCCAGACTCAGGACCATGTAGAGTGTGGCCGTGGCAGCAGGACAGCTGACCTCGGTGGACCCGAAGTAAGGCAGACAGAGATATAAACCTGTGCTCTTTGAGACACTGACAGTTGGGGCTTGTATATTACCTCCGAGAAACCTCCCCTACCCTGGACTGGGCCAAGCCCTCCCTCACACAGGTACTTTTTGCATTTAATGAATATTGAAGGACTGCCCGTCATATGCCAGGTGCTCCACTCACTTCGTCTTCGTACTAATCCTCTCCAGCATAGATAAGGAACCCGAGGCAACATTACATAGTAGGTCGATGGTGAATCTAAGATCTGAACTCTGACTCCGTGCCTAGCTCTCATTCCACTACACCCACAACTCCATTTATTCAACCCCCAAATCCTTTTTAATCAATCTCGGACCACCACATTTAGGCTCCCGAAAAAGGAAAAAAAAAAAAAAAAAGTCTCCACTCCCCAGTATTCCCGTGCATTAGAGACATTTCCTTCTCCAAATTGGCACATACTAGCAACATCTAACCTTTTAAAATCGCTCTCCTCAGAGAGCACAGAAAGCGTTCAAAAGTAGGAGTTAAAAGAACAATTTTCCTTTTAGTAATGTCTTTTCCTCCCAGACAAGAGCAACAAAGGCGGCAATCTGAATGATCGGCTCTCCTGGACTCCTTATTAGCTGTCCATGGCGCTCCCCGGCCCAGGCTCGCCGCGCGTTGCCACTGTCACTACAGAAGCACTCATTTCCCCATTATGTGGCTGAGCAGGTGCCGGATGCAAAGCTGGACGGTGACCCAATTTACTGCACTGCAACAACAGAACAGCACCCCGGCTGGAGAGACGACATTTCAGCCTTGCTCTTTTCAAAGGTATTTGTATAGATAAATGGAAGTTTATGTGGGCACAAAGAGAATATATTGTCCTCCTGACGCACACGTGTAACTTCGATTCTGCCAGCAGTTATCATCATAATTAAGTGAGGTTTATAGAAGGTTCTTTATCCAGAGGGATCCCAAAGAGCTTCACAAAAACTTCACAAATTATAGGCAAAAGGCCTTCTTTCAGATCCACGTGGAGAATCTCATCGCTAATATTCTGCTTTTCCGGCACAATGCCTCCAGATGTCAATGAGAGATCACCCCCACAAGTCAGCAGAATGGAATAATGAAGTCAAAACCGGCCATGGCGCCAAGAAGAGGGGGAATTTTGCCCCCAAGACACAAAATAACAATGTCCCTGCCCACCTTGGGGACTGGAAATGACAGGTGCTTAACAGCCACCCACAGGCGTGGCATACACAGCTCAACATTAAGAGTCAAAAACAACATTGCTGTACCCGCCGGAAAACTTCACAGGGAGTTTAGGCATAAAGAATTGGAATTCGGCCTCTTTCCTCTTGCCAGATGTGCCACAAACTCACTCATTCCAGATTTAATAACGTGTACAGACTGAGTTGCGATAAAAACCAACAACTAAAAAAAAAAAAAAAAAAAAAACCCAACAACTCAACTGTGAAGCAATTCCTGAAACAAAACAGCTTCAGTAATGACTAAACTGGGGGGCTTCTTGGTGGATGGTTATGATCTGGGTTTTGGTTTCTTGAAAGCCCACCAACTCTGGGTTAAACTGGAGGGAATTCAAACTAAATCTGGAATTTCCATCTAAAGAATGGTCGCTTTCTTCTGTTACACTTTGAGGAAATGCATATTAAACAGGATCATGCCTTCGTTCAACTTTATGAGGAAGCTAATACTATCCTCATTCTCTAGATGCAGAAACTGAGGCTCATGCTCACACGGCTGGTAAATGACAGAGTCAAGATTCAAACTGAGTTCCTCTGACACAAGCTTAGGACCTTCATGACTTCAAGTGTCATGGCAAAAAGTGTGTATTGGAACGCATACTAAATATATACACTTTTGGTAAAAGACATATGAAGGATTTGATATGTATTTTTTAAACCATGCAGTCCCTTTGAGGTACAACTATATTTTATTAGGTACATGTTTGTAGTCATTATAGGATGTATTTCATACCATGTGAGTCTCCATGTTCAACCATAAAGTGGCAAGTCTTTAGAAAAAGACTGATATGGTCTGGGTTATGACAAAATTACATCAGGAAATTTAAAATCTTGTAAGGAAAGCTAAGTACATATTAAAGTTCTACATTAAATAGTACAAAAACTAGATAGTAAAAACTATATATCGGAGCCTATATGAAAAGAAATAATTTGGATGGATTGTAATGAAAATACTAACATTCTTAGCCACTTAGGGGATCAAGCGATCAGCCTAGAATGGAAAAGTTGGGACATAAAACTTAAGCTGAACATTGAAGAATGAATAAAAGAGGTACAGCTATTGTTGCCTAGGCTGTGCTGGCTCCCTGGCCGGTGTACCTGTGTATCCATCTCTGGCTATCACCTGCCTCCCCGCTTCTGCCTTCTCACTGAGCCTTGCTCTTGCCTGCAAAGACCAACCAGCTCTGATGTAAGCAGGGGACAATCCAGAGAAGCACTAAGGTAACCTAAATGCCATTTCCTAATCATGTCTAATTAAGTGTAATTAGCGCTTTTTAGCTAAACGAGAAAGATCCAAACATTTAAAATGTTCTGTCAAAACCCTGCACTGACTTCCATTTCAAGATGGCCGCCTGCAAATCCTTGGCTGAAATGCTTGCCTACCCCCTTATAAATTATATCAATGAGATAACCAAAGTGATACAAATATAATAGAAGATAATCTGCTTCTGTTTTGAAACCCATATGTCAGATATTTGAACTGAAGGAAGGCTTCTTAAGCACAGCACCAATGACAAAAATACAGAGAAAGAGAAAGAGAGATACATACATAACTCTCTTAGAAGTAAATGCTCAGCTATAAACTTGCTCCAAATGTGAGCACTGAAATTTTGTGAGGGCATTACTCTCACAAAACAACAGGCCTGAATCTCTAAAGCAAACAGTCACTGATAGAAAATACCAATCTTTATAGGAAACTAGTTTTCAAGAACAGTACTATTTCTACATCCAAACCTTTTGACATGAACCAGGCCCAAACTAGGTAAGAGGGATTGTTTGTTCAACATTATCTAACAACATTGTCCCCTTGGACCTTCAACCTGATCCATTTTTCTCAGCCAACCTCTAAAGAGATTTGAGGTATATAGTTATTAGGCTGTGGAATCAGTCTTGCTGTTTCAAGCAATTAATGTCCTCTTTGCCTGAGAGCTGAGGTAACCTGGAACCCTTGGGTGACCTCAGAGCTCCAATTTATTCTGTCTGTCCAGTTGCCCAGTTAGGACGACTGCTGTTTTTGCTATGATGTCTAACAGATCTCCACAGAAATATTAGTTCTCCCATTACAGACTGAAGATTTGTGTCCCACTTGCCACCCCACCAAATACATATACTGAAGCCCTAACCCCCCACTGTGGCAGGTTGTACTTGGAGATGGGGCCTGAATGGAGGTACCTGAGGTTAAATGAGGTCAAATGGGTGGGGCCCTAATCTGATAGGATTAGTGTCCTTATAAGAAGAAACACCAGATCACTCACTCTCATTCTCCCTTCTTCATCATGTGAGGACACAGGGGAAGGAAGCCATCTGCAAGCCAGAAAGAGAGCTCTCAGCATGAAATAAATCAGCCATAACCTTGACCTTGAACTTTCCTGCCTCCAGAACTGCAAGAAAGTAAGTTTCTGTTATTTAGCCACTCTATGTCTTCTTGAAACTTTTTTTTAGTATAGTTGACACAAAATGCTACTCTCGTTTCAGGTATTGCCTTGAAACTCTTAAAACCTAACTCCTAGTAGGTTGTCCTAAAGCCTGACCCTTGTGCCCTGTGTCCCCAGCTGTGTGGTTACAGTGAATTTGCTGGACACACTGGAATCATACATTTCCTTAAGCCTCTCTTATTGTACTGTCACTATCTGGAACATATGCAGACATGGCCCGCCAGCCAAACTGTCCCATTTACACCATTCCCACCGCCATTACCTTCGAAACCATCTTTTGGGTTCTAAATCAAGTCTGGGTTTTCTAGACCCTCAAACTCTGCAACCAGAACTTCTAGCCTCTCAACCCTGAAGCCTAATCCTACAATTTTGTCAGTTTTTCTAAACCTGAACTGTTAAACCCATGTTCTTTCCCTACCCTAGGACACTGAGGCCCAAGGATGGATTGAATCAGAATGTTCAAGTTTGGAAAACTGTCCCCTTTTTTAGCCTTGATAGAAGAACTAATCTGAATATCATAGTTTATTTTACTTCTCCATGGATGAGACTGAGGATTTTCTTTCTTTGATTGGAGAAAACAAAGGAAGGGGTATGTAGTGGATACTTTGCTGGACACCTCTGAAGTATCCCTTCCAGATAATTCATGACCAGGCACTACTCCCAGAACACTTGGGAATGCTCATCCTAATGGCCCCCAACTGAGCCACCTTCTGAAAACTATCCTCACCTGAACATAATCCTGGTGGTATAAACTTTCACTTAGGATATTCCAAAGCAGAGTTTTCAAAATTCTTTCCTCTTTTGTTCAATAGTTCATTGATCAAGAATTCCATTCCCTGCCCCTCTTTACAGCAATCTCTAGATTGCTAGATCTAGAGAGTGCTAGATCTGCAGAGTTCAGAACTAAACTCCGATTCTTCCACAGTCAGCTGGGGTCAGCTGAACTTATGAGTGGCCCTTAAGTAAGTCTATTATGGGGGCGCCTGGGTGGCTCAGTGGGTTAAAGCCTCTGCCTTTGGCTCAGGTCATGATCTCAGGGTCCTGGGATCGAGCCCTGCATTGGGCTCTCTGCTCAGCGGGGAGCCTGCTTTCCCCCCTCTCTCTGCCTACTTGTGATCTCTCTCTCTGTGTCAAATAAATAATAAAAATCTTAAGAAAAAAAAAAAAGTAAGTCTATTATGAAATGCACTGCCTCATTTGTACAAGGCACTCAATAAATAGTCTCTTTTCTCACATAGGCACAATTATGATATGTAGTTCTATCAATCTATCTACCTATCTAGTAATCTCTATACCCAACATGGGGCTTGAACTCACAACCCCGAGATCAAGAGTCGCATGCTCTACTGACTAAGCCAGCCAGGTGCCCCCAAGGATATGGATTTCTTGTTCCATCCGCCTTCTGTTTCACTTATTCATTCAATGATAATATGACACCTACTATGTGCAAGGAACTACATTTGTCAGGAACTATGGAAGTACCAAACATCTGTCACAAGCCAGAGCACTCTCTCCAGAAGACTCAATGCCATACTGAACCAATGTAGAAAAATTCTGTGTTAACTTAGAATGAGACCGACTCTGGATTGGAAACTACGTGAGAGGTAAGGGAGTGTAAGACATAGTGTGCCCTCAGAGTACCAGCTGGCTGGGGAGAGAAGGTATTCAGAAGGCGATGTATGCCAGCACCAGCTGAATGTTTGGTCAATAAGTGCAACTGTATTCAAAGGGTGGCTGGAATAACAACAGGACAGTCCTGGAAAGTCTGCAGTGATAAAATGTCACTTCTCATAAGTGCTCTGGACACAAACTGAACATTTCAGGGCTAACTTCTTATTCAGCATCTCTCTTTTATTTTCTGAAAAGAAATCTCTTTTTTAAAATCTCCTATGCAGAAGTAACTTTTGTATTTTCCCCATTAGGAAGACCCTGCAGACTTCAGACATTAAACATTAACCTCACGCATAATGAAACCTCAAGATTGGATCTCTAGGAAATTTCTCACATTTGCGAGTCTTGTGAAGGAAATGTTCATTTGCATGGCTGGACTGTGAACTTATGCTTTAGGAAATTTTTGTTTTTAATCATAATTTTGTTAGACTTCAGAAGAAATCAGCTCGACTACTGAAGTAATTTTCTGATTATTTATTATACACATGCACAGAACAATCACTATTAGAAACTCCTTACCTGAAAAGTTGGGGTTCAAATTAATATCATTCGATCCACTTGAGAAATATAGTAAATGAGCTTTAATTGTCTGCATCATACAATGGGTAAATTTCTCATGATGCCCATTACTAAATGAGTAAGAAATGACTGCAGCCCCTTCCGCAGCCAAAACTACTGATAGGAGACACCTACTGGTGGTTTCTAGAAATTACAACTGCTGGATTACAACAAAAATCTCTGGATGACTGCCTTGCTCTAGGTCAACAGGCAATGGTGAGTTTTTCGTGGAGGCAGACTTTGAACTGATGCCTAGATTAAGAAAGTTAGAGTAAAATCTCATACATTTCTCTAAAAATGGAAGTGTAATGTAACCATTTCAATTTCTCCACCATTTGAATAAAACGAAAAATAAAATAGACATTTCAAAATACATTCCATTGCTCAGGACTAACGAAAAAATTGTTTAACAATGATGTCACTCTTCCTGAAAATCAGTATTTGGGTTATGTTCACCATAAAAATGTAAATTCGAGACTTGGAACCGGCTCTAAGAATACCCTCACTAGAAATATTGTAAACTTTTCATTTTCCACGTGTGATTCGTGAAATACATCCATTCTCTTTGCACCTGATTTTCAAGTTGGGTTGCACCTCTGCACAAGCTTTATATGTGGCACTGGTTATGGGTCATATGTGGCACTTTTCTTCAATGGTAATCTCATTTTTTCCCCATTGCTGAGTATTTTCCATTTCAGCATCCTATTAAAACTCATGCTTTATTGAGTTTATTGGAATATCTGAAACTACATTGAAGACACTCATTGGAATATCTAAACCCCATCCCTCATGCATAGTTCCTCTAAAGAAAATGGAGTAAACCAGGTGAAACATGTGGCAAAGCCAGACGGGAATGTTCTAGAACATCAGAATCTTGACTTCAATTTTCAGGTGAGCTGACCTGAACTAAGCTCATGCTAGAGAATAAATGGTATGCAGTTGGCTAAGATAGCTTAAGTTCAGATACTTACTGAAGTCTGTGCTTATCTGTGTGTGTACCATATAAATAAGTAAGCATGGGTCTCACCCCTTTTTCACCAAGAAATTAGGAAACCTCCTTATGTGATCTTAATGAGGTCTAGGTTGTCCTTTAGAAACATCTTCTGGGTTCAGTATCATCTGCTGATTCCCTTCTGTGCCCAGTACTCTACACTAGAATAATAGCTTCTTTATATTAGGGATTATATTCATGCCAGAGAAATTACCAGGGAAATTACCAGTACTCATCTTCAACTGTCAAAAGTTAGGATTTAAGTGTGGACTCTACCTGCTTTGGTACTGTGCTTAAGTCATTAATGTTTCTAATTTGTTAATGCACAGTTGTATGTATAAATTGACTGCCTTTTCTTCAGTACTATACTCTACAAAATACCAAAATACTTGCTACATTTGTCTCATTATCCCCGGCAGCTTTTCCCACCACTGGGCCTACATACATACTGCAGTCAGAAAGGAGGCACCTTCTAAATGGACTCCATCAGCACCTGTCAAAGTTTCCCTCATTGTGCAGATACCATGCTTTCACCCTATCTTCTCTGATTACATGAGAAGGACATCCCCTTGGCAATGTGAAAGTGCGCAGAAGCGTGGCAGCCACTTAAAGTCTAATTACAATTACGCATGTGTCATAGAATCATAAAAGGACTTACAGCTAATGGATTCCAATCCCCTAATTCTAGAGAGCACAAACACCCAGAGAAGATAGGTTACTTTCCTCAACAGATGTTTCTTGAAGTGCCTATCCTGTGCAGGGGGATAGAAAGGTAGTCTCTTTCAGAAAATCATATTCTAAAGAAGGAAATAGTAAGTAATATGGTAATTGTGATGCGACTCAGGCACATTTCCTTGAGGCAGAGTATCTGCAAAGTGAGATCACTGTATAAAAGCTACAGACCCAGTTAATGACAAAGTGAGAATAAAGACTGGGGCTTTACATTTGCATGCCACTGTGCCTCCTGCAACACCACAAAGACAACCCCAGAAGAAGCTTCATGTTTTGTGATAGACAAGCATGCACAGAGCTCGGGGCCCTGAGGCATCCATAAATGCTGAAAAGCACTGACAGGAGAACAGCTTGCCTGCCATCAATTGCAACAGACTCTCCTAAGATGAGATGAAGCCACAGCCTGAAGACATTATCTCCTTCTCGCCCATCCTGCCCCAGGGTTATCGTAGCGGTGGCCTTAAGCAATGAGCTCTGACATAAGGCATGGCCACGACAGCAGATGAAAAGAAAACAGTGGGGCAATAGGACTTTTTTGCTATCATTCCTCTCCCTGGCTATGAAGAACCTATTTATTAGTTTCTACGCAGATGGAGGGAAAAGACAGGTAGTGCATTTGTGTGACCAAATTACGTAAGGACAGTCCGTGCACATGCTTTCCACAGCACACCTATTTGCATTAACCAAGAAAAGAGCTGTTGGAAACATATATACCACCAAGATGTTAGATGGAAGATGAATAAATAACCCCCCCGGGGCAAGATACAGGGATATATCATGTTCTCTCTTCACAAGATTCCCATTCTTTCCCCTCATCCCCATAAAAAAAAAAAAAACTTATTATTTCCTCTTAAATTTTTCACACACTAACTTTGAGTTTCTTGCAGCTATCAACTAATAAGCTATATAATCAGTAAGGGTGGGTAAAATTAATACCAATCATCTGGTAAATCCCTATATAACACACAGACCCAAAGGACATTTCAGAACAAGACAACTTAAAACATTATGACACCTCAAGGATCACCATGAAAAGAAAACTCGCAATGGTTGAACCAATCTGCCCAAGGGACACTATTCCCTGAAAATACAGTTGAGAGTTTTGAAAGTTTCAGTTCTTTTTCCAGTGATTTGTCTAGCATTTCATAAATCTGTACACTGCCTCTATCAGTCTCAAGAAAATGTAAGAAACTGACAATCTGATCTGTTTTAATAAATAGAAATTATCAATTCATTGAAAATACAGTTCTAAAAATATCAAGAATTCTATATATCATTCCTCCATTTCAGGTGAAGACTCTGAATATTTTATCAGAGAAGTATTTCTTTTTTTTTTTTTAAGATTTTATTTATTTATTTGACAGAGAGAGAGATCACATGTAGGCAGAGAGGCAGGAAGAGAGAGAGGGGGAAGGAGGCTCCCCGCTGAGCAGAGAGCCCAATGCGGGGCTTGATCCCAGGACCCTGAGATCATGACCTGAGCCGAAGGCAGAGGCTTTAACCCACTGAGCCACCCAGGCGCCCCAGGGAAGTATTTCTTAAGCAGGACACAAAACCTGCAATTTGTAAAAGAAAAATTACATGTCTGTGCATGTGCATGCATGTGTGACATACACATATATGATTAAAACAAATTACGAAAATTCTTCTAATTACATCTAAACCAAGGAAAAAGAGAAGGCAAATACCTGGACATGATTTCACAACATATAACAGAAAAATATTAATGCTCATATGAATGCCAATATTAATACATAAAGAGCTCCTAAAAATAATTAAGACCAAACATAACAGAATAATAGACAATGCAATCAATAGAGAAAAGAATGCCGAAATAGCCAGGAAAGTGTTTCCAAAAGAAACTCAACCTCGAAAACTTATATATAAAAGAAGTAGGAATTAAAGTAACCTATACTACTGATATCATTTTGGCAACAATTAAAACTATTGAGTTGTCAGTGAGAATAAAGAGATGCAGGGGTCTCTGCACACCCCCTGTGGTAGTAAAAAGAGGATGAAAGGGACTTGACAAACAATTTGGCCACATCAGTAAAATCAAAAGTATGCATATCATGAAAAAAGGAGTATGCATATCCTATGACCCAATGAATACAGTTTAGAAAAAGTCTGAGCTTGCCCATGAGAAAAGTATAAAAACATGTTTACTATGACATTATTTATAATTGCAACAAAACTATAAACAACCCAAAAGTTCACACTTAAGGGAATTTATACATAAAATATAGTACTGTTATATGCTGGACTAATATGCACCAATCACAATGAATAATTTATCTACAAAGAGAAACATGAATATCACAAAAGTATGTTGAGTCAAAAAAGAAATTACAGAATATTAAGTATAATAGCACTTATGTAAATATTTAAAACACAAAAAGAATATATTATCTTTATCATACAACTGTTCTCATTAAATAAATAATTGCTGCAGAATCTACCCCAAAGCTTAGATGGCTTAAAACAGTACCATTTATTTTGCTCATGCAATGCACTAAAATGTGTCCCCCTAAAAATCGTATGTTGAAGCCCTAAGCCTCAGTGGGACTGTATTTAGAGTAAGGAAGTAATTATGGTTAAAGAAGACCATAGGGTAGGAGCTTCATCTGATTAGGACTCCAGAGACTCCCAAGCTCTCTCTGCCATGTGAGCACACAGCAAGGAGGCGGCTGTCTACAAGCCTGAAAGAGAGCTCTCACCAGAACCCAGCCATGCTGGTACCCTGATCTTGGACATCCAGCCTCCAGAACTATGAGAAATAAATTTCTGTTGTCTAAGCCATGTGGTCTATGGCATTTTATTATGGCAGCCCAAGCTGTATCAGTCAGCTGTCACAAAATAACAGTTGAGCACAGCTCAGTGGGGACATCTCATTTCTACTCCACCCAGCATCAACTGGGGTGACTCAAGTGCTGGAGGCTCAGTCATCTCAAGGCTCAATCCATGATCTGTCTGCCACCTGGGGGCTGGAAAAGCTGGGGCTCCTGGAATATCTCTCTATCCTTCTATGGTCTCTCCACGTGGGCTCTCCAGCTCAGCCTGGTGGCTTTTCTTTCTTAGCTTAAACAACACAAATTTATCTTATAGTTCTGTGGTTCAGCAGTCTGACAGAAGGCACACTTTACTTAGGATGAAGGCAGGAGTGATTCCTTCTGAAGGCTCTATGGGACAATCCGTTTCCTTGTCTTTCTAGGTTCTAAAGGTCACCTATACTCCTTGGCTCACAACCTCTTCCTATCATTCCAACCTTGTGTTTTCATCATTACATCTCTTCTTTCCTGCTTTAACTCCTGCTGGAGGAGGGCCATGCTGGTCGCACCCAGATTATCCAGCATAATCTCTCCTAACCTCATGATCTTTAACTGTATCTGCAAAATCTCTTTTGCCATGGATAAAAACATTCTCAGGTTCTGCAGATTAGGACACGGACATATTTGGGGAGCCATTGTTCTTCAAATCCTTCAACTTCTTACACATCAGTCCAGAGTTCCCAAGGCGTGTACCCCAGGAGGGAGAAGGCCAGGTAGAAACTATATCCTCTTTAATGATTTTGACACGCAAATCATGCAATGTCCCTCCCACTGTATTCTAATTGTTAGCAGTGAGTTACCAAAGTCAGCCTATATTCAAGCGTAAGGGATATTAAACACTACATCTCTGTGGAAGAAATGTCAAAAACTGCGCATACATTTTAAAACCGCAACATAGTATGGAGTCTATATGTGTGTATGTGCACACATACACAAAAGTATTTTTAAAAACAGACTTTTCACATACCAAATTCAGGATAATGATTGCCCCAGTTGGGGAGATGAATGGGACCTACAAAGATGGCCCCAATTTTTTCACATTTATTTTTAATACTTTACTAATATTTTAATTGAGAATTGAAAATTTTAATAGGACAAAGCATTCATAAGTATCAAACCCAGTAGGTCTGAAATAACATGTATGGTGGTTTCATTGCACTGATAGCCCCAATTTAGGCCTCCTTCTCTCCATACAGGTAAAATACCACTTCACAGCTCCTTCCATCAAGAGGAAGAACCTGTTTCTCCACTCCTTGAACTGGATGGCTTTGTAACTTGCTTTGGTCAATAGAAACCAGTGAGTCTAGCAGTGTGCCAGTTCTGAGACTAGGTTTCAAGAGATCTTTCACACTTCTGCTTTCTCTCCGTCCCTGCCTTCACTATGCAAAAGGCCCTGAACTAGCATACTGGAGCGTGAGAGACCATGCAGAGTACATCTGAGTCAACCTGGCTATAGTCATCACAGACCAGCAGCCCCTACCCCCTACCAAGCTGGTCTACCAGGTGACCACTATAAATAGTAAGACAACAGGCCCCCAATGGCATTGCTTATACTAAGCACCACATCACCAAATTTAATTACAGTTTCAGCTCTCCCAGAAATGGAACCCTTTGGCGTGGGGGCGAGGGTTGGTAATGGACTCTTTTTCTACTGAAGTATAATTAACTACAGTGTTATATTAGTTTCAGGTGTACATTATAATGATTCAATAATTCTATGCATTACTCAGCTCAACAAGAAAAGTATACTCTTAATCCCCTTTATCTATTTCACCCATCCCTTGAACCACCTCCCCTCTGGCAACCACCAGTTTGTTCTCTGCATGTAAGAGTCTGTTTTTTGTTTTTTTGTTTTTTGTGTTTTTTTTGTCTTTTAACATCTAGAAATGGAATCTTAAACCAGTCAATCTGGAATCGCCGGATCAATACTAGTTAGGTCATCTGCCTGACAGACCTCTAACCTGATTTTTTTGTCTATTATAACTTCCTTGTTCCTGCTCCCTTCTGCCTATAAAAGTCATTTTGTACAGCTCCTCAGATCTCCTTTCTATCTGCTAGGCTGAATGCTGTCTGATTTGAATTGATTTTTGTTCAAATAAACTCTCGAATGTTTTAATATGCCTCAGTTTATCTTTTAATAGTTGCAGTATCAGAAGAGGGAACAGAAGGAACCACAAACGTGTGAGAAAGATAACTTAAGATGGTTAGCTGTTTAATGTCTCATGAGATTTTCATCGTAATCTAAATATAATTAAGAATAAGTTAAACAGATGTAAGACAAAAGTTTATAAATAAACTTCTCAACAATCATTACGTTGTATGGTATGCCTTCTTAAAAATTGTTTCAAAAATCTTTTTGGTAACTTGAAACCTTAAAGTTATACCGAGATAAGTTAAATAATGAATACTCACTGAATGCTTAGATCATTTCCAAATAAGATAAAATATTAAATATTAATTACTGAACATAGGTTTACCTACTTTGGGTTTCCCTTTACAGAGGAACTAAAGATATTTGGTCTGTTAGTAAGCTTGTTTTCTGCCATACGGAAAAATTTTTATAAAGAGGAATGTACTTATAGAAATATGAGACATATTCATAAACTTGCCAAGCCACAGAGTGCTAGCGTAAGGCAGTACACAACTGCTTACTTTTTAGTTCTCACTAGGAATAAAGGATTCTAAGGATTAATAATTATAATCAATGTAGTTAATAGACTTAGAAATAATAAGAGTGAAAGAAAACAACTGCATGAAGTGTAGATGAGGAAAGTAATGACTGGTTGTTCCAAAATGAGACTTAAATAAGGACAAAATCTAAATAGATATAAAAAAGTTGTTGAAGGTTTGTGGAAGAGCAATCTTGGGAAAGGTTTTTTATGCATGGTCAAGCTGGCTAAGACTGAAAGATTTATTTAAGGTTTTTTTTTGGTTTTTGGGTTTTTTTTTTTTAAAGATTTTATTTATTTATTTGACAGAGAGAGATCACAAGCAGGCAGAAAGGCAGGCAGAGAAAGAGGGGGAAGCAGGCTCCCCGCTGAGCAGAGAGTCCGATGTGGGGCTTGATCCCCAGGACCCTGAGATCATGACCTGAGCCGAAGGCAGAGGCTTTAACCCATGAGCCACCCAGGCGCCCTTATTTAAGGTTTTTTATGGGTTTTCAAATCCAAAGTACTTGGTACGAAATTAGAATTTGGCTTTCTCTCTGTTAAAGGACAAAGTTTTCTTGGGCTGTTAGTCTGCTCTTAATAAGAGACTGTAAAAGATATTTTTTTGCTTATTTATTTTGTTTTGTTTACTTTTTGGGTAACCTACCTAGAAAGCAAAGATTTTGTGTCTTACCCCAAAAAAATAATGTGTTTCACATTTTCTATATCAGGTCTTAAAGATAACACAATCTTGTCGATATTAAAAGAGTTTTGTTCATAACTTTGCAACCCTCTGTATTTGCCTTTAAAATCTTATATTATCACACTTCGGCTAAATAGATAATTAAATATTATTCATAATGATCTGTGATCCCATTTAGTCAAATGTTCAAACCTTTTGACATTTTGACAACTTCCCCAAATCAAATTCTAAATGGAATCTTATTGACCTCAAAGTAACCTTACGATTTTTCAGACAGCCCCTAGAAAATCTCCAAGAATTCATCGTTCACCTTGTAAAAGAGAAATATTAAACTAATTAGGTTTATTTGGTATGCTAAATTACACGGGAAACTTTATCAAGTAAGTGATAAACCGTCTTCAGTTATATCTGTATGGATGCATGTTATTAATGTGTTTCAGAAATTGTATGAAATTCCTCGAAATCTAGTATGTCCTGATATAATGTTATCAGTTATAATCCCAGTTATTAAAGTGTTGTGTGTCACAGAAATAACCAAATTTCCTTATCAATTCCATTACAATGAACTCTCATCAGATATTTAACCATGGGCATTTTTAAACCTTTTGTCATTTACAGACAGTTATTGTTTTACTCTAAAACTTTTGTAAAAGTGAGATTCCTGGAAAGGACCCTCCCAAGTACTCTTGACCACTGACACCACTGACAAATTACAAGGTGTCAAAAGTTGGGTGCCTATTTCAAAAGTGAAGAAGGTGCCACTTGACATCTGGTCTTTTGTAAACCCCCGAGACCTAAAAATCAAATTGACTAGAAAAGTAGTCAACATCAAGGTAGACTATTTCCTCCCAAGACAGAGGATCAAGAACATTTCTTTGGTGATACTGCAGAATCCACTGCTAAAGGAACAGCTGCCCAAGAAAAGTTCCTAGACTCTCTAGCCAAAGTTATTCTTGACTACAAGATAGCCGTTGATAATCTTTTAGGTGATCAAGGCAGTGTTTGTGCTATGGCCAATACCACTTGCTGCTCTCACATGGACACTTCTGAGGAAGCTGAGACTCAGCTACATAAGATCACTGAACAAGCCAGTTGGCTTAAGAAAGTGACTCCTTCAACCAGAGTCTTTAACTTAATTGATTCTGATTGCTTTGGGTCTTAGGGGACATGGTTCCAAAGTACACTCCAGACATTGGGAATTTTTCTGCCTACAATAAACACAGTAGTCTCCCTGGCACTCTGGATTCTCTCAAAAGCTTTAAATGTATGTTTGCAGTTATTAACCACTAAGCCAATGATCTCCCTAAGAACATAGTGTTGGAAAAGGAACAAAGAGAACTTAAAGAATGTGAACCCAACATTTGAACCTGTGAAAAACACAGAGATTCAGCAAGAATTCAAAAACTCTAGAGTAGTAGATGAGAGTAGCAATAATACCTTTAATTTTTTTTTAAGATTTTATTTATTTATTTGAGAGAGAGAGAACAAGTGATGGGGGGAGGGGAGAGAGAGAGAGAGAAGCTGACTCCCGGCTCAACAAGAAGCCCAAAGTGGGGCTTGATCATGACCTGAGCCGAAGGCATGTAAGTGACTGAGCCACTCAGGTGCCCCCAATACCTTTAATTTCTGATCAAGTCTCTCAGCTAGGCTGAGTCTAATCAAAAGGGGGAAATTATTAAAACCAACAGAGCAGATCCAAAATAGAGTTGCTGATGCTAAGCCCATGTCACCAAACCAAAGCTTAATTACAGTTTCAGCTCTCCCAGAAATGGAATCTTAAACCACTCTGTTGGAAATTGCAGGATTGGCACTAGTTAGGTAATCCACCTGATAAGCCCCCACTGTCCCCTAATCAAAAGTAACCTTAAAGTAACCAAACTGCTTTTTGTCTATTATAATTTTGTTCGTGCTCCCTTCTGCCTATAAAAATCTTCCATTTTGTACAGCTCCTCAGAGGTTCTTTCTATTCAGAAGATTGGATGCTGCCAGATTCAAATCAATTTTTGCTCAAACTCTTAAATTTTTAATATGCCGCAGTTTATCTTTTACCACCACCCATGCAAAAAAAGTTAGCCCAGCCTGTATCAGTAGATCTTCCTATGTAACCCCTCACATCTGAGAAATAATGATTACTGTTTTAAGCCACTAAATTTTGAGCCAGTATGTCACGCAGAATGTATTTATATTATTCTCTAAACTTTTCTGTATTTTACAATTATTAAGGTGATATGGAAAGGAAGGGAGCAAGGGAAAGTGGAACAGAAAAATTAAAGCCATTATTACAGAAGGTTCAAAACCTAAAATGGCAATTGGTTTCTTATTTTGACCATCGTCAATAACAAAATTCCACAGGCACTTACTAAACTCTTTGTACTTGGAAAGAGAGTTTTTATTGTCATTCAAATACTAGTGTTAAACATAACGAAACTAAAACACATTAATTACAATGCAGAAATTGTACACTGGAAAATGCACATTTGTTGATATGTTGCTTTCATCCAAGGACACAAAATACTTAGAGTACTTAATCTTCATTTATTCCCTGGGATGAAATGGGCATGACATAGACAATTACTATTTTTATTTTGCATATGAAATAATGGCAGTTAAACAAATAACAATGCCAAGATTAATGAATAGGGGCTTAGTCAATTGACTTTTCTTTGCTCAAATTTTCTAGGTGCATCCAAAGAGATTCAATAATGGGAATCTTCCTACTCACTGTCTGGACTGAAGGTGCCCTATCCAAACCACACCCAGGTCCTACAAATTAATATGTTTAAGTCTTAATCCCTAATGTGATGGTCTATGGAGGTGGTCCTTTGAGAAATAATGGGATTAGTTCTCTTATAACAAGGGGAAGAGGCCAGAGCCCTCCATGTCTCTACATGGAGGATACAGCAAGAAGGCTGTCATCTGCAAAGTAGAAAGTAGTTTTCTCATTAGAATACCCAATTAGGCTAGCAGCCTGATCTTAGACTTTCCAGTTTCCACAATTGTGAGAAATTCTCTGTTACTAAAGCCACCCCATCCATAGTATTCTATTACACAGCCCAAACTGGCTAGGACACTCATCCAATAACATCCTTATGTACTGATCTTTAATTAATAAACGGATGATAGATAGATAATAAATTTGTATAGTATCTATGAAGTTCATTAATTTAAAAAACACACCATATGGAAGTTTCCATATTGAAAGAGAGTTTTACTGGGTCCTTTTGCTACCAGTGAGAACAAGCCTTTCAATTTTTGCATCTGCAACACCACTGCAATTTCACTTACGCTTATCCTTTTCCATAAAGACATCTCATTGTATTACTAACTAAAAATAGTTTTATCGCTTTACTTGTGCCACTCTTTCCTTGTCCAAGAGAGATTCACAAACAAGGAGAAAAATCCTTCATCAGTCCAGGTGACCTAATTTGGGGTTCGAAAAAACGTGATGTGTGTGTGCACACCCACATGCACGTGCTGACTCGGAAGTTGTTCTTTCAAGGGCTTCTGTAAGGCTCATCACATAGAGCAGATCAAAATTAATTGTTGAGGGAGGCGGCTATTACGCTTGTGTCCTCTTGGACCAGTACATATAAAGACAATGGTGAAAAGTCAACAATGTCACTAGGTCAAGGGCACTTGATAGTACAGAGCCAATATATGCTCTTTGTCCGTATTTACACAGAGCTGATCTTAAAAAAAAAAAAAAAAAGCGATTTCCAAAGCCATAAGCTCTACTCATGTGAAAATCTCAAGGCTTTTGTGGAAGTTACTATCCAGTACATATTTCTGCTGTCAGACTACTTCTGTCACTGCATTTAAACCATGAAGTGCATTTTGCTGCTGATTCGACTATTATGGCAGGAAAATGACCTGTAAAGTTCTTTTGAGGAGCCTGGCATTTTGCATATATTATAGAAATACAAGAGAAAAAATGTGTTAAAAATGAAGTTTATGAAAAGTCATCCAACTAAACTTTACATTTCATAGAATACAGAGACTGCCTGATTTGTGAGACTAAAGAGGGAAAAAAAGAAACCTGTCAAGGCAGAAAATCTCCATATTCTCATGTTTTCAAGGGCAGTTGTCAACTTTTTTCTATCCTCAAAAGCTCGACGGTAAGTGACAAAGTAAAAAAATGTGCCAAAATGTATTATTTGACCTCTTTTTGGTGGCTCTGATGTGCAAAGAACTTAATAGATTGGAACATATGCTTTATTTAAGGGGGGGAGGGTGGAAGAGTGACAAATGTGTGGAGCTAAGATTTGAGAGCGCTGTGTGACTGGAAGCAGTGACAAAGGCCTCAGATTTTATGAGCTTTCCAAAGGAAGAGACCTTGGTTTCATGTGAGAAAGAGTTCCAGTTATGTCCCTCAGAGTATCTCTGCTTAATTTGTAGCAATCGAGTAGTTGACTAAGAGAGGAAATTTCCGAGTCTGGATAACCTGGTGCCGGAACATTTATCAACACTGAGCGTCTCTCTCTATGAAACTATAAAACAACAACAACAACAACAACAACAATCACTAGGGAGCTCTGAAGGGCGCTGCTATTTTCCCCATCAAGACATTTTGCCAAGAGGAGCTCCAAGCTTAGAGGTCAGGGAGAGCCTAGTCCTGCTCAAAGCCACCTGCAGTTGGAGGCAGGGAGAAAGAGGAGGCATTAACCATTTCACTGCTGACCAGGGGAAACTGGGCCATGAAAGGGGGTTGTGGTTGTTGTTGTTGTTGTTGTTTGTCCCAGCTGAGTAGTCAGAAATCAAACCCATGGTTTGTGTTCCCTGACCCAGAAAGGGAATTTTATTCCTTAATCATATCTCCCAGGCTGCTTCACTGACCGGCTTCAGTGAGAGAGGCTAGCACAATATTTATAAGAATTAAAGAGCCTGGGGAGGGAGTCCGGCAGAGGAAGAAGGACATTTTGATCACAGCAGCGCTCACAAGCATCAATACAGCTTAAAAGTTGGTCCGCATTTCCATCAAAAACCTCCTGATTTCCAGCTATCTATAACTCGGCTGTAAAAATCTCTCCTGCACTGCAATTCGGCAAATAGTGCCTCAACTGAGTGGAAAATTGTCCCCTCTTGGTAGCTGTCGGTGTGTTTTGGTTTGCCTTTGTTTTAGTGATTTGAGAAAAATACACGGATATTTGTAAGATGCCCCTTAAATATTACCGGCAGAATGAGAAAATGTTGCCGCTTTAAGGCATTTGTGTGCATTTCCACCTTCAAGGGGGAGCGGTGACTTTCACTCCACAGCTAATCCTGTCCTGGTGTCCATGACTTTTGGCACTTTCAAGAAACAAAGGCAATGGGCAAAGCCTTTCATTCAAAGGCAGGTAGTCAGCAGAAAGGCTCTAAATGTTTGTGAGGTTTGTATTCCTGGAGCCACCTCAAAGGACAGGCTGTTGACTGTGGTCTCAAAACTAATTTCCTCCTATAAAGACAGAATTGGTGTGATAGCACCGCAGAGCTCAGCATTTTTAATTGCCTCAAGGTGCTGATTTGCAGGGAAGAGGTAAGCTCCACAGGATCCAGTATGGGAGGGAGGAACACTGGACTCAGTCTCTCAAATGAACCCAGTCATTGCTCTCCTCATCACTTCCTCATCTGTGATTTTCCTCCTTCCTCACAAGGAGACAGCTTTTCTTTGCCATTAGGGAGAGATGATTACGAGGGCCCGAGTCACATGCTCTCGGCCTATTTCGGGAGCCCCAGGAGCCCTGCCTTTGCACTTACAAGAAGCCAGGCAGCCTGCAGAGCCCTCTGCAGCCCCAGTGCAAAGCCACCGGGCCGGCTGGGGCATCTGGGCAGAAAAACAGAGGCTGAAAGCACACTAGGGGAAAATAAGCCCTCGGTATCTGAGCTGTGGGAGGAAGAACGTGACAGTCAGAGCTAGCTCGCATCCTGGCTCTAAAGAGTAACTGTGTTTGCCTCTGGGAGACCTGTGGACCCAAAGGAAGGGAGTCCTGGGGTTCCACTTGCTGCGAGTGGAGCAAAGACCTTAGTGTTATTCCCTCGCATCCATCAACTCAGGATACATTCCTTCGGATTCTTGAAACTCAACATTTATCTTTTTTAAATGTCCCCAAGAGAGGAAACTACTCGTATTTCACCAGTGAGGAAAACACAAATAGAAAAGCCAGCTGATGGGTTATCTGAGCCAATACTGGAATTTCGTCTCATGTGGCCCCATTGAGACATTGGCCCTCCTGGCCTGGAGGACAGGGAGGGAGACCAAATATTCTCTCAATCTTTTGTGAGTTCTACTACAGTTTGGGGGGGGGGGGGGGAGAAGACATTTAAAGCCCTTTCACTTGAAATACTGCACTTAAGAGCATGGCCATAGGCCCCTGCCCAGGACGGACACATTCGGGAGCTTCCCATGGTTGGGTGCCTACTACACAGACAAGTCTGCAAGGCCAAAAGCACACGCCCATCCAGAGTCTCTGCCCTTACCCCTTCAAGACCATGAACCCAGTATTTCCTGCCCAAACAAGCTCCATCTCTTCTAGACCTTCCCTCCTCTGCCTCGCTGAGAGCAGATGAAGCCAATAGGCACATCCTTAGGCCCCAGCTGTGGAAAGGAGCAGCTGTTTTCTGGGGATGTGGACAGAGCTTGAATGTGCAGGCTGGAGTGCCCACGTATGTGTGTGTGAAGCCCCTTGCATTGCAGCACAAGGCAGTATGGGGAAGGAAAAAGGGCTGGTATGTACAAGGCTGCTTCTCCCCACATTGCTATGTTTTGGCACACAGGTCCAACGATTCTAACTTTGAAGCTAGTCTTCCAAAGGTGTTATGAGAATATTCGTGCCGGGGTGCCTGGGTGGCTCAGTAAGTTAAGCATCTGACTTGATTTTGGCTCAGGTCATGATCTCCGGTTGTGAGATCGAGCCCCGTGTCAAGCTCAGCGCCAGCCTGTGCGCATAGAGCCTGCTTAAGATTCGCTCTCTCCTTCTCCCTCTGCCCATCCCTACCACCCCCATCTTCCCATCTCTAAAAGAAAGAAAAGAAAAGATTTGTGCCAAAGTAAAACAAAAAAGATAGAAGGATAGACAAATATCTTATTTATCAATTTGTGAGTTGGATGTAAGACTTTTGGAATAATTATGTAGACCTATGGTATGTGGACCTCCATTTGGACCCTTGCCGTAGGTTCTTCAAAGGTTCGGGGTGGACCTGTTGTAAAGCCACACCACAGATGAGCTGAGCTGTGCCCAGCTTCCACGAGCATACCTACAGAAGTCTTATTTCACTCCTTGTTTTCCTCAGCCGAAATCATACATGTAAACCATACTTCAATTACTGCCCAGAAGCCTACCTCCCACCTTATTTTGCTTTCACTGTTGATTTAGTTTCCAGTTCTCTTTTTCTCTTTCTTTTCCTGGCCTGCTCAAATGTCTATTTATCCCTACTACACTCCCTCTGGTTTATTCTGAAATTCTAATATTCCCTAATGGTATTTTCCTAGTCACACAAATCATAATAAAATTGATGTTGCTCTATTATGTGAAAATTAAAAATTAACTATAAGCACACACAATGACATGAAGCCTTTAAAAGACTTCTGCTTCTTTATTCTCTTCACGCCCTGGCCCATTTCCCAATTCAGGGTCTAAGCTAGTTTAATTTCAGGCTACTTTTAATTACTGTATGTCTCTCCTTTCCAATCTAAGAATCCTTACTGAAAACTTACAGGATCCCATCTGGAAGACAAAAATTTAGTTTCCTAACCCTGACCACATGCAAAATCAAATCCCACTTAAATTAAAGACAAAGTATATCATGAACTACATTTCTAACTACCTGAAAAAGTTCTCGAAACGTTTCGTCAGGTGGAACTATGGCTAACTGAGGAAAAGGGAAGCTTCAGGGCACTGAGCTAGGATGAGAGAACACAGAATGGAGACCAAGAACATACCAGAAAGCAAAGGAGGCAGAGAGTCAAGCCTGAGGATAGACACAGAAGCCAAATACAGTAATAGGGAGATGTCCAGCCAGAGCCAATGGTCATGGCAAACTCAAAGATCAGGGAAATGCAGCAAAGCAAGGGTAGACAAGCAAATAGGATGGCAGACGCAGCCATGGGAATTGACGTATTTTGACTTTGAGACCCAAGAAGAAGCAACAGCTAAATTTCCAGACAGAAGACACTAAATCCTCATATTCCTACAGCACTTGATAGGTTACAAAGCATTTTCATACAGAATATGGGATTTAATCCTCACAAATGGTGAGTTGCAGATCACTTACAGATGAAGAACCTGAAGCTCAAAGCGCTTCCTCACCTGACTCAGTGTAAACCTGAAAGAGAGAAGGGTGGTCCTTGAACCCAGATCTGCTGAGGCTCACCCCAAACCCATGCTCCTCTGTTACACCACCAGGCTTCAGACTCGGCACGTGCAGGAAACGAGGACAGCTCTCAGCTCCCACACAGAGGCTCAGCCTTCCTGGATTCCCTTTGTTACCCACTGTGATTGAGGTGGGAGGGGCAAGAAGAACCCCTGTACTATTTCTGGTTGTCATTTCTCAGACAGTCCTATATGGCAGCTCCATGAGTCTGATCGCTGGCAGCACCCCAGACACATCGTGCCAGCATCAGATTTATAACGATCCTAACTACTGCCATCCAATCTGCTGGCCTGTGCAGGGCATAGACATCAGGAAATAGGTCTTCCATAAATACAATACAGGGGAACTTATCTGTTGTGGCAGCAAGGAGCAGAAAAGGACATTGCTCTTGGGGCCCCAAAGGGAAAAAAAAAAGATGATGCATGATACAAGGTAGGGTATTAATCATCCCTGACACCTCTGGATAATCAACTGGAGTCATCCTTGGGAACAATTGCTTTTCAAGGTTGGAATGGGAGAAAAATGAATGGGGAGGAGCTTATGAAATGGGACAGCATAACCTGATAGGATACTGAACTATAGCTCGGCATCCTCAATGGAAAACTGGATGGCAATTAGATTCAAGAGTTTTTGAGGGAGGCCAAAACAGTTGCTAAATGTTTTGTTTTCCATTCATCCGATCTGTAATACGAGTCATGCCAGTAGAAGTTCAAAATCTAGGTCTAGGAGGCCTATCAGAGGTTAAAGCCATTTTCCCTAGGATTCCCAACATCATGAAGCATTGTCTAGATCTCCCAGAGAAGGCTGGCATCATCTACAAGTCTCCAGGGCAGGTCAGGCAGAGAGGTGGACCTTGTTTCTGCATGGGTAGAGATAACCATACTCTGGGCTGCCTGATAAAACATGGAGAACAAGCCTTTAGATGGGAACCTGGTGCCACACAAAGCATGTGAAGGGACACTCACTTCAGTGCTGAGTATGACTCAAATTAACTTCAAGCCAGGGGAAAACACCAATCCTCTCTCCATTAGAGCACAAAGGGATGAAGAAGAGCAGCCCATGGAAGTCACTGAGGAAGGATCGGGGATGAATTCTAGCACTTTCACGCCAAAAGTCTACCACCAGGAAAGGGGCAATGTAAACTTGTGATATTCATGAACAGTGAACATAATCCCTAAATAGTACAATCCTTCTGCAGCTATTTACATTGCTTAGAATTCATGCCAACTTCTACCTATACTCACACAAGAGAGAACACTTCAATATGCAACTCTTGTGAACTCAAAGAGGATTAAAACACAAAGTTGAGCGATATCCTGTATCAAATTTTTCATTTCTTTCATTACAACTCAGTTTTCTGATTTTTATTTTTAATAGTCCCCAGTGGTATAGTCCTCTACATTTCAAAAAGAACTTTCCTTCGTCATCTTAACTTTTACAACAACTCTGCATTTTAGTCAACAAACCATAACTGATCATCTGTTTTGTGTCAGTCTCCTCCCAGAACTAGGAATAGCAAAGATGAGTAAGTTAAGAAAGTTGTCTTGAATATCCAGTCTAAAGGTCACAGGTGCATGAACGACTCACAAAGATATACTGTAAAAAGCCCTGCGATAGAGATATTTGCAAAATAGTATATGAACACAGATGGAGTCACATAACTTTCCCAAGGTCATACTGTTGATAGTGGAGGAAGGAACTAAATCCATGGCTGCTAATTCAAATCTGGAATATTTTGTACTCTACCAAAGCTACTTTCTTATGTCAACCACATTCCTAGCCCTTCATCAAATTTCCTTTCAATGATTTAAAAAAGCATGTTTTATAAAATTAATTTGCTCTCTTTTGCACCTGTCTCTTGTAACAGTTGGAGATAAGCTAAATTTGTTATAGGGAAGCGGTTAAATTGTGCTAGTTCTCATCGGACTTTTTGCAGCAATGACACATAACAGTATAAAGACCACATAAAAATATGCGAACATTTGTGATTTAATGTTATGTAAAAACATAAAGCAAGATATATAACGCATGCATTATTATATAGAAGAGCACATGAAAATGCTAGTAGGTAAAATAAACAACCAAATTATTCTTTCATTTGGTTTTGGAAAATTAGCTACCTTTGCCATATTCATAAATTTTCTATATTGTTGTAGAAACTTTACAATTTATATTTTAAGAAAATAAAACGGATGTAGAACATTTCCAATAGAAACTTTGGAAAATATTAATTTATGTCTGAAAGAATAAGTTAAAATTATTTATTTTCTGAACGAAATAGGAACAGTGCTTTACATATAGTTGAGACTCAAATATTTATTTGACTGTATAATTATTAAAATTATGAATTTACCTTTAAATTGGGAGTTTTTGAATATAATTATTGGCAGATCCCTTTTTCCACTTAAACCCACACACTGATTTCATTTTTCAGTCTCAGCCACTAAGTCACAGTGGCCACTCTTGACCTTCCTTGCCCTATAGGTTGTAATATGATCCACCAGCCTGACCCAACTAGGAAATCCTTTCCTTCTTGCTCACTCTCCATCTTCCCTACCCTGTAGTCTGTTCTGACTCTACCAGGCACGACTCTTCTTAAACAATCATATCATAATTCAGACAGCCACAGGAACACAGAACTCTTCAAGGAAATCACCATAAAGGAGGTTATACATTTATTCGAATGATGCTACAATTGTCCCTAGTCATATCATATTAGAAACTTCTCTTTTGGAACCACGTTTGGCATTTGCAATTCCCTTTGCTTTGAATAGCTGTAATAGTGGCAAAACTTCATCCTTTTGATGTTTGCTTTGATTTTTTTGGAAATAGTCAAAAGATCTATCCAGTGATGGTAATTCCATTTGCATTCAGAACAAGTTATTACTTTAATCTATTGATACTTGTTTTCTATAATGGTTCATAAATGGACTCAATGAATAATCCAAATACATTTTGAGCAATGTCACTATGATTGGAATAAAAATATAGCTTCTTACGGTGATTTCCTTAAGTAGGCACAAAAGTCTAGGTAATATTATTAGTCAGTGGAAATAGAATTTCTAAATTATTTTCACTTCTTGCTTATTTACATTGTTTTGAACTATAAAAATGTACTGTAAGAAATGTGTAAATTCTCAAATTTTAAAAGCAATGCCTACTTAACTGTACAAAATCTGTAATATTTGTCAAAAACCATATGTAATTATCTTAGAAAAGTGCCTCAAGACAATGCTTTGTGACATCCGAGGGACCTCTCAGAGCCAACAAGGGTAAAAATGTGGAGGTTATCTATTAAAAAAGAACCCAGGTCCCTGTCTCACTCTGCCTACCATGAAGCCATCAACACAAGATGCTGTTTTATCTATTTTTGACATTGGCATTCTAGTTATATTTTGCTTGAAGACACAGTTTGCTGCTAAATCAATTTGAAAGGCACTACTACTTTGAGTACAAATACAGCTCTTTGCACCGCCCACGAATCTCATGTATTCACACATTTTACTTATTTCATTTTATTTTACTTTGCTAAGTTACTTTCCTGGGGCTAAAGCTGATTTAAAAGTGATAAGAATGTTCTGAGTTTCAACTGATTAAATATGTAAAGATTCAAATGCAAAAATGTCTATTCTGACACTGAGGAATGACAGAAATCAGTTTAGCATCTCTGTAAAGATTAAGAATTTCAGTAAAAAGCATTCAGGCTACATGTTAAGAGTAGAGCAAAACTATTTAGAGATTACGAGATGTGACGCAGTTCCAAATGCTAACGAGACTAGCAATGAGGTTCCTAAAACCCTCTGGATACCACCAACATATATAAGAATGGCCAAAATCCAGGACACTGACAACACCAAATATTGGCAAGGACGTGGAGTAACAGGAGCTCTCACTCAATGCTGGCGAGAATGCAAAATGATACTTTGCCACTTGGGAAGACAATTGTCTTTCTTTCAAAACAAGACAAGCTCTTACCATATGATCCAGCAATCACGCTCCTTGGTATTTACCCAAAGGAGATAAAAACTTATGTCCACATAAAAACCTCCACATAGATGTTTACAGCAGCTTTACTCATAATTGCCAAAACTTGGAGGCAACCAAAATGCCCTTCGGTAGGTGAATGGATTCATTAACTATGGTACATCCAGGCAATGGACTATCATTCCACCCTGAAAAGGAAATGAGCTAATGAGTCAGAAAAAGACATAGAGGAAATTTAATTGCATATTACTAAGTGAAACAAGATCATCTGAAAAGGCTACATACTGTATGATTCCAACTATATGACGTTCTGGGAAAGGCAAAACTATGGAGACAGTGGGTGGGGGAAAAAAAAAACAAAACGGTTGTTGCCAGGTGTTAGAGGAGCAGGGGATATGGCTTCAAGATATGAAAAGTAAGAGTTGGGAGACTGAAAACAAATTTATTTATGGACACTAAAAACTGCAAACAAGACTCAATCTCTTATAAAGTACTAAGCAATCAGAATTAAGATATGGAGAATAGTTAATGACATGGTTGACTGTTTTAGTCCTTAGCAGTCTTGGATAAATTCATATATATGCATATATAAGAAGCCTTTATTCATATAGGAAATGCCTTACGACTATATCACAATGTCATTAGTTTCCAGAGCCGTGGTTCTCAGCCTGAACTGGAAGAGCTTCTCTAGGATGTGTGGCAGATCTGTGAGAGGAGGCTGGACGCGGGCTCATTCCCCAGAGCCAATCATGGCTATCATTACTGAAGGCAGAATCCTAAAGGAAGGGGAACATTAACCTCCAGTTTGGGGACTGGTTGAAGCTTCATATCTGAAAGATTATCTGAGTTATCAAATTATTATTGGAAGAAATAGAGCCTTCTGTTGCTTTGAACTGTAGACGATTAGAACGGGGTAGACATCTGAGTGAATGATCCTATAACCACATTTTACACATCTTGGTTTGCTGCCAGTGTTTGCAGTCATCAAATTTAATTTTAGTGACACAGTGAAATGTAGTGTGCCGCACGTAAAATATTCATGTAGCACATAATTGGGTAGCCCAAAATAACTGAGTTTATGCACACTGATAAATACTTGGTGCAATGCTCTGTCATTTATAGACCCCTCAAAAAAGTAAATTATAATATCTGTTCTAATTCAACTTGTTCATCCTTCCTCTGATAGTTCTCCTCTGTGGATGTGCATTAGAAGGACCCAACCAGTTTATAAGAACAAGCCCTGTTCTTTGGGATAATGAGAGAGAGGATCTTACAGAATTAGACAAATTAACATACCCTATCAGAAAACAGCAAAAAAGTTTTCTCCATAGTTTTTTCACCCATAGGTCAGCTAGCTAAGGGAGGAGACCTTCATCACCTCATCTGTGCAGATTTACCACTGACCGGTGAGTTTACACTGGACTTTTTCAAATTTGCTAATAAATAACTACTTTATGGAGCCAGAAGAAAGAGATGGACCATAAATAACAGGGTGATAGCAAGAAACTTTCAACAAGCAAGTAAATTTTTCAACCCATTTCTCACTCTCTGTTCCAAGGACAGGAGAGCTATACAAGAGTCATTTCCATGACCCTAAAATCTGCAAAGAAAGAATGACATTGTGGGAAGGCCCTGACAATTGCTGAGATTTTTGCTTCAAATTTTTTCATTTATCCCTGGTTTGAGTCTTTATGATTTATCTTTGCTTTTGTGGGTTTTTTTTTTTTCTGCTATCCCCTATGCTTAAATCTGGAGCAATGCCTTAGTAGTTTGTTTACTGAGGGATGGAAAAGTCCATGTTAAAATGTTTACCCCATCCAGGGGCGCCGGAGTGGCTCAGTCGGTTAAACATCTGCCTTTGGCTCAGGTCATGATCCCAGCGTCCTGGGATCGAGCCCCGGTGGTGTCAGGCTCCCTGCTCAGTGGGGGGTCTGTTTGCCCCTCTCCCTTTGCTCCTTCTCTCTCTCTCTCAAATATACTACCAAAAAAAGAAGTTTCCCCATCCAGTCTGTTGTCTTCACAGCACAAACTGATATATGGAAGTCACTATGTACATAGGACTTTTTAAACAAGACTCCATTAGTGCTTCACAAATACTATGTAAGAAAAACTAGAACAAAGGACCAAATCCTCAGAAATAGATACGTCTTTGGTCCCTTGGAACTAGTTAGCTCCATGTAAACATCCAACTGCCTAAGTTCTCCCTGCCAGCATGGTATAATGGACAAAACGGTGGTTCTAGACTTTCGGAGATAAGAATTCCATTACCAGATTTGCCATGTATGAACTGAAGACCTGCCAAAAACATTTTATTTTCCTTCTTAGCTTTCCAAAGAGGGGAATCTTTCAATTTTCTCCACATCTTTGAAGCTTCCAGACACACACACACACACACACACACCCCAAAACAAAACAAAAAACCTCCCTCTTTAGCAAAGACCCAGGCTCAAACTTTTTAGAGTAAATAGACTTCTCTTAGCTTCCTGCCCAACCCCCTCCCTACTAACTCACTAAAATATGTACTTCTCCTGCTTCCTGCTTCCCTGCCCCAGAGGAAGAAGCTGTAACCTTCCTCCTGCCAATAGTAAGTGCGAAACCTAGGCCCTGGAGTCAACCTCTTCCACTTCTTCTGAGAACTTCCTCTATCAACTACCCTCCTTTTATGCATCTTCAATACTTTCTCTCAAGTATTTTCCCATCAGAAAAGTACATTATCACCCCGTCTTTCCCATCATTATTAAAACACACCACACATATCCCCATCTATTTCTTTTCTCCATTTTACAATTCTATTTCTCGAAAGAGATGTCAATACCCTGAACCATACTCCTCAGTTCACTACCAACAGGTTTCACTCCCCATCACTCCTCTGACAGTGTTTCATCCAAAGCCATTAGCCAAAAATGAGTAGACACAGTATTAGATACCATTAATTTTGTCCGTTCCTTGATCTATTCCTTTGTCTTCCATAATGACACTTCTGATTTTACATACCTCTCTGTGACCCCTCTTTGGCTCTCTGCAGGGAAACCACTTCTTCTGCCTGTACCCGAGGTATCATGGTTCCCTGCAGAGTCATTCCCAGTCTTCTTCTCTTCTTCTCACTCTTTCTGGAAGATTTCTCCCGCTCCCCTACCTTCAGTTATATTTCAAATATGTCAATGACAATCAAATCCTTGTGGCTAGCCTAGACTGCTCCCCCGAGTACCTAAATTTACTATGTCTAAATGCCCACTGAAATCTTTACCTGAATGTTGACACATATTTTATCCTCAATTTATCCAAATAGGACTTTCCTTCTGACCTCACTTTCTCAGCCAGCTGTTTTCAGCTGAAGCACAATCATCTACAACATGGTCTATACCAGTCCTCTAAGAATCATTTTTACCCCTCCTTCTATGCACAGATCAAATCAATCTCTAAGTCCTAGTGAAACCATTTCCTTGGATCTTGGAAATCTTCCTATTCTTTCTACTCACATTATTTCTTTCAGACGTTGGTTGGGTTACTATAACAACTTCCCATCTCCTGATTTTCACTTGTTTCTAAATCAGGGTTCAGCAAAGAACAGCCTACTGGCCAAATCTGACCCCCTGTCTAGTTTTATAAATAAAGTTTACTGGAATACAGCCACGTTCAATCATTTGCACATGAATGTACTGTCTCTTGCTGGTGGGGCAATGCTAACAAACAAGAGGGACACCATGACCCCAAAGCTGAAATTATTTACTATGTGGTCCCTTACAGAAAAGCTTCACCATGTCCCGCTCTAAATCATTCTCTGCCCTTTCCAAAAGAGGAATAAACCATTCCTCTACCCAAGAGCTCCCCAGTTCTTACAGGGCAAAATTCAACTTTCTTAGCACATCAATTAAGATAATTCAAAAATCAGACTTAGATTGTTCCAGCCTCATCTCTCACCATCCCCATCAAACCCCATTCTCTAACATCAATAAATATGTGATGCTCACAAAATGCCTCAGAGACTTGTATCTGGGAGGCTTCTCCCTAGAAGTCTTAGCTAATCCCCTAGACTAAACTTAGACCAATCTAAGTCTAGATTTACCTGGCCAGCTCTTACTTTCTCTTTAGGATTCAAATCAGATGTTGCGTCTTTAAGAAAACCCTCCCTAAGTGCCACATTTTAGTCAGGTGTGTCTCCTTCTTGCTCGCATAATTCCCTGGGCTTCCCTCTCCATCTCACTCTATAATAACTGCCTCTTTATTTCTTTGTCTTTGTCCTTTAACTATAAAATTATTGTAGAAGGAACCATAAATTGTTCACCACTGTATCTGTAAAAACTATAAGAATGTCTGACAGGTTGGCTGTGCTTAATATTTGCTTACTGAATGAATGAATGGTAATTATCACCTCTGAACTTCTTCTCAACTATGCTGTGAAATGAAGATAATAAAATCTAACCTATAGCTTATTTGATGGTGATGTATCATTTAGACACCCCTAGAATATGCATATTTACCTACCATTATTTGACACTCAGTAAATGCAAGTATACCACCCATACCTCCCATAAATGGACCAGAGTTCTATTAACCTAGCTTAAAAGAACAAAAAGATAAGTATATATAGCCTCTGCATTCAAGAAACTTACAAAGTGATAGGTGGCAGGAAAAGAAGTCACCACAAGTCAGTGCAGAAAGACTGATACTCTGAGATGTCCAACTTAAAGGACTGTATTGCCAGATGGTGTCTTTTAAATAGTAAGTTATAACTGGTTCATCGTGGTTTTTTTTTATGATTTTATTAATTTATTTATTTTAGAGAGAGAGAGTGTGAGAGGGAGTTAGAGAGAGCAAGAGCAGAGAGGAGGGGCAGAGGGAAAGGGAGAATCAGGTTCCCCGCTGAGCAAGGAGCCCAATGTGGGGCATGATCCCAGGTGCCCTCATGTTTTAGAATGTGTTGGACTAAAACTGAAATCCAACCTTGTAGAGTCAGAGCAACAAAAATAACAAACATCAATGGTGAGGTTAATTTAGAAATAAAAATAAGTACAAGAACTTTGTCAGAGGCTTTCCACAAATATCTCATCTGAAATTAAAGAAAACAAAATGTATATTGGACTTAAAACTGTGCCTTTCCGAAGGACACAAACAGTGGGTTCACTAAAAAAGAAATACCAGTGACTTATACATAAAAAAAATTTTAAGCATATGAGTGGAGATTCTGGACTCAGATAAAACCATAGATGGAGTCCGTCTCACTAACTTGGGCAATAGCTAAACTTCAATTTCATCATCTATAGAAATGAGATAACAACACTATATTAGGATGCTTGTAGCCTTGAGAAACAGAAACACTAATTCAAAATAGATTAAACAATAAGAGACATCATACTCAGCCATATCTAAAAGAAAAAAAAAAAAGAAAGAAAGAAATAGCCACTACTTGGGTTTCTGTGCTTATGATCATGGATTCATGCCCAGAAATACCCAGCCACTCTCCATGTCTCCTTGTCCAGAACTGAGTATCCGACTGGCTAAATGAATCACTACCTGTTGAAATAGAATCACTCCTATATCAATTAGGCCCATCCTGACAGTTAGACATAGGATAGGTTGCAAAGGAGAACAGATTATCGGGGGGAAAAAAAAACAAATAACAAAACTGAACTTCTGTTAAGAAGTGGGGAAGTGAGACGAAGACTATCTAAATGACCATCAGTACCTACCATGAAATGTTAATCTCATGGTTTGATACAAAGATTAAATAAAAAGATGTGTTAAAGGGTTTTGCATAACAGTTGGCATATGGATAAGATAAATCCTCAGTAAACATAGCTGCTTAAATATTACATTATTCAAAGTCTGGGGCACTGTATTAATCATGAATTAGATTTTTCTCATGCCTCTTATGTCTTAGCAAACAATAAATGTTAGCTACATTTAATAATAGCAATAGTACACATGCATAGAGAAGGTATGAAAGTATATACACCAAAATATTAAAAATAGAATTCTCTAAGAGGTTGGATCATAAATGTTTTAAATCCATAATTTCATTTTTTGCTTGATTTAAGCATTCTGTACTAAAAGTATATTATGTGTGGAATAAACAATGTTTTGAACATTTTATCTTTCTCCTTCATAGATTGTAAAGTTGTGTGTGTGTTACCACCTGGTCAGTGCAATTTGTCAAAATGTTAATTTATGTTTGTCCCCCATGTTTTTCCTTTCTTCTGTTTTAAGCAGATAGCCAGGCACTTAGTATTTCCTTCATTTGGGGATTTTTTTCGATACAAAGGAGAAGCTACTTGAAGACAAAAGTCCTTCCTATCGTTTGCAAAATATAAAATTAGATTCAAGACTGTTTATCTTCTGGATAAATTACTGGGAAGAGTGGGGAGAAATAAGAACATCGTTGGGGAATACTAGAAAAATGAATTTTATTCTCTCAGTTTTTCAAAAAAGACAAAAATCTAGAGGTCCCATGACAGCAGAGACACTCTATGGTAGCAGCTTCCGGGAAGTGGCCAAGGAAATGGCTTCATTACCCACTAGGGAAGAAGGATTTTAGACATAAGCTCTTTGCTTCAGCATAAAGATCTATGTCTTCAGCATGATACGGGAGCAGTGTGCCCTGAAATCACGGAGCATCTTGCCATCAGGCCCGTGGGCACAGTGGCATCTCAATGTGGGCCTGTGTGGTCCTATAACTGATGACCTAAGGGTTTGCTGGTGTTCTAGCGCTGAGTAAGACATTAAAATATTAACCAAATCTCTGTGGAGAAAGTGTTAATGCCAGAGATGTCTGAGATTGAACTTTACCTTGGCCAAATGAGAGCTCAGAGCCACATTTTAGTTGATCCAAATAAACAAATAAAGTTCTTGCTTATTCTTCTGATTTGGGGAATGAAAAGGAATTCCTTTCATTGAAAATAAAAGTTTTTAATATGGTTACAGTGCTGCAGAGGTAGGATTAAAACTGAGAGATGATTTGTTTTAACCCACTTGCTTTAAGGATACAGATTCTGAGGGGCATCTAGGTGGCTCAGTGGGTTACTCTGCCTTCGGCTCAGGTCATGATCTCAGAGTCCTGGGATCGAGCCCCACATCGGGCTCTCTGCTCAGTGGGGAGCCTGCTTCCCCCTCTCCCTCTGCCTGCCTCTCTGCCTACTTGTGATTTCTCTCTTTGTGTCAAATAAATAAATAAAATCTTTAAAAAAAAAAAAAAAAAAAAGGATACAGATTCTGAGTCAGGAGAAGGTAATGTCTTACCCATGCACACACAGGTTATTAGTGGCACAGCCAGGGCTGGAATTCAGGTAGCCTGATTCCTATTCCACAACTCTTAGCATTACATCCATAATGCCTCATCTTTTGCAAAGATAAGTTAGAAGAGTAAATGTGTTTTTTGCAAAAGGATTACTCACTACTCAAAATGCTCAGAGTAGATCTGTAATCGCCCTATGCTTTTGATGACAGAAGCAATTTCTCCTTGCATTACATAACTAATGTGGATTTGGAGACATCAGAAGATCTCATCACAAAGATGTCATAGGAGGGAAAGGGTATCACTGAAACCTTTTCCTTCTGTCGCCAGTTCATGTTCCTCGCCCAGCATCAAATGACCTCTTAGGAGATGCGGAGTGCTCACAGGCAGAGGCCACAGGAGCCAGACACCTTTGCCTTCTATTCTGGGAGGTGATACACAGAATCCCTCGGTGGCCTTGGTCAATCCCTTCACTTTCCTGCCTTGTACATCTTTAACTCCGAAGTTATGTTGGTTGCATTAAGGCTGGTGGAGTGAAAAGAGGCATCAAAAGCGCTCAGGAAGGATGACACACAATCTCCCTTTTGTCCTTTAGATAAATAATTCTTCAGTGTTTGAATTAGAAATATTAGAAAGGGATATTTGTCCCGTTTTCTGGTTTGGGGATAATCAATTTATATGCACAAGAGGGGTCAAAGACTCTGGTATTGAAAGGTTTTGCACGCCGCAACCACCATTCAGGTGTATTTTGCTTTCTGCCGGACCACGTGTCTGAGGCATATGTCGATTCTGTGCAATCTGTTTGTGGAAAGCAGTGTGAACTTATTTCTGCTGTTCCAGAGAACAGAGATAAGAGGAAGAGTTTCAAGTTATTAGAATTTTCTTCAATGTAAAGAAAAGATGTTTCATATTTAGATCAACATTTATGTTTCTCAAAACCCTAGTCCCCTAAGCCTTACTTGGAAAATACTGCACAACGTAGCAATTTTTTAGAAAAATCACAATTATTCATGAAAATACAAAGTGCCCTAAAATGTTGTGTATAATAAAGAAATGTGTATTAATTGTGGAACCCAGAACTTTGCAAACTTCTTTGACCACAGAACACATTTTCCCTCGAGCATGAATTAACCATGTCCATGAACTGGCCCTCTGAAAATGCAATTCTGGATTGCAAAGTACTTTCTCAAAAAGAGAGGAGTTTTTGTCACCAGAATTTCTAGCATGATTATAAGACGAACTGCCAGGAAGTTTCTGGGGATTTCTGCAGTGGATGGGATAATGGACTAAGAGACTTCAAAGAGCCCTTTCAATTCCCAAGATTCAACGATTCTATTACACTCTAAATCAGTAACATTATTTAGTATCTTTTGTGGCTACTGTTAGATACAAAGAGTAGCATCTTTTGTGTCTACTATTAGACACAAATGCCACAATTTGTCACAGAAAAGCCCCTTAGATTCCTTATCTCATTACATCTGTATAATAACCCTGCAAGGAAGGTATTCTAACCCCCAATTTATAGATGAAAAAGAAACTGAGTGTCAAAAAGCTTAAATGAATTGCCCAAGCGGCAGAGCAAGGACTGGAACCAAGGTCCAAGTGTTTTCTACAGTGCAGTACCACTTTCCTAAATCACATTGGTCTCATAGGAGACCAGGCGGGGTTGGACCTGGAATACGGGTGACTCAAAGGTATGAAATGTTATTTTGGGTATTAGCCTCTGTGGTCATTAGTAATATTATGGAAATAATGCACTGCGTCCTTGAGCTCCTAACATCAACTACCTTTTACTTCCACTTCTTTCTTTCCTGCTCCCTTGTGGTACTGCTCCTCTGGGCGCAAGGTAGCCCTATTCTTCCTGGGTCCCTTGGGATTGGATGCAGCCATTGGCTCAGTGCTTGCCAACTGGTTATGCACAAAAAATGGTATATGTTGCCTCCTGACTGGAGCATCTAACTGGAAGACACATATACGCATGGGTGTGTGTGCACACCACAGAACTTTGTCATGCTTTTCATGACAACCAGTGATGTCTGAGAGAGCGGCAAGTGCTACAGCCTGGACCCCTGAGAGAGACTAGAAGCAGCAGAGCCCCCCGCTGACCCATATTGGGCATGCAACAGGAATCTGCTTTTAGGTCTGAGTTTTGGATCTGCATACCCTAGCCCAATGTTTCTCAAAATTTACGTGCATAAAAATCAGCTGGAAGGCCTTCCCCAGAGATAATCATTCAGTAGATAGTGCATCTTTAGATCAAATTTCTAGCAGACCTTTGGAAATTTGGATTTCTAAGCAGTTTCTAGATAGTGCTGATGGCTCCCAGACCACCCTGTGAGTAGCACTGACCCTGCCACTCCTGACTAGGAGATGTAGCTGCCCTCTGCTCTCCAATCAGGTGCTACCTGAACACCACTTTCATTTGCTGCACCTGACTTAACACAACTATGGCTATTTATTTGTTTGCATACTCATCGTCTAGCTCCTCCATTATGGCATAAACTCCAGGTGGATTGAGACTTTTTTATTACAGCATCCCCAAGATGCTAAGTAAGACCTAGAATCACAAACTGAAGAAAGGAATGAATGAATTGTCAAGAAGTGTGTTCTGAATGCCTGCTATTGGTCTTAATTTCTGTCCAGGCCCTCATCTCCTAAATGTCTTTGAATAACGAGACACTGAGAGGAACAAACACATAAACAGATCTAGCTAAAAGAGATCAGCTCCACCCAGTAACCCCCTTTATGGGTGCAGAGCCAGCTGACGTGGCCAACAGTCAAGGCTGCTGAAACCCTAACTGTAAAATGTCTTTCTCTCTGCCCTGACTCCAGAGCTCTGAGGGCAGCTGAAGTCACGGAAGCCAGGTCTGCAGGACAAAGTTGGATTTTTCTTTTCCTATTTTCCTTCCTCACATTTCCATGAGAGACAAGCCTTTGAGGACACAATGCCTAGACTCAGCATGAAAACGTTTCTCAATGAACCATGTCCCTGGCAGCCCAATCTATATTTAAATTACATGAAAAATTCATGAGTTTCGTAGAAACAACTTCAACCCATTATCATCACGTACTCCTTTGTCTGGGAAATAGATCCCTACTGGGCACTGGGGAAGATGGCAGAGAAGAGGCCAGTGTTAATAAGAATAGCCAGCACATGGCCAGGCCATCAGTCACTACCACTTATGGTCGACCTCCTTCACAAATGGGACTTCTAGTAACATCTGCGGGAGGGAGAGAAACCACACAAAAGAGCCAATCGCATCCTCCATGCTCTCCAGGTCTCTATCATTTCTTAGACTGGGGAAAAAAATAATTTCTTAGACTGGGGAAAAAAATAATTTCCATATCTACTACATATAAAAACAATTCAGAAAAATTGGAATTTAGATTTAGAGATACTTAAAACGAGACTCAGATTTACATACAATAATATGTTTGGAGATGACTTTAGATTCCCCTTTAACATCCCTCTCCCCACCAAAAAAACCCATAGGGAGCAACAGTAATAAAAGGAACAGGACGGGCCATGAGTTAATAATTGTTGAAGTGAAGTGGATACATGAGAGTTAATTATAAAATTCTCTCTACACGTGTGTATGCTTGAGCATTTTTCAGAACAAAAAACAAATTTTTTAATGAGTTTTTTTCATCCAGTGGATCATAAAGAAGGAAGAAAAAAAAAAATCCCAGGGCAGCTTGCTAGGTAGAAAAACAAGCAGATACTACGTGGCAAAGGCAGTCTCCTGTGGTTCCTGGGATAGGGGCACACGGGTATACTTTAACATCGTTTACACTGTCTATGATAACACAGGGTAATAGAGCAAAGTATATTCTCAACAATTGTCAGTGTGGGAAGAAAGGCATTTGTAAAGATTTATTGTCACTGTTGTTTTTTTTTAAAGCTTGATGTTTTGGAGTTACTCTTCAAGTAAAATAAAAGGTGTTTTCTGTGGTGGAGGTATTTTACATGCTTCTCTTGTTAAGCAAGACTTTCTTTTTTTCTCTTCTGCAATGAGTTTGGCGGGGAAAGTTTGCACTTGAACCTTGGAGAAATGCACGGAAAGTGTGTTGCCCCTTAATTCTCACTTAATTAATAATGTAAACATTATTTCAAAAATTTAGTATCACTGCAACTTACACTGGAACTAACTTAAACTCACATGGTGATTTTATATTTCTAATAAAAAAAAGTTTCCAAAAAAAAAAAAGGCAGTTCTGAGAAAAAAACATAAAAAGGTATTGGAAACCTTCATGATTTTGGGGGCAATTCATGCCCCCAAAATTGTCCAGCCTATGCCCCTGGTAGAAGGAGAGGGCTGCCAGTAAAGAACGCCAGAATGAGAAAGATTCTGTTCTTGGGAGCCAGACAGACCTAGGTTGGAATTCTAGCTCTATCTCTTCCCAGCTGTGTGACCTTGAATGGCTTACTTTACCTCCCTAAATCTCATCTGTAAAACAGGGAATGATATTACCTCTTCATATCATTGAATCACAGTAAAGTATTGATCAGAACAGAATCTATGGTTTGGGAGGAAAGGAGATTATTCATGAGAAACTTCGAAGGGCAGTGTGTCCTTGGGAGTGGGGAAAGTAGGGGGGAGGGGGCAGGGAAGAAGACAAAATAAGTATAGAAAACAGGAAAGCATAGGGATAGTTCGCATTCTTTTATATCCAGAGGGAGCGTAACCAAGAGCAAAGACAGATGAGACCCAGTCAAGTTCGTGTTCTTGGTTTAATCTGTATTGAGCATACTCCAATACACAGGTGCCCTGGCAAGATGCCTCCGACATCCGATAATTGCATTATAATGAGGCACCACATGAAATAAAATAAGCCATAATTAGGGGGGGCACCAGAGTCTACTTAACCCCACCTGGGAAAGAACCTAAGGAAAAGTCTGTGAATTTTATAGAAGGGAAGAAAATAAGGTATCTATAAAGACGTTAACCTGAGTCTATGCATCCAAGAGAGAGCTTTATATGCCATTTACCTGTAACTACTTCAACTGACACTGTTTAGTCAGCACTGGGTAATAAATTTATGTTCTCACGTCAAGTCTGTGCCACTATCATTGCTTAGAAGGAAATGGCAAAAATAAGCAACCCAGAGCTTGGGAAAGAGGATTCACTTTCTCCTGGGTCTCTGTGAAGGATTCAGAACAATGCAGAGGGCTTGGTGAAGACACGGATAAAAAGGGCGCCCACAGTTGCAGGGTTGTGGTGAAAATTAAATTAATAGGATAATGTATGTGAGGTATCTGGAATGCAGTAGGCCTTCAGTAAATAACTCCTACATCTATCTCCATCATGGTCGTTGTTGTTGGGGTTGTGACTGGTACTACTACCATCCCCTCAATCCAGGCTGGCTTAGTCCTGCTTAGAGACTCGACTCTTGCCTTTGACCTTAATGCCAATCTCAGCAACCCCTTACAGGTTGCAAAAGTAATCTACATGTGCCCAAAGCATTCAGGAACAATGGAGAATTACCAAAGATACAGCAAATGAAAGGCTTTACATCACATTGCTGAGAATGAAGTCTAGATAATTCCATTTGGACACATCAGAAATCAGTTAGGATTTTCCTGGCCATTCAGCTGTCTCTTCCTCGACCTTTCACTGAGCCTGGCCAAGCCTCACCAATTGTCTTTCCATGCCCCAGACCCATTTGGTATTTCCCTACCCTTCCATTCTCTTAGACATCTCAACTGCTTCCTCCCTCTGTTATACAGGGCAAGTTCTCGTCTGCTTAACCTTCTGACTGCTAATTTATATATCTCATCCAGCAGCAAAGAAAGGGTCTTCAGCTATAAGAGACTTTCTTCAAAGAAACTTAAAACAATGCATTTAGTGGCATCACAACCACGATCATCAAAGTATCTAGTTCTAATCTCACTTCGATAAACTTCCAATCTCACAGTGATTCTTTGTCTCTTTAGTCCTCTCCTCAAAACTACTTACTAGCAAAATTTTGCTCCCCAATCCAATTGCAAGCATGGCTATAGGCCTGTTAGGGCATCTTCATGCTGTCTGGGTCAATCTTCGACTGTCAGTCCTGTTGATCAACTTCCCCTCCGTCAATACCCAGGATGTCAGTTATTTAATCTACCCAAAACGAACACCATCTGTGCTGTGTGAGGAGCTACGAGAAGAGAGAAGGCCAGAAAATTGGGTGAAGGCATTAAGATTCTGCCAAACTCAAAACCAGACCGCAAGGGAACACCTATTATATTTTTGGTTTCTCAATGACAACACGTCCTGAGGTGGGCTACAGCTAAGCTGTGGTATGCCAACAGCTCACACACGCCAGTGCACGCATACACTTGAAAGTGCAAAACAAAAAGGCAATCTTGAGGGCCAAAGCTGCCCTCACGGTTTGAAAGGTTTAGAAGGGCTGGCTCATCGGAATATTTAAATAAGCACCAGCCTGTAATATAGTATTTTCCAATCTATGCTTACTCAGCGTTTATTAATTGAGATTCATCAAACACAATATTCTTTCTCATGGAGTTCCTGTGTCTTCTTCCCTTTCCCACAAAAGAAGATTTAATTCTAAACACAAGAAGAAGAAAAGGAAAAATGAGAGCAGACATAACCCAGTCAAAAAAACTTGGATTTATGGAGTTCAACCTTGAAAATATTTTTTTTTAAAACATCAAGCATGTGAATTAAAGCTCCCACCAGGCAGCTATAATTTATACAGCAAGCACTTGGCAGGTAATCCGAGCACACTGTGATACGGGTAGCAAGGGGATCATCTTTGCAGAAAACCAGACCCTCTTCCTGACAGGCCAGAGGGTGAGTAAGAAGCACACTCACTTTGCAGCTATAATAGGGTGTTTCCTACTTAATGGACCTTTGAGAATAAAAAGAACAAGAAGATACCTAAGAAGGAAAGGCGGTTCTCAACCAGAGTGTAAGCAGGAGCCCATGAAAAGCAAAAGGCAATGAAGCAAAGGCCTGAAACCATGATTCTCATCATGGTTGCAAAACTGCACGCAAACCAATACAAGAGAACGAAAATACAATTCATTCATTATATATCAGTTGTATTATCAATACAATAGAAGGCTCTTGATATTCTTCAAGCTAATTATTTCATTCATTTAGATGTTTTTCAAACAATTCGTTATTTTTAGAGTCAGACTAAATCTATCATCTCCAGAATAATATTTTTGATTTCTCGTTTGTTTCCAGACAATGTGGCTTCATACTTCAGTCTTTGAAGACTTACACTATATTTCACAGCTAGTCTGAGTCAAACCATACCGTCCTAAAAAAATCTACTGCACACCCGAATTTAGGGGAAAAGGTGAAGATATACCATATTTGTTTCTAATACAGCATGGAATATAGGTCTCCCCCTCACCTTACTCCTTAACAGGTAAAGACAGGCACCCCATACAGGAGTGGTAGAGAATCCCTGAAATTAAGGAGGGGACCCAAATGGTACCAATTGATTTCATGCAGACCAATAACAATTACAAGCAGCATTCCCTGAACCTACTTTCTGATTCTGTGATTAACTGGCTTGATAATGAATTCTTCGTGGAGTGGCATTCATCCTATTTGTAAACATGATCTCCAAGGGAATGAAATTATTCACTCTTGTCAGGTTCTGATCAGTTGTTCTCTCACTGAGGAGGAGCTCTTTGGAACAGGGTCACCTGATTCTCTACCTTGGGTTTGTGCTTTTCTATTCCCTTCTGCTTGATGCTTCTCTCTGAGAAGAGCCAGCTGAAACTTCGTAAGAATCAACAGGCCAGAATCACCTAAGATGATGAGGAAAGAGCACTGAACCAGGCACCAAAGCCCTGGATTCTGGGCTATGCTCTAACATTGACTCAATCGCATTACTGCAACATGCAATTTGCATCACGGAAGGAGCAAAGGCTCTTTGCCTTTAAAAAAAACAACAGCAACCACAACAACACTGAAGTTATTATCACAAATCAGGTGTCATAGACTGGCAGCCCTTGTACTCTTCCTGCTCTGTTGCATTTGGCCAACAAATATGCTAATTTCTTTAATCAGGAGATTTCAGGTAACAATGCAGATTTACAGATTCTCGTTGAAAATTTGCCCATCGGTAAAAATGCAGATTTATGGATTCTCTTGAAAATTTGTCAGATCTTATGAAATAAACCTACATTTATGCTTGTTGAAAATTGTTGCTTGTCAAGAGAGCATGAGCTCTCCAATTTGCCACGTCCTCATCACTCACAGTGATTCATATACACTTATCCCAAGTCACTTCCCTCTGGTAGGTTACCTGACTGGAAGGTGAATTAAGGCATTTGCGTTTGCTGCCTCTAGTCAAGAAGAGGCAAAGGTAGGTAAGACGGGATTGCAAGGTAACAAAGGGCACGGAGAAGCCACAGACACACATCACAAACAGAGGCTTGAACATGTAGGCACATTTACAAACAGATTACAGCCTACCATTAGTTAGGCAGTCTCCCCCTTCACTGCTGGATATACAATAGATAAATAAATAGCAAGAATACATGTGATATATATTTAGATTGCACATTAGACTTTAAAATCTGTGCCTAACTGAATGCATTAGTCCGTGTTTTCTGTTTATGTCTCCACAATGCCATGGAAACACAGTGTGGCATGCTAATGGGTCTCTCCTGGCAATAAATAAACAAAGTCTTTGTCTATTCATGTTTCAATTTCTTTTTTTTTTATGTAATTTACAATTTCAAAAAAGAAAACAGGTCGGTGGCATGTTTTTTTTTTTCCTCCCTGCCCCTTCCCAGTTTCCTCTCTTGCAAAGTACATCTGCAAGAAATGCAAAATGCACCTTCTAGTGGTTACTGAAATCCAAACCAGCCCCATCAGCACTCAGAGGGCAGGATTCTCCCAGCCAGACTCCTCTTTCGCCTTTTACGAAATGCCATGATAATTAAACTCTGTAATAAGGTTCTTCAAGCATTTCAGTCTAACCCAAAGAGCACTTAATATAGTTGTTTAAGGTTGAAAGCTGATATAAAACAGACATTAAATCTGGTGGGTTTCGCTCCCCTCCTTCAGTCTAAAAGGCAATAGCCAGTCCATTTTTACAGAGATAGCAACACCAGTCACAGCCCTTAAATGGCTGTGTGATACCAGCGACACGCTCTCGCCTCCCCGGCTCCACACAGCATGTGGGAGCAGACAAGCTGCTCACCACACCGTCGCCGTGATGTGCAGGTGAAACCCAAAGCTCAAAGTGCTGGGGGTCCAATGTCTCACGGGGCAGCACTTTCCTCTCTGGCACCTGCTACCCCCCACTGCACAGTAACTCAAAACTTCGAAAGGCTGATTATTATCTATGTGGAGGAGTGGGCATATTTAACCAGGTTGCGCAAGCCTGAAGAGTCTCCTGCACCCGAGTGCAGTGGCCTCAGTCACAGGGGGAAGGAGAGGCGGGCAAGTCAGGTACCTCTCCGGCGAGCTTGCACAGTGAGCTCCTGCAAGGACCTTTGCTAACTGACCTGCCAGCCTCCCATCACAGGCCCTGCATCCCAACCACAGACTGCGTGCGGTCAACCTCGGGGCCAGAATCTAGCACGCAACATCTATTTTTATCAGTCATGAAAAGCGGTGTGTGGACCAGATTTCAAAGCATTCAGACAAGAGATCTCTCCTAGCATCTGCCCAAGGAGAGACATTATTTCCATCGCTAATTGTCAAGTGCTGGACCTTTAGTCAGAAAACAAAGTGTCCACCAAAATGCTTTTCTTAAATAATAATCCCATGTTATGTCCTTTATTTTCCTAAAGTGGTATATATAATAATCTATGCATCTCAGCTCCATTTCCACAGCTTTTGTAAAATAATAATATTAAAACAGAACATCATCAGGTACTTACTTTGCACTTCTGAGATAGTTGCTATTATTATCCCCCTGTCACCAATGAAGCTAAGTTTAAAGAGGTAAACAACATGTTCAAAGTCAGAACACTAACAAGTAGACGAGCTTGTTACCACCTTGGATGAAAACCAGGTCATCTGACAGCAGAGCCCGTATTTCTTCCACCCACATCTTGTGAGCACTTGCTTTGAGCCCCACATGGTGCTGAAATATTTTCTTCAAAGGGTCTCAACGTTTGAATTTCTGTGACCCATTTCATCCCGAAAAGAAAACACCATTAAGATGCGTTTTTTTCCTTTCGGTCATGGGTGCCAGGAAGAGCCAGAGCAGTGCCCAGTTTTATTTATCAGTACTTCTTCCTTTGGGGACAATTTTTTGTCATTTTCTTGTATTTAATGTTTAAAACACTTCTATGTTCTGCTCCCAGCAGATGACTGCTTCTCTCCGAAGCCCTGTTGTTGCTTTACGTCGTTACGTCGTGTTTATCTTAGCAGCTACTCCAAATCTTTTACAAATAAGGCAAGGCATAAATACAGGTGTTTCTGCTTTATTGTCACAAATGGGTCCTGGAAAAAGCTCACATTCAACATCTCATGCACTGAAGATAATAAGCTTTATGGGGGAAAACGGGAGTAGGGCAGGTGGCTCAAAAGCTATGAAGCATTATAGCAAGTGCCCTATCCCAAACAATAGTGATATTAACACAATTCCAGCCCAGTTAACTGTCCTCAGGAACCCTGGGGCATGCGCACTTAGAATCTCATTCTTCCTTTATATTCTGGCCTTCTGTTCTCTCCTTCGAGACGCCAGCCCTAGGTAACACTGTATTCTAAGAGAGACCAATTTCACCAAAATATGATCCATCTTCATCAAGCCTTTTAATTTTTTTTTTTTTTTTTTTTTTGGAGGGGGTTGGAGCAGTGGGAGGGTGGTGACACAGCTAGGACTGTTTTCAGCTTTCTCTTTTTTTTTTTTTCCAAGATTTTATTTATTTGTCAGAGAGAGAGAGAGGGAGAGAGCACAAGCTAGGGGAGTGGCAGGGGGAGAAGAAAAAGCGGGCTCCCTGCTGAGCAAGGAGCCCAATGCAGGACTCGATTCCAGGACCCTGGGACCATGACCTGAGCCAAAAGCAGACGCTTAACTGACTGAGCCACCCAGGCGCCTGTTTTCAGCTTTTTCATCAACACTTACAGCCTCCCCTGGTAGTTTCACTTGGGAAAATGTAGTGGGTTCTAGATGACACAAAACCAGCCACTTTCACACTAAAGGAAGGTGTGTCTATTTTTTCAGGTTTTTTTTTTGTCTGAATTTCTTCACACATTCCTAAAGCTTCCCCTTTTATGGTGAAAATGTCAAAATATTAACATGCTTTGAAACATCCCATGTGCGGCACCTAGGCTTTCAAGTCATTCCAATTATCGGGGACATATCCACCTTTAGCAGGACTGGAACCATCTTTGCTTTTGAAGTGCTTCTTTAAGAAAAAGAATGCAAAATACAAATGTCTAAACTTTGGTTGAAAGTTTCCACTCATTTGGAATGGCAGGCAAATAAATTACAATGGACAAATCTTGAAATACTGATAATTGTCAAGAACTTCAGAAGATCCAGAAAAATTATATATTTTTATTAAGTAACAGGCCTGCCTCTGTAACACTTTGCTGTTTTTATCTGCTTTAGCTCTTTGTATGCCAATAAAATTATAATTTTTCTATAGAGAAAATAAAATTCAGTCCCTTCTCCAGCAAAGGTGACTAAAATTTGTTTGTTTGTTTTTTTTGCTGACATTTTATGAAGGTTTTTTTTTTCAGCTCCACCATTTATTATTGTAACATCTTATATTTTGCTTAGAATTGTTACCAGTTTGGGAGAAACTATCGAGTGCCTTTCATATATGATTTGCAGGAATGCAAGGCTCTGTGCAGTGGCAGATCTTAAAAATTCTTGGACTTTTCAATAGCCATTAACAAATTAGCTGTCCACTCTTTTGGTATGAGTTTTACATTATCTTTGTCAATGACAATTTTTTGTGTCCAATCAGCAGGAAATGTAAATAATTCTCCAATGTGTTCATAGTATTCCCTCCTTTCATTAGCTGGAGTATTAAACCACCCAAGAGCCTAGTCATTAATTCTTTTAAAAACATATCTCTAGCTCTCAATAAATTGCTGTTAATGGTATCTTCTGGATATCATCCACCAACCCCTGAATCTCACGGGTTGCTCATTACAAAAGCACCAACTCATGGACCTCAGCTATTGAATACTTCTCTTCCCCAAGAAATCTTACAAGAGAGGGGGAGGTGGAAAGGGGGAGAGGGGGAGAGAGAGAGAGAGAGAGAACTTAAATTTATGGAGGCTAAATTATCTTATTCTAGTAAATTTTGCAAAGACACATCATCAGGTGAATACAATGCTTTTTTAGCTTTAGGGTAAATCTGCCTCTCCTGACATAATCTGCATTAAAGAAACCCAAGTTCTAGCAGAACAGGCCATATCAAATAAATGAATTAACAATAAATAAATACATGGCGTATTGCCACAGTGGTGCAGTTTGCTAATACTAAAATTAGACATTCAAAAATACTGTTCCTACCAACTGCTCCACTAGTCAGCTCATTAACAAGAACAATATAAAAGAAATTTTGGTTGATTAGTCAAGCAGGCTGACAGGATTAGTTTGGTAATTTTTCTTCTTTTTTTCTTTTAATTGTATTAGCCCTTTAATTGACTTGCTAAAACTTGTGTTGGCCCAATAATCTAAGTTAGAACAGGGGAGAAATGTGACTAAAGCCTGAGTAGAGAGCTATGCTGGTAGTAGAGTCACATTTTGGTAAGCACCCTCTCTCTTAACCTTGTCTGGACTGAATTTGCTGCTTTATTCTTTTTTTTTTTTTTTTTTTTAAGAATTAAAAACTGGTAGACATGTTAAAATGTTTAAGCAATTCAGAAAAGGCCAAAAAGTCAAGAAAGTGTTTATATGTAAGCATTATTTTATCAGAGAAAACCACGAAAGTAGTATTTTAAGGAAAAGCAATTTACAAGTGGCAAGCTTCACATGGGGATGGTTACTCAAGCTCTGTTTTTGAGATGAAGGCCCTCCCCTGAGATGAGGAGGCCCAGGACAGCCATGAATTCTGGAGGGTATCTTGAATCTCTGGACAAGATGGAGATGGAATCCACTTATTCTAGTAGTTAAGAGAGCCACTGAATGATAAAAGCTATTCCTGTTTTGTTTTCCAGAAGTCCTTTATTATTCCATGCATATTTCCGCCTGGAATAAAATAGGCACAACAAAAACAATGAAATCTTGCAACATAGGCTTTTTATAGTATATTGAGAATTTGCTATTCAAACTGTGGTCCACAAACAGCAACACTGGCCAGGCCTGGGGGCTTGTGAGAAATGCAGAGTGCCAGGTCCCACCTTAGATCTGCTGAATCCTATGCACATCAAAAGTGGCAAAGCACTAGTCTCTTTCCACTAGCAAGGCCAATGTAACTTCCAAGTCAGTGACACAATAGTTTAACTGGAAGTGTTTTTATCAGAGTTTGAAAATAATACATACTCATTGTAAAAACAACAAAAACACACATTACAAAATGCTATCAAATTACTAAGTGAAAAGTGAAAATCATCTAGCAATGATTCACCAGGGATGAATACAGCTAACATTTTGATGTAGATCTTTCCAGCCTCTTTCTATATGTATATTAAAAATAGGGTGACTTACAGAGGTTGTTTACAATCTGCTTCTATCTGTTAGCAATCAGGACATCCTTACATGTCAATAAATGTATTTCTGGGTCGTCATTTTTTTTCAGTGGAATATCCTACTGTACAAGGAAACGTAATTCATTTAAATAATCTTCTCTTACTGGACAAAGAATGGATATACAGTATTTCTTTAAAATCAATTCCTGAAAGTAGAATTTCAAGGTCAGAGGTAGGCACATTTAAATTTTCATGTACTTTGCAAGACGTCCTTCTAAACATGTGAGTACCATCAATCTCTATAATCTTTGCCAGTCTGATAGATAATTGTGTCTTATTGTTGTCAAATGCCTTTATATCTTATCTTAAATTTAAATGTTTCCAGAAGGTGTTTCTATGTATGTGCCATCGATATTAATTTAAATAAAATAGTGTTTAGTGATTCATGTCCCTTAGTTATTTTCATATTAGTAACCTACTCTATTCAGGAAACTAGTAACCTAGAAGATAAAACCACAGGATGTGGCTTAGTCCAGATTCTTTGAAATGAAAAGCTTGATTATTAAGCTCTGATATCATGCAGGGTGCTCTACTTCTCTGTACATACTGTTTGAGTTTTCCCTGTGAGCCCCTCTCCGTGACCACCTGTGGTCCCCCAACACCACCCAAGGGGTGCCCGCTGAGCTCTCACATCCTCATTTTGTACTACACACCCTCCTGGTCATTGCACTATCTACACAGTGGTGGTGTTTGCATTCTCTCTAGCCCAGACCTGAGCTGTTCTCCCAGACTGTGCATGGTTACTTCTCTTAACTAGCAACAATCTTCTATTTTACACTGTGGGAACATTTTTCAAGATTTAGCTCCACTATCATTTCTGCAAGGCCTGCCCTGAGAGTCTGGCAGAGCTGAGGCTCTCTCTTCTCTGACCCCACTCTGCACTGTCTGTGTCTCTGCAGCTGCCCCATCCCCAGGCACGACCACGTCTGTGTGGCCTTGGGTGGTCCCATGCCTTGTTTGGTCACAGGCCTTACGGGCAGCGCTTATTCTCCCACCTGTTTTCTCAAGCCCCAGCATTGAACCTGGCATAAGGTAAATAATTGGGACCACTGATGAATGATTCCACAAATGAACTAGAAACTGCTTACCGGTCCCCTTCACCCTAACTTAGGAAAAACTGAGACCAAACAAATTAAATACAAACAAACGAAAGAAAGAGAATAAAAACTCTGGGTAAAAACATTTCAGAGGGTTATATTATTTACTAACTTAATATATTTCTTTAGTGAAAGTGGCTTAATTTCCAATAAAGAAAACAAATGCAGACAATGTTTTCAGAGAGGAGAAGAAAAACAAAATTCTCTGCCTACAGCACCCCATAGCTAATACCGAGTAAAAATCTTGGATTTTTCTTTGTTTTTCCCCATTCGCCAATCATTATTTAAAATTCTGTGCCCATCACTCAAAGAAACAGAGACAGTTGTTCATTCTGAGTTAAGTTTTTCCTTATCTGACCAGCAGGGTCAGGATAATATATCACTCAACCCCTAGGGAATAACAAAACGCTTAATGGATTTGTGCAGTTACCAGGGGAAAAAAAATAAAGAGGAAAACTTTCAGGATTCAATTCATTTTCAAATACTGCATAGTACTTAAGAAAAGACTGCATGAAGATCATAGATAGCTGAAGCAGAGGGAAGGAAAAAAATGCGAGAAGTGGCATTTCCATTGGAGAAAAAGATATGGTCACTAAGCTTTGCTTCGAAGGGCCCTTTGCAATACAAGGAGAAAAAGCCACAAGGAAAAAAAAAATCAAGGTGATGCTCCTGAATCATTTACAGTTCCTTATCTGAGGGAGTTAAGAACTGTTTTACTGAATATTCATCACACAGAACAATCTACACGGTAATATTGCTTAAAAGTCAGATATAAATTGTCCATGAAACTTACAGAAACAGCTGATACTTCAATGAAAGCTTCTATCTCGAATGAGCGTAAAATAATTTCCTTGCCCTACTCTGGCCTTACTGTGTTGTTTTAAGCAAAATACTTAACAATTCTGTGTCTCAGCTAGACTGTCTGAGGAAACTTGCTTTTGTCTCCACTTCACCCTAAGAAACAGTGAGAATATGGACTCCAAAATACTCTAATCTTTAAAAATGATTACACACAAGATACAAATTTATATTAGAGCTAGAAAACATATGTGAATCTCCTAGCATTGTGCCTCACACATCAGAGTTATTTAACAAGTGTTATTTACATCCCTTTTCTTCCCCAGATAAAATTAAACACTTTTTCTGTTCACTTAAGACAAAATACATTAGAATAAAATGAAGATTTTTTTATTTTTCTAAAGAATGGTATCATTCTTCCCCTTATTTTTGCCCTTTTGTAATATATATCTGTGAACAGTTCCTATGTAACACTCAATGTTACAAAAGTATTGATATGTGTACACACATCTAATACAGAGTAGATTTTGAAATGATGTTAGAAATTCTGTCACCTCTGAGCAGCAACTTATGATGGAAGCCCCAGAATTACCATACTTGGTAAGACTTTGGTCTAGGTAGGCTGCAGTTTTGCCTCAGCTGATCTGACATCCAAGCATATGACAACATTTTTGCTTCTTTTACAAGATTTCCTGGAGTTTGCACTCGCTTCGTGATCTTGGCGGAGATTCTGCTGCTGAAATAACATATAGAGTCCTCACCAAAACGGTGTGCTGCTGAAATGCCAGAAAACTGCTAGCGTGGGCAAAATCTGCGAGTGACAGTCACCACCTCCTACCTGGCCAACCTCGCCTTCTCATAGTTCCATAAAGTTTCTGTGGAGGGGGGAGGTATTTTTTCCCCCTCAAATAAAAACGGTTCTAATAGTCCCTGATTCTTTCTTACCTTCTATCTTTGAGCAAGCTCTGTAACTGACCTTGCTCAAAAATGTACTGAAAATCCTTATAGAATATTCCATACAAATTAAAAATCCCTAATGTAACTTACTTCCATGTGTTCAATGTTAAAATTAAAATGCCTTCCTCCACCAGATTAATTTTAACCAAGTACTTTTATTCTTTAATAATCCATAACCAAAAGATTTTATGTAGCCAACACCAACTTCTTATTAGAACAGGAAGTTAAGCCTTTTTTACTCTTTGCTATCATCAGTTATCATTTGAATACCTGACTCACATTTAACACACTCAGGGCCTAACAAGGTCATGTTCTTTCCAAAGACATCGAACTCATGCTCTCACCAACAGATACTTAGTAATATCTTTCTATGTACTTTCTATGTGCCAGGTGCTGTACCTGATGCTAGAAATCCAGCCACGGAAAGGACGGTGCCTGCTTTTCAGAGTATTTCCATTCTAGTGAGCGGAGACAGATTGTAAATGGATAAGTAATAATGTGCGGGACGGTGCGCACTAAGATCAAGAATAAGTTGAAAGAACAGGACAGAAAGCAGTGGAGTGGTAGTTGTTATTCCAGATGCGGCCAGGGCAAGCATTATGTGAGTACATTTCCAAAGGGAATAACCAAGCAAAACTTGTAGACACCTGGGAAGAGAGCATTCCACGGAGAGAGTCTTCCATAGAAACATACTTCGTGTACTTATTGAAAGCAAGGAGGCCAGGTGGCTAATGTGTAGCAATAGGGGAGCAAGTGACAGGGAGTGAGATGTGAGCAACATTTGGGACTAGGACAGGGAGGGCCAGCTAGGCCATGATAGTGACTTGGCAAGGATCTCTGAGTGAGCTGAGAAGGCAAGAGAGGGCTCAAGGAAGAAGAGTCAGATGACATGACTTTTATTATAAAGGCTAACCCACCTGGTACGTGGACAGAATAGATCTCAGAACTAAGAGTCGGGGGGTGGGGAAGACCAGCTAAGGAGTGCTTCTTAGGGAACTTGCAGGGGAGGAGATGAGAAATGGTAAGATTAAGGATGTATTTCAATGTATTTGATATCCCACTAGATGAGTAAGAACTCAAAGATGATGCCAAAGACCCTGGTCTGAGTAGCGGATAGAACAGAGCTGGCATCTCCCAGGAAGGGGAGTAGGTTGTGATTGGGATGGGGAGGGGGAGAATCAAGAGTTCAGGTTAGAATATCTTACACTTGAGTTGCCCATTAGTGATCGAAAGTTCAAGTGTCAAATAGGTTACTGAATTTGCGAGAAGGACATGCCGAAGAGGTTTCCAGGATGGAAAGGTAAAATGAATGCTATTCGTTGACTATGGAATGTGTCATGACCCACTGCTCTGACCGGTGATTTCTGCAATGATGCTGTGAAGAAAACTAAAATTAGGAGGCCTACAACAATAAGCAGTTGTTTTTCTAGCTTACCGGTCTATAAGTTGGCAGGGATGACTCTACCTCAGGCTGCAGTGTGGCTGGCTTGGCTCTAAGCGTTGGGTCAGGTTTAGCTCTGATCTGTGTCTCATTCCAGGAGCCATGCCGAAGGAGCCACAGAGGGCTGGCAGCATGCCCTTACCAAGAGGGTCACGTGAACCAGCCAGAGCCAGAGGAAGTATACAATGCCTGTGAAGGCTCTGTCTCAGAACCTGGGGACACTGGCGCTCCCACTCATATTCTACAGGCCAGGTGCCCCAGAGATACCCAGTATCAATGGGGCGGAGTGAGAGACCGGACATATAGTCGCAGGAAACGCAAAATCACATGGCAAAGGACACGTGTATTTCTAACACAGGGAAGGCCTGAAGAATCAGAACAGTCAGCCAATCTACCTTGCCACTCACTATCGTTTTAGCTGCGGCTACAGCTCACAGCGAAAGACTTCTCCCAGATCCTATAATATTTTAACCCAATGAGTTTCTTCAATTTTTCTTTCTTTTTTTTTTTTTTTAATCTGAGAGGGAGAGAGAGAAGCCAGGGAAGGGCAGAGCGCGAGAGAGAATCTTACGCAAACTACACACCCAGCACGGAGCCCAATGTGAGGCTCAGTCTCACGATCCTGAGATCATGACCTGAGCCAAAATCAAGAGCTGGACGGGCACCCAGGCGCCCCTGAAATATCTCTTTTTGAAAGCCATTTACAAATGTATTTGAGGTAATTATGCTTGGAAGTTTTTCACTACAAGAAAAATAGGTTGGTATTTTCTAATAACATGATACACATCATAGTTTAAATGCCATTTAAAAAGGTCTTCATCAGTGTTTCTCAAACTATTTGTGGGGGAGGGCTTTTTTTTTTTATTTCAACAAGGCATAGACCCATAATTTTATAAAACACAATAAAATTAATTGCTATAACTGACTTTTTTTAAAAAGCAAAGATATATAAAATTCAAGTCTGTGTTTTTTGGGAAAGTACTTGGTCACACCGCTATAAAAGTTTCTAAATACTCTCAATTTCTGTACTTACCTTGCTGAAGATAATAGTCATAGAATGGCATCAACCCATGGAACACACTTTGAAAAGCACTACAGTGAAGGATTCTACCATAACCAGATCCTTTTACCCCCAAAATCTTAGTATCACTGAATAATAGTGGATGGAACACAAAACTAAGTTGCCAAAGATTTAAAATTGAAATTCATATATACCCAAGTTTACTAAACTATTAATTCAATTTGTCAGGCTCTTTTGGTCCCCAGGATTCCATGCTTCAGTTATTAAAAAAGGGGGAAAAAAGGGGGACTTTGTCAAATAGCCATATCCTGCTTTATGATTTTTACTCTGTTTTTCTTGATTCTTATGGCAATGCCTTTCAGATTTTCCACCCATGCTGTACACACACAAATTACTAAAATCTCCTGGCCACATCTTGAGGCTACCTTAATTGACTGTTATCAAGCTGTGCTTTTTAAATGTTCCAGCATTTGATCTTTTTAAAATGCTTCTGAGACTTAACTGATGTCAAACTGGCTGGTCTAATTTCCTGCTATGTCTTTAGATCCTTTTTTAAAAATAATTGGGTGTTGAATTAGGTTTTTTTTTTTTTCTTTATTCCTCAAGGGATCACTACTAAATTTAGTTAAGCTCTGATCAACAACAAAAAAATTCCATTCTGTCCTATCAATTTCCTATATTTGGACTTACTGTCTCTCAAGTCATAAACCACCCTAGAGTCTCGAAAAAATTAAGCCATGCTTACTCAGCCCTACTGAAGGGAGCTCTATGGACATGGAAGTATCTAAATGACCTAGATACCAGATTGGAGAAAGGGATCTGCTGAACCTTGTCTGGACAAAAAACAGCATCCAGGAGTCCTTTGTGTGGTGAAAGAAGAAAACCAAAGAGTAAAGAAACTGATACTAATGGGGAAACAATGACTATAACACGCATCATGCATGTGCAAGACTCACAAGTGGCAACCAGGCCTTCTGCACCATTCACACTTCTGAGGGGGCACTAAGAAATATTCAAGAGTGGAGGCGTACCTCCCAATTGCTCCTAAGCGTCCTTGTTTTTGTTATCATAGTTGCTGACTTAAAGCAAAATAAAATTCATAAATGCTTACTCTTTCTATTCACTTTTGGAAACTCTTTCTAAATGGTAATGAACAGCCTAAGCTCAATTCCTCCAGAGCGGGAAATTTATTTGCGGCCATATCTACATAATGCCGACACATCGATAGATTATTCAATCAAAGCTATTGAAGAAAAGATAAAATCAGTCTGCAGTTGAGCCTAATTATTCAGTCAATTCAGACAAAAGAGTTGATCCTATGGACAACTGAGACACAATTTTTAAGGCAACATCGAATTCACGTTTTATCTCCCAGAGAACCTTGCATTTAATAAGAACTCGGAATTGCTAAACAAATTATTAAAAGTCGCTGGCATGTTTTTAAAATGGTGTTTAAAATTTTTACCCAAATACCGTATTCATAGGTAGAACTTATGGTAAGAAAATTTAGAAAAAAAATTAGGTGTATTGTAGAATCAAAATGCTAATTGGCTGCATTTTGTTCTCAGCTTTATTTAGAATGATAATTGCAAATGCCACCTCTTAGCTTAGTCAGATTTGCCCCCAGAGAGACCCTAGGGAATTCTACCTCCCCTCCTCGTCCACCCTTGTTCACATTTTTTATCTCCTACTCCAAGGAAGACATGCGGGAGCCATATGGACCGCTAACACTAGATGAACCAAGAAATCTTGATTTCTAATCTCTACTCAATGAGGCTTTGTGCTAGATAGCAACAGAGAAACTGAGAAGAACAGATAGACCGTATTTTAAAGTATAATTTTATATCCAGCATATAGTTATATCCAATATTATGTAAAGGGCAGACTACAAAATATAAAGGTAATAATCAAAATTTCTTGTGATGGTACTCTATATTTACATACATATTTATATAAATTGAGATTTCTATTACTGGAATATATTAACAGAAGCAACAGAAGCTCTCAAGAAAAGATCCCAATAAACCCAAAAATGTTACTGTATTAGTCTGCTCAGACTACTACAGACTGGGTGGGTTATACATCAGAAGTTTATTTTCTCACAGTTCTAGGGACTAGAAATCCAAGATCAAGGTACAGTCAGGGTTGGTTTCCATTTATACCTGTCTTCCTAACTTATAGCTGGCCACCTTCTCTGTGTCCTCATCTGACTTCTTCTCTGTATGAAAAAATAGACCTATGTTTCTTGCTCTTCTTATAAGGATACCAGTCCTATCAGATGAGGGCCCCACTCTGATCTTATTTAACTTTAATTACCATCCGAAAGGCCCTGTCTCCATGAATAGTTAATTGAGGGTTAGGGCTTCAACATGTGAATTTGGAGGGGCGGGGATGCACAATTCAATCCGAAACATCTATAAAACATAAAATAACCATATAAATGCAATGGGAGTCTTCCTTTAATAAATGACATTAAGAAAACTATGCTGTACTCAGAACAAATTCTAAGCAGATTAAAATTAAATCACAAGAAAGGAAAAGTATTTAACAAGAGGATTAAAATAAAAGGATAAATTATAAAAGAAAAGATCAAAGTGGGTGAGATTAAGAAAATTAAAACACCTGTGTACAACAAAAAACATAACAACATTTAAGTAAAAAGGAAAGAAAGAGGGGTTCTTGGGGGGTGGGGCTCAGTCAGTTAAGCATCTATCTTTGGCTCAAGTCATGATCCCAGGGACCTGGAATCAAGTCCCAAGTGGGGCTCTCTATTCAGCTGGGAGTCTGCTTCTCTCTCTTCCTATGCCCCTCCCCCCTCATCTCTCTCAAATAAATAAAATCTTTAAAAAAAAAAAAAAAACAAGAAATGATGGAAAAGACAGAGATAGGAAAAGAGATGATAGAGATAAATATATATTTTTATATGTTATATATTTATATATAATATACATATATATAATATATATATAATATATAAAATGTTTGAGTACTGCTAAGATTTCATTAGAGAAATGCATAATACAGGAAATACAAAAATTTATCCTATTTCTCAAAATAAGTGAAAATTAAAACAATGAGTAATACTTTATACCTAATAACCAACACATTAAAAAAAAAAAAAACTCTAACCCTGAGGCTAATGTAGGAAACATATTCTAAAGCACTGCTAGAGACTACACAAATTACAAAAGGATTTTAAGAAAGCAGTTGGAAAATATGTATCAAAATGTTAAAAATATTTCCCATCAGTTGAACACATTAGTCCATTCTTTGAAACATACTGCTACTAAAAACACCAAAAAAGCTATATAATGATATTCCTTACCTCTGAAGCAGACCCTGTTGGCTGCCTACCTAACCACTTGTGATGGTCAATTTTATGTATCAGCTTGACTGGGCGATGCGGTGCCCAGATCTTTGGTCAAATATTATTCTGGTGGTTTCTATAAGGGTGTTTTGGGATGAGATTAACATTTAAACTGGTAGATCAAGTAAGTAGATTACCCTCCATAATGTGGGTGGGCCTCGTTTAATCAATTCAAGGCCTGAAGAAAAACAGAAAGACTCACATTTGTCCCTAGTAAGAGCGACTTCTGCCTGCCTGCTGGCCTTCACACTAACATCAGCTTTTTTCCTTGCCTTTAGACTTGAACTGAAGTCTGTTCTGGTTTCAAGGCTGCCAGTCTTCAGAATGATATGACACTACTGTCCCTCCTGGTTCTAAGGCCTTCGGACTCAGACCTAAACCATCAGCTCTCCTGAGTCTCCAGCTTGCTGATTCACCCTGTAGACCTTGGGACTTGTCCACATCCATAATCAAGTGAGCCAATTCATTATAATAAATGATACAGATAGATAATACATAGATCTATAGATCCATATTTCCCATTGGTTCTATTTTTCTGAAGAACCATGACTAATGCACCACCATTTCCACTTGCTCTTTGCAAGTGGTTTGGGGAGTGATGTGCCCAGTGCTAGAAAAGAGTAATTATCGATCATGATAATCCTGTTCTTTGCAGAGCGGAGTCTTGTTTGGACATATCACCTGATTCTGCCTACTAAAGTGGAGTCCACCATAAGCTCCTAGGGAGAGGTGTTCTCTCTGAAAAAGAGAGCCATAAAGAAACAACCCTGTTACCCCCACTCTATTCCATCTGTCTTGGAGGTTGCCCCGTGATGATGTGATGTTTGAAGCAGCTGCAGTCACCCTGTCAGGATGAGGGAAAGCCCACAAGAATCACAAAGAAGCTGACTCTGATCCCAAGCATTGCTGTGTAGCCAAACAGGCAGTGGTTTATGTAAATAGCAAATAATACTTATGGTTTAAGCCATGGTTCATGAGGCTTTCTCTTAACTTCAGAAACAAATACCCTAAATCGTATCATTTACTTACTTCTTTTCTTACTCATGTGTAATGGCCAAAAATATATGGTAATTACCTAAATCACATGAGAAGAGGAAAGCAAACTCTCATATGTCAATTCAGTGGGAGCTTATCCAGGCCTAAAGGATAAACACTACAACCATGCAACGACGTGGCAAAATGTGTCTCAAGTAAAGGATAATGTTTACATAATAAGGCTAAATCTTGCTTAATAAAAGTAAAATAAAATAAATTACACATACGCATGCAAGCATAATGTCAAATGTAAAAACACTATTGCATAGTGTTATGAATTGTATAATACCATTTAAATATACTTTGTTCAAACACACATATGTATTGAATAAAGATTCCTAAACCATAAAAAGCTTAATAGTATGATCTAGAAACACACCTCCCTGCCCTATCTAGTGCACAAGCTTGAACACTCCAACTTCTATGTCTGCGCAGTTCTTTCCTGTGTCCAGATAGGCTTCCTTTGCTTCTTTGATCTACAGGGACTGAAAACATTATCACCTGTAGCTTAAATTGGAGGGAGGTTGGGGAGGAGAGTTTCCAAAATGGGGGAAAGAACTTGGTCTCACCTAAAAAGAAAACATCAATTGGACTCTATCCCTAATAATCTTGTTAAAATAATTCCAAGATGTAATACTGTGGGAAATGCTGCTTCTACTCCTGCCTTGGGAGAAGAGTGGGGGTCGTAGGGCTCTATAAAGGTACTGAAAAGAACTGCAAAAAAGAAACTTAAGGCTACGTTTCAAAGAACATACCAAACTTACGTGACCATGGCGTAATTTTTGAAGGAATGACTACTACCTGAAGACACTTTGGGAAATCACTGCACTTTAATATTTGTATGAGCCTACACTTGAGATCACAAACAGTGTGCTTCTGTGGGAAGTAGAATTCTGAAGAAAACAATAACTGTACCATAAATAATTTATGTTAATAATTGCTCTCTGTCATAGGCTGAGGTCTCTGAAAAACCAAATTGCCCAAATAACGGCTCCTCTGAATCTGGGGGAATTTAAGGCAAACTTTTATTGGTATAAAGCTCCCCATATCTTACTACCTTTTTCTAATAACACTGGTCTCTTATTGTTGGTAAGATTATAAAGAACCCAGAGATGAATTTCCATCCACTGTACCAATAAAGAGGTTTCAGATAAGAAGGAAACGTGGGAACTAGAAGCAGGCAGCAGTTTCTCAGTGGGGTTGACACAGAATTTAAACTTTAGAGCACCCATTGATATTGTTTCAGATTCTACAGTGAAATAACAATGTCCTTTTGGCTCTTTCATTTACTGTCAGGTTTATGTTTAAAACTTATATAGAGCATCCACCCTTGCACGTGATGAAGCAATGTAGACTTTAGCTTTGCCTTGCACGAGTGGCCTATACATTTCGCTCTTTATTCCTAGGGGGAGTCTCCAGTCGCTAACTTTATTACAACACTTTATTGAAAATGTGTAATTTCAGTTCCAAGTTTCAAATTGTGTTTTATTAGTAAGAATTATTTGCTGTTCCCTAGAAAGTGATTTGAAGCCCGAGATAATTATAGAATCACAGAACCATAAAGCACATCCAGAGGTCACCCAGCCCACGTTCTATTCTCACGGCAGACCTATGCCTTAGTTAAGCAAAGCATTCTTCTAGATGTTGTGCCCCCAGAGGAGATGATTATATATTTCTCAGATGTAGTTTAAACCCATGGTTAAAAATCCTGACCAATGCTTACGGTCCATCTTCATACTGAGAAGTGTAAAAAGAAACCCTACAATGGAATAGAAGACCCCTTCCTTACCTGACCCCAATCTCCCCTTCCTACCGATCTAAGGGCTTAAGAGTCCGTATTACTGATTCAGCACTTGGACTGCCTAAACTTTTCCTTCAGGAGTCAAATTTGCTCATTTAAAATTTACTATATTTTCATTTATTTGCCACTGAAGCTCTGTCTTCCTACGGCTACCTCTGGGTTGTCAACAATGTCACCATTTTCTTCATCACCCAAGCTTTAACTTGTGAGTCATACTAAATTCCTTCCATTCCCTCCAGCCAGACATCGAGTCTGTAATTGTAATCGTTTTAGGATGTCTATCCCCAGTGTGTCTCCTGGTTACCAGTCTTTTCCATTTCTACTGATGCTGCCACAACCATAGTCCAGCTCCCTATGGCTTCTCATTTGCTCCTCACCTTGTAAAACTTCCTGACTGGTGCTTCTATCATTTGCAGATTGAATTCAGCTACATGTAACACAAAACTGTGGTCATATATTCAGCATGACGGTGGGACGGTGGGGCAGTGGGGCGGGGGGGGGGGGGGGCTGGAAAACAAGGATTTTTTTTTAAGGTAGACTCCATGCCCAGCATGAAGCCCAGTGTGGAGCCCAGCATGTGCACAACACAGGGCTTGAACTCACGACCCTGAGATCAAAACGTGAACCTGAGATCAAGAGCCAGACACTCAACTAAGCCATCCAAGCACCCCATCTTTCTCTCATTTAACAACAGGGCCAACAATAGGCAGTGTGGGAGAGTCTAATAGCTCCACAGTATCATAAGGAGCCCAAGACACTGCTAGCTTTCCATACTTATATTCTTAGGGCCTTTGGCAGTTTTACTGCCTAAGGCTACCTCCCACTCTTGAAGCACATTCTTGGAAGACTCACCCTATGACTTCAACTTATATTTCACTGGCCAAAACTAAACAATGCCATCCTTTATTTCAAAGTAAAATGTGGCAAATATGGTTTTGTTTTTTGATTGTTTCTTCCTTTTCATGAGGTTGCATCACCAACCCCCACAAAATCAGAGTCCTGTAACAAAGAAGAGGGATGATTATTAAGCAGTAGATCAGAAGACTCTGCAATAGGATCCTAGCCTTCAGACCTGCCAGGGGCACCATGAACCCAGTTGCCAGATCGATCCTTCCAAAGCATACCTCTGACTATGTCCAAGCTTGTTGAAACTATTCAATGCTGCTTCACGTAGCATCCAAAATAAAGTCCAAGTTTCATGGACCAACAAGTAAAAGCTCTAACAATCAGGTCCCAAGCTATTTTTCCATTACTCCATTCCAGGAAGCTTATACTGAATTTCGACTGAGCCACTTGCTGGTACCAGCTCTATCCTTCTGATGCACCTGGAATGCTCCCTCTGCTGCCATTTTCAGGTCTTACTGTCCTGTTAGTCAATGTTCAGCTAAAATCTCACCTCTGCTGGGTTCCTGATCACTTTTCTTCTACTTGCCGCTGATGAGCCTCTAATCATAGTAACACAGACAGAGGAGTTTTATTTCACACATCTCTGTGCTAAACTCTTTATGTATATTACCTCACTGAATACTAACATTCCCTGGAAAGAAAGTTTTATTATCCCAGTTTGCAGAGGAGACATCTGAGACTCACCTAAGAAACTTGCTTGAAGTTCACACTGCTAAGAAATAACAGTCAGTAGTCAAATTTAGCGCCATGTGGAGACAAATCCTGTGTTCTTCCCACTGCACTGGGCTGACTGCCTCTACCAAGTTTGTGGTCTGACATTCTCTAGAGCTCCTTTTATTACAAGAAGCATATTAAATTGATCTTCCTAGTCCCTATAACTAGAAAAGGCATCCCCATTATAAGCTGAATGTCCTCTTAAAAATAAAGGACAACTATCTCTAAATATGTATTGGCATATCTTGGAGTTCTGCTTTGAAGACGTTTCCATCCTTACATCAACCTTTGTTTAATCTATTTCAGTCAGTCTATATTTTATGCATTATGAATTTTCTTCAGAAAAAAACTATAAATAGCACTCTTTGTTATTAAAAGGAAAAGTACCATGGGGGCCCCTGGGTGGCTCAGTGGGTTAAAGCCTCTGCCTTCGGCTCAGGTCATGATCTCAGGGTCCTGGGATCGAGCCCCGCATCTGGCTCTCTGCTCAGCAGGGAGCCTGCTTCCCCCTCTCGCTTTGCCTGTTGCCTGCCTCTCTGCCTACTTGTGATCTCTCTCTCTCTGTCAAATAAATAAATAAATCTTTAAAAAAAAAAAAAAAGGAAAAGTACCATGAAAATTTTTTCTTATTGAGAAAACTTCCAAACTTACAGAAAAATGGAGCATAAGTATAATGAATCCTATAAGCTCAATACCCACATTTAACCATTTTTAACATTTTGCAATATTTGCTTCATGTGTTATATTGCAGTTTATTATTTTGATGCTTATTGTTTATTTTATAAAGTAAATAATAGACATGATGACATTTCTTCCTTATGTTCTTCAGTATGCAGTCCTTAGAAAAACAGTAAGGATATTTCTCCTCTCTAATCACAATACCATTATCATACCTACCAAAATTCATAAGAATTCCTTCATAAAAATTATACCTAGTTTGTATTGAATTTCCACAGTTTCTTGAAAATAGTGGTTTGATCAAGCCAGGGTCCAGAGAAGTAACATATTTTTTTTTAATTTGGTTTTTATTCTTCCCCTCATTTTTCTCCTGACAATGACTTATTGAAGAGATCAGGCCAAATGTCCTTTAGAATGTCCCACTTTCTACATACATCTGATTGCTTCCCCTTTTAAACTGTGTGTCCTATAAAACCAGAATTTAGGTCTAAAGTCTTCATTCAATTCAGGTTACACATCTGTGGCAAGAATGCATGAATTCAGTCTTTATTAGAAAATGGGCCGAGAAAACTGCAGATCTGCCGCAAGCAAGGTAATATATTGAACAAAATTTCGTTATGTCCGCTCTTCTTCAAGAATCTATGAAGATAATAGTAGGGAACAAGTGGGAATGACGGCAAATGCTTAATTCAATTAGGGCCCTGCCTTTATCCTTTTGCTCTGTGAACAGAATTTCTGAGAATGTATGTGTGTTTTCCAAGCATTGCACTATACCATAGATCTCAATCTTATCTGCTCTCTTCTCTAACAAGTTGCCTCCAAGAAAAATAAAAGGAAAAAAAAAAGAGAAAGAAAACAAAATTCCCATCAAGTATTATCTTCCCATGTGATCATTTATGACAGCTTGAGAATGAAATTGAGCCTAAACTGCCAACAGCTATATTTTCATAAGTGAAGGCCCCACACTGATTGCCAGTGGTAAAACAGTACAATAAAAAAAGGAAAACAATGTGAACCGCTCACACAACACCAAGCAGCTTTTCCAGTTTGCTTCGTTTAGTCTCTCTTTCAGTGTTGTGGAAACAACACTTCAGTTCTGGTTGAGAGGGTTCTTTTATTACAACACAATGCATTTTTTTTCGTAGTGACTTGTGCATAAACAGTAGTCTGCAATCTTTTAAAGATATACTACCCACCTCCAGATACAGCATTAATCCAAGTGAATATCAACTGAATGGCTTAAGACATAAAAGTCTAACTCGTGATAATAAGCTGGCTGACCACAGTGGAGGCACAATGGGGTTCCTAGTGCCGAAGGCCTTCTATGTCATGGAAGGAATGTTGGGGTTATTGTGTGACCTAACATATTATTTAATGTTCTGTTACATACTATTTACTTGGGATATCAATAGTACTAATGAATTATAATAGCTAACATTGATCTAGAGGTACTATAAGCTGAGCTATCTACTTAGTACTTTATAAGCATTACATCACACCTCAGTCCTCAAAAACGTCTCCAGCTATTGCTGATAAAGAAACTAGGACTTGTGAACTCATAGAAACAGAGAGGAGAATGATGGTTGCCAGGGCTGAGGGGTGGGGGAAATGGAAATATGCTGGTCAAAGAGTACAAACTTTCAACTAAAAAAGGAGTAAATTCCAAAGCTCTAATATATAGCACGGTGACTATGATTAATAATACTGTATTGTATACTTGAAAGTTGCTGAGAGACTAGATCTTAAGTGTTCTCACAAAAAAAAGTAAATGTGAAGTAATGACGTATAAATTTGAGTATGAGAAATATTTTATAATGTATATTAAATCATCAGATTGTACACTTTAAATACATACAATTTTGTCTGTCAATCATACCTCAATAAAGCTAGGGGTAAAAAAGAAACTAGGACTTAAAGATGTTAAGAGTCAAGCCAATATGACTCCAAAGACTGTGCTGTTAAAACTTCTCACAATTTCTCCCATAAGTAGTAACATAGAGAGAGAGGAGGATAGGCACACTACTTCGGGTCTAAAAAGGGGGTCAACTACGGAGTCTCCTGAGACCAAAAAGAAAATAAGGCATCCTACCTCCTTCCCATATTTACTTATTTGACTTTATCATCAGTGGGTCATCATTTCCAGGGTTAGACACTAAAAATGGACAAAAAAGGAAATACTGAAAAGGTGGAGTTACTGGGATATTTCTTTTCAGGGAATATAACTGGGATATATCCTAAACCAAGAGAGCCTAAAGTGAGCACATTCTCTGGACAGAATCACCACAGATGCTTACTTGCCTGCTCCCATTCAGAGTCAACACCTAAATTTAGGAACCATAAAAGGGAAGGGAACATCGGGGGATACAAACAGATGGTAGAATACCCAAGCAAAAAGGTAACTTCTTCCAATAATATGATGATTGGAATAACCAAAAACTTGACAGCTATGGAAAAACTTTATTGATAAAATTCGACAAATATCTTTTTAAGTACACACTTCAATTCACCCATCTACACGTAGGCACGCAAAAATATGCAAGAGAGGCGCCTGGGTGGCTCAGTCGGTTAAGCATCTGCCTTCGGCTCAGGTCTTGATCCCAAGGTCCTACGATTGAGCCCCATATCCGGCTCCCTGCTCAGCAGGGAGCCTGCTTCTCCCTCTTCAGCTCCCCCCTTGCTTGTGTTCCCTCTCTTGCTATCTCTCTCTGTCACAAATAAATTTTTTTAAAAAAATATGCAAGAAAAATCTCCAGAAGAAACACATAGAGAGCACTAATCACCAGAGCCTAAATCTGTGGATGTTTAGAGATGGGAGATGAGATCAGATGTCAGTTTCAGTAAAAACCTGTGGTCCAGGAGAAGCTTCATCCTCACCCTTGGGTTCTAGGATTTTTAAATTGGTGTCTTATCTATGGATAGCGGCTAATTGGTCCTGTGAGGGGAACTGAAGTGGGGGACAACCTCTGTGGCCATTTTGGTGATATCACTTCTGCCACAATTTGTTTATCCATTCATCTGTTCATGGACATAGGGATTATTACCAATTTTTGCCTATTATGAATAAAGCTTATATGAACATTTGTGTACAAATCTTTGTGTGACAATATGTTTTTATTTCTTTTGGGAAAATACATAGGAGTGGAATTGTTGGGCCATATGGTAAGTTATGTTTAATTTAAATGAAACTTTCAGTTTTCTTCAGTGGTTGTACTATTTCTGAAGCCATACAGAAACAGGATATAAGACTTTGGTCATCAAAAAGTAGGTGGCTGTAGCTGAGAATGTCATCTAAAGCTTAACCGACTTAGCCATCCAGGCGCCCGTAAAGGGTATGTTCCACTGATCCTCACGACTATTATTTACCAAGAGTTTTGTTTTGTTTTGGGGGTAGGGGGCAGAGGGAGAGGGAGAGAGAATCTTAAGTAGTCTCCACGACCATCACAGAGCCTGATGGGGCTCGACGCAAGGCTCAGTCTCATGACCCAGAGATCATGACCTGAGCCAAAATCAAGAGTTGGATGTTTAACCAACTGAGCCACCCAGGCACCCCAACCAGCAGTTATTTCTTGCTACTCTTTATCTAGTCTGATAAGTTCTGCCTTTAATTTATAGCAATTATCCAGTCTGCAATTTTTGCTTTTAATTAAATTTTTTGTTCCATTTATTTTTAAGATAATTGTTAAAATGACCATGTTTATGTCTGCTATTACTGCTACTAAAAATATTACTATTTTTTCTCACCTGCTTTTTGTTTCTCCATTCTTTCTTTTTGGATTAAATTTTATTTAGAATTACATTTTAACTCCTCTATTTCTTTGAATATTTATTGGTTTAAAGCAATGTTTGGGTGGTAGCTCTAGGGTTTACAATGTGGTAAACCCAAAGGACTGGGTGGCTCCGTCAGTTAAGCCTCTGCCTTCAGCTCAGATCATAATCCCTGAGTCCTGGAATCAAGCAGCCTCAAAGCCCAGCCTGTGGAACTGCTCAGCCGCTGAGCCCAGCCTGATTAATGAACATAATGTACAGCTTCACCCAAGCAGGAGCCCAGAGAGTGACTCCCCTCCTCATCCTGTAGCATAACCTACAGCACTACCCAACCAGACTGTTCAGACAATAATCCCACTGACAGCACAGCATAGTTGCCAGCCCCACCAAAATGCACAATACAGTTGGAGGCCCACCCAAATAAGTGCTTGGCCAGCAAACTTGCCCCACAGCAAGGTGCAGCTCAGCCAGTGGCCTACCAAATCATGAAGCCCAATATGAGGCCCACCCAACTTCAGGACGCAGCCTGCAGCCCCACCGTAACACAGAGTCCACTCACCTACACCATCTGGTAGAAGCACAGCCAGAGGCCCCACCCTATTGGGACAGACTGCAGACCCCAGCTCATAGCCTTGCCCAACAGCACAGTCCAACCAGTGGCACCATCTTGCCGGGGAACACAGCCTGCAACCACACTCAACCAGAGGTGATTGCAGGGCACTGATAGTGGCCCCATATAACCTCAGAGCACAACCAGCAGCACTGCACAACCAGGGAGCCCAGCGAGTGGTCTGGCTAGAAGGCAAAGCCCAGGCAGCAGACCTCTCCAGCCATGGAGTCCAGCCAACAGCATGCCCTCCTCAACCTCAGAGCACAGGCAGTGGCCTAGCCTAACTAGAGACAGCAAGCCCTACCTGCCCACAAATGCCACCAAATGACCCATCCACTTCCTCAAGTTGACCTGATGGGTGAAGGTCTTTCACTGCCCAAATGAAAATGTAAAGTCAAGGAGAAGAGACTGCTTAATCAAATGTGCAGATACCAAGAGAAGAACACAAGGATCATGAAAAATAAGGTAAACATGACACCACCAAAGGAAACTAATAAAGCTCCAATAACTGACTCTGAAGAAATGGAGATCTATGAACTGTCTGACAAAGAAATAGGACCAATTTTCTTAAGGAAATTCAGTGAACTACAAGAACACAGAGATAGACAACTAAACAAAAGTAGGAAAACAATGCATGAATGAAAAGAAATTGAAGGAAAAAAAAATCCAAAAAAAGAAAAAACAAAAACAAAAACAAAACAAAACCCCAAAGAGAATCCTAGAGCTGAAGAATACAATAACTAAACTGGAGAATTCAACAGAGAGCTTCAATACCAGATTTAAGCAACCAGGACACCAAATAGGTTAAACTTGAAAAGGGGTACACCAAGACACATTATAATGAAACTCTCAAAGGTCAAAAACAAAGAAAGAAGGCTGAAGGTAGCAAAAGTAATTTGTTACCTACAAGGAAGCCTTCCCCTCCCTCCCTAAGACTATGAGCAGATTTTTCAGCAGAAACTTCCCAGACCTGGAAAGAATAGGATGATATATTCGAAATACTAAAATAAAAAAACTCAACAAAGAACACTATACCTGGCAAAGCTGTACTTCATAAATAAAGAGAAAATAAACAAACAAACAAATATGAGGAAGTCAATCAACACTAAACCTGCCTCACAAGAAATGGTAAAGGGCATTCTACAAGCTAAAATGAAAGAATGTTAACACTGTAAAAATGTATGAATGTGTAAAACTCACCAATAAGTGTAAATACATAGGCAAAATCAGATTCTCCATTATTGCAATGGGAATATGCAAATCACTTACAACTCTAGTTTAAAAGTTTTTAAAAGTATTGGGTGCCTGGATGGCTCAGTTGGTTAAGCGACTGCCTTCGGCTCAGGTCATGATCCTGGAGTCTCAGGATCGAGTCCCACATCGGGCTCCCTGCTCTGCAGGGAGCCTGCTTCTCCCTCTGACCTCTCCTCTCTCTCTCTCTCTCACTCTGTCTCAATTAAATAAAATAAATCTTTAAAAAAATAAAAGTTTTTAAAAGTATTAAGATAACACTAACTACTGTGGCACCAGGGTGACTTGGTTAAGTGTCTGCCTTCAGCTCAGGTCATAATCTCAGGGTCCTGGGATCAAGCCCCACATCGGGCTCCTTGCTCATCAGGGACCCAGCTTCTCCCTCTTCCCACCCCCTGCTTGTGCTCACTCTCTCTCTCTCTCAATAAATGAATAAAAACTTAAAAATAAATAAGATAAACATAACTACAATAATGTACTGTATACACAAAAATATGTTAATTATATATAAAATAAAATGTAGGAGATGTGAGTAGAGAAATAGAGAATTTCTGTATGCTATTAAAGTTGTTATCAGCTTAAAATAGGATGTTAAAACTATAAGGTATTTTATGCAAGCCTCGTGGTAACCATGAAGAAAGAAACCTATACTAGGTACACAAAAAGTTATGGTAAAGGAGACAAAGCATACTACCACAAAAGTCAACAAAAAAAACAAAAGAAAACAGCAAAAGAGGTAGGAACAATAATTCTATAAAACAATTAGAAGATAATTAACAAAACAGGAATAGTAACGGGTACCCAGGTGATGCAGTTGGTTGAGCATCAGACTCTTTGTTTTGGCTCAGGTCATGAGATCAAGCCCCACCTCAGGCCCCTCTCTCAGTGTGGAGTCTGCTTGAGATTCTCTCTCCCTCTCCCCCTAGCCCTTCTGCTCATGTTCTCTCTCTCTCTCTGAAATAAATAAAATCTTAAAAAAAAAAAAAAAAATAGCAAGTTAAGTCCTTACCTATCAATAATTGCTTTAAACATAAATGGAGTAAATTCTCCCACCCAAAGACAAAGAACGGCTGAATGGATTTAAAGAAAAAAGATCCAGTAATATATTATCTATAAGAGACTCAACATAGCTTTAAGGGCACATGTAATATGAGACTGAAGGAGAAGAAAAAAATATCCCAAGCATATGGTAACCAACAGAAAGCAAGGATAACTATACTTATATCAGACAAAAGGACCTTAAGCTAAAAATGCTCACAAGAAACAAAGAATGTCATTTTATAACGATAAAGTCAATTCATCAAGAAGATATGACAATTATATTTCTGTACCCAACATTAGAGCACCTAAATATAACTAAGCAAATATTAACAGAACTAAAAGAAGAAATAAACAACAATAGCTTTTTGAGACAAATGAAAATGGAAGCACAACATACCAAAACTTATGGGATGCATCAAAAGCAATTCTAAGAGGAAAGTTTAGAACTATGGACACATACGTTAAAAAAAAAGAAATATCTCAAGTAACCTTATACCTCAAGAAACTACAAAAAGAAAAGCAAAGCCCAAGATGAGAATAAAAAAAAATAAAGATTAGCGCAAAAACAAATGAAATAGAAAATAGAAAAACAACAGAAAAGATTAACAAAACCAAGAGTTGGTCTTTGAAAAGATAAAATTGACAAAACTTTAGCCATACAAATGAAGAAAAAAACAGAGGCCTCAAGTAAAAAAATCAGAAATGAAACAGGAGACACTACAACAGATAAAACAGAAAGACTAAGGATCAAAAAATCTACTATGCACAATTATACACAAACAATCCCAAAAATACCTTCTTACAATCAGAAAGTTACAGCAGCAAATATGAATTATCTCATTGACTTCATCCATACAACTTACTCAGGCCAAATTTTTGTTTAATTATTATTGAGAGCCTTATCCATTTCTACTAATTGTTAATGTAGTATTTCAGTGAATAATACAAAAGATACCCATACATCCATGTAGAATTTATAAATGCTAACACATATATTTCTTCATAATTTTACAATTTATGAAAAATTACAGATTAAGATTAAGCCAGCCCTGTACATCTCCTCTATTCCATTGCCTTTACCTGCTCGCCCAGAGGAAATCACTATTCTGATTTTGTATACACATTTGTCAGTCTTTATACTTTCCTCCCCAATATGTCCATTAACAATATATAGCATTTCTGTGTATCTTTAAATTTTATGTAAATGCTATTTTGCCATAATTTTTCTCAATCAGCTTTATTTCTTAGAGTTCTGCCAAACTGCCATGTAGATTTTACTTCATTCCTCTTACCCACTACACAGTATTTAACTGTGTGATTATGCCGCAGATCCTCTCACATACTGATATTTAGATTGTTTCAGTATTTTTTCAGTCCAGAAAGACTGTACTTAAGATCCTTGTCATGACTACTTACTGACCTATATGAGAGTTTCACTGGGGGAAAATAACTGTAGGCTGAAATCTACTGAATGAACATTTATTTGTTAATAATGAAAAATGGCTATTTACGTGAAAGAATTTATACTTCCAGTAAATTTTGAAAGTTCCCATTTTCATGCA
>CM052892.1:63944903-64000591 GCA_028534135.1 Potos flavus
TTGTACTTTTTGCATCTTGTTAAATAAATCCCTCATTACTGAGACGCCATTAAAGAACCCATAAAAGAAGAAACACATTAAACTCTTCACACACTAAAAAAGAATAAGAAACAAGGAAGACAAGGCAGACGTAGAAACAACTGAATAAAGATTCTACATATAAAAAACATTTTGTTGGGGCACCTGGGTGGCTCAGTGGGTTAAGCGTCCAGCTCTTGATTTTGGCTCAGGCCATGATCTCAGGGTCCTGGGATCAAGCCCCATGTCCATGCTCAGAGGGGAGTCTGATTGAGGATTCTCTCTTCCTATCACCCTGTCCCTCCCCCTGCTCACACCCTCTATTTCTAAAATAAATACATAAAATTTTAAATATACATTTTTTTCCTGAAATTAAAATGTCAATACACTGAACAACAGTTTAGACACAGCTGAATAAGGGATGAGTGAATTGGAAAGAATATTAAAATTGATAATTTCAATGCAGAGACATAAACAGATGGAAAGAAAGGTTAAGAGACAAGGAGAGGGGCGCCTGGGTGGCTCAGTGGGTTAAAGCCTCTGCCTTCGGCTCAGGTCATGATCTCAGGGTCTTGGGATCGAGCCCCACATCGGGCTCTCTGCTCAGCAGGGAGCCTGCTTCCCCTCTCTCTCTGCCTGCCTCTCTGCCTACTTGTGATCTCTCTCTCTCTCTGTCAAATAAATAAATAAAATATTAAAAAAAAAAAAAAAAAAAAAGACAAGGAGAACAAAATGAGAAGGTCCAAAAAACATCTAATGAGTATTTAAAACTAAAACAGAGAGCTAAGTGTTTTGCATATATTATGCCATTTAATTGACATAACATGTTGAACTCAGTATTATTTTTCCCAATTTATGCAAAGAGGGATACTGAGACTTAGTTGAATAATATGTCTAATTACACATATGTGGGCACATGATGGTTAATTCATATATTAATTTCAATGAGCCATGGAGTGCCCAGACATTTGGTCAAACATTATTCTGTGTGCTTCTGTGAGTGTGTTTCTGTGTGAAAGTAACATTTAAATGGGTAGACTGAGCAAAGATAGGACTCCATAATATAGTTGGGCCTCATCCAATCAGTTGAAGGCCTGACTAAAACAAAAAGGCTGACCCTCCTGCAAGAGGGGGAAATTCCTCCTGCTGGCCTGCCTTGAGCTGAGACATTGGATTTTTCCTGCCTTTGGACTGGAATGACAACACTGGCTCTCTTGGATTTCCAGCTTGCTGACTGCAGATGGTAGGACCTCTCGGCTTTCATAATCACATGAGCCAATTTCTTATAATAAACCTCTTATAAAGAATATATATATATATATATATATATATATATATATATATATATATATTCTGTTTCTCTGGAGAACACTGACTAATATAAGCATCACTGCTTTTAAAGTTAAAGCTGATGAGTGAATATAGCTAGATACCTGAAATCAAAAAAGAGGAGTAGGAGACAAAGAAGTAGATATAATTTCATATAAACATAGAGCTTATGTTCAAAGAACTAGTCTCCACAGAAACTATCTATGGCACTAAATTCATGGAAAACCTTGCTTAAATATAACAAAACAGAGGACAAGCGAGATACATACTGAAGACCCAGCAGCATGTTTTAACTCTGTAGGGCTCTATTAAAGATTGTTCCATTCAGTCTTCCAGAATAAAGGAGTACTTTCAGAGCTGGATAAACACAGAAGGTTAGATTAGGAGAGCCTTTCCCATCCATATTTAACATAAAGTGATAAGAAGATAGGCTTTCCAAGAACAGAGGGCTGGTGAGCATCCAATTCACCAGCCTCCCAGCAGCACTGGCTGCTGCCCAGTTCTGAATGGGAAACATACAAATGGGGCAGAGCAGCAGGATTTACTCCTGACCCTCAGGAAGAGACAGCCTGGACTGACCACACTGTAACAGCTACAAGATAAACGGATAAGCACTGAAAGTGTAAGAGATCTAATAGGAATCACAATCTGGAGCAAATCCTGTAGCATTTGGGATGCTTAGCAGAACAAATGGGTGACATTTAATCTGTGTCTATATTAGAAAGTCTTAACTTTAAAAAAAAATATTTGACTTTTAACTTAATGCTGCATTTAAGCAGTACACACACAGAAAGTTTGGGGGCTGCAGTTTTTGTTTAGAACATTGTTTTAATTTCTGTTGTGATCTGGTGAAAATAAACAGCAATCTAACAATTAACACCTATTTCTGAATATGACTTGACTGAAAGAGAAATTTTTCCCCAACTGGAAAACAATATATTTATGGTGTGGAAAACTATATAAAACAATAGACTTGAGAGAACTGGATTTGTATCCCTGCTTTGCCACCTCCTATTCATATAACTGTAGCCAACAATATACTAAAAAGGGGAAAGGTACCATTTATTGGGAACTGACTATGGGCAGTAGTTGGTTAAGTACCATACATTTATTATTACATTTAATTCTTATGACAATCCCATGAGTTGGATATTATGAGTTCTGTGTTTTAGATGAGGAAATTGAAGTTCAAAAAGGCTGTTAAATGCATTGCCCAAGGTCATTTAACCTTTCAGACTTTAGATTTCTTATCCATAAAGTTTGGGGATTAGACCGAAAGACTAAAATTCAGCTTTAACACCTAGGATCTCCTTTGAGAGGCTCTTAGAAAAGAAGGACTCTTTTACAATAGCACCCCCCATAACATTCAACATAATGTATACATGGCAACCACTCTTAGATATTTGTTAAAAATTACCTGGTTTCATTTTTTTTTTTTTTAAGTCAACCCGTAAGTTTCACAGTCTTTATTAAATCAACAAACAAAATGAGTGGTCATGGTCACGGACTTGAAACAGGCACGCACTGCAAAGTCAAAGAAATCTTTGCAGCAAACCAAGTAAGATCCAGGATGTAATAATGACTTTATAACATACGTACTTATTCCAGGTTACAGTGGCGACCCCAGTGGGGGATCCATTTAGGAAAAGAGTAGAGGAGTTTTGTCTACCCCTAATTTTTTTTTTTTTTTTAATGTTTTGTTTTGTGTATTCAGCAAACAGAATGAAAGGCTTTGTTGGTACTTTTTTCTCAGGAGGGTTTAGGGACCTTCATTAGGACAGCTTTGGCCATGATTCATTCATTGTGATTGTCATTCTCCACTCCATTTATGTCCACTAGGACCCAACTAACTCCAGAAACTGGATTTTATTTGGAAACAGGGGGCACTGAACAATGACCTAAATGTGATACATAATCCTTGAGGAATGGAGGATAAGCAATAGAGAGCCACTGAAAACCAAAAGCAATGTCAACATTCTGTGAAAGGAGTGATAAAAGTGCAAATCTGAAGTTGTCTGGAAAACCAAAAGATAGAGTTACAAAACCAAGAGGGAAAACAAAATAGGTTTCCCAGAACTCAAAGCCCACACAATGGAAAGGTAAAAAGCCCAAAACTTCAGAAAGTGATGAGAAATGATAGATACATAAAAAAATACACCAGAACAAAAATGGGAGTAAGGGAGAAGCCATAATTTCAGGTGGTGCTAAAGTACAGTGGAGCCATAACACATGACTTACCATGTAGCAAGAAAAAGAAAAATCTGAAACTGGCATCTGAGGTAGATTTAGAACAGACTATATATTTTGAGGAGAAATAAAGAAAATATTAATTAATTATGATTCTTGAATTATATTCTTTATAGATTTAGAACAGACTATATATTTTGAGGAGAAATAAAGAAAATATTAGTTAATTACGATTCTTGAATTATATTCTTTTTTTTTCTTGAATTATATTCTTTAAGGCACGTATTTGCTTTTTTAGCTTTTAAAAATTTTCCCTAAGAAATGTAATTCTAACGTTTTATTTTCCAGTACAACTTCTACAGTCACTCTGACCCACCTCCACTTTGCCTAAAGAATGAAGAAAATACTGTCATTCGTTTTACAAATATATTGAACACCTAGCTTGCTAAGCCCTGAGAATGAAAAGGTGAAGTTTGAAATTCCTGCTCTCAAGTAATTCACAGTCTAATAGGGGAGACAGATGATTAAGCAGTTAATTTCAACACAATTTAAAAAGCGCTATGATGAAAAAAAAAATAAAAAAATAAAAAGCGCTATGATGGGTGCGAGATGTGCTGTAAGCAGCTCTGGTCCTAGGAGCAGTGAAGCCTGCATTGCTCAAGTTCAAGAACATCTGCCAGCAATTTTCTTCATCAGCTTTCGTGACAGAAGGCTGCCCTTTTGGAGGATATATGTGTGGAGCTTTTTTGGGGGTGGGTGGGAATTTGGTTGCGAAGGAGGCTGATGTCATGCCATTGGGCCATTTAGTCAAGGACAGCCATGACCCCCTTCAGGAACAAAGGCACTGAGACAATGAGTAGTGACATTACTCTGCCACTAACAACAGGTCGTCTTTCAGCTCCCCATTAGGTACTGGGCTTTGTCTTATGTGCGTAAGGATGCATTAACTTCCTGCACTCTCTAAGTAGGGATAAGTATTAGTTCTGTTTTTTTAAATAAGGAAACTGCAGCATAGAGTGCGGAAATGCCCCAAGGCATGCAGCAAGCAAATAGTGGCGTCAGGATCTTAACTCATAAAATCACCAGAGCCCAGGCATCTGACCACTGCTTCCTACTGCCTCCCTGCCTTCACTCTAAAGACAATGGCCTTCTGGTTGATCAGTGATATCCACTAACTATTTAATACTGCCTCCATTAGGAGGTAAGGGTCTCTGACACTTCCCTTTGAATCTGGACAGGCTCAGTGACCCTTTGACCAACAGAATATGGCAGAAGTGACATGTATCAGTTTCTAGGTCTTAAGACACTGGCAGCTCCCACTTTCGCCTCCTGGAACATTCACTACTTTGATTTTTAAGGTCAAGAAGCAAATATGCATCATGAAGAATATATTCAAGAGTAGCAAGCCCTAAGATGTCAGTAAAAGACCTGACCACCCTGCTGAAGAGACCACATGGAGAGAGAGGCCTTGAGATTTTTATGACACTACATGGAAAAGGGAAGGAAATGGCTGAATCCAGCCTCCCAGCTGTCCCCTCCAAGGTAGCAAGGAAAATGTTCTCGGTCCCTCCAGACCAGCCTTACCATCTGCTGGATAGTATCCAATGATCCCAGTCAGTGCAAAGTTGAGCAGAAGGTGAGCACTATCCAAAATTCTACCTTCAAAATCATGTTAGGTAAAAAATTTTACCTAAAAAATTGAAAAATTATTTTTAAATGAATGAGGTTTGGGGTTGTTCGCTACTCAGTAATAAATAACCAAACAGATAAACTGACTTAGAAGCAGATATAAGACAGCGAATGGGGGAAATATAGACTCCAAAGAAAGAGGGATACTGGGACCTGCTGGAACACTCTTCCCACTAGTGGGAGGTAGGAATCCTTGGAATCAGTCAGCTATTTAAAAAGAGAAAGAGAGAGTTCCCTAAAGAAAGCACATTTTTGCATTCTAATGGTTATTTCACTTTAAATGTTTACTTCCTACATTTGAGTCCTTCCTGTTACACTTATGCCTTCAGTCAAGTTTTATTAAACCTCACAGCCTAGATTAGAGTGAAGGGTAAGACACAGCAGGATAGGGAAGGGATAAGCAAACAGTCACTCTCCACACTGTGTAGCACAAAGGAAGTGCCCTAGTCGTTTGGGCAGACTGCCTGGGTCCCAATTCCAGGTCTAAAGGTTTCTTATTTTATCCCCTTCGACAAATTATTTAAACCCTTTGTGACTCACATACCCCATCTAGAAAAATCAGAGCCAGCACTGGTTCCCTATGCTTTCTATATCCATCATCAAGAAAAATAGGGAGCCTTAGAAACCTTCCTCAGCTTTCCCTCAATACTCAGAGTCTTACTGCCAACATCTGCCTTGAGTCCAACATGGCTTCTAGAAGATGTGGTGAAGGGTCTAAATACCTGGAGAGTGCCTAAAATGCCTCCAGACAATAAGCATTTTAGGTAGAGAGGGCGAGATGAGAAAACACAGGAGTATGAGATAGAAGTATCCTTGGAAACCCTAAGAAGACCACAGGGACATTATATCTGGTATATAGAGTAGAAGGTGTAGGCAGTGGAGGGAGGGTGGAAGGAGAGGAGTTGGACAGGAAAGCCAGATCAGACCATAGAAAGCTTTATTCCCCATGCCAAGTAGTCTGGGGTTCATTGTGTCAGCAAGTGGAGTGGGGGTGGGGGCAGCAATTACAAAGTTGGAAATTGAAGACTCTTCATACCACATACTAACAATTACTCTTCATAAGAACTTTGCTAGGCTAGTAGAGAACGTACTGTTACTCCATTGCTACTGAGGAAACGAGATCAGGAGGTATAGTCCCTAGGACTCAGCAGGTCTGTAGAGTCTTCTCAGACCCAAGCAACCTGAGGCAGAAAATGAAGTTGGTGGTAGAAGCCCACTCAATACATACATGTGAAGAGAACAGTTACTTTATAAATTCTTCTCTTTACTCTGGAATTTCACTGTACAGAAAAAGCAATAAATATATCCTAGGTAATCTAGCTCATATCCCTAGGTTTACTTCCTATGCTATAGCAATGAAACCAAACAGGAGCTGGTGGTCAATTATATGTGCCAAGCTTTTCCAAATGATTCTTCTCGGCAAAGTATTTGTCTTGAGTTATAAAGCAATGAGACACCTTTGTTCAACTGACAAGATTCCAATTGTCCATATAAAAAAATAACAAATGACTTTAACGGCTGTATCCCCTATCAGGGCTAAAAGTGTGAAACCCACATTATATCCTGACAATGAGGTAGCACAAATTTGTTTAATAATCAGCTTATCTTGCCCTTTGCTGGCAATGTCAATGAAACTCACATTCTTTCCTGAGCAAAGAGACTTCTAACCCAAGTCGACCTGATTTGGTCTAAATTTTTATGTTTCAATTCCATCTATCATGCTTCATTCAAAACCATTAAGGAATAAAAGAACGACACCCAGTCTCCCTCAATCATTAACCTTTAAAATTTCTAACCTAGAGAGAGTACACTCTCAAGACTCAGAATAACTTACTAGTTAGGAATATTGGAATTTTTCCATAATATGAAACCTGTGTTTCCAACAATATCCCTTTACTTTCCAGTTATGAAACTTCTCCCCAACAACTAGCACCTCTACTAACATAAACAACATAGGAGGGAACAGCGGTCTTCAGAGAGTCCCTCATCTAGGGAAGAAAGAACAAACAAAAGACAAAGGCCTCTGTATTCACTGGTGGCCGGAAATTCAGTAGATGAAAGGAAATGGAGTTTCAGACCTCTGCAAACTATCTTTATTCTATGACCTCTTACTACACACTTTCACCAGGAGAAAACAAAGAGGAAAAAACAATCATTATTATTTTTCTAGTCTGTGCCAGGATATGAGTATTTTGTAATTATTCCTCTCTTTTCAGAAAAAGGCACCATGATGCTCACAGCCATTCCTCAGAGACTCTCCATTCTCTCTCGCCAAAAGCTCTCACCACCTCGCACTCTTATTCATTTATTAAACCCTGAGATCCCTCCTTAAATCTTCTCAATAGGACCCTCACCTCCATCTTCATTGCTCTTCTTGCTTCAAACGGCCCAAACCTCTTTCTGATTTCAATCTCTTCTATTCATTCTCCATTCAAGCAATTCGTGATGCCCTTCCGAACTATAAACCTTCTTACCTCGAAATTCTTCTAGGCTATTTCTAAAATTCCTCAGGAGAAATGCTGAATTCCTTAATCTGGTCCCCTCTCCTCATGGTGACTTGGCTGTAATTGCAGCTCCAGGGTAAAGGGTGGGGTGATACAGTCTAGAATTGAAAGAACATCCTCTTGTCACATGAAGTCAGCAGTACAAGCAAGTGTTCAGTTTAGGCTTCAGTCTTTTATGTCCCAGGCCTTATGGGAGAGGAATCCCAAGCCTTTCAAACGGCCTGAGGTCTTCGGTGTAGAATTTGGGGTATCACAGAGAATCATATGAAGTGCAATTTATGCTTGCCTCCCCAGAATATTTTCCCATTGGAGAATATTTCTTCAATTCTCCAATTTCTCCTTTCTCCTGTTGAGAAAAAAACTTTGAAGCTTGAGCTGGACTGACTCCAAGAGGTTCCAGTTGGTCAAAACCAAGTGAGGCCATGGCATCCCCCTCACCACAGACAGTGGTTCAGGGATGGGTACATAAACTGGCCTTAATCCAAACAGGTCAGAGCGTTCTTCTGGCCCCTAGTATTGCTTCAGAGGCAGGCACATGACCTAAGATGCTCCCATCACAATAAAGCTCTGGACTTTGAGGAATGTGGGAAGACATTCTGTTACTTCCCCTGGCTATGACGAAGGAAACCTACAGACTGTAGTAGATAGCAGCTACTTTGCACTACCATAAAGTCAGACTAAGGGGAAATGTGGGCAGAGTGAGGCAGAATACTCAGAGAAACACACACACACACACACACACACACAATGGGACTTCATTCCTGAGGCATTGTAAACATTTGGGTTATTTACTAAATGAGTCAACAAATTCCCTTTCCTGTTGAAAGCCAGACCTATCACCTAAACCATTCTAACCTATCCTGCACCCACTCTCTTTTCCCCCCTTCAACACAGCCCCTTCGTCTTTATAAAGTCTTTCCTTTCCCCACTCCACTTCACTTATTTTATCTCTGAGTCTCAGGGGAGGCTGTATTTACTTCCTTCTTCTGAGCCAGTTGGGACCTAGAAGTGGGTAGGTGCTTCCAACCCAGAGGAGGTAGGAGGCTCCCCTTAAGAACTAGTTTCAAGGTTAAATATCTTAGAAACAATTACATCCTTCTCTCCACATCTCCAGCACAGTTATTATATTAAAAATGTTTAGTCTTTTGCCAACTTCAGTTGCACTCCCAAAGGTCCCCTCCATTAAATTGACTTCAGTTCACAGCAAGACCTGGGGAAGCCAGGGAGAAAGGGAGGGGTGGGGGGAAGGAGAAAAACAAATCACCCCATGGCGCACATGGAATCGCTCATGGTCCTCCGAAAAGCATGGCTTCAAACAGTCCTCTACCTTTCCACACACCTTCCCTTCTGCCCAGAATCCCTCAACTGAACTCATGGCCTCATACATGTTGGCCTACCTTTTAAGACTTAACTAAAGAAAGAGGTTAGGAAGCCACAGATACAATCCAGCATTCTCTCCATCAGGTCCCCACTATGGTATACAGACCTCTTTCATAGCTTTTGCCATTCTTGTCTACACTCACTTGTGCTCAATTTTGACTCCCCTCCCAGACCAGATTATAAATGCCACTGGAAAGCAAAGCCCCTGTCATATGGTAAAGGCTCAAAATTTTTTCATATACTGAATCTCATCTATAAGCTAAAATATGAAAAGGATTGGCTTTAGACTTCTTATATAACGGAAGTCTCCAGTGACTATTATAGACAGTGAAAAGAAAGAAAGAGAGCATTGAAGGTAAGATCAGAACCTTTATGAGAATGTAAAAAAGAACTCACGCCTGAAACGCCTAAGCCTTGCATTAGATCACTCACTCATCAAACCACCACCACACTGCCTACCGCCAAACCCTAGCTAATTAATCACTAGTGTTAATCGGATTAATTACTTCACCAATTACAAGCTGCTTCGTTCAATTTTTTTTTTTGTATTTTTTTCTTTTATTTTTTCAGTGCTCCAAGATTCATTGTTTATGCACCACACCCAGTGCTCCATGCAGTACTGCCCTGCTTCATTCAAATTTAACCTAACAAACCCAATACTTATCCCGAACTCTTCATAAACCCTGACTTCTGCTTTCTTCATGAGGGCACATTACCAGTTGCAGGTCCCTCTTGGCCGGCAAGAAATAAATTCAGCTTTCGTCCTTCAGATTTGAGTCTGGGGTCTTGCAAGTTGTGATTACTTTTAATAAATTGCAGTCCTACTTATTGAAGACACCTGAAAACACACCCAATCTACAGTGAATGTAGTATTTTTCAAGTAGATGGAAAAAAGCATCTCCTACCTAGTGCCATTACACCGTTCCCACACTTCCCAATCTCCCATCCCCTTAACTTATCTGTAACCTATTATGCCCACTTGATAAAATAGAAATTAAACAAATGTAATTAATTCCTTTCTTTTCCATTCAAGAAAGCTCAAAATCGGTTGCTTAAAATTGTAAGAATTACTCGAAGAGATCTTTATATCAACAAGAAGAACTATATGAGTCTAAGAGATAAATAATCCAAAAATTAATGGCTTACTTGCCCAGGTGCCCAACATGAGGGAGAGACATTACCAAAGTGTCTGAGCTACACAGATTTAAATTGCAGTGCAAAACCTCAAATAAATCTTAGATAAAGACTTCCAGCAACAATTTAATAATTTTTTAGCCATTTTATTCTTGAAGAGATTTTATTGCTGGTATTTTTTAATGTATTCCTCTTTATAATTTCATTCAAGCTATCTTTCTAATACAGTATCTTTTAATTAAAAAAAAAATTCAATGCAAAACTTCAAACTGTACAACGAAAGTGACTATGAAATTCATCCTCTGTGCTTGGCACTGACGTTTCATTTATGGTAGGTATGGCCGATGGGAACTGGGCCGGTGTGTATGTGTTAGCTAGCTGGTCACAAAGTGGTTTGATTCTAAGAATCTTCCTTTTCATCCTCTTTGCTGATGTTAAGATAGCATGAAGCATTAGCACAGTGATGGTCTTACAGAAGCCACTCAAGGAGTGTTTTGTTCACAACTGAAATTCAATGTAAGAAAACTAAATATCATGTTATCTGCTTGCCAAAAATACCTAATTCCCTCCCTCCCGGCAAATGGTGGGATTACACTTACTCACCCTCCCTCTTAGGTTCGTTGGGGGGCAGGCAGGGAGGGGGACACCAATAAGAGATGCCACTCATAGAACATCCAATAACCCCTATGATACCCCCTGGAGCCCTCTTTTCCTTCAGACACAGAGACTGGCTGTTCTATCAGACCAGACCCCTGAATGATTATGGTGAACAGAGTCTTCAAACGATATGTGATGAACATGAAACATGAAGCAGAAATAAACCTTTGTTGTTTTAAGCCACAGAGTCTGGGGTTGTGTGTCATTCTAGTAAAACATAGTCTCTCCTGACTGATTCAAGTGTAATATGGCCCATTCAAGGAAATGAAGTCATTCAGGTACTAAAAATACATCCCAGTAGAGTGATGTCACCTAAAAGTAATCTTTTTTGGCCGCTGATAATATTATACTAAGCTTAGAGTATATGTCATTTAAAATTCTATGAATTAAGAAACTTCAAGTACAAAGAGCATGAAAATGGCCTCTCATTTCACCACAGGTTAAAACCTCAACTGACAAACTAAACTCTCAAATTGGAGGCCAAAGTAAAGTGAAAATAGCTCAAACTCTCCACCACGCACTTCACGCTCTGGCCCCACCAGGGGCTGGGGCTGGCAGCCTAATTGAGGTTTGTCTGCTCACTGCTGTTAACCCAGATGTTGTCGCTAATAATTACAGCCAGGCCTTTGTCCCCTCCTTTGCTCGTTTCCTTCTTAGCATGAGTCAATAAACTTCGTTTTAAGCTCTGTTAGGGGCACTAGTCTTTCTTTTGTTCTTGGTGGAGGGAGGAATATTTTTAGAAACTAATCTTACTATTTTCAGAGGGGGGTCATTAGCAGCCACAAAATGAGAATAATGTGTGTCCCCAAGGGCTCCGATACCTAGTTAGCGAATTCTGAGCTCTCTGACCCCAACCCACAGAAGCCTCACCATCCTGTCTGAACTCTGGTTGCTGAAGCAACTCAGGATGACACATCTCCTCTCATGCTACCTGGCTGGGCCTTGGTTTCTGGGGGAACAAAGAGAGTTTGTGGAGTTTTAGAGTTCAACATAAAATCACATCATCGCTGGGCGTCATAAATCTTCACTAAAGGAAATGGGTAAGCCACAACAAATTTCCCGAAGATCAGCTAAGTTCTGGTGACAGAAATGCAATGCCAGGTCTCTCGGCTGGGGACAGCATGTGCCGTAAGTCTGATTGGCCCCTTCGGCTTGAAACACTCACATAGTACAACTGAGGCTGGGTGCCTGGACCCACATCTCAAAAAAGAGAGAATACGTCAATGGTCTCGGCAGATTTGTAAGTGACACTCCTGAAATCCTTCCTTCTCCCCTCCCCATTTCTTCTTCCCCCTCTCATAATTGAAACAGCACTCTAGAACCAAACCGTCCCTTTCCAGAGTTCGTTAACATTTTCTCAAAGAACAGTCCTACATAATTCCTAAATTGAGCTTGCCTTCTTTTACGTTGTGGCAAAGTGCAATTACAGTTTAAAGGGAATATTTATGTACATTAGTTAACGACATCATTGCAACTTACTGCTCACACATCAACACTTAATTAGTGCAAGCATAAGTGACATAATTGCTACAAGGCATGCATTTACTAGTAATGTGAGGTAATTTCATGCACTATGCACATTTTAAATATCTACTTTATACTTTGTCAGGCTGAATTTTTTAAATCAATAAGGGATATTTACATGGATCAGAAAGCAGTCTTCTTCCCTACTGTAGACAAATATACTGTTAATGGCCTTCTGACGCATGTAATATCCTGCAGGGTTTTGAAAGCCAGAAAGGTGAGAGATGGGCTGCAGACCTTGCCCTCAGGGATAAAGAGAGTCCCCTAATGTATGGAGCATCATCCACATTAATTACATGGGTTGCCCTCTTTCATTTACAACCATGTAATATGCATTTAAATCTCTCTTCAGGCATTGCAAATTCTTATTTAGAAATATTGCTTTGAAATCCAGTGGTTCTGTAAAATGGGGAGTTTCAGAGCCCCCTTCAAAAATCGCAAACACTTCTAAGAAATTACAAACAGCGTCTTTCTACCATGCACATTTATTCAAAGCAACCCCCTGCAGAGATTTCTCCAGTGGCTTTTCCTAAACTTCCTAGTCAAGTTCAAACCAAAGCATGGGACAGCACCAGACCTTGGGGATCTGGCTGTTATTCAGCCTCCTGGAAGGGGGCATTCCAATCACTCCAAAGGCTGGCTTCTCTCTCCACCCTTGCTCAGGCTACACCCCCTTTGTGCTGCAACCCTACTCCCCCCAATTCCCTTCGAGTCCCAGCTCTGTCATGCACCCCTACTGCATGCTCCTCTCTCCCTGCTCACGGCATCAATCATACGCTGTGCTGCTACTCACACATCTGTCTCCCTGGCAGATATCGGACAAGACTCACATGATGGATTGATTCCACTTAACTGATCCCCACATAACTGCGGTGAACACCATGTCCCACAGAGGCAGAAAAGTGTCGTGAATGAGAACCTGCGCCTTAGAGCAAAATAATCTTCAACCCAAGGTGACTTTAGCCAAAACCCTTCTCCCGCCTCCAGTTCCTCATATGTAGAATGGGGAGATGTGGCCTAAAAACCCCAACCTTACAGATTGGCTGACCCTAGTCAGAGTCTTGGGCTGTGGACATGGATTTTTCTTCCTGGTTGCCTGTCTGTCTGACACCCCAGCCCATTTTTATCCTTGAATCTCATCTACAGGCGCGCCTAACCTTACTCGCTACGCAGCTCTCCCGGCCCAGGGTAGCCGTTAGGACCCCTAACCGCTCCAGAGCAAAGTTTTAATGGTCACGTCCACAGCAATGCTGGGCTTCTAACTTACTTCTCCCCCCGCCCCTCAGGACGGCAAGTGACACTTCACCTTGAGATGACAGTGTCCTAGATTTAAGTTCCAGCTCAGCCACTGTGTCAGTTATTTAGCAACTACTTAAGTGCCAACAATATACCAGGCAATGTGTTAGGTATTCAGGAGGCAATGGTGAGAGAAAGTCACCTCTCAGATGGTTCCAAAACTGGGTTTGAACAGGTCTTGAACTTGTTGGAGGCCGTTTCTTTAATCTGGAGACAATACGCCCCCTAACACTTAAAAGTCTGTGATGAGAATAAAAAGAGAAAGTGTATTTGGGGATATATGATCAACTGTAAAGCACAATGCAAATCAGGACTATCAGATTCTTAGCCCTTCCCAAGTGTCTGCCAGTGCCCAGTCCATATGAACCTAGCAGGCCTTACATCACTCAACTAAATGCACTTTCCTCTACAGTTTCTATCTCTAGACCATGCTACATTCCCCATAAGTTCAGATCCTCCTGCTTGACAGGCTAATGTGCTGTTGCCATCCCCCTTGATATTAGTCTAATTCTGATGTGAGGCTACGGAAGTGACAAGTGAAGCTATTTTAGAGGTGCCTGGGGTCGTAAAACATTTTGAAAATTATTTTGCTGTCGCAGTCACGTCAGAAGAGATCTGCAGGAAGGTTCTGTGGTTCTGAAGTGAACATGAGTTGCCTTTCCGCTTGCGCTCTGGAGAGAGCTGGCATGATGAACAGGGCTGTCAGCAGGCACTCTGCTGAATGTCACGGAGGCCCGCACGGCGCCTGCCAAGCCACTGCCTCGGGGATCTGCCGGGCAACTCCGAGGAAGCTTTGCAACCAACAGTGCCTAGAAGGATCCAGAAACAGGAAACAAAGAGTCCCTTGCCACCAAAAGACACTTTCTTTGTTCAAGCGTCAGAAGTGGATGTCTTTTTTCAACAGGAGAGATCCAGAAAGCTTTCAGAGGAAGGATCCATCTTGCACTTTCTAAAAGGATAACTGAGAAAAGTTGCAAAAACTCAGAACTGATATTCTCTAGCCACTATTCTCTCCTCTCAGTTTGTGCATTGAGCCTAGCTGCCCTCTTTAAGTAATGATAGTAATGAACCCAATGAATATGGGAGGACACTGACCAAGAAATGGCTTTTTAACAATAGCCTTGAAGTAGGAGCTTTCCAAAAGACGAAGCCCGGGAAGTGGGGGGAGAGGGGCGGAGAGGGGTCATGAAGAGGTCTTACTTTTTACCACAGATGGGAAATAAGGGTAAGGAGGACTCAAGAGTGGCAGGACCAGAGTCTACACAACGAACACTAGGCCGGCCCACAGAGTTAACTACTTCCCTTTTCTCTGCATATTTCTGCAGCACACGCAGCAGGGGAATCAATACACACGAAAGAAGGGCTCTCCTCCCAAAGCATCAAGATAACTCAAAGCACAAAGGTAACTTCTAGATATTTTCTTCCTAACCTCACTGACCAGGCTCTGAGGTCCTTTAGGATTAGAAACATGTTACCCACTTCTGTGCCCACCATATCACATAGTGCTTTTATGCAGAGAATGGGTCTTCCAAAGCTGCTCACTGAATGAACGAATGACCCAACAGCTATGAAAGAACGAGGAGACAAAGAGATCTAAATGGAGGAAAGAAGAGAAAAAAGACAAATTGTATAGAGAGTAATAAGCATATAAGATTAACGGATAAAAATCAGCAAATATGGAGGTCTGTCCAGACTAAACTGCTTGGCTAAGAAAACAGCCAGGTAAGTTGAGTGCTTTGTGAAGGGAAGCTAGAAGTCACTACACCACGGTTCTCTTCCTGTCCCTTGCCTATCTCCCTCACTGTGGACCCTAACTTGCCACCAAGAAAACAGAAGAAAAGGTACCTTTTTCAGATAAAAGTCCCTCTCACTCATGATCAGTTTATCTCAGCTTCTTGAATCTGACAGTCTTCTATAGATCTATAATTCTAGAATGTGGTAACTGAAATTACTCTGCCTATTGCCATCCCCTAATTCTATGCACAAAGGTCATCCACACATAGAGTCACCATCATATGTCCTACTCCACTAATGCACTGGAAGGATTCAAAGTGGTGTATCAGATTCAGCAGCTTTCAGACAAAGAATATTATTTTTAATGCACTGTGGCAAAGTAAGCATCAATGGTGCTTTTGACCTTCATTATTTGTTCCGAATAGAACCACATGGTTCTCAGAGCTTGCAAGAGTGTATTTCCACAAACCTCCATCAAGTAACAATTACTGATGATTCTAATCTCTTTCAATAAATATTTTAGAACATGGCAGAATCACGGTGTCAGAGGAGACATCCTCAAAATGTCCTCCTGGATAGGAGCTATTATATTCCTAGTTACACGAAAAAAAGAGAGCTTTTATCCCCCTTCTCAGTAAACTGATGTATTTACGTCACAAAGCTCCATATAAAGATTTTAATAGCTAAGAAATTGTTACTCCAATGTCTTCTCTCAAACACCTGAACCATTCGTGCTCTCCATTTTGTCTCCTTTATGTCGCCTTATACCGATCTACCACTGTTGAAAGGTCAATCTCTAGGCCTCGGGAAAAGTTGCAATTGAACAAGGAGGTGTCCAGACCTGGCAGAGACTAAAGACGCTTATGATTCGTCTGGATAAGCAAAGATGTACTCCCAAACACGTCCAGCCTTTTTATATAATTCATCCTCCCAGAGTGGCTTACCATAGCATTTGCAAAACCACAATTTACAATTGACAAGAGAACACGTGTCATACTTACAAACAAAGGCAGACATCCATTTTATAATAATAACAATATAAAAACATTAATAACACTACCAACTTGAACTGTTGGTTACCTTCTGGCTCCCCAGTGATGAAAACAAACATAATGTAATGGAATTCAAAATGTAAACTACTAGGGAAAGACAGAGGCTTGTGTCAATTGTATTTTACCTCTGAAGGAACTAGAGTCCCTAAAACGCAGGCTGGATATTTTATACCTTTTCATTCAGCTGTGCCACGCTTCAGTAAATGGTGGGCACTCATTAATTCCCGCCAACCATGAATGCATGAAGAATGAAAATCTCCAGCTAGGCCTTGCAGAGAAACTGACAATTGAAGCCAAGCTTCAAAAGGAGACCCACTGAGTCACGTATCCTACCTTCAGACTACGCCTCTCACAACTCCATTTCATTCGTCCGGGCCTGATTCAGACACCATGATCTCTCCCTGGGGTAACTGCTCTTGCTTTCAAACAGCTTCCAGAAGTGAGGACCACACCACGGTTCATCTATAAAACAAGTAAGTATATACAGGATCAGGCTGGCATCAGACTTCTCACCAGCAGCCCTACATATTAAAAGTTAAAGACATATTCAAAGTTCTACAAGATTCTGAACGTGAAATTCTGTTTTTTTAGTTAGTCATACTAACTAAACATTTTGTTAGTCATACAAAAAAAACAAGGAAGAAGGAAGATTTAAAAAAAAAAAAAAAAAGTGTTTGGACATGCACGGACACAGAGCATCAATAAACCAAGCACCATTTGTGAGTCTGACATTTGAGTGTGTACCACAGACCAAAAATAAAGTTGAAACCAAAGTAGAGGAGACAGGATTCCAAGAATAGAGAAGCTACCCCAAAAATGCAAGATACATTCAAGGACTAACAAGAGTTAATGCTGTAAGCAGATTCAAAGAGCAACCACAGGGTGCCTGGGTGGCTCAGCTGGTAAAATGTCTGCCTTCAGCTCAGGTCATGATCTCAGGTCCTGGGACCAAGGCCCGCATCAAGCTCTCCACTCAGCCAGGAGTCTGCTTCTCCCTCTCCCTCTATGATCTCTCTCACTTTGCTCTCTCTCAAATAAATAAAATATTTTAAAAACAAACAAAAAACCCAAAGAGTGACCAACCCACATACAGCAGGAATTTGATGTCTCCAGAAGGAGAAAGTATTGTGTGTGGTAAAAATGAGGCTGGGTGATTTTGAGAATATGGCTAAAAAACACTATTAATTTGACAGCTACTGGGCAAAACAAAAATGCAATAAAGGATAGATTCAATTATAAAAAGTCAATGCAAAAAAGAGAAACAGGAAAGACAGAAGAGCTACAAGAAAAAGCCATTGTTTAAATATGAGTCATGCTAAAATATGAAAAAATCGTAATAAAAGTGAATCCATTTGATTTTGACATTAGGAACATTCTTTTTCAAATGGCAAAAATGTTCTAACACTGGACATAAAAAGAAGGAATGCAATCCCACACCTTTATTTGAATTTGCAGTGAATAATATGTAGATGGCCATTAAAACAAATAATATTTATTGGCTTCCAGCCTGCAGTAAAAGCTAAAGACAAAGCTCATAATAATTATGGTTTCAGAAAGGAAGGTAAATGTTTCACTATGTCTCTGTAAAATTAAAAGAAGAGTTGGCAGAATTTGGGAAGTAGAAGAGCTGGAAAAGAAAGAGAAGGGAGAGCCGGGATATAAGCATAGTGTTATGAAGCTAATCAAGAAGGGAACTAAAAAGAGCAGTGTACACAAGTGGTTGCTTTGGCGGAGTGAAACTGATGCTGAGGAAGAATAAGCAGAAAAAAAATTCTATTTTTCATTTCAAACACCTCTCTGCTTACAAAAGCTAAGTGAACAATACGCATATCAAATCATCTGTTATACACCTTAAATATGTACAATTTTATGTCAATTATACTTCAATAAAGCCAGAAAATAAACAAGTACACCTTGAGCATTTCCTTTAAACAATATAAATAAAATATATTAATACGGACAAAGGGAGATCTGAAATGAAAAAGCACAGCATAATCTCAGATATGTTGATATGGGTATATATATGCTCAGGAAAAAGTCTCAAAGGATATAGGCCAGCTTACCCATGTTTTCACACTCAGAAAATGGATTACTGGTGGTTTTTCACTTTCTTCTTTACACCTTTACATATTATCTCTCTCTTTCTCTCTCTCTCTTTTCTTTTTTGCAATGAGCACATCTTAAAAATACAAAAAAAAAAAGTTTTATTCGTGAAAATCAAAAATTTTTTAAGATTTATGTATTTTAGAGAGAAAGAGAGAAAGAGCACGGGCAAACAGGCAGGGGGAGGGGTAGAGGGAGAAGGGGAGAGAGAATCTCAAGCAGACTCCTCACTGAGTATGGAGCCCTACAAGGGGCTCTATCTTCATGACCAGAGATCATGACCTGAGCCGAAATCAAGAGTCACAACAGAAAGAACCACTCTGGTGCCCCTTGAACATCGAATTTTAAAACATATCCCTGAATCCTACAATTAACCAATTTTTTCAAAATCAATCTACTACTTCTAGATTTTTGTAACATTTCAAAGTATTTTAAATATTTTAATTTTTTATATAAGTGGGGTCATAAATATATACATTAATATTTAACATAAATGGGATTATATATTACATATTATAATTTTTTCACACCATTCACCATCCCTTTACTTACAACATGTTCATGCCTGCATTATATCAACTATTACCCAAACCAGTAGGCATGTCTATTTGTCCAACCTGTTTTTTCCAGAGGATAAGATCCCGAAGCTAAGAACTCTGTTTTAATAATTCTGTATGCCCAATTCCTTGCACATAAAAGGAATGCAATGTGAACCTTGATCAATCTGAGAAAAAGTCTGATGTACCACTCTCCTGTGAGCATAGTTACCAAACATTCCCTTTGTAAATATTGTGTTCAGGCACACAACAGAAGAACTAACACGACTACTTAACAGTGCAGAGCCCTCATGTTGTTCCACCTTCCCCTCCTGATGGTAAATTCCTGATCCTCTGGACAGGTAAGGGGGGATTTTCTTTTCTGCTTGATCATTCCATCTGAAAAAAAGGACGGGTTCCTAAAAGCTAACTTTCCACCATTAGGGCTTTTGTGGGAGCTCTGGTGGTCTTCCAGCAGAGGGCGCAGCAGTTCCCAAAAAAGACCTCATCTGAAATTAAAGGGAAACAAGATATCCTCCCCTTCCACCATCAAATCTCCACCTTTCAAGATTTTCTTCTCCAATGTTCCTCACCCTCACAATGAGATAATACATTAAGTCTCCAATTTTAGGGAGTTGTCACTCCTCAAATGACTGCCCTACTGTAGCACCAGGGCAGACAGGCAAAGTACTATTTTCCCATGGGTGACGATTATGTCACTTAGAAGAGCCCAAAGGAGGCAGGAAGAAAGAAGAGGTGGGGGGAAACTAATTTCAGATTTTATAGTTTCTTCTAAAATAATCTGTCAAATGACCTCAAAAATAATTGCAGTCATTATCTTTCCGACTAAAATCACTTAAACGTGTTTTTTCCTCAAAAACATTTTATGAGTCTCTTGATATAAGTTAAAATAAGATTGCATTTCCTATCCAGTACTCAACAGTACTCAGAAAATATGGCACATTTTAGAAATAGATGAAGGAGATTAAGAAGTACAAACCTCCAGTTATAAAACAAATAAGTCACTGGGATCAAAAGTACAGCATTAGAAATATAGTCAATAATATAGTAATAACTTTGCATGGTGACAGATGCTACCTACTTATCATGGTGAGCATTGTGTAAGTATGAAATTGTCAAATTGCTATGTTGTACACCTGAACCTAATATTGTATATCAACTATACTTTGATTAAAAAAAGAATTTTCAAACTGAAAACCACTGTGACCACCACCCAGATCAGAAAATAAAAAATTATCAGAAGCCACCTCTTCATGATCCCACCCGGCCAAAGGTAAACAACATGCATAAATTTTATCACCATAGACTAGTTTTGCTCGGCTTTGAAATTTATATAAATAAAATCATATAGAAAAGTGCTCTGTAAATAGTAGCTATCACTGCATTACAACTATGAAAACTTTTGCTAAATGAATAATAAGAAGTTAAACCCCACCCCCCAGTAAACTCTAAGCAAACCTTATAAATAACATTCTAAATCAGATTTATCCACCATGTACATGGAGAAACTGGACTCAAACAGAAGTTTTTTAACTGCTTAAGCAAAGATCACACTCTGCTCAGTAAGTAGCTAAATTTGTGGTTCGAACCTAGATGTCCTCACTCCAAAATATTCTTTCCTCTATTTCACGCAGCCATATGAATAAGTAAGATATTGTATTTCTATTAGAAAATCATCACCTTACTTAGGGCTCATAAGTCTTAGAATATTGAGCTGAGCAAACAACCGGTTGCCCTCTATGGAATGCATCATGCTTTGGTGACATTACAAGGCAAGCTCTTGAATGGCATGAGTGTGAGCCCAGAGACAGATACAGGCCATGTTTACATGACAGGCTTACTCCTATTAAAGGAGTTTCAAGTCATTGGAGATATAACCAAGGAACGGTTTTATTTTGTCACTATTTCCAAGTTTAATATTATTGAGTTTCCCCTCCCCATTACTTAAGGACATTTTAGGCAAATCCCATAGGTTTCTAGGCACTTTCTAAAAATCCAGTCTAATAATAAACAAACACCCAGTCCAGTTAATATTTCAATCTCCTATCCAATTCAACAGCTAACCACTTCTTGTATCACAGACTGGATCAGTGGCTCAAGTAGCCTACTGTGAAGAGGAAAGCATGGTCCACATTTATACTCTTCCTTCCCCATCATGTCCTGGAATTCGGAATGGGAGAGTATGGTATACTTCTGGGTCACTTCTTTTCCTCCCTTCTATCTTGATCCTTGAAGTTAAGTCTGAGAAGGAGAACTAAAAGAGGCAAAGATACTCCCATGTAACTGGCCACCTGTCAGTAATGAGGAGACATCACTGGTCTCCCTCTCATTCAGTCTGGTTCTATGTAACGGTGATGGTCTACGCTGATATGGCAGCACGTGCCAATGTGGGGTCCCTGCCAATGTTCTGACCTCCATGTAGATCAGGGTTCTCAACAGTAACCCTACTGACATACTAACATGGATAATTCTTATTGTGTGGGCTTCCCTGTGTATTGTATCATGATGTCTAGCAGCACTCCTGGTCTCTACTCACTATATGCAATGGCAGCACCCTCCTCCCATGTGTTAAACTAAAATTGCTACTTGTCCCCTAAAGGGCCAATTCAGCCTGGATGAGAACCATTAACAAAGATGGTATGTGTACAGCTCTTGGGCAGCCTCAGGAGCAATGGTTACTTCAAATCCTTCCCTGGGTGGGGTATCCACTCTTTTAGCCTGGATGTCACATGGGCAGGCCAAGGATAACTGACTGATCTATCCTTTAACCTCTCTACTTCTTAATGTGTAGCCATGCTAACCAATCATGGCTCTCTTTGAGCTCTCCAAGAACAGTAGAAAGTTGGAATGTAACCATATTAGGATACAGGATCTTTAAAAATGTAATTTAGTTAAAATGAGGACATAATCCAAAATGACTGGGGTCTTTAGAAGAAGACTAAATTGGGGGTGTGCCTGGGTAGCTCAGTCAGTTGGGCATCTGACTCTTGATTTTGGCTCAGGTCATGATCTCGGAGTTGCGGAACTGAGTCCCGTGTTGGGCTCCATGCTCAGCGCAGAGTCTGCTTAGGTTTCTCCCTCTCTCTCTGCCCCCCATTCACTTGTGTGCTAAATAAATAAATAAATAAATAAATAAATAAATAAATAAATTCTTTAGAAGAATAAATTTAGACATAGACAAATAGACAAGTACAGGGTAAAAGCAATGTGAAGACACCGGGAGAAGACAGCCATTTACAAATCAGGAAGATACCTCAGAAGAGACTAACTCTGTTAATCCCTTGATCTTGGACTTCTAGCCCCCAGAATGGTGAGAAAATAATTTCTGTTACGCAAACCACCCAGTCCATGGTACTTTGTTGTGGCAGTAATAGCAAACTAATACACACCAATCCACTCCTATTCTATCAACTTGGGGTGGGGAGATGGTTGAATAAGAAGGGCAGATTGTACCTCCTCATATTAAGCCCTAGGGAGGTGTTTATCCCCAGTTTTTTGGTGCCCCCATTTAAATGAGGGGTACTTGGACACTCTTCAACTCTGAGCCCTTATCACCAATTCTGGAGCAACAGAAGAAAAAATCCCTCTCGCTGTCATGGTATAGATGCATCCACTGGGATTTTAATAGCATCCAAAAAGAAAGCCGTATTTTCAGCATTAAGAGAAAAATAGCTCCTCTATTGTCCACTGCTATCATACATCTCATAAATGCCTCGTAAGGCAATAGCACCTTGCGTATATGAACCTGGGTGAAGGTTCTATGATGCAGTGACATGTCTGCTTGGTGATTTCATGGACAATATACCATAAACATGGCCGACTTATGGAATAATCTCTTTGCATTGCTGGCTGGGAAATTGTTTTCAAACACTGGTCAAGGTCTGGATGGCATCCTTCTAGCAGACATAAATCACTGCCTTGAGTGCTCTGAACAATTCTAGGACAGGAAATGATCTTGGCAGTCACCTAACCTAATCCCTCATCCGATGTTTCAATGACTTCCATCCACCTATGACCATGCTAGCTTGCACATAAAACAGAACACTTGAGAAATAAAACCATGTGAGGATTCTAGATGCATAAGCCCGATCTGGAGGGTGAAAGAAGAATTATGCATATTCGCAGGTAAAACCTTATTTTTAAAGAAGCTGGTCTTTGAGACTCCTCACTGAATAGGAAAACACTGTTTCCATTCCTGGTCACCTCCCTCAGCACCCTGCCATTCTATGCCCCACCATGTGACTGGGATCCATTAGGTGTTAACACTATGTACAGTGAAAAGAGAACATGAAAAGAATTTAGTAGGCCAGTCTTAGCCTAGGACAAGTAGTTGGACAGTTAACCTTGGGCAAGTCCACTAGTCACTTTTGACTTTTAGTTTCTTCATCTTAAAGCAGGAGGATAAAAACATACAGTTTTAATGTTTACAGTGTTTCATAGTTTATATGCTGCTTTCCATTTTTAATTTCCCAAAATCTCATCTTATTTCTATATAATATGTATACATATAAACATGTGTCTGTGTGTGTGTGTGTATAAAATTTTGCCCATTTCCTGCTGGTAAATTTCCCCTATCCGTAAAACCTAAGTCTCTACATAGACCTTTCCACTCTGGGAAATGTTATCCTTGTAAAACCTCCTTGAAATTGCAGCTAATTTCTGCCAAGTCTGGAGGGAGATGTTAAGGGGGTCGGATAATGTGTTAGTTTTCTTTCATTGCCATAACAAATAACCACAAACATAGTGACTAAAAACAACACAAATTTATTATCTCACAATTCTGCAGGTCAGAAGTTTGAGCTGTCAACTGGTTTCTCTAATCTAGATTTCACAAGGCAGAAATTAAGGTGTCAGCCGTCTGGGCTTTTACCAGGAGGTTCTGGTAAGAATCTTGCTTCCCAGCTCATTCAAGTTCTGATGGTTTTAGTACTGAAGGCCCATCAGCTGGCGCTGCCCTTGGCTCCTAGAGGCATCTCTACAGTCCTTGCACTCGGGCCCTGCTCTCAGAGCCAGCAATAGCACATCGAACCCTTCTAATGCTTAGAAAGTCTCCAACTTCTCCTTCTGCTGAATCTCCAATTTCCAGCCAGAGAAAGTTCTCTGCTTTTAAAGGCCCATGTAATTAGTCTGTGCTCATGGGAAAAATCCAGGATCATCTTCTCTTAAAGTCTATACCCTTAATTACAACTGCAAAGTCCTGGAGCACCTGGGTGGCTCAGTGGGTTAAAGCCTCTGCCTTCGGCTCAGGTCATGATCCCAGGGTCCTGGGATCAAACCCCGCATCGGGATCTCTGCTCAGCAGGGAGCCTGCTTCCCCTTCTCTGCCTGTCTCTCTGCCTACTTGTGATCTTTCTCTCTCTGTCAAATAAATAAATAAAATCTTAAAAAAAAAAAAGTCCTTTTCCTTGTAACATGATATATTTACAGATTTTAGGAATTTTGGAACATTTTCCAGGAGCCACTATTCTGCCTACACGGTGAGGGGGGAAAATGCATTGGGGACACAGAAACAACTTCCTCCATAGTACTGATCTGTCCAGGGATTTTTCTTCTCTCTGATTCAACAGGGCACTTAAAATAACAGCTTACATTTAATGTGCATTTTTATATGCATAGCACTTTACTAGTATTTAAATACACTACTTAATTTAATCCTCATAAAATATTAGGCAATCAATCCTATTATCATCTCCATTTTACATCTGAGGCCACTGAGGCTCAAACGAACAAGGATTTAAACCCCATTTCTGTGACTCCAGAATCCCACACCCTCCACATTTTAGTGCTGACAAGTCACAAGCTCAGAGATCATGTGACTTGCCCAAAAATACACAGATGGTTATTGCAAGCTTCGGGAACAAAATCAGATCTGCACCTGTCTTTGCACATCCTGCTCTACCTGGCTGGCCCTCTGCTCACATGTGCTTGATGCCTTGCAGTCAGAGCTGATACGACCGCACATCTGTCCATACAGCACCACAGCACTCATATTGATTACTCTCTTCTCCGCATCTCTGAAAGTACTCGTCCTGCTGTGGTCATCACAGTAGCTTTGAAAATAGCGGGGCATTTTTTTTGTACTATAAATGCCATACTTTATAATGCTAAAATATAAATTTGATAGAACTAGGCTTTGGAGCTTGGACTCCCATAATTACCTTCCAGCACACTAGGCAGAAAAGAGTAACTACATAGACCAACAGGAAATGGAAGGAAGATAATTCACCATCAGAAATTGTGAGTGAATGACTACAATCTATAATACTCACTCTTCTCTTTCATCTGTAAGCACTTGCTCAAGCATGTAAATATGCAGGTGGTCCTAGAGCTGTTACAACCCACTGTGTAAGTGATGACACACAATACTAAAGATTTACTCATGCCCCTAGGGCCAGATATTCATTTGAACATCATAATATAGAAAGCAATTAACGAGCTCTTTCCATAACTCATTGAGAGGGCATTCTGAAATTTTACTGGAGTTCCTTTCAAGTGTGGGTGTTGACATCATGGCCATATTCGTGAAGAGTACTATTTTCAGACACAATCAGCAAACTCAGGAAGTTAGTATAGAAGCCTTATTTAATGTCTTTAAGGAATGGGGTATTTGGCATAAATTTTTTGTGATTATTCTTATATGGTCAAATCAGTTAATAATAGTACTTATATATGCATTCTCATTAAATGACCAGAGCAACCCATACAAAAATGGTGCTGTTATGCCCTACATGTACATGAGAACACTAAGGCCCAGAAAGGATAAGTAGATTTTATCCAAGATGAGACAACTAGGAAAGGGCAGGATCCAGTTTTCGTAACCATGCCAGTCTGTCTGCGCCCATCCCCTCTAGTGCCTTTCCTGCTACTTATTCAGTATCTTCTTCAAAGGCAAAATATGTAAACTTCTGGGCTTAGCTTTTTTCACTCAGCATAATTCTCTTGCAGATAGATCCAAGTTGTGTATATCAATAGTTTGCTCCTTATTGCTGAATAATATTCCATGGTATGGATGTTTATCAGTTCCTTTAACCATTAACCCATCAACCAAGGGCCAATATAAAATATTAGAGTGTTTCCACTTGTTCACCTCATGGAAAAAGATTTGTCAATTTATCTAAAAAAATTTTCTTTGGCCATGTAAGAGGAAAAATAAATTCACTTTAAGTTAGAAAGACTGGAAGGAGTTAGCCATTGTTAAGGACTTACTAAATGGTTGCTATTTAGTCTTCACAGTAACCCTAGACTTGTTATTATACACATTATCCAGGTAATAAAAGCAAGGCTCAGAAAGTTTAAATTCCCACAGCTACTCAATAGTTGATCCACAACTAAAACCCAAGTCTTTCCCACCTTAGATCCATACCCTCTGTCCTCCGCTAGACCACACTGCCTGTGAGGTGAAAGAGAGAAACCAACGGGAGTCCCTGCATTCAGAAACAGCACCCACCTGGAAGAACTATGAAATCAGCCACTGTGAGCTGGGAGAACAATAATTTGATCGCCTCCCTACCAGGCTGCCTTGACCATAATGTCTTTTTCATACCTAGATTCTTTCACTTAACATCCCTGTAACCCAGAACGATAACCCCCAAGTCCTGTTATTCCTAACAACAACAACAACAAACTTCACCAGAAAAAAAAAGGAATAGAAAAGTTAGAATCAGTTGATGGTTATTATGGCACATATGGTCGGGCAAGGAAATCTCTGATAACATGTGCTCCCGCATGGAATTAAGGACTTCAAGATAAAATAGTCCCCTTTCTTTTATTCCTCCCACATGCTGACATGGTATTGCTCCATAATTTCTTTGTCAGAGCTTTCAGATAAATCAGTAGAACCACTATTGTCAGGCTGGTTTCAAATGACACCAGAGCACCAAGCCAGGGTCACAGGACTGTCCCCCAGCTAGCTTCCTGTGTGTGGCCACACCCCGCCCACCCTCAGAGAAGACCACATCTTGCTTACTAGACAGAGATAAATTCCTCGCTGGCATGCTCATCAGACACTAAGCCAAACTCATCTCTTTCCTCCTCTCCTTTCCTCCCTCACTCTGGTTATTTATAGAGATCACAGGTGAATCGGGGGAAATTATTACAGCGCAGTGACTGCTGAAAGGCTGGGAGCTAAAGAAGATGGATTATCATGGCTCTGACATGATTTGTATGGATTTCCAAAATTAAGCTGTTCGCCTAGAGTGACCACCTTCCTCCCGCCCTGGGCTTCGCAGCTGCCCTGGTGATAACCTTCATCTGCACTTGTGAGCCCAGAAAGCTGAGCACGTTTCCCATTACCTTGCAAGCGACTGTGTAGGGTTCTTCTGGCCCCTCAGTAATAGCAGGGCTGGTGGTGAGCAGAGTGATAAACACCTACTGAGAGGGATGTAGCGTGAAAAGATCTCATCACCTGCCATTAGCTCACCGATGAATAATGCAGCATTTTCCGTGGCAGGTGTCAGGGGTGGGAGGGAGAATTGCTCCTGTGAATGCTCTAGTGAGCACTTCAGCACAAAGTAAGGGGTGAGAGCAACAGATGCATGTGACAAAATTACACAAGCTATTGTGTTTTTAAAGAAAGGGGAACTTTTACTTCACAAATACCTGGCAGGGCTCCTGTCTTTCTGTCTCTACCCCTACCGTCAGAGCAGGCTAATGCTGCCTTCTCTGAAATTTTCACCATTCTCTCCTGGACCCCATGCAAAGGGATACTTTCCCTCTGATTGCACTGCTCAGCGAATAGCACATTTCTCCCTCTGCTTCCAGTTCTTTCTCTGATTGGTATATCTAGATCTTCATTTACATATATGTGGATCTTCATTTTATTTTCATTAAATTTCATAGGCGTGGGTTAAACAGATGTATCAAGCAGGAGCAAACGCAGTCATTTCTTTATGCATTGGTACCCACATGGACATGCAACACACATGAAAGTGGTAATTTGGGGCCAAAAGAACGGGTAGCTAATGGGCTTATTACCTTTAAGAGTCTGCCTGAAGAGAATAGCTTCAGGTCAGCAGAATCTAAGACAAAAATGGGATCCATCATTCGTTATTCACAGCACACAAACTCCTCTATCCTAAGAGCCACAAACTGAGCCTCAGATCCCACATGAAGAAAACTTTCGATTAACTTTAGGTCAACTTTCCTCAAGACTGCCACAACTTCTGAGCACTCAGGAGTAGTTTTTCATTCTTCTGCCCATTGTCATATTTTCCAGTATGGCCAGACATGCGAATTTGACTCCAGGACTAATTAGCCACCAGCCTCACACCTAAATCCCACATTCTCTGAGGCCAAAATGCCACGTCCTCTTGTTGTGTACAGCAGTACCACTTAAGGTGAGGAAAAAATTTTAAATGACAGAAATAGTCCTCTGGCTAAAATTGGCTAGAGAGTTTTAAATGCAGCACAGGCTACCACTTCTAGAACAACTGCTGAAGAGAATGTACAGCAGCAACTTGCCCCCTATATCAAATTCCGGGTCTGCCCTTGTCACTGGTGCAAATGAAGATCCAAGCCTTTCCTGCACATCATGAGGGAGCGAAAACAGGTGGGCCAGATGGAAGCACCATGGTAAATTAAAACAAAGCCTGCCTTTGACACTACACTGATGCCCTTTTTCATCACTTGGGCCATCATTTTTCAGAATACATGCCCTGACAAGGGTGAGTTCACTTAGACAGTTGACAAGACAGAAATGGAGCTGTCCCAGAGAATTAAGGACATAAGTCAATGTATCATCTCTTTCACCTCTTTACCCCCAAGAGACCAGGATCCACATAATGCCTTCAACTGCCTAATAATATCTCGTTTAGTCTTGCCCTCCTCCAAAACATGCCAGCTTCTCTAATTACCACTGATACATTTCCTCTTCAAAATTCCCAACCCTTTGTTGGAAAGCTATCAGAATCCATTCCTTAATTCAACAGTATCTGTTAAGTATATATGATGTGCCAGGAATATAGTTAAATGCTTGGGCTGTTCATGTTTCTGCCCAAAGGAGAACTATATTCCAGTCGAGGAAATAGTAACCAATGATCAGTAACCAAATAAACAAGCAAGTATTTAGGCACTGTAGCCACTGCTATCTAGGAAATAAAACAGCACTGATGTGCTAAATCATAACCAGGAAAGAGGCCACAGTAGTATAAAGGCCATGTACGAGTAGACATCTGACCAAACAGTGAGGAAGAGCCAGCTTTGTCAGCCCAGGTCCTCTAAGAAGCAGATTCCAAGGCAGGATTAAAGGTGTAAAGATTTGATGGGAAAAAAAAATGCCTGTGTTTAAAGGAGAGAGAAGGGGAAGGCTGACACTGTCATGAGACTATCATCCAAGTCTGACCCCAGGTGATGGAAAGAGGGAGAGAAGGTTGATTAGAAGAGTCCTGGGTTCCTATGCAATGTAACAAAGGTTCAGCAAAGCTACCATGGACTTCTGGAGCCAAAAAAAGCCCCATGTCTCCTAGGAATAAGACTCCCCAAGTATCCTCACAACACTCAATCTTCACAACACTCAACCACTGAACCCAAGAGAGGAGCGCTGGGAGACAAATCCTTGATGCAAAATCGTTGATAGATTTCCAAGCACAGCGATCCTCAAGGGGCCTTCAGTCAGTCACACTACAGGTAGAAGATGTGGGAAGCTCATTCTCATGACAACCATAGCAGCCAGATGAAGAACAGAAGAAAGAGAATTCCAAGGAGATGGAATAGCAAGGACAACTAGATGGAGTTTGAAAACCACCTGGAATGAATGAATCTTTTTACAATGTATGAGAGTAAACAGAAGGTATCAAATGGGGAAAATTGAAAACAGTATATAAGTCCAACAAAAGGCTAATGATCATTTAAACCATGCATATTCATGAATGAAATACTATGTGGTCAATAATTTGGATTTTAAAGTAAGGGATTTCAATCTCCCCACCTCAACAACAGACACAGATATACACACACACTCACACACACATACACACACTTTACTCCTATAGTAACAAACTGATTGGTCAGGTGTAAGAACATTAACTATATTGCTAAAAAAGTATGTAAATGTGCTGAGCAAAGCAGCTAGAAGTCAAGTACACATGTATGTGAGGGACAGAAAGGATCTCTCCTTTTTATTGGACTGGCATTTTTCTGTGGGAATTCAAAACATACTGGGCTGAGAATCTAGTGCCCCAACTAAAAAGAAAGGAATTATCAAAGTCACAAGGGGAAGGTCATGCAGAATGATATCACATAGACCAAAATAGCTGCAAAAGAAAGAAGTGAAAAATCTGACCCACACTGGACCTTTCCAAACTAAGCTTAGAACAGAGTTATCTCAGAGGCTTAACTATGTAATCAGAGTGGCCACCAAGATAATTTTCTCTTAGAGGGACTAGAAAGTAGTACTGCTAATCTGGGTCATGATGTTATAAATCTATTTCAAAATAATTCAAAAACAATCAGTTACCTATTGTTCTGTATCACCAATAAAGGTTGAAATGAAGATGTACATCTTATCTGTTTACCCCCAGATCTTAATACTGTTGTTTGCCCTCAGTGGAGATCAAAGACCTGTTTCATGAATTAAATTTCAATATATGAAATGGCTAAGAACACTGTCCAGTGGAATTACCAATGTTACCCATTAAGTATTGTCTTAGATGGTTTTCCCCTAGTATCTTCATCTAGCCATCTGGTGCAATTTTTGGAACTAATTAGTACTGTTGGTTTTTATTAAGCAAGATGGTTCTTGTTAAATGGTGATAACACTTTTTAGAGTTCCATTCAATGATCAATTTAGATTTTAGTAATGAAATGGGGGAAGAAACAAGTCATGTGAGTTAAAAAGTATTGCACAGCAGAAACCAACTATAATGGGTTGAACTGTGCCCTGCAAAAGATATGTTAAAGTCCTAACCCCCAGTACCTAGGAATGTTGACCTTTTACGGAAAGAGTCTTTGCAGATGTAATTAAAATATGTTACGATGAGGACACACTAGAGTAGGAGGGGCAATAAATTCAATCACTGTTGACTTTAGAAGAGGAAAGACACACAGAGGAAAAGACACACAGAGAAGTCATGGGATGCTGGAGGAAGAGAATGGAGTGATGCAGCTATAAGCCAGGGGATGAGAATTGCCAGCCAACACCAGAAGATAGGAGAAAGACATGGAACAGACTCTTTCTCAGAGACTCTAAAGGGAACCAAACCTGCTGACACCTTAATTTTGGACTTTTAGCCTCCAGAACTGTGAAAGAATACATTTCTGTTGTTTTAAGACACCAAGTTGGTGGCTGTCAGGCAGCCCTGAGAAACTTGTACATCAACTCTGTTCCTTTTGATCCTGGATCTATGTTACAGAGTGCTTAATAAAAAACAAAACAACAACAACAACAAAAAACTAATCTTCTTAAATAGTGACATCGAAACAGAATCCATGCAGACAGGAGTATGTCAACATCATCAGTAGCTCTCCTTTGAAATGAGGCCACACCCACCACCTATGCCCTATGTTGTAATGGGCTTAAAAGCTATCAGAGCAGGAGGACATACAGGAGGGTCTGGTTCAGGCACCTTGTTTTCTAACCTGCTCAGAGGAGCAATGCACCATTCATAATGCTTGGTGAATGCTGCCTTGGTGAGTGGTATTCGGGGAGCCTGGAAAACAAAATCAGGCCGGCCCCACAGCAACTCTGAGCAGCTGTTAGGAAGCCAACAAGATTGGGCCATTTGAACATGCCTCACCAAGTTCATTAGGACATGCCAGCACACATTATTATAACTGAAAATCATGTACCAGAACAGACTCTTTAGGAAATAGGTTATTATCACCTGGCTGTTCAGTAACATAGCTTCTCACAGATGTTGGTAACTATACCCCTATCCTTAGATAAAGCTGAACTATGATGACCCTCTTTTCCAATTATAACAATCATATCTCTGGCATGCCATTGTTCTTGAAATGTGATGAGTTCACAAGTTTGTTTAAAGCCTGGTCTCAAAAATATAAACATTTCTCTTAGCAAAACCTATGGCTTCCTAAGGACTTTCTCACTGTTAGGGATAAGGAATAGAAACATCTTTTGAAAGAATCATTTGATGCTGTTGTTACGATCATTAGCTTCTTATCTGAGAGCAAAATTGCACATTCCCTTAAATTTGAGGAAAAGAGTTTTCCTTTAGATGTGAGACTTACCAAAATATGTGTATACACACACACACACTCACACACACACACATAACATACATACACACCAAGGGTATACAGGAAAAGCAAAAGAAAAAAAGAGGTCAAATAACATTTTTAAATGAGGTATATATTGATATTTTTAGATCCTTACGTAAATTAAAATTTTTAAGTTCAAGAACATCTAAGCAGTTGTTGGGTTTTAAGCACATACTTCATTTTTATATAAATCATGCTAAACACATTGCTCTGAGATATCAAATCTATGTGGGACTCTTCCTTCCTTAATGAAGACGATTCATTTCTGTGATATGCGCTTTTTGCCAGTTACTCTGATAACCAAAAGCAAAACAACAAAAGAACCAGAGGGTTGCCTTCTACAATATCAGATAAAAGAAAGATGGTATAAAAGAATTATTTAACATTACATAAAACACTGTCAAAGTTGGCAGAACTCATCAAACATACACCCAAGGATCTTGCACCTAGGGAACAGCAGGGCATAGTTTAAAAAACAAAAATGTTGAAAGAGAATGTTATAGCCTAGGGCAATACCTTGAATATGTGGAACTACAGCTTCAAGTTGCCTTTCCAAAAGAAGACTCTTACGGGTACCAGGATCCTACAGTATGGTTAAAAGTATCTTGAGTTTCTAAAATTTGGTAGTATTTAAGATGGCTCCTAGCTGGCCTACATACCGGAAATTTTTATATTCTAGAAAGCTCATCTTCTGCAAAGTAAAGCAATATAGGGACTAGCTTCCATAGAGGATGGGAAGATACAGCCAACACTTACTGAATTGTCTATCCAAATTCTCCCCCTCAGGACATATGATTAGATATTGGCCTCTCAGAAGCCATGCCCTTAAAAATGCGTAGCCTGGGTTGAGTCAATTGGTTGGACCTGATTTGCCTTTCATGCCACTGGGGCAATGAATTTCTTCTCAGGGAAGGAATTAGGCATACAATATTATAGATATGGTTTGGCTGGTTTCTTGACCAGAGAAAACATAAACTTAGAAACCATAAGCACTTTTTTCTGCTATGTACACATGGATAGATTCAAGTCTGCAGTAAAAGAAAAAAGAAAAGGAAGTATGAAAAGGAAAAGGAAAAGCAATAGCTGTATGGGAAAAAAAGATATGAGAAATTCTTACCTAGGATTTAAGTTCCTGGTTCCAGCTTGTTCCTGAGGACCAGCAGTAACCTATACTACAAGTTGATCTTTATAATAGTTTCCACCTTTCAATGAAGACTTTTCTGTGGGACTTTATTATTTTTCAATTAGAGAATGACAAGAGTAGCAAGATAAGTTAACTGGTAAAACTAGAGGAGTTAAAACAAAAGTGATGTGGTGAAATTTCGGTAATTCCAGGGGAAGACATCCATAATTCTTGTCATGCCTTATAGGAAAACTAGATCTATGTGCATCATAGTAAAACAATTTAGAAATAAAGCACAACAACAAAAGGATTTTAAGAAGTAATCAAAGATAAAAGGTACTTTACATTCAAAGAAGCAACAATAAGACTGTCAGCCGACTTCTCAACAGAAACAAGTCACGTCTGAAGATAGTGGAATGGTATCTTTAAAGTTCTGCAAGAAAGTGCCTGTCTGGAATTCAAAACCTATTGAAAATAGCCTTCAGAGAGGTAAAAGTAAAGACATTCCAATAAAAACAAAACCAAACAAATCTGTCAACACCATACGAACTCTAAGTGAGGAAAAGAGAAAGAGAAGGAAAGAAAGAAGAAATAAGAGAAGAAAGGAAGGAAAGAGAGAGAGAAAAGGAAAGAAAAAGGTGAGAGGAAGTGAAATTTCGAAAGTAGGGAGGAAGGAAGGAACACTCTTCTTTACAGAAACAGGCCAACAAATAAATGGGGACGTATTACAGGTTTGTCATGGCGCTAAAGTATAAACTCACAACCACACAGATTACTTACTAAGGATAATGGATTTAAAAAAATGTACATAGGGGCGCCTGGGTGGCTCAGTTAAGCACCTGCCTTTGACTCAGGTCATGATCTGAGGGTCCTGGGAAAGAGCCCCACATCGGGCTCCCTGCTCAGTGGGGAGTCTGCTTCTCCCTCTCACTCTCCCTTTGCTCTCTCTCTCTCTCTCAAGTAAACAAATAAAATCTTCTAAAAAAAATTATGCCTATTTAATGAGAGATCTAGCAATCACCATCTCAAGCAAATAGTCAAGCTCAGCATTCCTAATTTTAAGCAACTTGACCAATGGGGACAATGTACTACAATTATCACCTATAATGTCACATCCCTATTAAATTTTAGGACAGTCCTTTTTTTTCTTTTTAAGATTTATTTATTTGAGAGAGAGAGAGAGGGCTGGGAGAGGGGCAGGAGAGAGAAGAAGAGAATCTCAAGCAGACACCCCACTAGGCATGGAGCCCAACAAGGGGCTTGATCTCATGACCCTGAGATCGTGACCTGAGCTGAAATCAAGAGTGAAATGCTCAATCAACTGAGCCACCCAGGTACCCCAGTGCAGTCTTTTAATTAAAATATAATTGACACATAATATGTTAGTTTTAGGTGTACAACATAATGATGTGATAGATGTATATATTGCAAAATGATTATGAATTAACATACTTTACCACACATACTTTATTTTTTCTTGTGATTAAAACTTTTAAGATCTACTTCCTTAGAAACTTCCATATACACAACACATTATTGTTAACTATTGTCACCATGCTGTATATTACATCCCCGAGACTTACTTATAACTACAATTTTGTACCTTTTGACCACCTTCCCCTATTCTACTCCCTACCCCCTACCTCTGGCAACCACCAATATGTTTTCCATATCTGTGAGTCAGTTTTTTTAGATTCTAAAGATAAGTGATATCATAGAGTATTTTTCTCTCTCGGACTTATTTCACTTAGCACAATGCCCTCAAGGTCCATCCATATTGTCACAAATGGCAAGATTTCCCTCCTTATTATGACTAAATAATATTCCATTATATATATATATATATATATATATATATATATATCACAGCTTCTTTATCCATTCATCTGTCAATGGATACTTAGGTTGTTTCTATGTCTTGGCTATTGTGTGTAATGCTATGATGAACATGGGAGTACCGACATCTTTTTGAGACAGTGATTTCATTTCCTTTGGATAAATTCCTAGAAATCAGATTGCTAGGTCATATGGTAGTCCTATTTTTAAATTTTTCAGAAACTTCCATACTGTTCTCCAGAGTGGCTATACCAATTTACATTCCCATAAACAGCGCACAAGAGGTCCCTTTTCTCCACAACCTCACCAACACGTGTTATTTATCTAAGTATTCTTTTAAAAAAAATAAAACACTAATTTGTATATAATCAAACCTCTACACATAACCTCCAATTTACTTGTAGTTCACAAGTTAGAGTTATGCCTCCCAACTTACTAGCATTTCATGAGTTAAATGAAATCATTTGGAAACAATCAGACAAATTCAGAATACAGGGCATCTTACTACTACTAGCTTGGACTCCTCCAAACGTCAAGTCAATGTCATTAAACAAATAATAAGATAGGAAACAGTTCTAAAGAGATTTAATAATCAAAATCAGTGTGTGAACCTTCATTGGAACCTCATTCCATTAAAAAAAAATCATCTATAAAAGGCATAGTAGGGAAATCAAGAGAAGTTTAAATATGGACTATTAGAATAAACTGAATTATAGGTAATTTTCTCAAGTAGGAGAATGGTATTGTGTTTATACAGAAGAATTCTTTATTTTTAGGAGATATGTTGAAATACTTAGAATAATGTGTTGTGATGTCTAAAATATACTTCCAGGTGGTAGAGCAAAGATAGAGTTAATTGTTAAACCCTGGGTAGAGAACATATGGAAATCAATTTGCTATTCTTTCTTCTTTCTATATGTTTAAAATTTTCCCTTCTTATAAAGAGAGGACGGGAATTTTTTAAATCCCTGGTTAGAGCAACTTAACCATAATATAAATACCCATTAATTAGGTCTTTACTTGTTCTAAGTGACAACATCCAATACAAAATGGTTGGGGGGGGTGATCTTCTTGTAATAGAATAGTTATAATTTCAGACGTATTTGGGTATAGATGTTCAAATGGGGTGACCAAACATCTTTCTGGACCATCTCTTGGCTCTCCTTTCTGCTGAGGTAAGCTTACAAGAATCATGGAAATCATATCAGGAGCCCCTCCTTTACATCCTACCTGCTTAGCAATCCTGGTAAAAAGAGAATGCCTCTTCTAAATAGTCCCAACAAAAGTTCCTCAGACAGCTTAGGTCACTTCTCTAAACTAATCATTGTGTTAAACACAGTTGGATATGCCAGCTGGCCAGTTTGTAGACGGGTGCTTACCTTTGGAATCGTAAGTGGAGTCAACTATACTAACTGAAAGTGATTTAGGGTGGTTACTTAGAGGTTAACAGAAGAAAAATCTTGCTATTGTCATGGGTGTTTAGGAGGGGGGAGAGAGACAGAGAGAGAAAGAGAGGGAGAGAGAGAAAAGTGAGCAGAAAAAAAAAAAAAACAATAAATGGGCAAAATAACGACCATTATTAGTGAAAGAAAAAGAGAGAAAAATGAACAGAAAAGAACATGTGAGCAAAATAATGACCAACTGCAGATTATTTTCTCTCCTTAATGGAAGTTTGAGAGTACAGAGACCTGGATCCTACAGGACATCCAAAGTAGGGACTGACATCTCCAGCAAGGTAGGCCCAGACTGAGGAGGCTGGTAACATGAGATTAGTTCAGCAATGTATCAAATAGGAAGATTTCGACTGTAAGACACAGAGGAGCTAAGTAAAATGTGCTGCAAAGGAAATTCTTAATGCTGGGACATTTCTGAGGCATCCACAAATGCAATGTGCCCTGCATCGGGTCATAACAACTGTCCCTCATCAGCTGCTTTTCGGAGGTCTTCTCCACAGAGAAAGTCTCTTGGAGTCCCAGTGGCCCTCCAGATGATCCCCCTGGGAAAACTCTCAGTAAGTTCCTTCCAGAACAGCTCAGTTCATTCTCCTTAATGTTGCTATCCGGCCTCGACAAAACACTCATCTATCACTGGCAACATAGAATCTGTTAGTGCCACACATTCCATGAAGCCATCTTTCCTTGCCTGGCTAATCACAGTAGCTTGCCAGCCAAAACCCCTGAAAGCCCCCTTGCTTTCTCAGGCAAGGATCAAGTACTAGTCCCTTCTGTCCTATCTATCCCATGGATACCAATGACAAGATCTCTGTGCTCTTTTCAAAAGCCTCTCATTTGTAAAGTGAGAGGCAAGTCCCACCAAGAGAAAGCAAAATGCCACACCTCTCCAACAACTTTTTCCAAAAAATACTCTCCCTTCTCACTTCAACCTCAACCCTTTTACACTCAAAAAGGGATGTTGGGTGAAGGTCTACAAAACTGGGTTTTTCTGATACTTCCTTTGCAAATTGGGCATCAGTGATCCAACACTACCATTACCATACCTTTGGAATGACATTTTATCAGCCACCTACTTTTTTGTTCTTGGGTCCTTAGTCGCATATTACCCATATTACCATCCCATTACAATTGACTGGCTTAGCCTGATAGTAATTTATCCCCAGGGAATGATACCTTACCAACCAAACAATAATGAAGTTATGGCTTTAAGGGAGAAAGGCCATTTGGTAGGCAGCCAACTGTGTATCACACAGCAGAATTCACATTTTTACCTAGGACAGGACCTATTAACCTTCAAACAGTTGGGGACGAATGGAAGATATACAGGAGATTTTATGTTCATGGGGTTAAAATGTTGAGATCTGGCTTTTTTTTAAAAAAACAGACCTCTAGAGTGGTCTAAGTGTCTAAGCTTCCCTCTGTATTCTAACTGCCATATTTCCAAGGCCTGGCACAAAGCCCAAGGTCTATAAATACTTATTGATTGGCTGACTACAGACCAGCCACTTCATTATAAAAGACTTCGTTCTCAAAGGAATCATTAACACCAGTATCCTTGCATATGTGATTACATAGTATAAACATGGACAATACATTCTATATATTTTAACTCCAATACTAGAAACGTTCCTGCCATGCCATGTATTTGTCAAGAGTTAAAATTTAAGAGTTTCTGCATAAATACAATTTAAATCCACAATCCAATTAATGCATTAGAAGCTGACAGAGTTTTGCTAAAAATCACCATTTGTCATGTATTCTGTGCCCTGGTATTATCCCCACAGATATAGAAGGCTAAAAAAGGCCACCTATTACTGGAGAGATGTATCTAAAAAATCTCTCAGGCTGCCTGTAATAATCTCCATTATGTATAATGACCATTTTGATAATAGTCTTTAGAAGAGGTAATGGCCCTGCTGAACGGTTATTACCTGTCTGTTCATGCTGGAAGCAAGATGCAGAAGCCAGAGGGGACAGTCAAATGGTCCTTGTGGTGTATTCTGAGGAAATAAGAAATATTTAACAGAATGCAAGAAACAGACAAGCGAGCGCCTTTTGCGGCAGAACTGGCTGCCTCTCTGCCACAAGCCTTCCTGAATTTCATAATTTAAAGCAAATGCTCCCAATAATGGACCTGCTCTCAGCCTTCAGACCAATTTCATCTGAAGCATCACTGGCTGGTCTATTAAGAGCAAGAGGAAAAGACAACTGAACGTTATCATCCTCCTTCCCGTATTACTGTTGGTGGGATCAACTCATGACAACAGCGACTCCAGTGGGGGAGAGGTGATTGTTTCTCTTCAGCCCACAAAAGGGAGGCCTACCTGGAGCTCAGGTCAAACTGAGGACATGTCATGGTTCCAGGGACTAAATCTGATCCAGGCTCGGCCACAGCTCTAACTAGAAAACATACCATCCCTCCACAAAGGGTCATTTCAGAGTCTCCACAACTTCATGCCTGTGGGGCACATGTCAGGCCCCATTTCCTGAGAACAGATTTTGTAAAGCTTAGAGAATGCCATCCTTTATGCCTACTTAAGTCATCCTTATGCTTTCACTAAAATAGAAGAGAGAATAAGTCTAGCTAAACATGTAACGCAAGCTTCTGATGGGAAAAATGGTCTGAAGGAGACTTTTTCCAAAAGGGTTCTAGAGAATGAAGTCACAAGTTGTTCATAAGCATTCCTGTTGGGGGGGAGGGAGACAGTAGATCCCATGGTCAAATGGGAGCAGACAATTCTGGGTTAAACCAATATAAACAGATTGTTTGTGCAGTAAGGTTTCTTAGAGCCTTTACCATGGTTTGTGTGCATGGTGAATCTCACAAAGGGGGACAGTGTACTACAGGTAGTGTTCCCAAAAAGTATTTATCCAAGGGCATTTTATGCATGTATAGAAATCTGTGAGATATGATCTGTCATTGGTCGACACCTACAGTGACCAGTACAGCAGCCATGAACCATATATATATGGCTATTTAAATCTTAACTAAAGTCAAATAAAATTTACAATTCAGTTTCTCGGTCACACAAGCCATACTCCAAGTGCTTGATTAGCCACAAATCTCTAGTGGCCACTGTAGTGGACGGGGCAGATATACAACATTTTCTCCACTCCAAAAAGTTGTATTGGGCGGTCCTGCTCTAAATCATGGGGACATTTCATACTGAATTTGAAATGCACCGTTTTACCTATCAACTAATAATTGTTGTAAAATATAGAGTCATTCTCAAAATGAGTTTTCCCTCCATAGAAAACAAAATGGGAGACAGAGCAGAATATCTGATGTCTGTACCCACCTTACCCATCAGGCTTGGGGGTAAAGTCTAAGTCACTTGGAAAGCGGGAGAAGGGTGGGAAGGTTTGAAATCAGAGAAATGGGCAAAGACAGCAGCAGAGAAAGACTCTAAAGTGAAAGGAGGAGAAAGTGATCTTGAGGGAAAAGAGCCAAATAATGATCCATGACCAAAGCACTCTTCCAAGTGTGCTTGGAATCTTGTCTTCTGAATCTTGTCTTCTTCTAAGGTCTGTAATTTAGAAAGCATTCTTTTATTGATCTTTTCCAGGTCCAAGGAAGGAGAATTGATTTGAATAACAAAACGTTTAACACAGTTCTTGGCACAAAGTAAATATTCAAGATGTCTAAGTTGAAGGACAGAAGAAACTCAATACAAGTATTTTTAAGCCCCTCACGTGCTCAACACTGTGCTAAGAGATGATAGAAAGATACATAAATAACATTCAGCTCCTGCCCTCAAAGAGCTCCGAGTTATTCAGGTACAAAAACAAGTTTGCCAACAAGACAAGACTGTATATAAAGAGCCATAAACAGAGCCTGTGGAAATTCAAATGACGTTGAGATAACTTTCAGACAGGAAGATGAGGAAGAGTTTCCTGGAGAAAGTGCTATTTGAAGTGCATCTCTAACCATTAGAATTTTGATTGGTTGCAATGAAGAAACAAAAGTGTATGCTGTGACAAAACCCAAAAACATGGGCTTATAGAAAACCTACCAGTCTTTATGGTGAAATCCAAGCCTCTACTCCTCAATGAAGCCCACACCAACTCTCCCAGTCCTCACAGATCTAACAGGAAAAACCACTCTGGTCACCTTCCAGGTCTGGAATGGGAAGTATCTATGCTTCCCAAGATGGGTCTGAGGTTGGATATCCAAAATCTACCTTTATCTATTGAGAACTAAGCATGGGATCCACTAAAAAGGAGGTTGCTATAAATTTCTAACTATAGGAGATAGAATTCTAAATGGCAGGAATCCTCTCATTCCTCAGATTGACACTTTCTTACACGAAAATAATCTAGATTTTGCATGACTCCAAATTCTTCTACTCTCTAGAACACCGACTATATCATTGAAAAACCATAGGAAGAATCACTGAAGTTTGCATATTGATGTATATGCTATTTTCAAACCCAGATAGCTATCCTAGCAATGTCCAAGAAAAAATATATCTTATAAAAAGTAAAATAAATAATAAACTCCCTGAGCATGGGTAGTTCTCAGCTAAGAGCCTTCATAGGAGCATTCTATCAGAGCCTTATTAGACCAAGTCAAGATTTCTAGAAACCAAACATCAAAGGGAAAGATTGCTTTTTGGGCTCAAATGAAAAACAGACATGCAAAAATCACTACCTGAGATAGAATATGAGTTCAGGAAGAGAAAACAAGGGATGGAGGCAACTAAGACACCAAAGTTCAAATTTAGCCTTGAACTGAACAAGGTCAAATAAAAGAAAATTAAGAGAAAAGGAAGAAAGGAGGCAGGGGCACCTGGCTGCCTCAGTTGGTAGAGCATGCAACTCTTGATCTTGGGGTTGTGAGTTCAAGCCCTATGTTGGGCACAGAGCTAACTTAAAAATTTAAAAAAAAAAAAAGATTTTTAAAAAAGGAAGAAAGGAAAATTAATATTTAATGAACAACCTCTAAGTTCTAAGCAACATCTTAGTCTGGCTTTTCTAGACAAAAGAATCTGAAGAATTGATTATTGGTACTTTTGAGAGGTGCAGTTCTAGGGTAGGGAAAGTGAGGGAAAAGTTAAAAAAGATAGAGAAGGATGGAAAGAGATGCAAACTGATGCATTATTATGCTGGTTATGGCCTCACTATGAGCCAGGAATCAACCATACCTCTCTCCAGGGGAGTTTAGTTCATCCCTATGGGATTTCTCCAAATAGGATATATGGAAAAACTCATATACAGGGGGAGGAGGAGGGGAGATTTAAATTGTATGTTCTCTCCATCTCCTGATGCCCACTGATTAAAATATGTGCCTTAAAGAGTAGACTGTCCCACACTTGTGGGTGTCATCATCCCACACGCTCTGTTATCATTCGAGTTCCAAAGTAGCAAAAAAAGTCAGAAACATGGAACACGTATTTGCTCAGATTCTATCTGGCTGCTCAATGTTAACTGGTCAGCCTCAGTCCGCTGAGCAGCATGGACCCAAGTAGAGTCCTTGGCCACACAACTGAAGGTCTGAGAGGCAACAGCATCTTAGGGAATTAGGAGAGGTCCATAAGGTCTATCTGGTATTGGTTACCATGTTAGGAGAAATAATTGTATATGACAGGTACTATCATTGCTGCTTTACTCATGGTACATTCGGCTTCTAATTCAAAGAAAAAATCTGGTCACAATTCTAAAGCAACAAAAATCATCCTTAATTCCGGCCTGAAAACCTGAATTCTGAAGTTCTCTCTTTCCCATTTCATATCTGTATCATCTTAGATACAGAACTTGATGTTCTGCTTACATAAGATCATGATTCCCAAATTATGCAATATGTTATTTCACCTATTTATATAATACATATTCCAAAAATACTAATCTTCAGAGAGGATAAACTTATTGCACCAACTGTCACAGCTAATATATGGGAGAACCACACTTGAAACTTTTGCCAATCAGAGTCCAAGTTCTCTCTCTTCTTTACCGTTGATCACACCTACCAATGCTTCTCCTCTACTTAGCCCTGGCTCACTAATGAACTCCTGTAGCCACAGTCTGTTTCTTCCCTCTCAGGGTTATCACCTATTCAGGATATCCTCACAAAATATACTGTTTTATAAAGGATACAACTGAGGCACAGTACAGTTAAGGACTTCCAAGAACATACGCATCCAGTCAGGGAGAGCATTGGACCTAGGTTTAACTTACCCACTGATCCTCTAGTCCTCAGACTAGAATTCCAAAGATAATTCAAGTTACACAACATGTATTCAATTCCAGAGTCAGGAAGAGGAAATACAAAGACCATCTTAATTCAACATTAGAAATGCTGAAAGTTGCTAAGCAAGTAGATCTTAAAAGTTCTCATCCCAAGAAAATGACATGTTAACTGGACTCACTGTGGTGATCATTTCATAGTATATACAAATATTGACCCACATGGTACACCTGAACCTAACATATCAATTATGTCTCATTTTAAAAAAACTGAAAAAATGCAAATTTATAATACAAAGTTATATCTTTAAACTTCCAAAGCTCACAAAGACATAATTCCTGTAAATGGAAATACTGCTGAAATGTTTGAAATTAAAATAATTAAAATAAAAATGAATATCAATTTATCTATCAAATGCTCATGATCATTTCATTTGGTTTTATTTTTTTAATGTGGCATAATTTTAAGGGAACAAGAAAGTCCTCTTGCTACTCAAAAAAAAAATCCTTATTAGCTCATTAACTGCTTGAAAATTGCACCTCTGTTATTCATTTCCTTGGTTTAAGATTTCAATTTCTGATAAAATGCAAATATCCTAAGAAGGCTAAGAATTTTAGCTGTTGTCTGATTTTTATATTTTAAGCTGCTATGAGGGTACAATCCCTTTGTTGAGAACAGGTATCGGATGCCAACTTGAGGCAGAAGGAAAAAAGGTTTTGTAATAGATGGCTGGGTCTTCAATAACAAATATCATCTGCTTCAGACCTAGAGCCAGTGTGACACATGTCACCATCAGAAGGAAACACATCTTGACAAGACCTTATAATAATGAGGGGCTATTTACAAGATATGCTCCTTCCAAGCACTAAAACCATAACTGCAATTGGCAGGTGAGATGCACCTGTCCACCCATCCTCCTCTAAGCAATCTCAATCGTAATGTCATTTCCCTACATCGAAGATCTGAAGAGTAGTGGCAAAAAAAAAAAAATCTCCATCCGGCATTCTGCAACTTCTCAAACCTTGTAAAGACAGAGGTTCCAACAACTACATTTCTACCGCTGCAGCCATCCATGTGATGTAGTTTTGGAATATAGGTGAGGTCTGGTGGGATGAGGTCTGGAGCCAACAGCCAAGAAAGAATTCTTGAGACATCCAGGGACAGGACCCATGGGTTGTGAGGGGTGACTGATTATATAGGTGGAGTTGGGGGAGGTAAGGAAAAAGGAGGTTTTCAAAAGAACTTTCATATGCTAAAGAAACCTACAAGATACTGGAGGCCTTGCCATTGTCAAGTTCTGTTTTTCCTTCTGGTTAATCATTAACATTAAGACAGTTGGGAGGTTCCTGGAGGAACATTATACTGGGCCTGCCTGAGGTATTTGTCAATGGGCTGCAGGTTATAAGGACATTTAATTTTATCTACATTTCCTTCTGGAAGTTAGGTTATTGATAAGAATGCTTTTTTCTTGTAAATCACTAAGACATCTGTAAACTGAGGGAGACTGTGTCTTGCAGGACTCTGATCTCTATAAATTAACCATTTGCTTTTCCCTTCCCTTAGCTTTAGGGCAGCCAGGAGTGTCTGAGGAATGTCACAGAGACCCCACCTGGGAGTGTGTGTGTGCCTGCACGCGCGCGTGGGGGTGGGGGGTACAGGGTGTCAGCCAGCTTGTGCTCTGTCCTCAGCTTGCCTTCTGCTCCCTCATCACCTGGTTCCACTAAACACTGCGCAGACCTGTGCACACGCTGGAAACGCGGATGTGCGCTCTGCAAGCCACCTCTCCTGATGGGGGGAAGGAGGGGCATGTCTGCCACCCACTCTCTCTTACACTACTGTGAGTCTCTTTCCAAGCTGTTCTTGGCTTTTTAATTTGAGGAGTACTGAACTCTGAGAACAATGAGAAAAAAAACTCTCCCAATGCTCAGAAGTCATAAAATCTGTCATACTCTCTGAGCCGCATTATTGAAACCACCTTTTCTTTCCATTGCCTCGGCTGTATTCTGGAAACAAATTTTCTGGCCATACGCTGTTGGGAGGGCCACACTACCGGAAATGAACAGCAGGAATTTTGGTTGACACAAGAAAAGGCAAAAGCATGGGCCATGGACAGCCCAGCTTATATCCACAAATTCAGTTGATCACATTTTTCAGCCTTCCCTCTATTGGATCATGTCCCTTTAGATAATTTCTTACTCATTTTGGGCGAATGCTCCTTTCATGGGAATTTGGGGGTTGAATATATGTTTGCAAACTCAACAAGTTTATTTGGATTTTGTCTGTTAACTTCTGAGGCAGATGATGTTGAAAATGTCACTCTCTATCAGGATGAGAGCAGTATGATATAACTATGTGGATACAGAGAGAAGCTCTCTTCAGCCTCAATTGTCCCATTTATGAAATGAACTTTGCAGCTCTCCCAACGTTAATATATAATCCTCTAAGGAGAGAATAAGGAGGGATTGGATGCTCATGCTGGTAAGGTATAATGAAACATAGGATAATACAAGAGTTAAGAGCAAAATTTAATGTTGAAGTAGTGTTTAGAGAATACATTAAAATTTTAACTTCTGAGACTATTTGAACGCTATAAATCTGTTTTAAAGATCAGTAGGAACAAAGAATTTACCTTTTTACAAAGGTTTTTTTATAACATAAATTATGAAATCCATAGAGATAACTCAATTGCAACACTGAATAAATTAAAATGCATTATACATGACGTAAAAACTGGGTATTACACCGTGAAATAGATGTAATGTAATTAAGGTATAAACAAATGAACTAAACATTTTTGTCTAATGTGTCTGTGACATTAATTCAAAATAAAACCTAGATTGTTACTATAAAGCTTTACAGAATCAGTAACTTTCATCCTAATGTTCACGATTAGGTAATTTGAAAAGATGCCTTCATATCTTTCCTGGGAAATGAACAGAATGCATTTTTAAGGAATATTTCTCAGCCCAGTCATTGAGTCTATATCATGCTGTCTTGAGTGCAAACCTCAGCTGGAACTTTGCCTGCAGAGCCATGAGAAAGGCCCCGTAATAGAAATAAAAGTAAGACAACTAAGAGTAGTGTTTTCACCCTCCCCTGGGACCAGCTGTATCATCACAACCAGACTCTTGTCCCTTCCAAATCTTGTCAAGCTCTTCAATTACTTGGATTTCAAAAGCATACGTGAAAGGGAATAAAGATTTGAAAATAAAAGGGGAAAGGGAACCAAGGAGTACATCATTAGTCTGTCTTCACAAAGAGTGCCAACAGTAAGAAAAATCAGTACAAGCTGGCACCCAGAATCTTTCTAGGAATTAATAGATAACTTGAATTGCTATTCAAAGAAAAATATTCATTTCTCATGCCTTAAACTATTTGTGATCTTATTTTTAAGAATGAAAGCTAGCACTCAGATTACTGAACAAATGCTAAGCCCCATTTTAAACTGTCGATAGTACTTGACTAAGGCAGAAGTCAAAAACTTTAGGGTGAAACAGAAGGGAAATAACACTAATATCAGGATCCAAGTCCAAGTTATTGCAGTTCTGTGATACTAACTCCCATTGTGATGTAGATTTAGGTGTGAATACTGAGAGTATTTTGTTTCATATAAAGAGCAATTTTATCGGGCTTAAAATTTCAGTTTGAAATCTCTTTAAAACCATCCAATAGGACTACAGACCCAATGCTTGAATTCTCTTTAGAAGCCAATGAGCTCTAAATACAGAAGGGAGGAGATGTGGAAGAAATATTCTTCTCAACTTCTTTCCACGTGCCAAGAGGATATATGCGACAAACACAAAATGGAGAAGGATCCTTCTCTATATGTTCTCCCAGACTTTAACCATAAAGGCAAAGATACTTTTTTGGTAGGAAGCAGCCAAAATACTTGGAAATGAATGTACTTACCTTTACTACTCTGAAGCATTCTCGTACAGTTCAGGGCAGTAAGTAAAATAGTTATTAAATATCTACCAATGTTAAGCATTCTGGTGTAGTTAGGTAGCAGAGACCATCATCACTTGACCAAGTGAACACCCTGTGAGCAGCAAATCATACCATCATGAATTGAGTACCAATAACCCTCGAATTCGTATCTTCAGCTCTGACCTCACCTCACTAAGCTTCAGACTCATGGATCTGCCTCCTTAGCATCTTCACTTCAAAGCCTGACAAGGATTCAAAGCTAACGCAGATAAAAGACAACTCTTAGTTTTCCCATCTCATTATTTTCCTCCATTATTTTCCCCCCAAAATGGAACATTTGGCTAAACACAAAATCAAGACCTCATTCTTGATTGTTCTTGTATCTCACTCCCCCCCCATATCCAATGCATCAGCAAGTTCTCTTGGCTTGATCCCCAGAATCCATCAGGACTTCACCACCACCATTGCCACCACCATAGTAGAGATCACATTTTTTTTTTCCACCTGGGCATTTACAATAACTTTCATTTGGTTTCCCTGCTATTTTTCCTATTCACTCTAATCTACCCCCCACTAGAAGCAGCCCAACCTCGTACCAAGGCCTGATGAATCCCAGGACTGTATTTTGTTTGCCATTTTCCTCCCTTTCTGACTTTGCATAGTGCTAACCTCCCCTTCATTGACTGTATTCATTCCATGCTGGCATGAAAGCTTCCTTGAACATGACAAAATAATTCTGATACCCTTTGATCCTGTGGGTTATTCTGTGGAGAGCCTCCCTTTGATCTAAAGATGACTGCCTCTTTCTCATCCAGGTCTCAATTCAAGTATCACTTCCTCAGAGAGGCCTTCTCTGACTATCCCACCTGACAAACCTACCCCTACCTAAGCCACTACCAATCATGTTAGTCTGTTGTAGTAACTTCAGAGCACTTAATAGCATCTGAAATTACCTTTCATGTATTTTCTTGTATTGTCTGTCTCTATTGCTCCCTTCCCCAATCCTCGAGAACTTATCTGTGTGTCTGCTATATCTCCATGACCAAGAATATGGCTGCCACCTGCCACGTATTCATTTTTGAGGAAGGAAAGAAGGAAGGGAGGGAGAAAGGGAGGGAGGGAGGGAGGAAGATAGGTAAGAAGGAAGGAAGGAAAAAAATACTGAGATGTACCAGACACACCAAGAGAAAACTATATATTCTGCACTGAATATACAAGTAGCTTAAATGAAAAGATACCTTTTTTTGACCCTCAACCCAGCTCACTGTAAAAGAACTACAGCTACAAAGACAACGAATTTCAGACTCTCCGAGATTAAACTGAACCTAAAAATACAGTCCTAGTGTCAGTCTATGTCAGAAACTCCTCCTTCCCTTCCAGTTAGGAAACTTACTCTCCCCCAAATCCTTCCTCCACACTGCCACCAGTATGATTTTTCTGAAACATAAATCTAAGCATGTCACTCTCCTGCCTCTAATACTTTGATGCCACCCCCTCCCCTAGTAACTTCAAATGGAATTTAAACTCCTGGCATAAAAGACTTTCATGATCTGATCCAAGACTTTCTCTCCACATTCATCTTTGGCCACACCCCTTCAAATCTCCCTTCCAAGTCCTATCCTCCATACTACAAACACACAAAAATGCATGCTGTTACCAAAGATCCTCCCACTGTGTGGCTCTGAGCATTTGGACACACTATTCTCTCCACTTGGGGAAATGCCCTTTCTTTTTCTTTTTTTTTTTTTTTTTTTCCCCGATGAAGCCCCATTCATCCTTCAAGACTCAGATTAAGAATTACATCCTTGGTTAAACCTTCCCAAATTCCCTCCTCCCCTCCCAACTCAACCAGATTTAACTACTCACTTCTTTTCCCCTTCTCATACGTACCATATGAGCTCTTCAATGATTGTTCGGGTATTTGCAAAAAGCTAGGACATGCTCTTAAACCCTTCCCTCCTCTGGTTACTTCAACCCTTCCTTACATAACTGACAACTTACTCCAGATCAATCTTACTATTAGTCTGTGGGCAGGTTTTACTTTCTCATCAATTCCCTTAATGTCATATCCAAGACCAACCATTGTACCTTATACACGGTCTGAACAATAACTGACTAAATAAAAGCTCCATGTGGGCATGCGCAGTGCCTATCTTATGACTGTATCCATCACTTCTCTGACTCTGTAGAGCCTCAAATTAATATTAATTGAGTCAATGAACAAGAGTAACTGAATGGGCGTAATGAATTAGATAAATGAATAGATGAAAAGTACAGTGAAAGAATTATCTCCCTTCCTTCAGATAGTACAATGTACTCCAAATAATATGCCCTTGTGTTATATTTTATTTGGAGCATCCACATATTACAGAAGACTGGAGATTTATATTAAGTTTACAGTTACCTGAAATCACTCATATTTGGGCTGTTAGAGTACTGATCCAAATTTCATGGCTTAACATTTCCACCTAGTAAGTTTGGTCTTGTCAGATACACCCCATCACACCAGATCGCAATCTTTTTAACTCTTTCACCATTAATATTTTGTGCCAGCCACATAAGGGATATGTATGTACTTACCTTGACCTTAATATATACTTGGGCAAAGGACAGGCTGCACCTAATTTAGACCCCAGTGCCCTCTCACAAACATTTATTCATCCCTTTTAGATACAAAATTCATTCTATTTGATATAAATGTGGGGAAAATTGGCAATGGGCTGCAGTGCAGCTTTTTATTTCATTTATTAACATAACAATATCCATTGCAAGCTGTGGCTCTATTATAGACTTGGTATTTTCTTAGTGCCTTATTTTTTTTTCCAAGAAAATATAACCTTTTGTTAAATCAAAAATATAAATATCACCTGCTCAAAAATCTGTAACATTTATAAAATTAGTTTTAGCCTCTAAAATATTCAAGACTTTTTATGGAAATTCAACCATTTAGGCCTAAGTTGTTCTTAGAGATTTTGAAAATTTTCACTAACTACATCATTTTTAATGCCTTTATGATTTGAATAAAATTACATCCTTCCAGAACAAATAGCATTGGCCCTTCATGTATCCAAAGTATCTTGCCAGCCATTATCAACTTTGCCCCCAGTCCATGTCAACCGGAGTTCTTGCTTTGTTAGCTGGTGCAAAGGAGTACGCTAGAATTGGCATGTGCCAGTTCTAGGAAGTTTGAGTTAGCATATCTTCCCAACTCTACATGCAGTGACATCATGCGGATAGCCTGAAAATGGCTCCCTTGGGAATATTTACCCCATGAAAACTGGCAGAGTTTACAATGATAAACATGTACCAATACACACACTGCTGTGCTTTGCTATCCCTGACTGCTAGGCTCCCCAAGAAAATATTCTTTGCCATTGTTTTCTTGCCTCAGTATCTTCTATTTATTCTTTCTTCCATATCTGTTAAAATGAAACTAAGAGCGGAAGATAGGCTCAAGTTGGTTGACAATATTTGTAGAAAATACAACCCAACAGAGCTTGCCCTCTGCTGGAAAGGCAATCAATCCACTCAGTAGTCTACATAATCCTGTTCACATTTTGCTGCTTAAAATTGGAGGGAAAAAAATCAAAACAGGAATATTCTGAAAGGAAGTGTTTATGAGCAGAACAGTATGAGGGAGGTCCTGCTGGAGAAATAAAAACCTGTAGGGACCCAGACAACAGTGGAAACTTTAAGACAAGAGGGACATCATGGAAGAAGAGAGCTTTGAAGGAAGTATGAAGAGACATCAAAAGCAATTGTTAATTCCTTGCACTTTAACTTTAGGGGAGACCTAAAGATCATTCAAGAGAAACCTAGCACCCAAGTGCTACCACACATCAAGTTCAGTCATGTCACCAATGCCACATGCATTTCCAAGGAATTAATTTTTTCAGGTATCCCAAATATCATATAATTTTATTCTGCTCAGGCCTTTTCCAATTTCTAAATTTCAATTTCCACCTTGTACTTAAATGCACAATTATCAAGTGTGATGGTGTATCCTGGAAGGCATCTTTACAAAGTAAAACCCCACAGAGCTTGCCCTGAATCAATCTGAAAGATGAAAGAGAATCAATCTCCAATCTCCTCAATAGTTTACATAATCCTGTTCACATTCTGTTGCTTAAAATGGAAAAATATTTTGAAAGGAAAACATCTCACAGATTTATTTTTGAAGTTCAGATAATGCAGGTGAAGGAATACTACAATGTGAGGGGTATTGTGTATTCTCAATAAACATCTGTGATCAACATCAGCCATGATTAACAGAGACCAGGCAATCTCAGTGTTTAAAAACAGTATCTTTCATATTCCAAATATATTAAATTTAAAAAGAACATCATAGAACACATACTAAATTAAATAGGAAACAAGAACGTGGAAATGATGATACATGAAAGCCACAGATAAAATATTGCCATTCTGCGAGCCAGAAAGAGACCATTTCTTCATCCTCTTTATTGTGTGACTTTGAGGATGGAACAGCATCAAACTGGGGAAACAGATTTATTCAGTGGGGAGTCCATGAGAAATTCAGTTTATAAAATAAAATCAGAAGACTTCTAGAGAAGCTCTTCCTGGGATATATTTCTTTTTTTTTTTTTAAATGAAGAAATGATTGTAGCTCTTACCCCTAGCAGCTTGGCAATGAGCTAGAATGTTAAGATATCTGTCAAAACCAGTTCAGTTAGCAGGAGTGAAGCTATGCAATGTGTCCTTGGGGGACTTTCAAACCAGTGCCATTAATGTAATATTGCAAAACAGAAAACAACACGGACAACATACAAAAAAAAGGTGAACACGAAACAACCTCATTATCAGCTGTGGAGTGAGACCTGGAAATTTTTGGCTGCATGATTCTTCAAGGCATGACTCGTGATATCTGAAACATGTAAATGATCTAGGGGGTAGGAATGTGGCCAGGAGGAGAAAAAGAATGAAAATAAAAAAGCAGAGAGACAAAGGGAGTCTGTTTCCCAGGCATTTAAACACACACACACACACACACACACACACACACACACACACACACACACAACCAACCATTTTCCCTTCCAAGGGCAAGCAATGAATATGTGAGAAAGGACTCATTCATTTCAACCATGTCTCAGTTCTCAGCATGGCCCAAAGAGCTTTGGTCTAACAATGCCATCTCCGGCCTACTGGTTCCCACCGTGGCGCAGGCTGTTCATGGCAGGAGAGAGACACGGCTGTTCAAAGCAGGGCAGGGATCCCAAAAACATAGCAGGACAAGTACCATGGCATTTCGGAAGGCCAAAGCCCTCCAATCCCCAACAGCCCTTTAATTTATTCTCCTTGTACCGAACGGCACACATTTGGCCTCCTCTCCGCTGGCCCACCCCTCGCCGGCTCACAGCCCAGGCACCTGAGGAAAGACTTTGGCCGGGTGCTTCCTTGTATTTCAGGTTCTCTTTCATTCCCATTCTTTGGCCTAAAAATGAGTACAAATTGACAAAATGGAATCATTTCTGCTTGGCACGGAGCTTGGCAACCAGATAACGCCAGCCAGGCCAGGCCACATTTACTCTTCCCCACATTCATCGGCATGCAAAGTTCCAAGATGAAAATTTGTTTCTCCTGCAGTTTTATGACACTTCTACTGCCTGATTATCCCACTTTATGGCAATTTGCATCATTACAGGCCTGTGGCAAATGAAACAAATTGCCATAAAATGTTGGGAAAATCCTAAATCATGGCTCTGTCTGGCTTGCTTGAAGAATGACACTGGGGTTGAATTCAGATGGCTTGGTTCATTTTGCTACAAACAGTCATGCCGGCCTTAATGGGGGCCACTGGCTCCCGCGTCAGGATGTGTGGTGTCTTCTAGATGAGGCAAACTAATAGAATTTTTTTCTGATGCACTAAGCAAGTCTTCAGTAAAGAAAAACACATTGATTCCGAAGTTGTTTACTACAAACTAAATAGAACCCCTATAGCTTTTCCCATGCAGCTCACATTAGAGCTAAATTAACAGCCCTCATATGTATCCATTCTACTAGTACCAGACAAAAGTGCTTACACCATTAGGAATGTAAGTTGTCTTAGTCTAAATCTTGATACAGAAGATTGTCTCTCTCATTTAACTGCCTAGCTATCAAAACTTGTAATATCAGGCAGAGACAAGGCTTTAAAGAAAAAAAGAAATGCAGTGAACGATCATGAATAATTGCTACATTTTAATTCAGAGGTGATATGTTAACTTTAAAAAGAGAACAGGAGCCTACAGGTTAGACATGCAAAAAAAAAAAGAAAGAAAGAAAAGGAAAAAGAAAAAGCAAGCTTCAGGAAGGCTAACAACTTCAATAATTATTATGACCCTTGTTGATGACAATCCTGGCTTTGCTTTTGCAGAACTCCCCTGGGAGTAAATGTATACGAGGAGAAGCTTCATAGCAGGAAACGCTCTTGGCTCACAACACACGGGATTCACTTGGACAGTGAGACTGGACTAAAAGCTGTGGAGTTTCAGTTCTCATAGTACCCTATATATCACATCCTCCTAACCTCCAAGTCATCCTCAGTGTTCTGACCCAAGACACTTGCAGGGGACACTCAGCTCTTCTTATAAAGGAGGCTAGTGTTTCAGAGCCATCCCTGCATCCTCTCATTCCTCCCCCCCCCCACCTCTATTTGGGAGGTTTACAGGGTTGTTTAAAACAGAGGAGAACAGCAGATGTGCAGAGGGTCTGACAAAGGAGATGGAGTCCTAAGTATGGGATTAAAATCATGACAGACAAGCTAGATCCAGAACTCAGTAGCCAGGCAACTATAAATAGTCTAGAAAGCAGGACATTTTAGGGAGTCTGGCTTTACGTTATTTAAAACACACACACACACATTTTTCAGGTGATACTTGACTAAAAGTAATTTAACTCACCACTATCATTTATTGAGCATTTAGTATGTGCTAAGCACTGTACTGAGAGGTGTAATGATTTCATCAATCCAATCCCTCCGTTAGCCACTTCCAGGAGTAGACTAATTCGTAGAGACCTACTTCCTCAGGGACGGATAGGCAGCAGAGGCAGAGCTGACCTCTGAACCATGATCCAGTCTCACTGTTCATTCCTGGTGCTCTGCCACCATGCCACACAGCCTCATCGCACAAATCAACTTCTCTGCTAAATTAACATTATTATTAGTCCAACAATAAACGCCACACAATAAAAGGTCCTTGCATAATTTTAACAAGTATCACACATTTGGCTTCTCCTGGATGATTTTTATGACTCATTAGCATAGCCTTTTCTTTCTCTCATTTGTCCTTTTCTATCTCACTATTATTTGCTAGACAAAGTGTCATAGTCTGTCACTACAGAATGAACATTTTTCTGCTCTGGACTTCACTTTCTTCCCATCTTGAATTTGCTCATTTCTAAGGGCAGAAAAGCTGCACCTGATAAGCCAAGTCTGTAACACTAACCAATATAAAGTTCTCGGATATTTGCTATTCACAGCAGTTGAAATTCATGTTATTTGAGTGACAAATAAAAGTGCCTATTTCCAGACTATAAATATTTATTCGGATATTCCCTTAGATTTCACATACGTTAAGATCCTTTTGGTTTCTAAAGTAAGGAAGCATAGAAGAGTTTCTAGAAATCCACATGGTCTTAAACCAGAGGTCCTAATTTGCAGTTTCTAAAGCATCTGCTAAATTTATTAATCTATATACTACATACAGATTTTGAAACATCCTTTGGCATACATTACATACTCAACCTCTTATCTGAAAGGACAATCACTGAGCTAAAACTCTTTAGTAACAACCAAGTTTGGGGCTTGATTTTAAACCAATGGCTTGGCAGTTTTCAGACCCACTTGCATTTTTCAGATCTAGTTTCCATCACACATGGGCAATTCCTCAAGAAACACTTGCATACTTGTGTGGCATTGATACAAGGCCACACGTTTTCATTCCTCCTCTCAAACCCAAATGTGCAGTGCAAATAGAAATTCACTGATCTTTTTTTATGACTATCCAAATTATTCTGTGGTTCAAATGTCTTGATTTAAGTAACCCTTTAAGAAATAAGATGTAGGGGCACCTGGGTGGCACCGTTGGTTGAGCCCCGACTCTTGGTTTTTTGCTCAGGTCATGATCTCAGGGTCGTGAGATCGAGCCCCACATTGGGCTCTAAGCTCAGTGGGGAATCTGCTTAAGATTCTCCCTCTCCCTCTATCCCTCCCCTTGCTTGTGCTCAGTCTCTCCCTCTCTCTCTAAAAATAAATAAATAAATCTGAAAAAAAATAAAAATAAAAGGCAAACTCATTTTCTTTTCCATGTTTGAGGCAACATTAATTGACCAACCTACACAAATAATAGCCACATAATGATTAATAATTGATCATGTGATCAATAATAATTTAAAATCTGGTTTTTTAAAATTATTTATTTATTTATTTGACAGAGAGAGAGAGAGATCACAAGTAGGCAGAGAGGCAGGCAGAGAGGGGGGGGGAAGCAGGCTCGCTGAGGAGTAGAGAGCCCGATGCAGGGCTCGATCCCAGGACCCTGAGATCATGACCTGAGCTGAAGGCAGAGGCTTTAACCCACTGAGCCACCCAGGTGCCCCTAAAATCTGCTCTTCTTTTTGAGAACATGTCCTATAGCTTACTGTTAAATGTAGGCACTCTCTAATAGGCTTTATCTATGGGAACCCTAAGTAAAATTTTCAAAGAATCCACTACACTGACTAATTGTGCTAGAGCTTTCCCGTGAGCTGAGAGGAAGTATGTTATGGGGTTAAGAATTTTTCCTGA
>CM052892.1:64001091-64057252 GCA_028534135.1 Potos flavus
TGACGAAACTGAGCTCAACAAAACCAAGAGACCCCACCATATGTCACACTCCTAGTGAAAGATGAACCTGGAACTAAAACCCTTGGAACATGATAACAAAGTCCAAAATGTTAATAGCTATATTGTCACCTTTGGTTATCCTCCTTAGGGCTGGTCTGTAAAGTTCAGGAGCTTACTAAGTGCTCTTTCCATCAAGGATTTAGCTCGGAAGTCATTTTGGGGCTCATAACTGAGAAAATACAATCCATCAGGGAATAGAACGGCAGGAAATTTAAAAATCACTGAGCCCAATTATATATAGAAGAAAATAATGTCAGAGAAGAGATTGTCCAAGTTAAGCAAAATCCCTTGATTGGGAGCTTCTCCCTAAACACTGTGGTCTTCTGCCATGCCACACTCCAAATGTAAGTAAGCTCAGGTTCACCCTCTTCAAGTAGTGATCTGGGACATACCACTGAGCATCTCATGAGCCAAGATTAGGACTTTCGATTTGTTTATGTGTGTATAACTATCTCTCTGGTGTCCTTTGGCCCAAGGTAAAATAAGTCTACTTTGTTATTCGTGTGCTGTAAGGACACTTTCTGGTGTAATTCGACTTTCTCTCAACACTTCAACTGGAAGTACTATTAGTAAAATCCTTTCCAATAATTCTGCTAATAGTTTCCAGCAAACTTAAACCTGGAGCGACATTGGAATGAATTTATCTGTAGTGGGCTTCTGCAGGAGTCTATAAGTCATTCTGATTCATTCTCAGTTTCTAGAGGAAAGTATTTATTTTCTAAGATAAGACAAAATAGAAATGGGAATCATTTGTATTGAGTGAAGCACAGCTCGCTGATTAAGTTACCTTCTTTTCCTTTATTACTCCTGAAGGATTAAGCCATGGGAATTCTGGAACTTAAAGCTTCAGATTTCTTCTTGGGATCTCTCCAAAATCTCAGAGAAGCACTAAATATCCCCATGGGGTTCTAATAATTTGCACCATGTTGAAGTTAGGATTTTGTCTGGAAAAATACTTTGAAAAACCAGCTGGTTGAAAATCAGACCATGCTTCATCTGCTAGTATATAAATACATGGAAATGTGTCCAGAAAAAAATCAATTCTTTTACATGCCACAGTGAAAATGAATAACAAAAATACAAGTCATCATGTGAAAAGAAATGGGGGAAGTTATTAACTCATAACCCAAATCTGTGATTTTTCAATAATGAATAATTCCTTATAACAGTGAAAGGGTTCACAAAAGTAAAAATTCTTTTGAGGTATTTAGGTTGAGAACAAACCCCAAAACATCAGAGATCCCTGTGAAACCATGACCATTCAATTTTACCTTAGAGACAATGCAATGTAATTAGAATGAATTTGTGTCCATAGGTTTGGAAGACACAGCCGCCGAAACTTCAGAACAGCTGCTAGGAATTTAAATCTAACTGGGAATTAACCCTTATAGAGATTGAAATGGCATATAATTTTGCTTGCCTTCACAGATAATTATTTAAAAATGTGAGTCGAGAGGCTCCTAGTAGTCAATTATAAAACCTGCCTGTTCTTAGGGATTCATAATTCTGAATGCGATTCCAACGTGTAGGTTTCTCCTCATACCGTCAAGCTATCTGTGAACACCAGCTGGGTATCCTACAATTCAATTCAATTCTGACACTATCTACTCAGAGACAACATCTGATTCCACAGGTTAAGGGCTCAGTCCCACAAGACTGCTCTTGACTTCAGACGCCAATAGCAAGTCCAGGTTGTTACCTGTACTTCTGACCAACAGGCTCTAAATCAGAGGTCCCCACGACTCCCTCCTTAGGTTCAACCAACCTGCTAGAGTGCCTCACAGAACTCAGTACACTAGTTTATTAAAAGGGTTTGTGAAGGCGGCGCCTGGGTGGCTCAGTTGGTTAAGCGTCTGCCTTCGGCTCAGGTCATGATTTCAGGGTCCTAGAATCAAGTCCCATGTCAGGCTCCCTGCCTAGCGGGGAGCCTGCTTCTCCCTCTCTTCCCTGTTTATGCTCTCTCACTATCTCTTGTCTGTCTCTTTCATATAATTAAAATCTTAAAAAATAAAAATAAAAAATAAAAAAATAAAAGGGTATATGAAGGTTAGGAATCAACAGCCAAATGAAGAGATAAATAGGGCAAGGTATGGGCGTGGAGCTTCCGTGCCCTCTCCAGACTCTGCCACTGTCTCCAAATATCCATGTGTTCACCTACCAGCAAGTTCTCCAAACACTATCTTTTTGGGTTTCTACAGAGACTTCATTATGTAATAAGCAAGACTGATTAAACCACTGGCCATTGTTGATTTAACTCAATCTCTTTAACTCAAGCCCCTCCTCCACCCCAGAGGTGAGGAGGGTGGTCCTGAAAGTTCCAACCTTCTCCTGGTTGATTCCTCTGATGACCAGCCCCCCTTCTTAGCTGCTTTCCAAAAGTCACCTCATGAACATCACAAAAGAACCTTAACTGCTCTCATCACTGAGGAAATGTCAAAGGTTTTAGGAGCTCTGTTCCAGAAATGGAGACAAAGATCAAATATGTATTTCTTATTATAAATCACAACATCATGGGAATAGAGCATCTTCAAATCAAAGTAGACCTCCACCGCTTTGGAAAACAAGAATAATATGAACTATAAAACCCAAAGCCTTACCCTGGCCCTGGCTCTGGCCCAGAGGACTTCACAGATATTGAAGTATGAACACAGGTTCCTGGGACACACAGGGACAGAAGCCTCTTTCAGAGATTCTGCCAGGGGTAGACTTTTACAGGAAGAATAGATTATATAATATCTCTTGGGTCTTGAAGTAAAAAAAAAAGATTTATGAAGAAGGACTAGCACTGAGAAGGGAAAGAGTCCTTTCTTGTCACTAGAGAAAGACTCCCAAAATAGGCTATTTCTTTCATTATGTACCACAGGACAAGCTCTGCCAACACATGAACAATTCTGAATAGGCCACGACAGTACCAGAACATAGAATTCAGCACTTACTGACATCCTGTGATCTTTCTCTGTGGGGGAACCCCCACTCTAGACAAGTTTTATCATCGATTTTAGCTAGGAAAAGCTAAGATGATAGCAATTCAATATTGTTAAAAAAGTATTTCTAATTTTAAATTTTATAGAAATTATTTTTTAAAATCAGAAACACACCCAACAAGAGTTTATATATTTTAACATCTTGCTCCATATGCTACAGATTTCTTTCTTGTTTCTTTACAGACACAGCTAAATCTCAGCCCTATCCTGTCCACCCTCCTCTCCTTCTACCTCTTGAAAGGCTACTACAACCTGGAAATTGATACTTATCACTCTCACGCATTATTTTCAATATTAAATATATAGGAATTCACTACAAATATGTAGCATGGCTTTATATAAATTTTAACTTACAGAAATGGCATTCTATTCCAGGATTTCTCCACCTTGGCTATATTGACATTTTGGGTTGTATATTAGTTTCCTATTGTTGTTGTAACAAATTACCCAAAATTTAATGGCTTAAATTAGCACAAATGTATTCTCTTAGAGTTCCAGAGGTTGAGAGGTTTTGAAATGAGTCTTACAAGGCTAAAATCAAGATGTCAGCAGGGCTGGTTCCTTCTGGAGGTTCCAGGACAGAATTCATTTCCTTCCCTCTTCCAAATTCTAAAGATGTCTTTCCTTAACTTATAGAGCCTTTTCTCCTCCTGCTTCCACTGTTACATTGCCTTCCTCCATTTTGACCTTCTCACTACCCTTTTATAAAGACTATTGCGATTACACTTAGGGTCCAACAAGATAATCCAGGATAATCTCCCTATTTTAAAATCCTTAACTTAATCACATGTGCTAATTTCCTTTGCCACAGAACATAACATTCATAGGGTCGGAAATTAGGATGTGGACATCTTCGGGGACCATTACTGAGCCTACCACAGGCCAAATAATTCTTTATTTTGTTGAGGGCCATCCTGCTCATGGTAGAAGACAGCTGCATCCCTGGCCTCTATATAGTAGATGCTAGCAGCACACCTCATGTTTTGGCAATCAAAAATGCCTTTGGGATGCCTGGGTGGCTCAGTGGGTTAAAGCCTCTGCCTTCGGCTCAGGTCATGATCTCAGGGTCCTGGGATCGAGCCCCACATCGGGTTCTCTGCTCGGCGGGGAGCCTGCTTCCCCCTCTCTCTCTGCCTGCCTCTCTGCCTACTTGTGATCTCTCTCTGTGTCAAATAAATAAATAAAATCTTTAAAAAAAAAAATGCCTTCAGACATTATCAGGTGTCTCCTGGTGAGCAAAATTACCTCTGTTAAGAACAGATGGTCTACATGTATGTTCCTCAAGTATGTATTTCATTCTCATTACATTTGAGAATTATCCATGTCAAAACGTTAAGAACTAGTTCATTAATGTTAATTCCTCAATAATATTCTTATAAGTGAATAAAATAAAAGTTGTCTCAACTTTCTGTATTACAAGCAATGCTTCATAAAAATCTGAACGTGCCTTAATAAGCACACATGAAGAATTTACACCAGGGCAATGATTCTCATTCTTTATCATGATCAGAATCCCTTGGAGAGCTCCTTAAAATGCAGACAGACTGTTGTGTAACCCACCTAGATTCAGTAAGTCTAGAGTAACACCTGAAATACTGAATTTTTAACAAGTTCCTGGATGATGCTGAAGCTGTTGGTGTGGGGACCACTCTGAGAACCATTCCTTTAGGAGATAGATATGTGTGTGTGTGTGTGTGTGTGTGTGTGTGTATGATTATGATTTTCCAGGTATTGTCAAACTGCTACTGCGGTGGTGATGACGATTTCACTCCTACTTGCAAAGACTTAATTCATGTTTCCCTACAACCTGAGCAATAAACAGTGCAGAAAGACTAATTTTTTGCAAAAGTGAAGGTATGCAGCTGTATCTCATGGCCTATTATTTTGTATTTCCCACATCAAGAGTCACATATATTTTCATTAAAGTATTAGCTATTTGGGGTTCCTATTCTGTGTGTTGCCTGTTCTTATTTTTTCTCCTGTTTTTCTAATGAGATGTTAGTAGAAATTCTTTCTATACTCTAGATATTAAATTTTTGTCAGTTATACACAAAACACCTTCCCTGATATGTTTTTTGTCTTTTTAATTTGTAGCTTTTTATCAAAAGACATTTATTTTAATGTAAATTTATGTTTTTTATAGCTTTTGATTTTTTACCTCAGGAAATCTTACCCTGACCTAAAGTCATATAAATATTCCTCATAATTTCTTTAAATTTTGCTTTACATATTTTTGGTCTTTAATCCCTCTGGAATTCATTTTTGTGTACAATGTAAGGTAGGGATCTATTTTAATGAATTCTATGTGAATAGGCAGTTGACTCTGCCCTATTTATTGAGCAGCTGGACTCAAGGATTTATAGTATCTCCCTCACAATATGTACACATATGTACATGATTCTGTTTGCGCTTTCTATTATATTCCATTGAATATTTTTGTGCCAAAACCATACAGTTTTAACTACTAAAGATTTAAAACAGGTTTTAAACAGGTTTGTTAAGCTACATATTCCTTTTTTCTTGTTCAAAAATGTGATGGCTCTTCCCTTTATTCTGTCCAGTAAAATTTAAGATCAGCTTAAATTCTATGAAAAAAAACATACAGAATTTTTACAGGTATTGCACAGAAATTACAGATAAAGGTCAGCTGCTATCATTATAACATCAGGTCATCCATCCAATAACAGGGCACATCTGTCCATTTATTTAGATCTCCTTTCATGCTCTTTAACAAAGTTTAAAAAGCTTGTCCATAAATGTCTTTGGTATCTTTTTACACATTTGTTCCTAGGTCTTTAAAATATTGTGCTATTCTTAATGATATTTGACTGCATTTTCTAATTGTTCTTTTTGTATAGAAATGCTAGTGAGGTTTGTACATGGATATTATATCCAGAAACCTTGCTAATTTCTGATTAGTTCAAATAGTTTGACTCATGCAGATTTTTTTGATAAGCAATATTGTCTGCAAATAATGATACTTTTTTTTTTCCTTTCATTCTCATGCTTTGTGTTCTTATCATTCTAACTAGGATCTCCAGTACTATACTAAAGAGAATTGATGATAGTGGGATCCTTGTCTTATTCCTGTCTTCGAAAATACTGCTTTTGCCATGTCACTGTTAAGTATATTTTCTATAACTTTTCAAATTACTATTGGCCAGGTTAAGAAAGCTTGCTAAAAGAGGTTGTCATGGGTAAATGGGGAATTTAATTAAATGTGTGTCTTGTGTTCATTGTTTGATTGTAGGATTTTTCTCCTTTAAGTTGTTAATGAGGTAAATTACACTGATTTTCTTTTTAAGACAATTTTTATCAGTTATAGGTGAATATATTTTAGAGTCAAGTGACTATTCAATCCGTCATGAAACACAGCAGACTCTTTCCCTCACCATGTCCTCATCCACAAAAGCAATGCCTTTTATGTCTTTTAACTGATCCTTTCAATGCTTGTTTCCATATTTCTAAACAAAATGCTTACACTGTTACTTAACTTTTCAGAGTTTTAATCTATTAACCTCCACTGCATGACTATCTTTCACTCCCAACACCTCCCACAGAGATAGATTCTCTCCTCCCTCTACCATTCTAATAAATACTTATTTTACTTAGGTGAATATTCTGTGTTTACATTATTATAATTATACAAACATTATTCACAGCTCAGTGTAGTAAGCTACGATTATTTTTCCTCTGTGTACTTTATTTTCTCAGCATATACTGTCTTGTTTTTATTTGCTAAGTTTACAATTAACAACAAACTCTTCACCAACTGTCTAAAACTCATTTTAAGATGATCAGATATATCAGGTATTGTATCAAATTTATCTTCTGCAAGAAGTCTCTCCCAGGTCCTCTAATCTGCTCCAATGTGGATGGTTGCCCAGCATGCCTGGTGCACAGCTATTATCTTAGAATCTCTCTTTGCCATCACCACAGGTATCCCCTTTGTATTTCTCCAATATTTAGAATCCTATGCCTCATTCTTCCATTTATTCCTCTTTTTATGAAATATATCTTCCAGTAGATTCCAGAGAAAGAATGTGTGAGGGATAAAATGGTATGGCTGAATTTTTCTTCAGAATGTTGAAACACAACTCTATGGTTTTCCATCTTCTAGTGTTGATGTTGAGAAATAAGAAATCATTATGATTTCTGATACTTTATATCAGAACCCTGGGTTTTTGTTTTTTCTTTCTTGGACCTTGATGATCATCAGTCTGGCTCCAGTGATCCAAAATTTCACAGTAACAGGTATTGGTGTGGACCTCTTTTACCTATTGTACTTACTGATCTCTTTTGTATTTTGAAACACATGCCTTTCAGTTTGGGAACGCTGTTAAATCTTTTTGTTGATAATATTGATCCACATTCCACCCCCCTTTCAGAACCCCTATTATTTGGATGTTGTGCTGCTCTTCTTTTTCTTCCATATAATTTTTAATATAATTTAAAATTTAAATTTAATATTTAATATTCACCTGCTTTATTCTTTATTGTTATAAACTTATACTATATATTTATCTAATTTTAAGAAAATACTATATATGTCCATTTGATTCTTTTGTTCTATCCCTTATTAATTTGTGTGCTATATCTGTTACAGAAAACAGTAATATTAATATTTCATCTATCTTCATGAAATTTTATCAAATTTTACTTTATATACTGAGGCTATGATTTTAGGTATTTAGAGAGGATGTGAACTGTTAACATTTCCTAACAATTGTTCTCCTTATCATTATGTAATAATTCTCTACTTAGTAAGCATGATAGATACAGCTACACCAGTTTTTTCTAGTCAACATTAGTCTGACAAATCATTTCCTTTCCTTTACATGCTACATGTGTCACTATATTTTAAGTATTTCTCCTTGAAGCAACATATAGGTAGGTTGGTTCTTTCTCAATCTGAAAGTCTCTAAACAGGCAAAATTCATACATTTATACTTCTATTCCTTTAGATATAATTACTTTGTGCTTTCACTTTATCATACTTACTCACATGTTTTGTCCTTCCATACTTTGTGCTGAATAATCATATTTTATTCTTCTTTCTTCCTACCATGATTACTATTAAGTGGAATACTTACTATCAAGAATGGTCTCAGATACTAACCCTTCATCAGATATGTCATTTGCAAATATCTTCTCCCATTCTATAGGTTGCCTTTCAGTTTTGTTGATTGTTTCCTTTACTATACAGAAGCTTTTTATTTTGATGTAGTCCCAATAGTTTATTTTTCCCTTTGTTTCCCTTGTTTCAGGAGACATCTCTAGAAAAATGTTGCTCCAGCAGGTGTTAGATATTTCTGCCTAAGCTCTCTTCTAGGATTTGTATGGTTTCAGGTCTCATATTTAGGTCTTTAATCCATTTTAGGTTTGTTTCTGTATATGGTGTAAGAACGTGATCCAGTTTCACTCTTTTGAATGAATGTAACTGGTCAGTTTTTCCAACACCATTTATTGAAGAGATGGTCTTTGTCCCACAGGATATTCTCCCCTGCTTTGTCGAAGATTAACTGATCATGTAATTGCTGGTTTATTCTGAGCTTTCTATTATGTTCCGATGACCTATGTGCTTATTTTTATGATTTAATCTCCTCGCTGGTATCATCTTTTCAAATTTCTATTTCTTCCTGCTTCAATTTTGGTAGGTTGTATGTTTTCAGGGATCTATCCATTTCTTCTAGGTTGCCTACTTTGTTGGCAAATAGATTTAACAATATTCTCTTACAATTGTTTGCATTTCTGTGGTGTTAGCTGCTATTTCTCCTCTTTCATTTATGATTTTGTTTATTTGGGCCTTTTTTTTTTTTTTTTTTTTTTAGGAGCCTGGCTAGAGGTTTATCAATTTTGTTGATGTTTTCAAAGAACCAGCACCTGGTTTCATTGTTCTGTTCTATTGGTTTTTTAGTTTCTACATCATTTTTTTCTGCTCTAATAGTAATTTGGCTAGTATCCAAAATATACAAAGAACTTATAAAACTCAGGACCCAAAAAACAAATAATGGGCAGAAAACATATAGACATATCTCCAAAGATATCTCCATCATCCAGATGGTCAAAAACATGAAAAGAGGCCCAACGTCACTCATCATCAAGGAAATGCAAATCAAAACTACAATGAGATATCACCTCACGCCTGTGAGAATGGCTAAAATCTACAATACAAGAAACAAGTGTTGGCTAGGATGTGGAGAAAAATGAATCCTCTTGCACTGTTGATGGGAATGCAAAATGGTGCAGCCACCGTGGAAAAACAGTATGGAGGTTCCTCAAAACACTAAAAACAGAACTACCATACAGTTTAGTCATTGCACAAGTGGGTGTTTACCTAAGAAATACAAAGGTATCTGGATGGCTCTGACAGTTGAGCAGCCAACAAGTGGTTTCAGCTCAAATCGTGATCTCATGGGTTGTGGACTGAGCCCCCTGCACAAGGCTCTGCATTCAGTAGGGAGTCTACTTGAGATTCTCTCCCTCTGCCCCTCTTGTGTGCTTTCTCTCTCTCTCTTAAATAAATAAATCTTTAAAATAAAATAAAAAATATGAAAACATTACTTTGAAGGGATACACGCACCCCTATATTTCACCAGCATTATTTACAATAGCCAAGATATAGAAGCAGCCCAAGTATCCACTGAATGATGACCAGGTAAAGATGTGGTACATATATACGATGGAATATTATTGAACCATAAAAAGAATGAAATCTTGCCATTTGTAACAACATGGATGGAGCTACAGAGTACAATGCTAAGCAAAGTAAGTCAGCAAGAGAAAGACAAATACCTATGATCTCACTCACAGGTGGAATTTAAGAGACAAAAGAAACTAGAAAAAGAAATAAAGAGAGACAAACCAAGAAAGACTTAACTATAAGCAAACTGATGGTTAACAAAGAAAAAGAGAGAACAAGAAACCAAGAAACAGACCCTTAACTATAGAAACCAAGCTGACGGTTACCAAAGGGAAGTTGGTGGGGGGATGGTTAAAATAGGTGATAGAGATTAAGGAGTGCACTTCTCATGATGAGCACTGGGTTATGTGTGCAAGTGTTGAATCACTATATTGTACACCTGAAACTAACGTAACACTGTAAGTTAACTATATTGGAATTTAAAATTTTTTTAATTGTACAAAAATTTAAAAGGTTAAAAAGACAAAAAATGTTGCCTGGCACATAGTAAGTGCTGAATAAACATGAACTTTTATATTTTAAAAAAAGAAGAATGGTCTCAAAAAGCAGTCCTTCCAAGAATGGAGTTTCTGTACTGCCTGAGATTAATTCTAATAATCAAGAAAAAATGTGGTTGCCTCTACACAGTGGGAATCTGGGGTCTATGTCTGTAATTCAAGGGCTCTCTGAGAAGCCTTTCAATACTTCCATTCCAACAGTAAAAGTTAATATCATTGAGCAGTTAGCCCTTTAGAAATGAAAGTTTAGCTAACCCAGTAAAAACAATAAAGTAAAAAACAATAATAAAGTATGGGGTGTCTGGGTGGCTCAGCGGTTAAGCTTTCGACTTTTGATCTCAGCTCAGGTCTTGATCTCAGGGTTATGAGTTCAAGCCCCATGATGGGCTCCACGCTGGCTATGGAGCCTACTGGAAGGAAGGAAAAAAAAGAGGGAGGGAGGGAGGAAGGAAGTAAAAAAAAAAAACACCTAACCAGTTTCTCCTCCAAATCTAATGTTTTCTCAAATTCATTTTTTCTTAAGAGAGAGCAAGCAGAGGGGAGGGAGGACAGAGGGAGAGAGAGAATCTTAAGCAGGCTCCACACCCAATGTGAGGCTCAATCCCACAACCCTAAGATCACGATCTGAGCCAAAATCAAGACTCAGATGCTTAACCAACTAGCCGCCCAGGCGCCCCCAAATTCATTTATTAAGAGAACATGGCATATGTAATTCTATCCTCATATCTCCCATTTCTCTATCTCATTCACTGTGTTAAACCCTGGGTATTTTTCTTATAGCCATCTTCTAGTTTACAATTTTCTCTTCAGTTGTATCTAATTGGGATATTTAACCTCTCAAATTTTAATTTCAAATTTCCCAATTTTTTCATTTCTAGAAGTTCAATTTAATTTTTTTTCTCTAATCTGCCTTGGCATCGTTTTGCTTGTTTTTTCTTATGTTGCCTGGTCATTCTTCTTCTTTGTTAGCCATTTAAAAGATACTAATTATATAGCTTCACATTATTTTATCTCAAAATTTGGCCTGCCGAACTCTTTTGTTTGCTCACCCTAACTCATGATGGATTGTTTTTAAGCATTTTTAAGGTAAGTTCATCTGAAGTGGAAATATTTTTTCTTGTCGCCTGGATTATGGAAAAATACTTGCATTCATTTCTTGTTGGCTTTCTAGGGATAAAGCAGCCTAAGGACTACTTTTAGTTAATTTATCAGTTTGGTAGGATGGGAAAGCATAGGTTTAACCAATATGTGACACATACACACGGAGTCTAACAGGCTTCTCCTTCATCATTAAGTGAATATACTTTACTGGGTGTGGATCAGCACACCCTAGAGCTCCAGTTTTCACTGCATGTTTCAATGGGTGACATTCTTTTACCAATTGCCAGAGAAAAGCCCATTTATACTCTAGCAGATAAGAAGATATATAACCAAATAAGTACAGTATAATAAACTCAATATCACTACGGAATTATCATTTTCAGATAGTTATTTCATCATAATCAAAGTAGGGGCTAAGACTAGTGTAACAAAGAAGCAAGTTCAAAGGCACAAAGGAATGCAAGCATGACATTCTCTGGAAACAGAAGAGTGTACAACAGTTGGAAGACAAAGATGTGATGTGGATGGGGTGGCTTATAGATCAGGGTGGACAGATCAGCAACAGTCATCTTATGAAAGCATCCTCTTTTAACACAGTGTAAGAAATTCTCATTAGAAGATTATACGTCTTGTTTTTATGTACAAATGTTTCATACAATGCAAATATGAAATGATTACATATTAGATGCTGCTTTCTGATTGACTAAATCATTTCAAACATGGGGCATTCATAATTAATAAGCTTTTTAGTAAATATTATCATTTTCTGGTTTAATACTGTTCGTTTTTAGGTTCTTGGGGGAAAAGGGAGAAGCTGAGCAGGACTGTTCTCTTGCCTACAGCCCAAGAAAGGGGCTGAAGAGGAGAAACAAGCTGTTAGAGAGGGCTGGACATAAGCCCAGCCCAGTCAACATGGACAGAGAGCATGAGACAAGAGGGAATAAAAACACCTGCTAAGGCATACTGCCAACTCTGCTTTTCAGAGGACAGAAGAATTGGGAAAGTCCTGTGCTCTGAGGAGTGGACCCTAGACACGAATGCATACTGGAGTTGTAAATCATATGAATTTGATACCGTTTCCTAAAAGAAAATCCTAGGTTTTAAATATAGTAGGCATAACAGAAATAGAATAAATAAGATTCTGTGACTACGTGAACCAGTGATTTCTAAATCTGGCTCGAGCTCAGGACCCCAAGATAATGACCTGAGCCAAAGGCAGATGCTTAACCGACTGAGACACCAAGAGCCCCCATGGGTTTTTATTTTTAAAAACTGCCTTTAATTTTTCATATATTTACAAAAAATATATAGAATAAATAATAAACTTCTTTAAAAAGTATTCCTGTTCATCGTAGAGATTGTAAAATCCTGGAGAGAAGAAAGAATATATATAAATGACAGTTTCCTACTCTCCACCAAATAACCACTATTATTTCCATATGTGCTTGTAAGCTTGTGAATACGTGCATAATATGTAAAAATTAATATATATGCAAACATATGTATATTTTAGAATAGATGATTGCAGTATATTCTTTACTGGTTTTTATACTTATTATGAGGAATATAAATGATGGTAGCTCCATAAAATAGAATATGATACATCAATTAAAATGAGGATTCTAACTTTTATACATTTTCTCTTTACATATGTTTATTTTGGAGATTTAATTAGCCTGACATTAAAAGAGGCGCCTGAAGGCACAGTTAGTTAGGCATCCCACTCTTGGTTTCAGTTCAGGTCGTGATATCAGGGTCGTGATATCGAGCCCAGAGTCCCATGTCAGGCGCTACACTCTATGCAGAATCTGCTTGGGACTCTCTCCCCCTCTCCCTCTGCTCCTCTTCTCCATTCTCAATCTCTCTCTCTTTCCTACTCTCTCTCTCTAAAACAAATAAATAAATCTTTTATTAAAAAGATACATACTCCAATGGGGCGCCTGGGTGGCTCAGTGGGTTAAGGCCTCTGCCTTCTCATGGCTCAGATCATGATCTTGGGGTCCTGGGATTGGGCCCTGCATCAGGGTCTCTGCTCAGCAGCAAGCCTGCTTCCCCCTCTCTCTCTGCCTGCCTCTCTGCCTGCTTGTGATCTCTCTCTCTGTGTCAAATAAATAAAATCTTAAAAAAAAAAAAGATACGTACTCCAAAATTTTAAAGATTACTCTTTTGATCAAAACTACATTTGAAGTCCCAGGTTCTCACAGAATCTAGAATATATTCTTCAACAAATAACAAACTTAAATATAGTAATAAATTACTACCACTTATAATAATTCAATCTTTTTCCTAACCACCTAGTAAATGTAATCATACAAAACAAATGTTATTAGGAATTAAGGGGTGCTTCACTTTGTGGCTATCAGCAGGATAAGGACTAACTTAGAACCCCTGCATTATCATCTTCCCATTTTAGAGTCACATTTTGGGTAGAGGATTAAAACAATGTTTTTTAAGGCTTTATAATGGTATGGAAAAAGAATCAATTATACCAAAATGAATTAATATTGAGAATATTTGTGGTGACCAAAAAATACAAATCAAGAAGGGAGAAATAAATATACCTAGTAATTTATAATTCCATTATAACTTCCAAAGAAGGCCTCAACATATGAATTCCACTTTCACATACTGAATTAGAGATTCAGTATATTTTCCTTGGAATCGAGTTTGTATTTACTTGATAAAAAATATATGTATTTTCTTTCCATCTTAAAAAACCTGGTGACAAACTGTGTTGCAAAATGCGATCATGGAAAACAATTCTTTATGTAGAATTTACAGACTACAGGTCTTGACTTATAACGCTTTTTAAAAGTCCCCAATGTTGTTTATTCTTAATTCCAGACTTTCTTCATGTATGCCATTTTTCTTTTAGCTTTTATGCCCTTAGACATTCAAAATCAGACATTAAAACTCCTATCTAGTAAGTTTTCCCAGTTACACCCCTTCCACCCCCTGCATCCTAATCCCATTTGCCAGTGTCACTTCTGCCTCTCCGTACTAAAAAATACTCAAGGTTAGGGATTATACCTCATAATGTTTTTACATCTTCCCATAGTACCTACTTCATTGATCTATACACAGTAAGCACTTACTGAATGTATTTAGTGATTGTTTCAAGGATCCTACAAATGCTTGAGTTTACAGCACACATGTGAATTACTACATGATAGAATTTAATATCTCCTTCCTCTTTGCAGGGAGATCAAAATGGATGTTCAAAAAGCCAGCTAAAGTGTTCAATCTCCTTTATCATAATTCCTTTTAACAACTATGTTCCACTACTAAAATTATTTGATTTTTGCCAAGATCTTATTTGGAGAAGCTGTTAAATTCAATCCCATTTCATCAAACCATATTGTCCTCTTCCAACATGATTCTTTTTTTTCTCTTACACCAAACTGGGTTGTTCAGGATAAGCTGAGTTGTCTGTATTAACAAGTTAACCCCTAAATCTCAGCAGTTTAATGCAACAGATGTTTATTTCTCACTCATGGTATTTTGGGGGTAGAGGTTTGCTCCACAGAGTTGCTCAGGGGTCTAGACAAATGGAGGTCTGCTAGCTAAAGGCCAGGTGGGAAAAAAAAAGAGAGGGTTTCATGCCACATGAAGACAAATGGACTACAACAAAAGGACAGAGAAATGAGAAGCATATGGATAGTCAGCAAGCAGTCATGGTCTCTGCCTGGCACGGTTACTAGAGAATCTTGGCCACAGTGTGTGCCATTTCCCTCTGCAATTACTCCCAAATTTCCTAATTTTTTTAAAAATTCCAAATGATTAATTCATGTTATTCAACCTTAAATCCTCAGTTAAGTGAACCTTCACCCATAAACAACCTGTTTTAAGGTTTTCCTTTTTATTCTTCATGTCTTGCCTAGACAACGAACTTGCCTAGTTCATTCTTCCTTTTCCTTTCAGAAACATGGTCTTATTGCTCCAGTCGTCCTCATCTACCAGGATCTTTTTAGAAACATCACAGTCATACTCAGGAAAGAAACCTTCCTGGGACACCTGACTGGCTCAGTCAGTTAAGCATCTGCCTTTAGTTCTGGTCATGATCCTAGGGTCCTAGGATCAAGTCCAACATTGGGCTCCCTGCTCAGTGGGAAACCAGCTTCTCCCTCTGCCTACTGCTTCCCCTACTTGTTTTCTCTCTCTCTCTTTCTCTCTCTCTCACAAATAAATAAAATCAGAAAGAAAGAAAGAAAGAAAAAAGAAAAGAAAAGAAAAGAAAAGAAAAAAGAAAAGAAAAAAGAAAAGAAAAGAAAAGAAAGAAAGAAAAGAAACCCTCCTTACCCTATGCTTTTCCTCTTCCTGTTAGGATGTTGTCCTTAATGGGTTCTACCTCACCTTCTTCCTGATCTCCTTTTCTGATAGGATGTGATGCTGCATGAACTCCTTATCTTTGCTAGTCATCTCTCTCTGTCCTTGTAACACATTGGTTCTTGGTTGTAACTACATGTCAGAATCACCTGGCCAGCTTTTAAAAATGACTGATGCTCCAAGTTCCGGAGCCCAGGAGGAGCTCAGATGTTTGTTATATGTTAGAAAAGACTTCCCAGGGGCGCCTGAGTGGCTCAGTGGGTTAAAGCCTCTGCCTTTGGCTCAGGTCATGATCTCAGGGTCCTGGGATCGAGCCCCGCATCGGGCTCTCTGCTCAGCAGGGAGCCTGCTTCCCCTTCTCTCTCTGTCTGCCTCTCTGCCTACTTGTGATCTCTCTCCCTCTGCCAAATAAATAAATAAAATCTTAAAAAAAAAAAGAAAAAAGAAAAGAAAAGACTTCCCAAATGAAGTTCCACTAAAAACAGATTCTGATGATGAGCAGGAGTCGACCAAAGAGGGAGAAAAGAGGGAGTAAAGAGGGAGTATCCCAGTTAAGATCAGATGAGCTCCCCACAAACAGGGCACAGGTCTGTGTGTTAAAAAAAATGATCCCTCTGGGGCCTACATGGGGCACAGACTCGAAGGGCAAAGACTGCAGGCCTGGAGAGCAGAAGGCATTGATAGGAAGGTCTTAGCAAAAGGCGAGCACATCCTTCTGCTGCCGTATTTATTCAACATTACTTGCTTATTTGTGTGCTCACATATATATAGAATGTTATTAGCTAGAAATGTGTTCAACGTTAAGCAGCAAAATCATCTGACTTTTTATGGCTTAAACAAAAATTTAGTTTCATCATACACAACTTTTTTTATAATGCCTGGAGTCCCCCTAAACCAACTGAATTAGCATCCCTAGGGGTAAGGCTGCCCACGGCAATCATCTGCTCACCAATGTATATTTGTTTTCTTCCCTTCCTTTTCTCATTCCCCCACTATGAAGCATAGTACCTCCTGGGATCACCTCCCAAATAATCTGGACCTAAATCTTCTAGTGTCTGCTTTGAAGAATGGGAAAAATGATAGTGCCCAACACATACAATTGTTGAAAGGATCAAGTGACTTAATACATGTGAAGCAAGTGTTATTTACACATGCCCTACCCTCCTCCTCACACACCCTAGTCCATACCTCAATGGGATTAGCTCCTTCTCCCACTTTTCATCTTAGCTGAAAAGTCACCTCCTCAAAGAACACTTTACATTACCTTCAGGTTTTCTCTGTGGGTCTCTCTGATACTTTTTGGTTTTGCTGTTGTTGTTGTTTTGCTTTCCAAGTACTCAAAATAATTATAATGTTTACTTCTTAAAAAAAAAAAAAAAAAAGAATGAAAGCCCCCAAAGGACAGGTACTCTAACTTGTTCCCCACAGTTTACTGGTATAGAACAATGTCTGACACATCATAGGAGTCTAGTGCGTATTTGTTAAGTGGATGTCTCCGATCCAGCTTCACGGCCTTAAAGGATGTCGAAAACATACTACAGCCTTTCTAAAATTCTGAGTAAAGAATAAATCTGGGGAAGATTAAAAGTCATAAACCTATCATACTAGGCAGAATAATGGCACCCTCCAAAAAAATGGTCATGTCTTAAATCTTGGAACCAGTGAATATGTTCCTTTACATAGCAAAAGGAACACTGCAGATGTAATTAGCTAACAGAACTTAAGGAGAGTTGCCTGGATTATTCATGTGGGTCCAATCTAATAAGTGAGACCTTAAAAGCCAAGAATATTCTCCAGCTGGTTATTGAAAAGGAAGTCTAATTTATATAATGAGAGACTTGATCTAACTGTATTAACAAGTTAACTTCCTTGCTGGAAGGAAGCCACGTGGAAAGCAAGCAGCCTCTGGTGGAGAAACCAGTCCCCAGGTGACAGTCAGCAAGGAAACCAGCACCTCAGTCCAACAACCACAGGGAACTGCATTCAGCCAGCAATTTGAATGAGCATGGAAGTACACGCACTCTCAGAGCTTTCAGAAAAGAAGTTTGACCTTCTAAGACTCTAAGCAAAAGACCCACTTGGGCCACTGTAGGTCAGCTGAAGTGTGCAGTAATAAATGGGCATTGTATAAAGCTTTTAAGTGTGTGAAAATTTGTTATGGCAGTAATGGAAAATCATACTACCTAACCCCATAACACACCATCGATGAGAGGCAGCTATAAAAAGAGAAAGACATCTGGAGGCCCAGGGCTGGTGAGTAACCACAGAGATCCAAGGGGACTTCTGCCGTAGAGCAACACTGTTCTCTAAAATTCTTGAGCTCCAGACAAAAATGTGTTTCTGGAAACCAGGAATGAATACTATTTCCTTCTACACATGTATCTTCTCATAGACTTTGTCACTTAGGGAAGAATGAGGTAATCATCCTGAGGTGATTTACAAGATGCAAATCTACCAAGACATTCAACAACTTTTAACGCTCTTTCTGCCTGGTTGGTGATTGCTAACTGGGAAGAAATTCACTATAATTAATGCCACAACTAAATATTAGATGTTAAAAAAAAAAAATGAGAGGCAGCTTAACACTCCATTTCTCTGAATTAATGTATCCCCAAATATGAAATATGCATGTGAGTGTGCACAAATGCAGAACCATTATGTACATACAATTTTAGAGGGTTTTTCCAGATTTTAATATACCTGTAGTATAAATGTCTTAAATAGTGCATACTCTTAAAATGGTGACATTTTTTCCCCCGAAAGCAATTTTTAAAGCAAGATTAGTTTGGGGGGTGGGGGAGTGGTATTTAGCATTTAAATAGTAATATGTGTCTTAGTTGCCTAGAGCTACCATAACAAAATACCACAGACTGGATAACTTAAATAGAAATTTATTTTTTCACAGTTCTGGAGGCTAGAAGTCTAAGATCACGGTGCTAACAGGTCTAGTTTCTACTGGGGCGCCTCTCTCCTTGGCTTGCAGATGGCAGACTTCTTGCTGTGTTCTCGTGTGGCCTCTATTCTGTTTATATAGAGATAGATTCTAGATCAGAGAGAATTTTTCCGGGAGGGTTTATCTTGCAGAATAATTTTCAACCGTTTCTTCTAAGCCACTTGAACCTCCACTTCCTTCTTGATAGAATTTCGAAGATGTTTAGAAGCTTGTCATGAACAGTTTGTCTTGATGTCAACAAAACATTTTAGAAGGACTCCACGATGGTGACTTTGTGATGGCTGAGAACACTCAAACACTCATATTCGCTGACAGTGTCAAGCTCAGCCACATCTCTAGTTGAGTGCTTCAGAGTTCTCTCCTTGGATCTTTTTTGAAACTTGGTATCACAGATTTGGATAAAGATGCAAAACACAATTACAAATTTTTCAATAGCAAAACACTGAGAGAGAGAAATGATACACTGAATAAAAGGTTCAAGATCTAAAGAGATCTTGACAGGATAGAATGTTTGAACAAAGCCAACACAATTAAATGAAATGAAGGTTCAGTACTTTACAAAGGCAACTGTAAGGACAGAGTTGAGTAAACTCTACTTAGCAGGGGAAAAAAATGTGTTGAAATTGGGAATCATGAAAACAAAGACATGCCAAAAGCAGGACTCTATACTGAAGCCCTCAGATGAGAAACAGCACAAGGTAAGAACTTGCTGGAGCTCAAATCAAAATTGCTGATGATGTATTTCCCTCCTCTCCACCCCACTCCCAGCTCCTCGACTTCTGGTAAAGTGAACCATCAGCAATCCCTTTTGTTTCTATTTATAACAAACTAATACCAAGACTGGAGAATCAGCCTATCCCTCACCATGTACTCCAGAGTGAACTCGAGGTACCTCAGCCCAAGCATGGTGTACTGTCACACACTCAGACTTGGTAGAGACTATAGATACTCAGGTCTTTCCCATATGTCCCAAGTTACCACTTCCTACTTCCCAGTCCGAATGCCAAGCTCCATTCAAACCTGACTGCTTGCAACTGCTCACACTTTTTGTGGTCTCTCCCACTTCTAGGTCTTTGCTCAGGCTGATTTTTCTCTCCCTGGAACACATTCCTCCCAGCTTCTCTGAAATCCTACCCTCCTTTGGTGGTATACTGCAAATACTGCCCTTGATGCAAATTCACGACCTCTTTCCAGATTTCTCCTCTTATAATTCCAAGTAGCTTCCCCCTTTTCTTTTTCATTTGTGAACATTTACAGCAATTAGATATGCTTCTTTATGACATCCATCATCATCCTTCTTGTGGGGGAAGGTTTTCTCAACAGTGAGGCCCAGTCTTTCTCCCGTTGCTTCTCTGCCTTGCTTGGCAGTCACATTCCCCTCTTACTCTGCTCCCTTCTCACAAGAGTGGCAAACCATGGCTCGTCCATCAAGGCCTGAAAACACTGGTTTTCTCTTCTGTGAAGCTTTGTGCATCCCAAGCAAGGATGCTCATTATTCCTTTGCAGCACAACTTTACCAGGCACATACTGCCCTTAGACCTGTTTATAATATTGCAACTGCCGTATCCCCTCAGTTATGAAGCCATGTTTGTAAAAGTCCCAATGGCTTAAAAATAGCATAGAAAATCAAAGCTATAAAACATTTTAAAATACGCATCTTATGATTAAAGAATACACTAGTTATTAACATATATGCCTTATCCAATAGATTGGTAGGTCCCCAGCTGGCAGCAGAAATCATGTCTCATTCATCTTATTACCAGTGTTTGCCCATGGGCTAGTATATAGCATTGGCTCAAGAAATATTTGCTGAGTGAATGCATGAACTGAACAAATAAGTTTTAGCTGACCATAAATTTAGCATGGTTCAACACTCTGGTCTGGCTGCTGTGAAATTTAACTTAATATAAGACTGCATCACATTAGGTTGTTCAGATGACAGAGAGCAAGAGTCACAGAAAGATACAATCACATTTGGAAATGGTGTTCAATATTTTAGTTGTGTTAAATATCTTAAAGGGGGATAGTGCCCATCCAGGAAGACCAGGACGGTGTTAAGCCCAGAAACACATAAGGCAAGGCTGAAAGAATTGGGTAGATACAGTCTGCAAAAGAGAGGCAAGTATGAAACACGATGGCCATCTTCGCACATCTAAAGGCCTCTTCTTGTAGATGTAAAAGGGCCTAATGTGTGGAGCTTTAAGAGAACCAAAGACCAGTATGAAGACACCTGCAGAAATAGATTTGATTCTTCATACAAAATGCCATTACCAACCACTGCGATGAAGCAATGAACAGGTTGTCTTGTGACACAGCGAGCATTCCACCTCAGGATGGATCAAAGCAAAAACCTAATGGCTAAGAGTTACTCAGCATTAGAGACAATGGTGGACTAGGTATATGTCATTGGGCTTCCTATAATTTCTAAATTTTCTGATTTTATAAATGTTGATTCTTTTTCCAGAGAGCACAACCATATCTATAGGCATCACTGAAAAACGACAAGTAGTCTAGGGGACGACCTGTAAGTTTCCAGCCCCAGCTCTAATACAGATCATCAATGAAAATGCATCTCCCCATCCATCGATTCATTTATCTAACCAAGATTTAATGAGTACCTGCTGAGTGCCAGCCACTGTCCTAAGTCCTAGAGATACAGCAGCAACACAGCTACCGTATTTGGGAACTTATTGTCTAGTGCGGACATTAATAAGCACACATAAATACAAATTACAACACATAGTAAATGCTATGAAGAAAGGCACGGGAAGCTAGAAGAGCCAGCTGAGGACTGAGAAAAGGTTCAGGAAAGGCTGCCTTGATGCAAGTCTTTTAACCTCTCCATTCATCCACAATTACTGGAATGACACTGGGCAGATGTTTGTCTCACCAAGACTATGAGGAGTTTAGAGTTTGTAATCTGGGGCACTCATTGTCCTTTCTTTCCTTGGACAAGGTCCCCTGACCTCTAGAAACCAAAATGGGAAGCACAAGAGCCTGTAGGTTATGGGGCTGGGAGGTCATGCTTATGAGCCCAGGGTCTTCCACAGAGTAAATCCCCAGCAGCCGGCAACCAGTGCTATTAAGTTGGAAATATTCTGAGTGCTTAGAAAGAAAAATTCCACATACATTCCAGATCTTTTTTTTTTTTCACTCTTCCAGTTAGGCCAGACTTCTAAAATCCCCGGGCTATTCGGTGAGATGGGACAGTGAGATCACCAGAGGGTGCGGGGCATTTTATCTCATGTAAGGGCATCAACACTTCTGTCTCTAGTCTGCATTTCCTGCCTTACAGGCAGCCTTCCGCTATAGGATGGAAAACACCCTGCCTTCTTCCGGTCCTGTTCAACACTTTCTTTCTTCTCTTTAAAAATCAGAGAGAGTTAGAAAGGACACTTCTGGAGAAACTGGACCTCCTCTGCCTCGGCCAGCGCAGCCACCAAATGAAAATACATAGCCGCAGCTCCCTGGTGTTCCAGGAGGAGACCAGCCCTGTATGAATAAATAATCCACATTTCAAGCAGGATTATGGATATAAATGAAAGACGAAAAGCATATCAGGGTACCAATTCGTCACACAACTCCACACAAAAGCACAGTCTTGTTTTTCTCCTCATCCCCAGCTTACCCCATTTCCCACTGCACTTTGTGGCCAAACATGCACAACACTGAAAAAAAAAAAACCATAAAGAAGAAAGTGGGTCAGAGAGCGAGAGCTGCCAGACTGACAGGCGATCTGAGCGGGTCTGGGAGTGCCAGCCACTGCCTTCTTTCCTCAGCACTCTGGAGCCCCCCCGAACCTTCAGGGTCAGATGATCGCCAACTGGGGGCCTATCACTTCAGCAAGTGGTGTCACAGAGCACCCAGACACAGCTTCGCTGAAACCTGTCCCTGCACGGGCTCTTCTGTTATCTCCCACTTGTCTTGATAGCTAATACAGCTCCCACAGTCGCTCTATGCCATTAGGTCAGAGCAATGAAAACGAATGCCATTTTCTTGATGGCTTATGCAGAATTGCTGTAATTTGAAGCAAGCCTCCCAGGTCCTGCTTCTTCCCCCGGTCTCTTTCCCCCACCCCACTGCTCCCCCCTTCCCTGGCTGCTCCTGTACCCCCATCCCCTCCCACCCCGTCTCTGCCTTTCTTCTCCCTTTTCATACCGAATATATTGGGGCCCTGGCGGGCTGCCATTCTAACTGCACATTAGAAATGGTAGAGTTTTCCTCTATCTGATTCTATAAAATGAGTTCACCAGAAGGTGCAGACCCAGCACATTCGTGGTTTTTCCTATAAATTACTTTAACACTGTGTCCAATCATATATATAATTTCAGATTTTCAATTTCAACTCACTGCTGTGTCAGCACAGACTCCACTGATATGTCTAACGTATTTAGCTTAAAATGAAACGGATGGCATTTCATTACCAGGAAGATAATATTTTTGAATATGTTTCCTGCATGGCGGGATCCATCATTATTCTGCCATTTTATGTTCAGTGTGTGTAATACCTTTTTAATGCTTTGGCGTCTTTTATTTATATATGTAATATTTTTCTAATACCACAGGACAGTTTAACTCATTGGACACATTAGAAAATCTTAATTGAATGCTTTTAAATATTAGCAAGGGGGGGGGAAAGGCTGAACAAATGGCCAATATTTTTATTTAAAATTTTGTCAGGAGTAACAAAAAAGGCACAAAAATTGTTCAGCCAGCATTGTTCTTTTCCTTTACCTATTCTCCCCAACCTTCTCCCCATCCCCAACCCCCACTCAGAAGTCTCCCCATAAATATACACACTTTGGAGAGGAAATAAAAAGATAAAGAAAGATCCCCTCGTCCCCCGAGACTTAGGAGCTGTCAGGGTGAAAGCGAGGAACACGAGAAATATTGAGCAAGCCCCGGTGTGAATGACAGGAGCACTCTCATTGGTGGAAGCTTCTGACAGTGCTGAAATCTTTAATACCAGGTTCCCGGCTCTTTGACCAAAGTCATGGCATGTTTAAAAGGAGACTTTTTCTCAAAAGCTGCCTTTGCAAAGAAAATGCAAAGGAAAGTGTTCCGCTTTAAAAACTTGCAGGTAGCTGACTTTGCTGAAGGCATTTCAAATTAACAGGTAAGAGCCAGAGAGAGCACTTTCTTCTGGTTCTTTCCCCACATCTACCAAAGCAGCACCTGACTCCTCCAAAGGAAAGATCTGGGAGTCAGTGTGGGAAACGTGTTCACCTTCCTTACTTCGAGTCAAAGCAGCTCAGTAAGCGGCCTGCTGGTCCCCTCCACTGTACTGAGAGCCAAGTAAGGGAAGGACGTGAGAATTAACATTTTCTTTGTAGGAGGAGCTCTGCCTTCTCAATATGTATGTATGCATATAGGTTTCCCCCTGCTTTACTAAGGCAAAACTGACAAATAAAATTGCGTATATTTGCCGTACGTGAAAGCGTACAACATTGCCTTCGCTGTGTTTAAAGTGCAGCCCCCAGTTCTCTAACGGCTGCTCTCCTAGGGAAGAGCAAATAGACATGAATTCTAGTATCAGGCCACCTCAGATCACCTAGGGGACCCTGAGCCAGTTATTGCAGTCCTCTGAGCCCTACAGCATTTATCTGGACAACAGAACTACTAGTTTCTGCCCTGGAGGTCGCTACAAGAATAAGACATGGTGCGCTGAGGCACCTAACACAATCTGTGGCTTATACAGTAGACACACAATGACAATCATTTTTCTTATAATTAACAATTTGTTTTGTTGTTAAAAGTCAGCCCATCTTTCCCCTTCTTTCTCCTTCCAATTCTCCCGTCTACAACAGGAGACTCCAATCTGCATGCTGATAGTCTCCTTCCTATAAATAAAAGTTGGCACAAAAGCACAAACAATTACAGTATTTCATTTATTCCAACAAAGCTCCCTTTGGAATGAAACTCTCCAAGTTTTGCCTGAGGATATTTTAAAGAGGTTTTTCTGGCTTTCTAGTGGTTCCACCCCCCCCCATGTTTGTTTACCTCCTTTTTCTTAAGAGTAGAAAATTATAGCACAAAACTCCTTAGAACAGAACTTGCCACTAACAATTCCTTGGATCGATGTACATAATTTAAAGTTCCTGTAATTTTTCAGGCTCTCAAAGAGTTGGTAAAATTAACTACGATGGCAATCATATAATACATAAATGTATCAAATCAACATGTACCTCTTTTTTGAGAGAGAGAGAGAGAAAGAGAGAAGGCGTGCAAGCTGAGGGAGGGGCAGAGGGAGAGAATCCCAAGTAGGCTTCACACCCACCGTGGAGACTCACAACCCTGAGATCAAGAACTGAGCCAAAATCAAGAGTCAGAAGCTTAACCGACTGAGCCACCCAGGCGCCTCTAACATGTACCTCTTAAATTTACACGATGTTATATGTCAAATATATTTCAATTAAAAAGAGGTGGGAAAACAATACCCCTGGAAAGAGGTGAGAATTTTTCTGTAAAGGTAAGTATTTTTGGCTTTGTTGGCTCACTTATGCCATTGTGCAAAAACATATGTATAAAATACAGGAATAAGGAACACCACCGTGTTCCAATAAAACTTGATTCACAAAAACAGGCAGTTAGTGGCAGGCCTTAGTTTGCAAACTGACCTCTGATCTAGGACACTAATATACCTAATTTTTGCATTTCTCAAAGACTAAAAGTCCCAAAGTATAGAATCACAAAATCACAAAATCAAGTGCAGAGAAAAGGAAATGTCAAAAATATAATTTAAGTTGGGCAAGAGATTTTAAGTCTCCTGTTATTGCATTCTGTATCATCTATTATTCTCATATCTGTTTTGATATTCATGATTTTATAGAAGTTTACTAAGAAGAAGTTTCAGTTTTTCACCCCAAGCCTCTATTATACACAGCTCAAAGTTATCCTAATTTACTGATGACAAGTTGGACAATTTTGTTCAAGACAAAAAAATTTATTCAACAAACCCCGCTGAACAATCAGTATGTGCTAGACACTGGCAAAAAGCAGGGAATAAATAAATAAAATCCATCTCCACACATTTAATGTTTTAGTGAGGCGAAACAGTACATCCTTAAACAGGTCAATAAAAAGACAAACTGATTTACATCAGCAAGTACTGATGACAATCCAAGAAGTTGGTGTGACAGAAAGGAATGGACATAGGAACAAGGGTGAGTCCTGAGAGTGTAACTTCTTTCAGGAGGGGGATGAAAGTGACTATGCTCAGCCCTCTGAAAAGCTAGAAATAACAATGCAAAAGTCATGAGCAAAAATAAAAGAGCTTAGCAAGGAGAAAGAAAAGCAAGGAAGCCAGTGTGGTTGGAGTACAGGAAATGACAGAGTCACATGCGCAGTTATATTTTATTCTCATCAAAAGAAAAGTGTTTGCACTGGTTAATTCCCAGTTATAATATCTGTTAACCACTCTGAATAAATCATCTTGAAGTGACTCTATGAGCCTACTAGAAAACAAAAATCAGAAATTCCTACTTACTTTGTTACAGGCCTCCTTCATGAACCCCATTTCTAAATTCCTGCAGTTCTAAAAAGAGGTAGAAAAATTTAAGTAGGCATGTGCAGAGCTGCATTGCCTTATTTTGCACTGCTCTTTCAGGAACCAAAGCAGAAGCTATTTGATAATACTCCTCTTCAAAGTTACATGGCACTTTTCATCTAAGAATATCAGAGCACTCTGTCGCAATTAAATTATTAATCCTCATGACAACCCCATCAAGAAAGTATCTGCTTTATTATCAGTAAGAACACTTGGCATTTACATGCTGATCTTGAGGATGCTACTCAATCACACGCAGTTAATTAATGCACACAACACATTCAGAAGGCAGGTCACCATTCTCGTTCCCAGTTACAGATAAAAAAAAAAAGAAAAACTTGTGTTCCCAAAAGGATGAGGTATTTCTAGCCAATTTATCCAAATGAGAGGAGTATCAAAAATTGCTTGATGCCTTGATCTTAGTTAAAAATCAATCACTTTTCCATGTCTCCCCACACATACACACAACACACACACACACACACACACGCACACACACACACACACACACACAGAGCTCCACCAAAGCTCTGCCAAGCTGGCCAAGCAAGCGCCCTGCCTCCATGCAGTGCTCCACCATGGTCCTGCCAAAGCCAGGCCGTACTTACAGCCCATACAGGGGACACTCCTCGAGCACCTGCCTCTGGTGGCCAAATCGGATTGCGTTTCTGGGCCCCATGTGTCTGAAACAATTGAAGAAACAATTCTTGGCAGCCTACCATCCCCAGGGCACTGCATAGAGAGCAGACTGAAACACACCCCTAGCCTTCTGTGAATAAGGCCTATTTACTTAACCTGGAGCTTTATCCAAAAGGGCAGGCTTCAAGTCTACCACACATCTGAAGGTGATGGAAGTGCTCTTGGGGAATATAGGCTGGGGACACTACCTCTGAGCCCTGACCTGGCCTTGCTACAGCTCACCAATACCCCCCAAAAGAGAGCCCACACACCCATCTAAAGCCCCCAGTTTTGCATCTCTCATGAAGGGAACACTTCTTGATTACTTGGTCTGGAGGCCAGCAGGGCACACAACTACAGTCCTACAGGACTGATACATTTGCGTACCTTAAAAGCTACTGCCTGAGGGTCTAGTTTCTAATTAGCCTGAAAATAATTTTAGTGCTAAATAAAATTCCTCTTTTTGGAATACTCACAAATCTTGACATACCCTCAATAACAAAGACCTACCATAAAAAAAAGAAAAAATCAACTTGCTTAGATAATCACAGAGGTTCAAGAGACAATCAAGAGCCAAGGCAAGGTTAAACAATAAGGTTCATCTCTTACACAATGCCTGCAAGACTGGGAGAGATAAAGCTGTCTCACCTAATACACAGAATGCATAGAAACAAACACAGAGAGACAAGTAAAATGAGGAGAAAGGAATATGTTCCAAGCAAAAGAATGAGATAGAACCCCAGAAAAAACCTTAATGAAATGGTGATAAGTAATTTATAATATAAATTATGATAAAAAGTTCAAAGTAATGGTCTTAAAGATGCTCACTGAATTTGGGGAAAAAATTGATGTACACATCAGAAACTTCAACAAAGAGACAGAAAACATAAGAAAGTACAAAAAAAAAAATTAACAGAACTGAATAGTAAAAAACTGAACTGAAAAATACACTAGAGGGGTTCAAGAGCAGACTAGATGAAGCAGAGGAAAAGAATCGGTAACCTGGAAGACAACACTATGGAACAAACCAAAACAGAGCAACAAAAAGAAAAAAGAATTTTTAAAAATGAACATAGCTAAAGGGGCCAATGAGACAACATCAAGAGAAATAAAATTTGGGGGCACCTGGGTGGCTCAGTGGGTTAAAGCCTCTGCCTTCGGCTCAGGTCATGATCTCAGGGTCCTGGGATCAAGCCCCGCATCGGGCTCTCTGCTCAGCAGGGAGCCTGCTTCCCCCTCTTTCTCTGCCTGCCTCTCTGCCTACTTGTGATCTCTCTCTCTGTCAAATAAATAAATAAAATCTTAAAAAAAAAAAAAAGAAAGAAATAAAATTTGCATTATAGGGCTCCCAGAAGGAGAAGAAAGAGAGAGAGAGAGAGAGAGAGAGGCAGAAAACTTACTTGAAGAAGTAACAGTTGAAAACTTCCCTAACCTGGGTTAGGAAACAAACACCCATATCCAGGAAGCACAGAGACTTCCAAAGATGACCCCAAAAAGACCCACACTAAGACACATGATAATTAAAATGTCAAAAGTTAAAAATAAGGAGAGAATCTTAAAATGTCTTAAGTTAAAGATAAGGCAAAAGAAAAACAAATTGTTACATACAAGGGAAATACTATAAGACTATCAGGAGATTTCTCAGCAGAAACTTCTCAGGCCAAAGGTGAGTGCCTTGATAAATTCAAAGTACTGAAAGGAAAAAACTTCCAAAATGAATACTCAACCCAGCAAGGTTATCATTCAGAACTGAAGACATTTTCCATACAAACAAAAGCTAAATGAGATCATCAATCCTAGCATTATAGAAAGTATTAAAGGAACTTGTTTAAGCTGAAAAGAAAGGGCTCTAATTAGTAACAAGAAAAAATATGGAAGTAAAAACCTCACTGGTAAAGGTAAATATATAGTAGTGGTAGTGGATTAATTATAAAGCTTATGAAATTTATAAAACAAAAAATATAAATACATGTAACTACAATAATTAGTTATGGGATACACAAAATAAGAAGATGTAAAATATGGTATCAAAAACATAAAATGTGGAGGGTAGGATGTAAAAATGTAGAGTTTTAGAATGCTTTCAAACTTACTATCAACTTAAAATATATTGTTATATAGAGAGACTATCAGAGATGAGCCTCACGGTAAACACAAAGAAAAAACCCAAAGTAAATACTAAAAAGATAATGAGAAAGGAATCTGTCTAAGCATAACACTATAGAAAGTCATCAAACCACAAGAGAAGAAAGGAACAGAGAGGAAATAGACAAAAAACAACAAAATGGCAATAAGTACATAGCTACCAATAATTACTTTAAATGTAAAGGGACTAAATTCTCCAATCAAATAACACGTAGCAGCTGAATGGATTTAACACACACACACACGATCCACCCATACCCTGCCTACAAGAGACTCATTTCAGATGTAAAAACATACACAAACTGAAAGTGAAATGATACAAAAAGATATTTCATGCAAATGGAGACCAGAGAAAGCTGAAATAGCTATACTGACATTAGAAAAAACAAATTTAATGAAGATTATAATAAAAGACAAGGTACTCATTACATAATGATAAAAGGGTCAATCCAGCAAGAAGGTAAAATATTTGTAAACATTTATCCACCCAACATAAGGGAATCTAAATATATACAGTAAATACTAACAAAACTAAAGGGGGAAAGTAATGGCAACACAGTCATAGTAAGGGACTTAAATAGCCTATTTGCTTCAATGGATAGAACATTCAGACAGAAAATAATGAAGCATCAACCCTTAAACCACACATTAGACCACATGGACTTATGAGATATACAGAACATTCAATCCAAAAGCAGAATACACATTCTTCTCAAGTGTACATGGAACATTCTCCACGGTAGAGGACATATAAGGTCACAAAACAAGTCTAAATAAATTTAAGAAGACTGAAATCATATCAAGCATCTTTTCCAACCACAAAAGTATACAACTAGAAATAAATTACAAGAAAAAATGGAAAAATCATAAATACGTGGAGATTAAACAACATGCTACTGAATAACAAATGGGTCAATGAAAAAACCACAGAAGAAATCAAAAAATACCTCAGAAAATGAAAATGGAAATACCACATACCAAAATCTCTGAGATACAGCAAAAACAGTACTAAGAGGCAAGTTCACAGCAATACAGGCCTACTGCAAGAACCAAAAAAAAAAAAAAAACCTCACAATTTAACTTTACACCTAAAGGAACTAGAGAAAGAAGAATAAAGAAAGCCCAAAATTAGTAGAAGAAAGAAAATAATAAATATCAAAGCACAAATAAATAAAATAGAAACTAAAAAGACAATAGAAAAGACCAATGAAAGAGCTCATCCTTTGATAAGATGAACAAAACCAACAAACCTCTAGCTAGACTTACTAAGAAAAAAAGAGAAAGGGTTCAATAAATAAAATTATAAATGAAAGAAAAGTTACAACTAATACCAAAGTATTACAAAAAATATTAAGAGACTACTATGAATAATTATACATCAACAAATTGGACAACCTAGAAGAAATGGATAAATTTCTAGAAACATATACTCTTCCAAGACTGCATCATGAGGAAAAACAAAATCTGAATAAAAATATTACTAGGAAGGAGATAACTCCCAACAAGGTCCAGGACCAGAAGGCTTCACTAGCAAATTCTAGCAAACACTCAAAGATTTAATACCCATCCTCCTCAAGCTATTTCAAAAAATTTAAAAGGAAAGGACACTTTCAAATTCATTTTATGAGGCCAGCAAAATCGTGACTCCAAAACTAGACAAAACCACACACATACACACACAGACACACACAGGCCACTATCCCTAAGGAACATAAATGCAAAAGCCCTCAATGAAATGTTAGCAAACCAATTCAATAATGCATTAAAAGAATCATATAATATGACCAGGTGGTATTCAATGAAATGTTAGCAAACCAATTCAATAATACATTAAAAGGATCATATAATATGACCAGGTGGTATTAATTTCAGGAATGCAAGGATGGTTTAACACCTGCAAATCAACCAATGGTATACCACATTAACAAAATGAAGTATGAAAAATCATATGATCATCTCAATAGATGCAGAAAAAGCATTTAATAAAACTTAACATCCATTTATGACAAATACTCTCAACTCTCAAATGTTTAATGGCCTCAACATAAGAAAGGCCATAAAGGACAAGCCCACAGCTAACATCATACTCAATTAAAATCTGAAAACTTTTCCCTTATGATCACAAACAAGACAAGGATGCCCACTCTCACCACTTTTGTTCAACAACACAGTATTGGAAATTCTAGCCAGAGCAATTAGAGAGAAAAAAGAAATAAAAGGCACTCAACTTGGAAAGTAAGACATAAAACTGTCGCTATTTACAAACTACATGATTTTTATATATAGAAAACCCTACGGAATTCACAAAAGTGTCAGAACTAATAAATTCAGTAAAGCCATAACATACAAAAATCAACATATAAAAATCTGTTGCATTTTTATACACTAACAATGAACTATAGGAGAAATTAAGAAAACCATCCCATTTATAATTGCATCAAAAAGAATAAAATATCTAACAATAAATTTAACCAAGGTTGTAAATGATCTGTATACTGAAAACTGTAAGTCACTGATGAAAGAAATTCAAGATAACACAAATAAATGGGAAGATACTCCATGCTCACAGAGAAGAATACTGCTAAAATGTCCATATTATCCAAAGCAATCTATACATTTAAAGAAATCCCTATCAAAATTCCAATGGCATTTCTCACAGAAACAGAACAACAATCCTAAAATTTGTATGAAACCACAAAAGACCCAAAATAGCTAAAGCAATCCTGAGAATAAGAAATGAAGCTGGAAGCATTGCACTCCTTGATTTCAAACTACACTACAGAGCTATAGTAATCAAAACAGTATGGTATTAACATAAAAACAGACACAGATCAACAAAATAGAAAACACATATATGAACCCACACATACATAATCAATTAATTTAGGACAAAGGAGGCAAGAATAAAGAATAAGGAAAGATCAGTCTCTTCCATAAACAGTGTTGGAAAAACTGGACAGCCACATGAAAAGGAATGAAACTGGACCACTATCTTACATGGTACACAAAAATTAACTGAAAATGGATGCATTAAAGACTTAAATATAAAACCAGAAACCATAAAATTCCTAGAATAAAGGCTACCTTGATATTGGTCTTGGCTCCAGAACTCCAAAAGCAATGACAACAAAAGCAAAAATAAACAAATGGGACTACATCGAAGTACAAAGTTCTGCAGAGTGAAGGAACCTATCCAACAACAAAATAAAAGGACAACCTACTGAACGGTAGGAGGTATTTGAAAATCATACCTGACAAGGGCTTAATATCCTAAATATATAAAGAACTTACACAACAACAAAGGAGTATCTGAGTAGACTTTTTTCCAAAAAAGACATACAGGGTTGTCAACAGGCACATGAAAAGATGCTCAGCATCACTAATGAGAGAACTGCAAATCAATACCACAATGAGATATCACCTCACACCTGTCAAAATGGCTATTATCAAAAGACAAAAAAAAAAAAAAAACAAAAACAAGCATTGGAGAGGATGTGGAGTAAAGAGAAGCCCTGCACTGGTGGAAAAATAAATTAGTGCAGCCACTATGGAAAATAGCATGGAGGTTCCTCAAAAAATTAAAAACAGAACTACCATACAATAAAGCAATTCCACTTCTGGGTATTTATCTGGGGAAAACAAAAAACACTAAATTAAAAACATATGCACCACTGTGTTCACTGCCGCATGACTTATATAAGCCAAGATATGGAAACAACCTAAATTTCCATCAGTGGATCAATGGATAAAGATGTGGTGTATATAAACAATGGAATACTGCCCAGCTAAGAATAAAATCCTGCCATTTGTGACAACATCGATGGACCTTGAGAGTATTATGCTAAGTGACAGAAGTAAAAAAAAAAAAAAAAAAAAGACAAATACCATATGATTTCACTTATTGCTGGAATCTAAAAAAAACAACACAAAACAAAACTCACAGATACAGAGAACAGATCAGTGGTTGCCAGAGGAGAAGGGGTGAAACGGGTGAAAGAGATCTAAAAGTACAAACTTCCAGTTATAAAATAAGTCAGGGGGATGTAATGTACAGCATGGGAACTATAGTAACACTGTATTGCAAATTCGAAAATTGTCAAGAGCATAAATCTTAAAGTTCCCATCACCAGAAAAAAAGAAATGTAACTGTGCATGGTGACAGATGGTAAACAGACTTAATATGATCATTTCACAATGTATACAAATGTTGAATCATTATGTTGTACACCTGAACTAATATGTTGTTGTATTTCAATTATACTTCAATAAAAAAATAATCACTTCATGCACTGCATTCTCAAACATTTAAGCACCTATAATTGTGTAACTGTTTATAAAATCAGATAGGCATCGACCACAACACAGCCTTTTTAAAGATTTCCCATAATAATGTCCCTTGGAGCAATTTCAAGTTTGCCTAACATTTTCACACTTTCTCAGTTGACCTTCACTATGACTTTACGAGTCAGACTAGATATGGGTGTCACCATTTTACAAGTGAAGAAATGGAGGTTCAAGGAGATTACAAGATTTGACCATCATTATATGGTTAGTAAGTAAAGAGGGAAGACTTTGAACCTAGGAATTTTTACCTCATGCGTTGCGTTCTTTGCTCTGCATCAGCGCTTCTCTATCCTCTTAGATTTTCATTATAAGATGATTTGTCCTTGAACTCCATCCAAGGCATTTTGTCTTCCTACACCCAAGATGAGGCTGATTTTACGTTTATGACACCTATATTTATGACACCATACTTTTTCCAAAGTATGGACTTTGATGGAAGGGTTTTAATAAAAGTTTCCTTCAGTTGATAATGAAATCTACAATAAACAAAGCAAAAAAGCTGTACTGGTTTTGCTTTTGGTTTGCCATGTTGTATTTTGGTATATTTCAGAAAAACAGAAACCATTCCAGGTATTTCAAACAAAGGGTTATTTAGGGAAATTATTTAAAAGGTGCTGAAAGGCTGCTAAGAACAGAGGGAGAGGGGGCTGGATTTGCAAAAAGGAAGAGAGATCAGGTTCAAGTGTGTTACTAATGCCGCTGACTTGAATGAAGCCGATAAGCCTGGCCTGTTGCTACTGGTGGGAGTATCACTGTTAGAGCCACAGGAGATGCATGTCCTCAACTAAGGCTGCAAACACAGAACAGTGCCATGCCTGGAGTTGAGAATCACCACAGCCCAGAAACCACCACATAAAGTGAGGCTGAAGCCACAGCCTTTCTTCTTCTCAGGGCCTCCTTCTGGCAGATGCCAACAAGAAGCCAGCCAGCAAGGCAGCCAGAGAAATGTAGCTTGCAGATGCCTAGTCCCAACAGAACATGGTGTGGAAGGGTGGTTATGAGTCCAGAAGACAGAAGGGAAATAGCTGGCATGTTCGGCATTATAAAGGTTTAGACAGATCAAGCAATGAGTGCTAGACCTGGTAACAGACTCCAGGTCAATGCTCCTCACCTCAGTGACAAGGAAGCTATGCCCTACCCTCCACTCCAGGAAACCAACAAGATAACTGAAAGATTGGGGTTCTCTGTAGTTTAAAATGCATACAGGAAGATAAGGAGCCTACCCAAGAAAGCAAAGAGTTGTCATTAATTCAAAAATATGTCATGTGATCTCCAAAGGGAATAAGGATTTCTGCTTTACTGGGAGTTAGGGCTGTAAAGTGGGAAGGCAAAAACAACAAGAAAATAAGACACAGTAAGACATTGATGAAAGAGTATTAAGGGGGGGGGGGCACCTGGGTGGCTCAGTGGGTTAAGCCTCTGCCTTCAGCTCAGGTCATGATCTCAGGGTCCTGAGATCGAGCCCCGCATTGGGCTCTCTGCTCAGCAGGAAGCCAGCCTCCCTCTCTCTTTCTGCCTGCCTCTCTGCCTACTTGTGATCTCTCTCTCCCTCTCTCTCTGTTAAATAAATAAATAAAATCTTTAAAAAAAAGAAAGAAAGAAAGTATTAAGGGATCAGGTGGGAGGAGGAAAAGTGAGCAGTAAGAAGATCAAGATCAAGAGAAACCAGGATACATTTTCAGAATGGAAGAGACAAAGGAAAGATTCCAGAAAGAACCTATCATGAAGGACAGAGAAGCGAAGGAAGAAGGACTCAAAATGAGGTCTCAGAGCCTGGACAGGCTGACAGCCAGTTGGAAGAGCTTGCAAGAAAGCTTCCAGCATGAGCCTAGCAAATGTCCATCAATATCTGAAGAACAAAGTTCAGGGAAATGACAACCAAGTACAATATGCTGCCTCAGTTTCCCAGAGATGACTGGCCTCCAAAGGAACAGACACCCAAGCTCCAGGAGAGACTCTGAAGCAAGCACAATTCTTATTTATAGCTACTGCTGCCCTATCACCCTCCACTGCACCCTCCAGGCTGAGATCATAAATCAGAAATTGCCTTTCCAATATCCAGTTCTCCTCACTTATTACATACATAGGTGGTAAGTAGAACACCCACCCTCCAAGTATCTTGGTCTAGTATGGATTTCCCAGAACTCCAAACTGGTCGATTTTCTAAAAGCAAGGAGTCAAAGTACCTTGAAGTTGTCTGGTTTCCTCCACCTGACAGCTTTAAAGATTCCTCTCCACCCTCGACATAAGTGCGCACATAATAAATGAATGAAATAAACACCTCAAATTCTCTCTTCTACCAACTCTGCTTTCATTCCCTAACATCCCAGACATCTACAGAGGCTACAAAGTTGGAGATCAAGCTCTCTTTCACTGAATTCCAAGGGAAATTCCTAACAGATCTCCCTCTGTGAATATAGAAATCAATCTAGAAATGCTCTGGGGGGGGTAAATGAAGATACGGCTGAAGAAACCTACAATTAGTTTTGGAGAAAAACCTTTCCCTCTTCTCAGGATGGGTTTGCCCCCTCCCTTACTTGGGATGCTCAATCAACACCAGCCAACAGTAGGTAAAATGGCTGACTGGCTGTAAACAGCACGTAAAGTCTCACTCGAGTTGTGATTTCTGGCTGCATATGAAGATTGGCCTGATTGGATGGATTTGTGACATCTTCATGGAAGGACTAGTACTGTGCTGTGGTCCTTATTCCTCACTTGATGAAATTTAATTTTCTCAGCAAAGTATTCATGGTGCTTAGGATCCAAATACAGACTCACCATTTCAGTTGCATCTACCAACATCTCCATATGCATACCCGCCCATAGGCACTTCAGCCACATCCCTGAACCAACATGCCCTGTCTTCACTCCACATGCAGCAGCCCCCACCCTTCTCCCCATTCCTCCTTCTCCACCTAGAAAACTCCTTTTCAGATTTCAGTGTCCAGCTCCAGTGAAGTTCTCCTGAGTATATACATTCTTCCATGACTTGGCCAGGAACAATCCATCATTCCCAACTCTGTGATCTTCAGTGCCTTGTATGTACCAACAGAGACGAGTAGTCTCATAGCATTCGTGCTTGGCTCTCCACCAAGCCTTTCCCTCTCTCTTGGTCACTTCCAAAATTTTTATTTGGATATCTCCATATACCCAATACAGCCCATGCTGGACACCAGCAATAAAAAACAATGTGGGGTGTGGGGTGAGTTCTTACGTACCATGTCCATAGAGCTTGATTGGGTTCATGCTTGCTTTGACTTAGTACATCAAAGATGTCGTCAAGGATCCTGTCTCCAAGTTGAGAGGTTGGACAGCCTTACACAGAAAACACAGACCGTGAGGGCCCTCAGAAGTAAGTTCTGACACAGCTTCCTTTATTCCTCGTCCCTGTGGGGCAAGAGAACACGATTCTTAATTTTAAAAAAGAGGGTAAAACATTCTAAGCTCTCATCACTACCAGCAGAACATGCTGCACAGTGATGGGAGGAGAGGTGGCACAGCTTCAGCTGTCTGTGGGCCTCCACAACAGTCTGGGGAGGAAACAGCAGATCCTCCTAAGGGGGCAACAGCAGCACCCCAGGCCTCCGACTGCCCTGGAGGGATGATCACTGGCAGTTCTCTTACTGGGTAAATGAGAGGAGTCCTTCTTAATGAGAGCAGCCAAGTATTCAAATAGGAGGTTACCCAGGCACAGGTAACACATCCTTCACACACCTTCATTCAATCCCATAAAAATATTTGCGACTCCATTACAATCCTGCTATAGCACTAGGATTACCACATAAAATACTGGACTCCCAGGTAAAACTGAATTTCAGATGAGCAAATATTTTTAGTTTTTAAGTATTTCAGCAGAATAGTGAACACTAATTAGCATAAATATGACCCATACAATATTTGGGACATACTTACACTAAAAAATTACTCACAGTTTATCTGGAATTCAAATTTAGTGGGAGTCCTGTATTTTTAGTTCCAAAAACTGCCAACTCCATATGGCATCAAAACTAAAACTGTTGCATTTAATCAGCCTACTTTTCATTTAAGGTCTACAGGTTTCAATTAATTTAGTAGACAGTTTAGTAACTAAAGAAAAAAGTTTTGATATAAAGCAACAATCCCAAAGGCGACATCCTAGGAATCTTTCCCAATACAATGACTTAGGGCATAGAGTATGGATTTATTTTCTTTGCTGATCTGTTTGCTTCCATAAAAGAGTTTGAATCATCATGGGTTGTTTTACCGTCCTCCCTTCATTTGGGAGTTGGTGCAAGCTTACTATAACATGAGCTACCAGCTTTCTCCAAGAGACAGATTTTAGACATCAGAGATCCTCCAGAAGCTCCCTCATCTCTCACAGAATGATCAAAAGCTGGCCTGATTCTCCTTGAGAGTTCATCCCCTCATTTCTCCTAATCCCATCTGGATCCAGAGATGGATGAGTAACTACATAAGTAAGAGAAGAAGAACTGGGTTGTGTGAGCAAAAAGTCACTGTGGAACTTCTCCTGGGGCCCCTCAAAAGAAAACGAGTTCAACCTTCTGCATTAGTTAGCTTGACTCATTTGCTGTTCATGGCAAGAAGACTGAATTACAGCAGCTTGTAATTGTTAAATAGTAATGTTTTCTTTGGCTCATTGCTCTGTAGTGAAATTTCCCCTGCCGTTAAGTAATGCCATCCCAAGGACCCTAAATAGCAAAAAGTATGCACCATTCTCTCCATGGGCACATTCACACGCTATTGGGTAAGGTGTCTCCATTAGGGGTTTTCAGGTAAGTACCCTGTCATTTGCCTTTCATTTTCTGCGCACCATCTTTTAAAACAAAAAAAAAGTCTGAATTCAAAACTTATTTCCAAGTCAGAAAAGATTCTTTAAGTCTCTTTTCTAAAGCACAGACATCCTCTTCCCTTTCCTTGATGTGTCATCACGAGCTTTAAAAGCAATCCCCTAGTGTCTGTCACAGTGACTCAGAAAACTAGGCCAGCGATATTCTGTCATTGAGTGGTTCTGTGGCACATGTGCCCTACCATCTTTCATTTCTATGCTTCAAAATACTAAGTGGGCCACACTGAGACATCTTTTTGTTACAGAGTACTCCGTGTAATGGTTTTGGGAACACTGGGAGAGAAATGGAAACGCCGGGGAGGTACTTATGCATAATTGCTATTTATTCCTGTGGCAAGTCACTAGTTGGGAAAACATGTATTTGAGGGACATTTAAGGTTTGGCATTTCAATCCCTGACTTCAGCCCTTGGAACTGCCATTTGTGTGGTGACATTTGAAACTTCATCACTCTGGACCGCCTGGTTGCCAGACAGCAGCCACTCTGGCAAGAGTGAACTCCAGAGGGAAGGGAAGAGGCTATCTTCTAAAAGGAATGAATAAATGTCTCCTCGGGCCTCTCTATCAGCCCAAGCAAGCAGCTGCATTCGAAAGGTTTCTCCTATCTTGTAGAGCCAGAAAAAGCTGAGCTGTTCCAGGCAAGGCCAGAGAAAAATGTACTAGAATGTCTATGGAAAAAAACCACTTGTTTCTTAAAGGAAAATGATAGAGCTCAATTGGGAGGATAAGCACAGTACTTTCTAGCCACCCCCATTCTAACTCCTTTTCAGTATGCCTGAAGGCAGAGCACACGAAATGAGAATCTGGAAACTCTACCCAGACTGTGGTTATTGTGAGGGGCTCCCACCAACATGACTCCCCTTCAGTCAAGGCCATTATTTTTCCCTGGCGTGTCATGTCTCCTATTCTCTTTAGATTATAACAAGCTTTCTTGTACCAAGTCAACTGAAACTCTTTTTGATATCTTCCTTGTCTCTTACCCCTGTATCTCTGCTGCCTCCCTTATGAGACTGTTTCCTTTCTTGATCCGCCCCTAAAAAATTTAAAGAGAGGCAAGACAGTCAAAGGGACATGGGTGCTAAGATGGGATCGGAAAGGGCTAAAGAAAGTCTATTGCAGACCTCCAGCATGGGTTTTCGCTCCCTAAGAAGTTGAATGAAACACTCCTAGAAAAGAAGAGACCACTACCCTCTCTTAGAATAATGATATTAACAAGAAAACACTAATACAAATCTTAAACTATAAGCAATGCTCATATGTTATCTTGTTCAATCCTCATACGCCCAACAGGTAAATACTAATATTACTCCTTTTAACAGATGAAGAGAGAGGCCCAGAGAGGGTAAATAACTTGCCCATCATCACACAGCACAGAAGTTGCAAAAGAACCAGGGCCTGAACCTGGCAGCCTGGCTCTGCCATCTCTAGGCTACCTCCTGTGGTTTCGAAGTATTCGTTTCTGTCTGCACTAACTTCCCTCTCTCTATTAAATCCCTTCCTTCTTTTCTTGTGGGGCTGAAATATCCAGAGACAAATGTACTGTTTCAGAGATTGCACTGATTGTTTCCAGGGTCCAGAAATAAGGCCTGTAATAATAGAAGACAGGAAATGTGCCAGCTTCAAGCCACAAATCAAGGTCATTTCCCAATATACCTGTATCAGTCGTTCAAGGTTCAATCAAAGATGCAGTAGCAAGTATGAAAAAGACTGAACCCTGACTGACTGACCGACAGAAGTAGGTGGCCGAGTGTACATATACTTTGTTACGAGGCCTTGACTCATACAAGTATGGGGGCTGGTTAAGCAACCCCCGGAAACCCAGTCTTTTTGCGAGTACTTCTGAAGCGAGACATCTGCAGGCAAGGCTGTTCGGAAGGGAAGACATAAAGTGGGGGAGACCAACGGGAAGCTGGAACCCCAGAAGAATATGACGCCCTTACAAGTTCTTACTCTGACCTTGATGGGAAGAGTGTCCCGCAGATGCTGGAAAGACGGGGGAGGCCTTGTCACGGAGTTAAACACGACACTAGGCCCGGAACTGGAGGAGCTGAGGGAGGATCTCAGGGAAGCGAGCCCATGCAACCTCAGCCACCGCCTTCCACCAACGAGGTGAGCAGAAAGAGAGGAACGCAGCACGTGACCAGCAACATGGCGGCGGCTGTCTCGTTTCGCACCCCGCACTCTCCCACAAGGTTGTTTCTTACGGCCTACCGTACCCGCACAGACGCGGGAAAGGAGTTCTGGGAAATGTGGTTCGGCCGCGTGCGACAGCGCATTTCACGGGCAGGGCACAGCGTAGTCGAAACTGTTTCACCGCGCAGTCTTCGTGGAATGATCTCTTTATCTAACCCGCTTCGCCTCCCAGTAAGTGTGGGAGGAGGAAGGGTAGAATGGTTAAGATATGCAATCTGAAACCACACAGATCTGAGTTCAAATTCTAGTGCCAGTTACTTGCCGAGTGATCTCTATAACCTTTAATTTCCGTACTTGTGAAGCAGTTACGTAATAATAAAGCTGCCATCCTCGAAAGCTGTAAAGATTGAGATAATTCCTATAAGGTACTGGGTTCTACATCTAGCACATATTAACACCGAAATTTATATTTAATATAAAGTACCATATGTAACCATAAATACATAGTAATAAAACTAATGATCATTTTTAATACTTTCTAATTTTGCAATAAATTATACAATAGCCAGATTAATTGAAAATGCATTTTCTCAGCCAGAGTTCTTAATACTTGATGAAGAATAACAATCTATGAGGTCTCCTAATTTAGTACCCCCAGATATTCAGAGTTTTCATCTAAGATATGCTAATTAAAATTTTAAACTATCCTTTAGAAAGATATAATTAGGGAATCCCTTGAGCATTTGAGTGTTTCTGTTTCGTTTTGTTTTGTTTTTTGCTGAGGATTTTTACCTAAATATGCTTACTTTAAGCCTGAAGACATCAGTAACAGGAAAACAGTAAGAAAGAAATACAGATACCTGGGATCCACACTACAAGTTAAATTCGTGGCTCTTAAGCATTGCTTGGTTGCTGTGAGTTATAGGATCGCTAAAATTCAGAATTGGTATGAATCATAGAAGCAATTTAATCCAACCCTGGTCTGATGCATCAATCCTCCCTATCCCACTCTTGATTAAGTCTGGGACTTAGAAATATCAAGTGATGAGAAATATACGCCACCTGGAGGCAGACCAGTTCATATGGAGACAACTCAAATTTTTTAAAATATTACTCCTGATACAGCCAGATTTTGCCTCCTTGCACCTTAGAGCAATTGGTTGTTGTTCTTTCCTCTTTAGCCAACAGAATAAGTATAGCACATAGATCTTCAGTCTTGGATAATCTGGCTATTTCTGTGGACGTACTTCACCTCAAAGTATAAATGCTCCCATACATAACCTCAGAAGCCTCTCTGATCTCCTTTCACTCCTGGCGGCCAAGCCTCCACATGACCTCTCTTCTTTTATTCAAAGACAGTTGTCAAGTTCCTCCTGAGCCTTCCTTTGTTAACTGTTCCACCAACAGTTTTTTTGGCGTGATCTCAAGATTGGTTCCTCTCATGGCTGTGTTTCTAGGAATCAGCTTATCTTTTCGGGGCTTCTCTTAATGTGTCACACTCCAAAATAAAAACAATACTACTGGAGCAATCTGGGAAATTCAGAGCAAAGTTAAATCGTCATCACTGGAATCACTCATGTTCCGATTCAATACAGAGCGATATTGCATGAGCTCCTTGGCAACCACATCACAGTGCTACTTTTACTTAAAAAGTAAATGGGGCCTCAGTTTTCTATTTTGGAGATGGTTGGAGTAGAGAACCTCAAAGGTCCTTCCAACTCTAAACTCTGAGTTTACTAAAAGAAACCTCCCCCCTCCACCCCCAAAAGTGATAAGCCCATCAACGAATTCAACACAGAAGATGGCAAACATACTGGGAAGTTGTTATTGTGGTACAACTTCCAAGAGGAAAGCATCACAACTGTGTTATTTACGTTACATAGCCTTTGCCCTGGTGACCAGGGGACAGGAAAAGGGAGCGTATGGATCTTTCAGCTTTCTTGGCCAGAGACAGAGTTCTACATCTCAACTATGTTCTCCCCTGATACAAAGGGGAATTGGAAGCTGGACAGCCAAAATCTTTGGCCATGATTATAATGAGAATAGGTATAAAATGGAAAGATCTGTGATACTTACTAAAATGCCAATTAAGAGGAAAAAAGTTTTTCCCATATTACCTTTGAAGTGCATTTTCAGGTTAATAAAGAGCCTTCATAAACATTAATTCAAACTATGTTGCTTGGAAGACTACTTCTGAAGCTTTATTACACTATCCTAATTAACGTGCAGCAAAGCAACACCGTAGACTTACCAGTCTCTCAGAAATGAGGGGTTCCCAATCATTACCAAGCTCATCATTTAGCATTTATGCATGTGTAGGAAGTATATGAATTTGTAGGCTCCAATTCAGCTGTTGTTCTATGGCTGAACTCCACTAATTTAAACAACTTGAGGCCAGATGTGTTGTAAAGGGGCGATTTATCTAGATTAGTTCTCACAAGCTGATAGCCACAATCCTTCTTTGCAAAACACACAGCATATTTGGATCCTAGGAAGCCTTGGCATTATGAATTCCTCTCACTTGGTTGAGTGTTTTGTTTGCCTGCTAATATAAAATTCATTGAGGCAGCAGCCGGCAATCGGAGCTGTTGGGAGTTCTAGTCCAGTGCACCACAATCCCATTGCAGTACGACTAATGGCAAAGAGGGCATCCCAGAATAACCCACTTACCTTTTTGGCATAACAGTAGGCTTTCTCCATATGTGAAGCACGTGTATGGGTTATACAATGGTTTGGGGATGAATTTGCAACTCTGACCACCAGAGACCAGAACTATTTCCACTGCGGTTCTGTAGCTACTTGACAAAAATGCATCAGAGTGCTCAGCAGGGAAAAGAAATGTGATAATTGTGGGAAGATTGGACATTACATTAGAGTGAGGTCTTTGGCACAAAAGAATAATATCTGTGAAATGCTGGTTTCAGGTCATATAACTGAATTTCCAGCATGATGCTTTTAGGATGCAAAATGAGGGGGCAAAAGTCAGTAATGCTCAAGTCTGAATAACGAACTGGTCAACCACCTGAGGGTTCTGTAGCAAGTACAGGGGAGTAGTAGGTAGGAAAAGGAAAGGCTCAAGGTCACCCTATGAACTGTGGAATTTTTACTACTGGCTGCTAGATTTGAAGCATGACATTTCAGTTCATCAAAGCATGAATAAAGCCTATTTAAAAAAAAAAGCTTGTGTCATCCAGATGCACGAGAGATTAGTTTGTGTGAGAAATACAATAGCTTACTTTTCAGAGGAAAAGAGAGAAGCAATTTTGAGAAACCAAAATGAGACGAGAGGGCTGCTTAGAGAATATGTTGTCTTGGAGCAAGGAAGACTTTAATAGGATTTATCTCATTCAAGTTTCCCTGGATCCATATATCCCTTTTCTTTCTTGCATATGAAAAACCATTGCCCTGTACTTCTGTCTAAGGTTCCCCTCAGCTACAGTCTAAAAGTCACTCAGTAAGTGGTAGAACTGGAGTTCCAAATAGTCCTGTCAGACTATAAAACTTTTGTTCTTTACTCATCACTACCCTACTTCACTTCTGCTTTTAAGCCCATTTATTGACAAATACTTTTTTACTGATGTATTAGTCAGGATAGACTTCGCTACGTTGTCATAATGAATAATTCCTGAAATCTTACTGGCTTGACCTGTCACACAGTCAAGTGTGGATTGTAGAATTCTCTCAGAAAGCTCTTCTCCAAGCAATGTCTTAAGGACCCACACACCTTCCAGCTTCCGTCTGGTAACTACGCCATCTGGAGTTCTTGACTTCCAAGACCTCTGTGGTACAACATCCAAGAGCAAAGCATCATATTTGTGATGCTTAGGTCATATGCCCTTTGCCCTGGGGACCAGAAAGCAGGGAAACAGAAAGTATGAACCTGTCAGCATTCTTGGTGGGAGACAGCATTCTACATCTCAACACAGTGGTGGAGTCTCCCCTGATACAGAGGGGAATCAGAAGATGGACAGCCAAAAATATTAAGAAATGTTCCTTACATCTACTATGTGTACCCCATTGTGCTAGAAGCTGTAGAAAATACAAAATAAGTACTGCATGACCGCAGTTTTGAAAGGAAATGATATTCTAATGGTCTGGGAGATTGATCTACAGAATCAGCTATAATTTCAGATAACACAAGAGAGTAAAACAATGGAAAGGAAGCATGATAAGTATCGTATAGGAACTAGCCAGTCTCAAAATTCTGTGGTACATTTCAAATTCCTACCAAGCGATGAGATCAACCAACCCTCTTCACTTACTCAGAAAAAAACATCTGAAGAGAAAAAATTATTCTCTTATTATAAAACTTGAAGTCAACATTTTTAAAAATATTTTTCAACCATTCTCTTAACATCACTGAAACTCAGTTTTCTCATCCGGAAAATTATTATTATGTATCCTAAATTTCCTTGGGTAAGGGTCTGCTATAATAGTAGGCACTCAAATACAAAGTATTTCTCCCCCTTTCCTGGACCCTTGGTCACTTTTTTTTTTCTTTTTTTACTGCATTCAGTAAAGAAAATAGTGGTTGTACCTGCCACAGGTTGGTCCCCTGGACTCATTCTTCCTTTGACTTCAGTGTCATTGTCAAAACCTACCCTGTATCATTCACTTCCCTAAGGTCTTGCTAAGTGGCCAGCCAGGTAATTTGAGGGAATGGTTTCACTACTGTTTTAGTGGATGATAATTTATCGATATATTATTCCTCCAAAGTAAGATATTATATATGAACAGCGGTCCTGTCTCAAATAAGTGTTAAAAATAAGTAGGAAGACTTTTTAGACAATATGTCAGCCTCAAAGAGCAAATAGATCCATGCCAAAGATTCTCAACCTCAGCACTACTGACAATTAGGGCCAGATAATTGGGGGTGGGGGGGACTGTCTTGTGCATTAGAAGATGTATTCCTGACCCCCACCTACCAGAAGCCCATAGCAGCCTCTTGCCAGCTTCCAAGTTGTGACCTCCATAAAATGTCTCCGGATGTCGCCAACGTCCCCTAGGTAGGGAGACAAAATTACCCAAATCTCCCCAACCACACCACAGGTACTCATCTATATAAAGGAATATTTTCATTCTCTCTAGGGCAAATACCGGTGTTGCCTTCTAAAAGCCAATATACATTTTGTCTTTAATAACAGAAGCCTTATCTCATTGAGCTACACACCCTCCAGACATGATGGTGATCCTATTCTGAAATCAGAGGTAAATCCTCAAAATCTAATCCAATTATGGTAATCCCAAGGCCTTTACCAAAAGTGGTTTAGGAATATTCATGTAACCCAACTCCAGCTAATAAGAAATAAGGAGGAGACTGCTTGAGTACTCCCACAACAGGTTTTACTGCTGGCAGAAATACTCAGAAGAAGACCTGTTCTCTTTTCCCATTGGGTATTATCGTGCCTGTGTGTGATTATTACAACAACAAAAATCCTGAAGACTTTAACTATTGTGAGAACAAAGGCAACAAGGTAAGAGTAAGAACTTGGGTCTTTGATGTAACTGACACACAAATTTAACTGATCCTGGAGCTACCCCACCTCCAGGCTTCTTGTAAAGTATATTAATAATCTGCCCTTTTGTTTAAGCCAATTCAGTCCGGGTTTCATATTAATTAGAGCTAAGCACCTTGTCTAATACACTCCACATAACACATCAATATAGCAGCCATCAACCTCAGCCTATAGGGCCTGTTTGACCAAAGCTGCTTCTACATAATTAAAAAACAGGTAATACTAAAGAGTAGGCAATTCACGGTTTATCTTCCCCCAATGAATATTTGAAAACATGTACTGTGATAAAACTAAAGTGTACTGGGTGTGACAAGTGTGAACACTGTATCTTAGCATTCCAGGAGATAAGAAATGTAAATATCCAAGCTACATTAAAATTACCCCCACATAAAAGATTTGTCCGGTCATTTGTTTATTAATTCAACAGATGTTTATTGACTACTTATTTCATGAAAGGTGCTCTGTGGTAGGGAGAATAAACAGATTAGATTAAAATTCACCCTGCCTTCAAGTGGCTTACAGTGCAGTAATGAGAAGGCGTGAGCAGAAATTACAATAATATCTAGGTTTTCATTATTAGGGATCGTAAGAGTGTTAGAGGTAGAATATTATGGGTGTTCGGATGAGGATCATGTTGCTTGCAACCTGTGGTAATTAGGGAAAGTTTTGTTAGGAAGGTGTATTTAACGGAGTCTGGAAGGACAGGTACTATGTATTTAGATTGGGGAGTGACATGGTTTGAAAGACAGGAAGCAACAAACAGGGCAGACGAAGCACGCGGGTATATGAGGAGCTCCCAGCAATCCAGTTTGTCTGGAATATTGAACATGTGAAGGGTAGTAATAATCAGAGAGAAGACTTGGACCGTGGCCCAATCAAAAATGGTCTTAAATGTCATGGTAAGGAAGGCTGAAGTCAGGGGAAAAGGCCAAACCAAAATTAAAGAGGATAAAGATCCTCAGTGTTACAAATTAATGAACATGTTTATTTCCTTATTCAGAAAAGAAAGATGAAACCAGGAAAGAGGATTATCACAACCCTTCCATGCAGGTGAAATAATGTTAATCTAATTATCTCTGATTTTCTTCTCCACGTAAGAGCCTAAGATGAACAATTCATGAAATAGCCAATGGCCTCTTTCATCATTTTTAGCATCACAGAAAGCTATAAATAGGAATAGGTTATAAAGAGTATAGATAACACTTGTAAAACTTTCCCTCCTCCTCACTCCCCCAGTAAGATCCTTATACATAGTCTATTTTCTTTCAGGCCTGTGCAAGTTTTCAACCCTCATGTAAACATAGGTAGTGTTAGCTTTTTAAATAAAGATGATTTGGTTTCTAGTCATATTCCCAAGTTGATTCAGTAATTCAACATAGATTCTGTTCTCAAATTATAGCATAAATCATTTACTATATAGTAGGTGGTTTAATGATTTCACAGAAAATGTAAAATCAATTTCAATGCAAATGTAACTTCAGTAGAAATCCCCACTTCCCCCACTTATCAACTGTGTGACTTTGGAATATTATCTAAACTTTCCAAGCCTATTTCCTGGTAAAAAAAAAAAAAATTAATAGATAAATAAAATAACCATAACTACCCTTTGAATGTTGGTGAAAGCACTGAATAAGGTGATATACCTAATCAGCAAAATAACTTGCGGTACATGGTAAGTGCTCAGCTAAAGCTGGGAGCAGGTGTCATTGGATCAAAGCTTCAAAACCAGGAAGTAGAAAAAAGGGAGCATTTACAAAAGAACATACAAATACCTCACAGAAACTAAGAGAAGAAATTATAGCGGGGCCTCGTGAGAGACTAAGAAATGGGAAGTCCGAAGCTGAGTGAATCATCTAGTTCAGACAGTATTATTTCTGGGTCAGGTGTCTGGGTAGCTACTGGGTTCCTCCCCTTTCTGCAGCCTGGCTGCTCTGCCTTCCCTGACCACGTGTGGAAAGGACTATCCCAGGCCCAGCTTTCTGCCACCGCTATATCCAAATATCGAACAAGGCTTTGAACTAGGGGAGGCAGAATCAGGTTGGCCCAGCCTGGGTCTAGGGCCTATCATGCAATCCACTGGGCCTGCCCTCCTGGCCCAGTGCCCCCTCATTTCTGAGAAAGGGGTCCTCTAGGAAGAGGGGACGACCATGGTAAGGAAGCGAGTGTCACGTCTAGTATAGTCAACAAAAAGAAAAACCCTAAAGCCCTCACTCTAAGGTCCTCCAGGTTAAACAAAGGAAACAGTGGACTGTGGTATCTCTAGAGGAATCCTATTTCAGAGTTCAGAGGAGCGAAAGGAGTTTTCAGCAAGAGTCTCTGCCAACTGCTTAGCTTCTACCCCAGCTCCTCCCCTCCCTGCTGTAATATATTCAGGTCTCTTCCATTATGGCTGTGTGTGTATTTCAGTTTGGCACCTCCCTCTGTAGCGAAGCGGAGGTGATCATATTTCAGGAGGTGCTAGTTCCTGCGTGTGGAGTTGCCTCTGTGTTATAATTGCTTTCCGCCATGCAGCTGCCACACATGAGCTCATCTACATGCTGTATGGCTCCGTTTACAGCAAGCTGGCCTCACACTGAGTTTAGAAAGAGGCAGGCTCTGCTCGCAAATCTTGCTTCCCGAGGCATGTCATTTCTTTGGACGATTTGCAGTCGGATAATGACCATGTCATGATTGTGCAGTGATAACTCCAAATGCCTCAACACACTTGATGGATCTTAGCATAAATTGGCCATTTATCAACATGTGGGACCTTTAGAATTTCCATATTCGAGCTGTTATGCCATAACACTGATTAATTGTTCAAGGCCCAACGTAACCTCCACATCCCGTGTTACCGCGAGGTTACAGGCACCCACGTGACTTCATTAGATGTGCCTGGGAGGAGAAAGTGCTGCATACTCTTTAGTGAAAGGCAATGATCTCCTGGCTTCTCAGTGACCGCACAGGTTTCTTTAAAAAAAAAAAAAAAAAAAAAGCACGCAAGGACTTCAGGCATATCCCCTACAGTTCAATTGCAAAGCAGAAAGTCTCTTTGAAGATATTAACGGGGTACTGCTTACAGTCTTTGAAATGGGGGGGGGGGAACAAAAGCTATCGTTACATTGAAAGTATATCTTGTTCCCAATTTAATGAATCTGAACCGATTATTCAGGTTGGTTTCTTCCTAATCGCTAATTTACTTACTGCTGGTGTCCTCCGTTGTCATTAACGTATTCACTGAGTCAGCCAATATTGAGTGCCTACTATGAGCTAGCACTGTTGATGGCACTAGGAACAGCAGTAAAAATGCTTGTAAAATACTTCATAGCTGTCTTGGCCTTTTAAATACACACGCACACACACGCACGCACGCACATCTGAACACCTATGTCTGTATGATATGACTTGGGATTTTGACCCCTATCACTCTAGTGTGAACTTTGCCCCAAAGCCCATGGCCACATCCCGTTCACTAACAGATGTGTTCATCTTGAGGTCTGAGCATCGAAAATTCACCTAAGAAAGAACCCATGATCAAAAAGCGGACATTATGAGAGGATAGAATTGGTTTTGTGTAAGAAAAGTTTCTTAAGAATGAGGCCTGCCCAATAATAGAAGGGGCTGTTCCTTGAAGTGGCAAAGGCTGCCCCCCTAGCAATATTCTGGCATTTTGCAGGGATGCTTAGAATGCATTCTGACATTCATTACAAGGAGATCAAGCTCAATGGTCCCTTTTAATTCTAAGATTCTGTTTCTTCTAAAGCTATGGCTATTAACATTCTCCAATCTGCCAATCAAAGAAAAAGAAAAAAAAATACTTAAAGCTGTTTAAAATACTTCAAGTTTAAGCAAATGGTGAAGTATACTTCTTCCTCCACAAACAGCTTTTCCATCCTTCTTTTCTCTCATGGGCTCTGGTACCCTAACTTCCTTCCTTACTAGTTTTTGTTCATAGATGCCATATTTTCAGGCAACCGTAAATTTCATACTCAAATCAATGTGAGTAGCCATTTTTTTTGCATATTACTACCTGATTTGGGATTTTCCAATGACCATATGCTGCACGTTCATAGTTTCAGGGAAGGGTATTACAAAAGAGACCTGTATTAGTTTCCTATTGCTGCTGGGACAAATTACCAAATATTTAGCGCTTTAAAGCAATGCAAATTCATTGTCTCACAGGTCAGAATTCCAAAATGGGTGTCATTGGGCTAAAATCAAGACATCTGCAGACTCGCATTTCTTCTGAAAGTTCTAAAAGAGAAGTCACATTCTTGCCTTTTCTAGCTTTCCAAGGCCACCCATATTCCTTGACTCATGGCCTCCATCCATCTCCACAGCCACCAATGGCAGGCTGAGTCCTTCTCATATTGCATAGCACCAACCTTGCTTCCGTTCTCCTTCTCCGACTCTTCTGCCTCCTTTTTTTCCCATCTTTTAAAGACCCCTGTAATTACATTGGACTCACCCAAATAATCCAGAATAATCTCCCTAGTTTAAGATCCTTAACTTAATCACATTGGCAAAGTCCCTTATAACCAAAGAGTATAACATATTCACAGGTTCCAGAGATTAAGATGTAGACTCTTTGGGGGGTGAGGGCGTTATTCCGCCAACCACAAGAACTTAGGGTTGATTAGTGAAATTCTCAATTTTACAGGTGAAGAAAGAGGGGCAAGGAGATGGAGGCATGTGTCTGCCACAATGGTGTGGGGTAGAATCAGAACTAAAATTCATGTCTCCTGCCTTCCAACCCAGTACTCTAGAATACCACACTGTCATCTTCACTAAAATTATAATTTTTTTAAAGATTTTATTTGACAGAGAGAGCGAGCACAAGCAGGCAGAGTGGCAGGCAGAGGGAAAGAAAGAAGCAGGCCCCCCGCTGAGCAGGGAGCCTGATGCAGGGCTCGATCCCAGGACCCTGAGATCATGACCCGAGCTGAAGGCAACCGCTCAACCAACTGAGCCATCCAGGCATCCCTAAAATTATAATTTAAGAAGAACCATTCCCAGAGCACCTGGGTGGCTCAGTTGGTTAACTGTTTGCCTTCATCTCAGGTCATGATCCTGGAGTCTTGGGATGGCGCCCCACATCAGACTCCCAGTTCAGCAGGGAGTCTGCTTACTCCTCTCCTCCGCTCTTCCCGCTGCCCTCCCACCCCCACTCACATAGTCTCTCTCTCTCTCTCTCTCAAATAAATAATAAAATCTTTAAAGAAAAAAAAGAACTGTTCCTAAGACTAAAAGATTTTCTGAGTTTTATAAATTCTTCCAGGACCTAATAGTCTTCTGATTGAGTCTTTTTTTTTTTTTTTTTGAAGAAACTGGTAATTCCCTAGTTGCTTAAAAGAGTTAATATCTCCTTTAAAATGTACTGGATTTGCAGAAAGAATTCTCTTTTTATGCCATAAAGGAGGTTGGGGAAGGTCATATTCACTTACTTTACAAAAGAATCTTCCAAATCAAACAGATGGCTTTATTTTATTTCACTTACGATTATGATTAAGGTTTGGATAGTAGTTATAATTCCCCTTTGTTTCCATGAGTGGCTGGTCCATCCTCGTGAGATCACCCATAGGTAAGTAACGTGAAGTTTCCTGTCTGCCTGGGAGCCACCAGGCAGAATGTGTAGGGAATTAAACAATTGGGGGGGGGGTTAAAGATGAGCAAAAGAATGCCCTGTTAGGAGTCCTTTTGAGCCCAAGCTTCCTCCTTTCCCTGCAACAGAAAATGGCAACAAACATTCTCCTGAACTGCCCTCCCAACAGAAGAGATCACCTCCATTAGGGACCTTCAGCTTTCACGCCAACCAAGCATTCACTTGTCTTCTAATGAAGATCGAGATTTCAATTCCTGGTCTACACAGCTTTAAGGGGCAAACCTTTCTCAGCTACCAGGAGCCAAGCAAACTTCAAAAAGTAGACTTTTCAACACTTTCCACCAAGGGCTGGATTTGCCACAGTGATGAAATGGTCGAAAGACCTCTGACAGACAGCCCTCCCACAGAGAGTAGCCCCTTGGGATTATTTGCACAACCTCTTGACAGTTAAACTATACTTAGCAGAACACGGTTTACAGTGTAACTTAAAGTCAACAGTAAAATGGGAGCCAGGGTCTGGTTAGAAAAGGAAAAAATTAAACAAATCAATCGTGAGGCCAATACTAGAAAGGGAATGAGATTCAACAACGAGAGCAATGGAAAGGAAATGCATCCCCCTACTGAAATCGGAGCAGAAATGCCAGGTCGATGAAGCAGAAAGAGGCCAGAAACTCTTCAGTACCATGGCTAAGCCTGGCCTGCCTTTCGGCAGGGAACCAGGGCAAAGCCTCGCATAGGTCCGGTAGCTGCCTCCCTCTTGCACATCTGGCTTCCCGCAGCCTGGGCGGCCATAGAGCACTTAGCCCCTAGTAGTAATAACGCCGGGTGCAGCTTTGCGTCCATCAGATACGGGGCTCCTCTGCCAAATGGGCACCCCAGCACCTCACTCCCTTACAGCCCACTGATAATCTGCAGCTTTTCTGTAATTGTTGCCTGAACACGCACTTTCTTTTGCTGATGACTTTGGCACCCTCGCAGGGCTCTACCCAAAAAGGCACTGAACAATGGGATGTGATTGTTTTGAAATGTGTCCAACAGGAAGGCATTCTCTGACCTGCTCTCAGGCCCCAGGCTTCAGGGATTGGACGGATTAATGGAGTTCAGCTGTAGTTTACAGTTTATCATCAACCAAGTGTGGCTCTCACTGCCTGTCCTCCCCTCTCTAGCTTCTAAAGAAAAATAAAGGAAAAGAAAAAAAAAGGAAAGAAAGCAGCAGCCCTAGGACATTCATTGTATAACAATCTGAACAATGGAAAGGGGGAAAAAAAATGCCCTCAGTGACCGTGAAACTGACAAGGCTCCCCAACATGGCTTCCGGCTTCCAGTTTGTCATGCAGAGCTGTCTTCTCCTTCACTCTCCCAACCCTCTCCCCCATCTATAATCATCGTTCAAAGTGGTGAAAGGCCTAATTGCCCCGAGCAGTGTGGTCAATCTTCCTGCAGATTTAGCTGCCTGCTTTCATCTGGCAGCCTGGGAGGGAACTCAGCATTTCCCTCCAGGCAATCTATATGGTCTAGCGGTTCACTGCAGAAAGTGGTGCCTTATCGATTTCTGCCATAGCTTCCATGGCTGACTCAAGGATCAGAGCCTCTGACAATGACTAACAAGTTTAAACCATTAGTCCCATTTGTAACTACTCAGCGAAAGGCTTGTCAGTCACCGCGTACCATACACTGCAGCTTTTAGCAGATTTCTAATTCCATTCATTTTGCCCACAATGACCCCTGTAGTTAATGGGGGTTATCGGAAAACTATTTTTTCCCTTCAAAAGCATTGCCTTTTTCTTCTTCTTCTTCTCCTTTTAGGAACATAAAAGCCATTTTGGTTGTGATGTTTCAAAACAGTGATGTGGCCCATGATTAGTATCCCTCCTCGGAGAAAACCTGTCTCCTGGCATGTGGTACATTACATCTGATCCTGAAAACCTGCACAGAGAGTCGTGTGGAAGGTAACAAATCATCATAAACAGATCCTCCTGTCCTACTCTTACAATAGAGGCTTGTCTTAACACCTTTTGTCTCCTTCCTCTTTGATGTAGAAGAGGCTCATTTTGCTGTCAGAAACATCTCTCTTTCTGGGTGTACAGTCACCCCCGCCCAGGAGGTCCAGCGAAAGCCTTCTTACTCCTTGTGTGGCCCCCAGACCATCAGCATTACCCAAGAACTTGCTGGAAACACATAGTTTCACATGCAACACTAGACCTACTGAATCAGAATCTTCATTTTAACAAAATTCTCAGATGATTCCTGTGTACCTGAATGCTTGAAAGCCACTGTTTTAAAGAAGCTGGTTGGTTTGTTTTTTTTTTTACTACAATGTTTTTAAAACAAATAAAGCCTTATGCTGAAATAAAACCAAATTTAACCCTACCACTGTATGGGTTAGGATGTTTTTAAGAAAAAAAAAAAACAAAAACGAGTTTTTCTGCATTACAATTCTAGGGATTTCTTCTTGTAGATCCAACAACTGAAAGATTTTCATCTCATATCTGCCGCATCTCACCCTGTACCTTGCAAATGGTAAGTAGAAGATGAATAGCAGTTGAATGGATGATTTACAAGAAGGAACAAATGAATGAGAATAAAGACAGGAAGGTGATGTATCTGTCAGTGATATAGCCAGCCAGGTATCCTTAATATAAAATGACATGAAATGGGAAAGCAGAAATAAAATGCAAACGGTGGCTATAGGACTCAGCAGAGAATAAGCTTCTACATTCATTTTTTATTGCCTTAACTAGATGCTCTCATCATCAACTTGATCCAGCCGTAAGGATGAATTGCAGGAAAAACAATGTAGCAGGTAGGGCTTTTCCAAGAGCATTTTCTTATTTCCACTTCTAGATCATTCTCATCCCATTTCTGCTGCTTATTCTTGCTCTTCTCTCCCCTCCCTCTGTTTGTTTCTATTGATCATCAATCTCTATCTTCTAAAACCCTGTACTGAGCCTACTGAGCCCAAAATTTCTGAAAACCCAACTCATACTAAAATGAGAGTGACTGCCAAGGACTTAATATTTGGAGGTTATTTCTTGACATCCCCCAAATCATACCACACTAGGCAGTTTATTTCTCCTTGAGGTCAAATCAGGTCTATCATTGCCAAATTAATACCAGAAAAGGACAAAATAACCTCACGACAAGATATTCATGGAGGAGATTCTATTATGTAGCTGCTGCTTGTTTAAGTCCGACACTTCCACTTCCCAGAGGAAGTTTTTTTGATCATTTGGCCACCCTTGTCATTAAGTCTTTGTTTAGATACCAGTCAGTATGAAAAAAAAAAAAAAAAAAAAAAGCATTGTGAAAAAATTTAACCTTCATCTTTTTTTTAATTTTTTTTTTAACCTTCATCTTATCTCAAAAACTAAAAAGCATAAGTTAAAATCAAAGCAAATTCAAGATGAAAGTTAAGGACCACAGCCATCTTTACCAAAGAGAATCTTCATGCCATCATTTTGTTTTCCAGCTTAAAACAAGGATTTGGGGAATAAAATTACCTTCTCCCAGTGATTACCTTTGCAAATGATAATTTCCAGAACATTCATCTATGGACTGCCATGTTGTGACTACTTAATTGCTGCCTGAAACACAGAAAACTGATTTTGTGTTTTCGTTTTAAGATAATCCTTTGACATTTTGAATAGCTACATAAATAGGTTGTTCTTGTGTGGTGCTAGCAGGGGCCAGCAGGAAATTATTTTATTCGGGGGCAGGTGGTGCTGGGGACTAAACAGAAAAGGTTGGGTGGATGGCAGGGTGGATGTAGACATCTACACACACTCGAGCACAGAAACTGAGGGTACAATAATTCTGTGGTGTCTGAATTCTCAGCCTGAGTATATGTATCTTAAAGAAATTATTCATTGATTTCCCACACACAAGTTAAAAAGTACCTTCAGGGTAGGGGTATCCTCCTCCCCCAACCCACCCACTATGAGTTTTAATATGTAATTGGAGAGCATGTAAAATAAAAGGAAATGTCATTCAGCTTGTAACAAAAGACCTAAATCATAACGGATTATCGAGCGGCATCTTGTGGTCAAAGGTGAGTATGACACTTGGAGAAAGCCAGTTTGGCTTGCCTGCATTCCACTCCAAAACGTGGAACACAGCCTCACATCTGGCTTTTGATCATGTTAATAAGGGGCTGTGCCAGGTTATCAGTGCAGCCTTATCATGCCACCTTCAAATATTTTTGTGAACGAGCGCATTAACTTGTAATTAATCGTCATGCACTAATGTAAATGTATCCGTGTCTGCAAATTTAATCAGTACCTTTTCGTATTTTAATAGCAGAGAACTAAGAGACCTACGAGATATAAAGTTACATGAGCAGTGTTTATAAACTAAACCAATTCAGCAGAATTTGAAAATCAGGACTTCCTTACGATATGAAATATAAAATTATTCGGTCATTCCCTAAATAAGAACCTTTAAAAAAAAATTTATTATTCAAATCCATAAAGAAAGGGGGAGCGGGGAATGGTCTTTCTCTGGCATCTACCTCCTTCTGTGTCCCATAGAAGTGTGTGGATTTGGGCTAGTATATGAAATAATAAGTTAACAGACCTTCATAAATACAGAATCCAGACACTGCTGCTATATAGCCAATAGGCTATTCCTGTAAGACAGCAAAACACCTGGCTGGCTGTCAGTTCGATTTCCGGAAATCACTATTTTAAAATCATACAAATTTTACCAAATTTCCCATTCTGGGTATCAATTAGCCACCATGGCACCATAAAAA
>CM052892.1:64057752-64106018 GCA_028534135.1 Potos flavus
TGAAATAATAAGTTAACAGACCTTCATAAATACAGAATCCAGACACTGCTGCTATATAGCCAATAGGCTATTCCTGTAAGACAGCAAAACACCTGGCTGGCTGTCAGTTCGATTTCCGGAAATCACTATTTTAAAATCATACAAATTTTACCAAATTTCCCATTCTGGGTATCAATTAGCCACCATGGCACCATAAAAATTAATAACTAAATAAAGGCAACATATGAGCTCTCAAGTCAAAAATTGATGTTGGCTTATTTGCATTTATTTTAGTGGTGAAAAAAGTCTCAAAAAAGTACTGGAGGGATTTAGCAATTCTAATACATTTATATCAACTCTAGTTCCAAATATTAATGCGGGGCTCGCAGATTTCAGCATACGCAGGGGAACTGTGTATTGCCTTTACCACCTAACTGTGGGTCCTTGGACAAATTGTTTATTCTTTCTGGGTCTTTAGTTCTTCACCTGAATGGAGAGAGGACTTTCCAAGTCTAATGCTGTATATTTTTTTTTTTTTTAAGATTTGATTTATTTATTTCACAGAGTGAGAGAGATCACAAGTACGCAGAGAGGCAGGCAGAGAGAGGGGGAAGCAGGCTCCCCACTGACCAGAGAGCCCAATGTGGGGCTCAATCCCAGGACCCTGAGATCATGACCTGAGCTGAAGGCAGAGGCTTAACCCACTGGGCCACCCAGGCACCCCAAATGCTGTATATTATTTTAAATTAGGGAAGTTCTGACATAAAAATACTACTGAAAGCCAAAAAACACCTATCTAAAGAAATCTGCTATGTGTATCAGACATGATGTGATCAAGAAAAAGGAAACCATTCAAGTATTTCAAGCAGAAGGAATCCAATGCAGGGAATTGATTACGATGAGGCTATAAGAGCTGAGAGACTCAATGGCAAATGGCGGACAGCAAAGCAACCCAGATATTAGCACCAGCAGGATACTGCCGTCTCCCTCCAAGAGAGGTGCAAACTCGAGGGGGCCACAAAAGGGGAGGTGAAAAATTCTGACTTCTCTCTTCCACCCTCTAAAACCCCCTGGGTGCATCCATTAGCCAAATGCACCTAAAAAAAAAAAGAAAAAGATCAACCACTGACTTTCAAAAAAAAACCACCCTGATTTGTGCCATTTTCTGATGTCCGTAGCGTAAATACTCTCAACTGGCCAATTTTAGGTGACTTGCACAGTCACTGGGTGCAAGGTTGGGAACAGAGGCACAATTGTACACCATTATAATGTCTCCCCCATATAGATACATTACCATAAGCAACCTTAAGAGAAGAAATAGTCAAAACGAAGTAGGAAAATCATTAGGAAATGATAACTTTGGGGGGTAGATATGACTTTTGATTTTAGGTTTACTTAACTGTGAGGATTGATAGTTTAATGTTCAATGAAAATGTCAACCAATTTTAACCAGTTCACGGGATCCTGAAGATGTAACAAAAAAGCCAGGTCCCAGAGACCTGGTCCAGTTAACAAGGGAGGTTGGAAAATGTAGCCCCAAAGTGGCCCAGACTCTCTGATATAGAGCAGAGTAACAGAAGAGGAAGGATCATTCCTGAAGCAGAAGCTGGGGACAAACAGATCCAGAAAGAGTTCCTTATAAATCAATGCAAGGTCAACAGATTAAGGATTACTTAGCTCTCTCCAGCAAAAGGAATTTAGCATCTCTCTAACTAATTCTCGGCCAGGCCCTGGTTGGATGAATCCTAATGAAGTTCACAGAATACTTTCCAGAAGAAAAATGCACACTGCCCCCCCACCCCATGATGTCATTTCCAATGTTTTTTGTCCGTTTTACTGCTCGTTTTGTATTTGCTATTGTCTGTGGAAGATGGCAATCTCCAGAGCATCGCAGAACAAGAAGTGCAAAGTGGGCCGGTGATTTTTGCACTACTGAAATTTTGATTACTGTCACTCCCTCCCACATTTTTTCACAAACTTACTCAACAAGGTGAGTCTACGGTGGAGGCACAATAAGAGGAAGTCTTCAGAAACACTTAGAGAAGCGAACGGGTAGTAGCATTCTATGTGTTTTTTCTTCTACAGACCTTGGGAAAGTCACTTAGCCTCACTGGGTCTCAATTTCCTCATTTATAAGATGAGAAATGAGGGAGTTTAATTAGATAATCTCTAAGGTCACTTATGGCAATTAGGTCCCCTGGTTTTATTATGTTGTATGTGAATTCAGTTTGAATATTTTATTCTATGTCTCTTCCTTTTGTTTTATTCCTCTCATTAACTACCCACTGTAACCGGCACAGGTCACTCCCTTTCTATCAAAAGCACAAGTCAAGACAATGTAAAAATAGAAAAAGCAATGCAAGATGAGTGAGAGATTCCAATGACAATTAGAAATCTTTTCTAAGTGGCCACATCTTGGAAAAGCCTGATCCAGCTTATTTTCTGGGAACTAACGATCAACTGAGATGAGTTGCTGATAGGCCACAGAGGCGAGGACCATTAACACTCGATTGTCACTAATTCTGAGTCAATGTCCCATTTCAAAGTCATTAGTGGTATTAAAAACTGAAGCAGCACATACACACAAAGGGAAAAAAAGAAATGTATTAGGATATGCACAAGATTAACAGGTTACTACAGCAAATACAAAAGAAATGCCCATGAAAAGCCTTAATTCAATAAATGCCTATTCAGAGAATTCTTAGTATAAATGCTATACTAAGCATTACATGAGATATAAAACGCAATACTTCCTCTACCCTCAAGAAGTTAGAGTCTGCACAATTTTATATTCGTATGGTTTTGTTTGCTTGACATGGATGGTCTTTTCAAAACTTCCAATTTCATTTTTTTTTTTAATTATCTAACACAAACCAACCAGCCACAAAAGCCATTTCAGAACATGTTTCATGTATCTACTTAAATCTATCAATTCTTTCCATCCTATATTAAATGAGTATTTATAGATTATATACTGAGTGCCAGTCACTGTGTTAACAAAACTAATCATCCGCTAGGGGAACAAATGAGTAAGAAGCCCACTGAGCACTTAAAAAAAAAGGGGGGGGAGAAACAGGTGACAATTTTGAGAGCCCATGGAAAGGACACCAACTTCAAATGTGAGGGGTGATGAACCACTGCTACAGTGGTCATCTGCTATTTTTGCCTGAACATTCTTTTCCCTCTTTTTGAGCACCAGCACCTAATTTCCTTTTGATGAACTCTATTTCCGTGCAATTAAGGGACTCACCATTGATTGCTGAGGGCAGCCCTCTGCTTTATGGAGTGGATCTGTGAACCAAGCTAGACTAACCATCAGATGTTTTCTTCCAGAAATATTAATCCTGAGTAGAGTGCCAAAGATGAAAAATGTTTGGAGTTTTTCCAATGGTAGAATATTCAAGAGACAATACACTAGCTCCTATCACTTAAATTTCCAGAACTGCATTCATTCCTATCTCTTCCAGGTCCTGAGTTTTTAGCTATTCATTTGTTTCTTTGTGCTACCCTGTGCCCTCCCAAGTAATTCCTCATTAATATATAAGCCAGAGTCTGTTTCTCTTGCTTGCAACCTACATTGTAGAATATATCCCAATGCCCAGTAGAAATGCTAAGCTGAGCCCAGGAGATGTTGCTGCCTTAGCAAAAGGGGTAGGGGGAGAAAAGGAGAGATAGTGCGTGTTACATTACAGAAGCCAGAACAACGGCTTCTGTATATAGAGATGGCTGGCTGCAACATAAAGTACAAGATAGAATTTCAAGAAATAAGACAGTGAAGAGTAAGATCATTCAGGGATTCATAAACATGCTGAGGCCAACTGTCTTTTTTACTTTAAAAGTCTTTTAAAAAGTAAAATGTTCTATAAAGATTACTCTGAAGTCAAGGAGAATAGATTGGAGGCTTTAGACTAGAAATACGAAGACAAGAAAAATGATGTTCGAGTCATACCATCCTATAGAAGATAATGGCTTGACTTGTGATGGCAGGAATGGAAATAGAAATGGGCTTCTGAGAATTTGGGAAGTTAGACTCAACAGGACATGGGACAGGAGATAGGAAGAAATCAAAGATGTCTTCCAGACTTGAGTTTGGCTGATTAAGTAGGTGGTGGTCCTACTCACTGAGAGAACACAAAAACCAACTCTAGTTTGTGGAGGAAGATGACCAATCTGTCGTTTTACATGTTGACCTGCTTATGAAGCTTCTCGACAGATATGTCAGGTAGGTAGATGAGTATATAAATTGATAGTTGGGAGATATCCGAGTGGAAGATACAAGTTTGAATTTGGGAATCATCAATATTTAGTTGGAAGTAAAGGATGAGAGTAAATCAGATCACCTGGGGAGTGTACATAGAATAAGCAATTATTATAGTGCAGAAAAGATTCTCCATGACATATTAACATTTCAGACATAGAAGCAAAAAAGGACCCAGGGTAGCCATAGCCATCAGAGGAAAATGAAGAGACTGTAGCTTTATGGACATGCATATAAGAAAATACTTCCAGAAGAAAGATATAGATAATGCTGTCAAGAAATCAAGAAAGATAAAGACTGAGGAGCATCACCTTAGCAGCAAGGAGGCTCTTGGTGGCCTTGATCAGAAATGAGACTCTAGTGGGCTGGGAAGTGAGTAGAGGAAGCAGAGACAGCAGTGTAGACAACACTTCCAAAAAGTGTGGCAACAGATGGTGTATGTAAAAAGAGCTGTTGGGGATGGGGGAAGGGAAGAGGGATTTAAAGGAATGTGTTCTAAAAGATGGGATGTGTCTTGAGTATGTTGGCATGTTGGTAAAAAAGAGCAACTAGGGAGGAAGTAGATACAGATACAGGAGACAGGAGGCAGACCCCATGGGCCAAGATCCCAGAAAAAATTGGTTAGGATGGGATCCAGAACTCAGGTAGTAGCACTACCCCAAACAGAACGAATAGCACTTTTTCCAACTTTTAAAGGAAAAGTTGCAGATGTTAACTCACAAGCCTAGAGATGGAATATTGAGGAAATGCCTATCTAATGGCTCTCGTTTCTCTCAAAATACGCGAGGTCATCATCTGAGAATTAGTATTTATTTCTGTAAACTTACCGATTATGTACACGTTTGTATTATTTCTGACTTTTCTCCTAACTTTTTTATTCTTGCCCTACTAGTTAAAAAGGAACCAGAATAATAACCAGAATAAAAAGAAACAGCAAGGAGTAGACACTAATTCCATGTAACTATGAGAATTTATTTATTTATTTATTTAGCAGAGATTTGCCATGTGCCTACTTGGTGCCAGGCCTAAGGACTATGGCTAATAACTAAGGCAAAGTCCCTACCCTCATGGAAATTTAAACTCTGTGGTTAATAGATAAATAAACCAAGATGGTTTCTAGTAATGCTGAGACATAAGGGAAATTAGTAGTATGTTAAAGAGCAACTGAGGAGGAAAGAAGAGTTATTTTGATTGAGTGGTCAGGAAAGACCTCTCTGAGGAGGTGCATTTTGGGCTAACACCTGAAAAGTGCAAAGACAAAGGTCACTGCAAACTCTAGAGTCTATAGGGAGATCATATAGAGAGATCATTTGCCAGCAACTGGTGCAGAGTGTTTAGGCAAAATGGACTCATTTTGTTTAAGGGAAAGAAAGCAGTGTGGCTGAGTCAAGGGGAAAAGATGAAGCCGGAAAGGAAAGGCTGATCCTATCAGCTCTTCCAAGTCGAGCTTATATTTCTTGCTTATTAAAATGAACAGTCATTGGAGGATTTAAGCAGGGAAGCAATGTGATCTGACTCACTTATTACTAGTATATAATAACCTCCATCCTAAAACTTGAGATCTTGTGTTTTAAAAGGTAAGCTAAAAAACCAGAGAGGGAGACAAATCATAAGAGACTCTAATCTCAGGAAACAACCTGAGGGTTGCTGGAGTGGAGAGGGGGGTGGGAGGAATGGGGTGGCTGGGTGTTGGACACTGGGGAGGGTATGTGCTATGGTGAGCGCCGTGAACTGTGTAAGCCTGATGAATCACAGACCTGTACCCCGAAACAAATAGTAAATTCTATGTTAATAAGAAAGAAAGAAAGAAAGAAAGAAAGAAAGAAAGAAAGAAAGAAAGGTGAGCTAATATATATTAAAGAGTTTGCTATCAGTCTGCTTCTTGTGCCTCATATGCTACGAACTTTTCATTCTAATTTGAAGACACTAGGTTTCTCACTACTCATCTGATCCAAACTACCATTCGGATCATTAGCATATAATTATCATTCAGTCTTTCAGCAAGCCCTTTCCACCTAAATTATTTTATAAACCTAAGGAATTACAATGATAACCTTATCATGAAGGTCATCAAGATGGTTTTCAAATTTAAATTTTACCAAAAAAGATTAATAGCCTGATAAGGATACTATAAATTCCACTCAGTATTCCTTTTTTATTGTAAAAATTTGGATTCCAAACAATTGCGCCTCTTGACATCCTTGTTAACAAATATTAGACATACTCATTCTCATTTAGTTTTTAGAAGTTCAATATTTAAATACTAGAGCCTAATGAATGATTAGCACTTTGAGGCATTACACTGAATAGTTATTAAGGGTCCAAAATACATAAACCACTAGAATTATTAAACACAATTCCTATATAATCTAATAAAAAAGAATAAAAACCATTGACTGCAAAACCTCCATGTGACCAGACTGTCATACTTTCAATTATTATAAAAGAAGAAAAAAATACCATTATACTTTTTCAGGTTTCATTTTTTCATTAATCATTTGATCAAAGATATTAATATCTGCCTGACCTAATTTACAGATGAAACAAAACTGAAAAAACACTAAGTTGGATGAAAGAAGCAAATTCTCAAAGCAGAGCAATAGACAAGGATGGTAGGCCAAATCTTATCAGATGGAAATGAATAAGACCATAAAAGGATAGGATGTAGAAGATGTGTCTCAATTAGTAACTACGGAACAAAATTAAATACTGGAGATCTTAGCTGTAAGCCCAGTGGTTCAGCATAACCCTACAGAAGAATTTCGATGTCTCACAAAAGGAAAATCTCTTGCTATAATGCACCAACTGGATCTTTCCTGGAGTATTTAATTTTGTCCTGAGGGTCAAATCAAGAGTGATGATAAAATAAAATGCATGCAGACAAGATCTACAGCTTGGCAAGAAATCATGAGAAAATACGAAGGACATTTGAGGTCACTGGAATGAAAAAGAGAAGAAACTAAAGAGAGTTTAAATGTCTCCACAGTGACAGGGCGCTGGGTGGCTCAGTCAGTTGAGGGTCTGACTTTAGATTTCAGCTCAGGTCATGATCTCAGGGTGAGGGGATTGTTGGGTGGTGTGTTCAGTGGGGAGTCTGCTTGAGATTCTCTCCTTCTGCCCCTCCCCCCAGCTCGTGCATGTCTCTCTCTCTTAAATAAATCTTTGAAATAAATAAATAAATAAAAATAAATGTCTCTGCAATGATGAAAGTCACACGGGTGATGTTACTGGAAACCAAGCAATGAGTGTGAGTATCACTCCTTCATAGAGATGTTCCATCCTCATCACAAGCCTAAAATGTCTTGGGACTGGTTTGCAGCAAGAAAATTCAGGGTCCAAAGCGTTGGAACTCCTAGAACAAGCCAAGTGCAGGATGTTGTCAACAGAATACCCAAGGAGAATCTAAGTCATTCCAATGAATCCAGTCACTGAACTGATTTACTTATAACCCTTAACTGCATTATTTGCTTCTGTTTAAGAAAATAAGAGTCTGGGGCACCTGGGTGACTCAGTTGGCTAAACATCTGCCTTCAGCTCAGGTCATAATCCCAGGGCCCTAGGATCAAGCCTCATGTCGGGTTCCTTGCTCAGCGGGGAGTCACTTCTCCCACTCCCTGCCACTCCATCTGCTTGTGTTCTCTGTCAAATAAATAAATAAAATCTTAAAAAAAAAAAAAAGAAAAAGAAGAGTCTGAGCACTGACACCAAAAGATGCCTCTTATAAGATCAAGGCGAGCAGTAGACTATATTTGAAGCCATGGGACCTGGTTATAAAAAAATCGCAGCATTCTGGGGCACCTGGGTGGCTCCGTCAGTTAAGCATCTGCCTTTGGCTCAGGTCATGATCTCAGGGTCCTGGGATTGAGCCTGATGTGGGGTTCCCTGGTCAGCTGGGAGCCTGCTTCTCTCTCTCCCCAGTCCCCCTAACCCCTACTCATGCTGTTTCTCTCAAATAAATAAATATTTAAAAAAATAAAAATAAAGATGCAGCATTCAAATGAGGCTGGTTAATCAATCTCTAAGCATTTCCCAAACTGTAAAATCAATATTTACACAGAGGAAAAAGAGTCAGTGGTAAAAGTTTCAGAAATACTGTGCTTAATACTATAAACTGGCTTCCTCACAGAAGGACTTTTCAGAATTTTTGGTGTTTCCTGTGAATCTCCACAAGGGTGGAGGAAATGCAAGACACGATTGTGAAAATTCCAAAATCCATGAGTGAGGCCACCCTGGACAAAAGAGACTGAGAAGGACCACATAGACGGGAAAGGGGAGCAAATACACTTTGACCGAATGCCACGCCCTTACCCCCAGACTAACACAGGGCCACATGGATGGGGCCGCTTGGGCCTATAGTTTCTCCAGCGGGGGAAAAAGCAAACTCAAGGGGGTGTGCAGCTTCCCCAGTGTTGCAGGACACTTCACAGAAGGCTTCCTCAGGTCTCACCTGACAGGGATCACTAGGGCAATCTGTGGAGCTCAATTACTGGGGATCAGATAGAGACAGAGAAGGGGGTGGGGGTGAGACCTACTATAACTGGCACTCAGAACTTGGCAGACCATATTCCTGCTTACAGTAGCACTCAAGCAAAAATCCCAGCCACTGGCTCTGCCCATCTGCAAAGCCAAGCCAGTGGTCCTATCTGGCTAGGGAGCTCGGTTGGCAGTTTTGCCTGATTTGGATCCCGAGCCAAAGGACCATACTAGTTGTCAAGTCCATTCTACAGCCCTGCCTGGACAGAGGAGAAAATTCACAATCCTGCCCAACTGTAAAGCATGGTCTTCAGTCCCACCCCTCTGGGAAGCATGGCCACGGATGCCCAGTAGCATGAAGCACATCCTACATCCCACCCAGGCAGGGGAGCAAATTCCCAGTCCCATTCAACTGCTGACCATAGCCTCCAGCCCCACTCCTGTGGGAAACATGGCCACAATTGATCTGTAGCTGTAGAAGAGATCTTTAGGGCCACCCTGGTGGAGATCCAAGTCAGCTGCCCTACCTAATTGTTTAGCATAGCCCCTGGCCCCCCAAATTTGGCATTCCTAACAATGAAGCCTCGAGCACAGCTTATAGTGTCGCTTAGCCAAATAACACAACCTACAACCTCAACTACCAGTGGAACCTAGAATAGAACCCTGCCAATCATTGAACACAACCTGTGGACTGGTCCAGGCAGGAAGCCCAGCCATGACATCCATAGTTCAAGCACAGAGACTAACCTGCTGCCCCACCTGAGCAGGGAGCTCAGTCTCTAGCCCTACCCAGCTGTGAGGTACAGCTGGAGGCCCCACCAAGAGAGCCCAATCCAGTGACTTCACCCAAAAGCAGATTGCATATAGTCCTACAGTCTACCTGGTTGTAAAGCCAGCCTGCAGTCCTGCCCAACTTTGGGGCATAGACTACAGCCCCACCTGATCATAGAACACAGCCTGAGGTCCTGGTCCAACCACGAAGACCAGCTTATAGCCCCACCTAACCACAGAGTCCAGCCACCGGCACCAGCAAACTGGGGAGTACAGCCTAAAGCCCCACCCAACCAGGAGAAATTAGAGCAAAGCCTGCAGCCCTGCTCAACCAGAAAGCCCACCCAGCAGCCCCACTTGAATGCAGACCTAGTTAGAAGGAAGGAAATAATAAAAATGACAGCAAAAATAAATGAAAGAGAAAATGGGAAAACAATAGAAAGGAATAACAAAAGAGTTGCTCGCTTGAAAAAATAAAAAAAATTGACAAACTTTTAGCTAGACTAACCAAGAAAAAATTAAAATTCAAATAAATAAATCCAAAAGAAGAGACATTACAACAGATACCACAGAAATACAATGGATCATAATAGAATACCATAAATAATTATATACCAACAAATGGAACAATCTAGAAGAAACAGATAAATTCTTATAAACACACAACCTAACTTACCAAAACTGAATAGTGAAGAAATAAAAATAGAAAACCTGAACGTACCAATAAGGAGTAAGCAGATTTAATCAGTAATCAAAAAACTCCCAACAAAGAAAAGCCCAGGACCAGATGACGTCACTGGTGAATTCCACCAAATATCTCAAGAATAATTAATGCCAATTCTTCTCAAATGCTTCTTAAAAAATTGATGAGGAGGAAATATCCCCAAACTTATTTAATGAGGTCAGCATTGCCCTGATGCCAAATCCAGATGACACTATAAGAGAACTACAGACCAATATGCCTGATGAATATAGATATACTATTTCTCCTCAAAATACAAGCAAACTGAATTCAATAGCACATTAAAAGGAATATACAACATAAACAAGTGGGACTCATCCCTGGGGTGCAAGGATGGCACAACATAAGCAAATCAACACATGTGATACATCACATTAATAGAATGAAAGATAAAATCACATGATCATCTCACTAGATACAGTAAAAGCATTTTTGACAAAATCAATATCCTTTTATGATAAAAAATGAAAAAGAAACACCATACGATTTCACTTATACATGAAATCTAAAAAACAAAACAAACAAACAACAAACAGAAACTGACTCACAAATACAGAGAACATAGTGCTGGCTGCCAGAGGGGAGAGGGTGGTGGGAGGGTGAAATAAGTGACGGGGTTAAGAGATACAAATTAAAAAAAACAAAAAAACTCAACAAATTGATTATAGAAAAACATACCTCAACATCATAAAGGCCATATATGACAAGCCCACATCTAACATCATACTCAACAATGAAAAGTTGAGAGCTTTTTCTCTAAGATTAGAACAAGACAAGGATGCCTACCCTCACCACTCCTGTTTGATATAGTACTAGAAGTCCTCCCTGGAGCAATCAGTCGAGAAAAATAAATAAAAGGCATCCAGATAAGAAAAGAAGGAAAATGATGCTTGCAAATGACATGATCTTATACATAGAAAACCCCCAAAACTTCCATTACTTATAAACAAATTCAGTAAAGTTGAAGGATGCAAAATCAACATATAAAAACCAATACTGTATTGGATACTTGAATGTTTATAAGAAAGTAAGTCTTAAAAGTTTTTACCACACAAACAAACAAAAAAAATGGTCACTATGTGAGGTGATGGATGTCTTAATTAACCTTACTGTCATAATAATTCTGCAATATATACATATATCAAATCATTACATTGTATATTTTAAATTTACATAATGTTATATATCTCGATAGAGCTGGAAAAATATAAAATTTATGTAATAAAAAATTAAAATAAATCTGTGAACATTTAACAATCAGCTTGTCATCCAATAGGATCTGGCTCTAGCACACCACTCATGTAACCAGAAAACTCTAGGACCTAGTGTCATGTCTTTAGGCAACAACCCAAACCCTGTACAGCTTCTCAAAGACCAGCCCCACAAGTAAACCTTTACTCTCTTCTGCAAATGCTCCTGGTATCTCCCAGTAGATCTCCTCCTGGGAGCAATGGTTCCATCAGGCCACAGAAGACACAATCACTGCCACCACCAATGCATAGCATTTTTCCAAGAACCAAGTCCACATTGGACTAGAGAGGATTATTTAGAGAGGACAAGGATAGAAAATAACTCATATGTCCACCATAATGTCTAATAGTCCCTCTTTTGTTTTGAAATAAACATTTTAAAAAGTAATATAAAGAATGTACAAATCATAAGTATATAGTTTAATTATCAAAAACTGGACATATCCATATAACCACCACCCTGCTCAACAAATAGAATAATACCTGCCCCCTAGAAGCCCTGCTTGTGTCCTTTTGAAATCTCCATCTCCACTCTTTATCACAGGCAAAAAATATTGACACTTAATGTCATAGATTAGTTTTAACTGTTTTTGAACATGTTCTTTAAGTCTAGTTCCTTTTGCCAGACCTCAAGTTTGTGTGATTAATCCATGTCACATACTGCTATACCTCATTTTCTTTACTGTATAGAATTCCATTTAATACTATTGAAGAACATTTGAGTGCTTTTCCATTTTCTATTACCAACAAATGTTTCTATGAACATTTTATATATCATAGAAATGTGTGTGTGTGTGTGTGTGTGTGTAGAGAGAGAGAGAGAGAGAGAGAGAGATGTGTGAATATATGTATGAGTTTTTGTTGGATACATTCCTAGGAGTGAAATTACTAACTTATTGGGTAGCCTTATACAAGTAGGTACCTTCCAAACAGTTTCCAGAGTAGTTGACTAGCCTCCATTCCTACCAGCATTAATGAGAATTCTAGCTGCTCTAAATTCTCTCCAACTGTTGTTAGTGTTAGTCCATAAATTTAGTCTTTCTCATGAATTGTGATTTTTTAAATATTTTAAATGTTATCACTTAAAATTACATTTTCCTAATTACTGAGATTCAGTCCCTTGCCACATCTTTATAGTCCATTCAAGTATCTTTTGTGAAGGCCTCCTACATGTCTCCTACCATTTTTGCCAATAAGTTATATTTTCTTATTGGTTTGAAGGAATTTATCATATAAGTCCTTTTTGATTATATGTTCCAAATATCTCCTCCCAGATTGTGGCTTGTGCATTTTTCAGTCTGTAAACAATTTTTTGTTGTTGTTGTTGCTGTTGTTTTATTCACAGAAATTCAAATGATCGAATTCTGGAAGGATAAAAATTTACTAGCTAAATGTTCGTACTAATCTTGGCCTAATTAGAAAATGAGATTGGAAAACATGTCAGATTTTGGTAAGTGTAAGGAGCTGTTCCATTTGGATCTATATAGCTTGCTGAGGTATGTTTTTTAAGTAAGACAGCTAAATTTTGAAATAAACTTGAGTTGAAAATCAGATATTCTAATCGTTGTATCTCAAAGTGTTAAATTTGCAATTCCATAATAAAAAAAATGAAGCACTTTAATCACATTGCTCTCACTAAAAATATCACTTATGTTCTATTTTAGTGAGATTAAATATATTTTTGTATCATTAAAAATAAATACTAAAATACTGATAAGATATTAAAGCACTAATTTATATTGGACCTTAATAGTTGAAGATGTTGTAACTTCTAGAAGAAATCCTGAAATATTAGAATAAGAACATATACATAACAAGCTAATTGAGGGGAAAATATGGAATAATATATATACAATCTACTTCAAGTAAGACAAGGAGAGAAAGAGCATCATATGGAGAAATAAATAGAAAGCAAATAGTAAGATGGTAGATTTAAACCCCGATTTACCAGTGGTTATATTAAATATAAATAGATGAAACACTCTCGTGTTGACGGACTAGATAAAAAAATTTAGAAATATGCTACTTTATAAGAGGTAAACAAGATATAAGGATACAGGAAAAATGGCACAGAAGTGGAACAATTCTAAATTTTATGCAAATTTTATATGCAAAGTATTATACCTCTTTGGCCTCTATATATATATCTATAAATCTATCTACCTACCTACCTATCTACCAAAGACAAATCCTCAAATTTAGGAAATTTTAACACATTTCTCTCAGTAACTGAAAGAGCAAAAAGCCAAGAATCAATAGGGATATAGAATATTTGAATAACATGTATTACATATTACGAACATTTAGCTAGTAAATTTTTATCCTTCCAGAATTCGATCATTTGTTCCTACAAAGTCATCGGAAAGTGTTGCATTCTTATTTTTAAAAAATTGTTTTGAACGTGTGTGATATTATTCGCCAAGTCAGAAAAATTTTGTTCCAATTTTAAGTATATCAATAGACTATTTAGACCACTTTCAGCAACAAAATCAGTCAACAATTATAACCTTTTGAAATGCCATTTCTCAAGATGCTCTTCCATAACATGAGTATCTTTTGAAAAGCATTTACTTTCTCATTTACTATTAAAATATCACCTTTCTGCTGAAAGGGCCAATTAAGAGTGTGTATTTTATTCATCCTCTGAATTTTACCTCCAGAATCCTATTTTTTAAATTCCAGTCAAAACGGCTACACTTACCCAGCTTTTCCAGAAAATAATTGTTCTAAAGAAGTGACTTAATCTATACAAAATATCTTATTTGATATATTCTTTACTATGGATCACAAGGTAGTTTTGTTTTTTCACACTGAAACTGCACCTAATATCATAAACTGAGACGTGATAAAGCTATCTGTACTTTGAGGCAGCCGTATAGCAAACATTCCACATCTATTTTAATACTTGTTTCCTCAAACAATCAGCAGTGTTTTCTCTGGGCTTTCCAATAGTATTGGCTGGCAAAGGGACACAAATTATTATTTACCAGATATAACATTAGCCATTTTTACTGTAACTGGAAGAGTAAGGTGTTTCCAACTTGTGCGATCTTGTTTTGCACTGTTACTATTTGTTCATTACTTTAACACCTACATTGATTGTCTATCTTATGCCACGTGCTCTTCTAGGCTCTCAGGGTACAGTGCTGAACCAAGTAGAAAAATACCTGCATTCAGAAAGCTATTCTTTACAACTCAAAAAATGTTTCTAAACATTTAAAATGAAGTTTAGTAAATTTTAGTAAAAGATCAAATATCTTAAAATGTTGAAAGTTCTGCAGGGTTTTCTTTGTGTTTTGATTGCTTTATTTTTGTCTTGTTAATTGCTTCGTCTTTTTATTATCATTGGTTTATATCTGAAGGCCCAATACAAACTTGTGTTAAGAGTCATCATTAACAAAAAAAAAAAGATTCATCATTAACATTAGTAGATGAAAATCCATTTTTAAATAGTCCTTGTTTTTTAGCTTATTAGTTATCTATAACAATATTTTACTTCACACTGTCAATGCCACCATTTTCTTGACAATGTATGTTTGCATTGATGTCTCTGTAAATTAGGAACAAGTAAGTGACCCTAGCTATTTTAGCAGAAAATTTAAAAAAGGAAATTAGCTCAAGAGGTAGTGGAGGCCTGAAAAGGGAAGAAGAAACACCGTGATCACAGAGATAGTAACTTCAGGAAGCAGCTTCAGCTGCTGGGGCTGGGGATCAAAGGGACGAAGTTGGGGTTAACAGACCCAGAAGTCTGGGAGGGCCTGGGACCCAGACCTCTGAGGAGGTGCAAACGCTGATTCCTCAAGCACTTGGAGGAAAGGCCCCTGGGGTAGGACACGGACCTCTGAGGGGTGCTGCCCGGCTGGTGTGGCCACATCTGAGAGGCATAGTGACACTGGTTTGGGAGTGTGAAAAGACACACAGAATTGGAATGAATTACTCTTGGAAGCCATTGGGGTAACAATAGCAAAATCAGCTGACAAATAGGAAGGGGCAAGTTCTTGCTCCCTCCTTCTGCCTTTCCAGTTGGCGGAACCTAACAGGCGGCAGACTAATAAAACAGAAATGTGGTTTGCAGCATCCCAACCCACATATCACAGAATGCAGAGTAAGGGACGAAACTATTAATAGCACAATACCCAGTGGTGCCTCAGTCTCGGAGGAGGTACACTGGAATGTGTTGGCGTTTCTACATCCCAGTGGCAAACATTACTCATGCACTCTGATATCTTGTTCTCGTGTCCACGTGGGGGATGACTATTCTTCTGCCCTTAGAAGCTAAGTACGGCTATCTGACCAGTCTTCAACAATAAAGCGTAAGTAGAAATCATGTGTATCACTTCCTGGCCGAAGCAGGTCCTTACCAGAGCTCAATCCTCCAGCACCCTCTTGCCCAGCTGAGGCAAACCTCAGCACGCTGTGTTGAGAACTGTGTCCGAAGGTACCGGTGGTGCCTCTCTCCACCTGAGCCCTTAAATGACAACTGTAGGAAGGAACTCCTCCCACCCCCACTGGGCAAATGGCACTTGTGATTTGTGAAAAATTTTTTTTGTCTTAAAGAACTGCTATTTGGAGGTTGTTTTCGCCCCAGCATAACTTAGTCAGCCCTGACACAATCGCCTAATACAGCATCCAAATGGCCTCAGAAAACCCTCCCTCCCTTCCTTGCTTAAATTCTGCCAAATAAAGTTAGAGGTAGGTCCCACGAGCCAGAGGGATGAAGCTGCAAAGGGGATATTCCACTAGCTGTGAATTTCCTTAGAAATGGTGAGTTCTTGAGGCTCAGGGCCACTGCGATTTGGAGAAGGCTTGTCACCTGATATAATAAAGGACTTGTCAAGACTGGTTCTTCCTTTTCCAGGTCCCTCCACTGGTATAGAAGGGAAGATTTGCTTTGTAGTTAGGCAGGTCTAAATCTGGGTCCTGCCTCTGCCATCTAGTAGCTACATGACTTTGGGTGAATCACTTGGCTTCCTTAAATCTCAATTCCCTCGGGTTTGAAATGGGCATAATTACATCAACTTTTCCTGATTTCGCAAACATTAGCCATAATTTATAACGACTGTTAGTGTCCCCCTGACTCCTGAGGACAATCCATGTGCTCTCCAGGCCCCGCACCTTTGCCCCTGCTCCTCCTCCTCTCACTCAGGATTTCCTCAGCACTCCACATTGCTCCTTCTGCAACGTGTAAGTCCTTCTAACTCAGGAGCTTGTTGTATCACTGGAACATATCTTGTTGTATCACTGGAACATAACCTCTCCCTCTTCTGAACTCTGTCTCTTAAGCCTCTGTAGCTCCTACTCATCAAGCAAAATCCAGCTCAAAAATCATCTTCTCAATGAAAACTTCCCCAACCCAAGGCAAAGTGTACCCTCCTCTTCCACCCACCCCTGTTCTAGCTCCCATCCGTACCTGGCTTGGCTGCTGTGATCACATCTGCCACAACTCCCTTGTTGCTTTCATTTGTTCTCTTGACAGCTCATTAATGGCGGGGCTGTGGCTTCCTCATCCTCCTCTCCATACCCTTGATCCCCAGTCAGCTCTATACTTAGAATTCCTGGTGTACAGCAGGCCTTTAGGAAACATGAGAAGCCAGGCAGAAAGAAAGATTGGGGGAGGGGGGGTTTAAAAAAAAAAGAGAGAGAGAGAGAGGGAGAAAGCAAAGGAAGAAAAGGGAAAAATTAGGCAGCTCTGACTTCTACCAAAGAGAGGATAACCTAAAACTATAGTTCCCCCTTCCAAGAAAAGCGTAGCTTCCTTTTAAAGAATTAGTTCATAATCTTTCTCACTGAGTCATGCAGAATTTTTAAATGATTTTTTGAGTTGACAGGTAATCTATAAAAGGAAAGAGTTCATTGCAGGTTGATGAAATGGATGCAGATTCTTTTCTTCTCTTAGCTCCCATGCCCACATTTTCATAATTATTTATATTTCATTAACCAGTTAACTATAAAAGGCAATTCAAGAGGTGAGAGGGAATATTTTTGGTTACTCACATTATTAATGCCACAGAAGAAGAAATTGGCAGAGATCTAACAGCAGAGGCCCAGCCCTAGCCAAGAGCTTTCATAATAAAAAATGTCAGATCTTCTTTGTTACAACTATGCTTTCTCTTTAGGGGGTAAAAGTGGCCCCAGCAACACACTATAATAAAACATTAAAAATTTTAAAAATAGAAAAAAAAATCAAACCCTATGATATGGAGCTAAAAATAAAAGGAGAATCTTATAAGCATTTTAGGGGGCACAAGAGTTGTATCAGTGAAGTTATCATCAATTTCTCCTTGCTGCTGCCCCAGATATGCTACTGGACCAAATCCATGGCAGGTACAAGGGGAAGGTTATTCCTCCCAGTAAAGGACATGGGAGTAATGACAAGAAAGTGAAGGAAACTAATATTGGTTATGAAACTCAAGGAAAATCAGTGCTGAATTATTTATGTCGAAGTTTTAATGTTCCCTTACAGTTTTCAATTGTCAGGAAGTCTACAGAGAAAGCCATAGAATGTCCTCCCTCCGGCCAAGAGGACAGCTTCTTTGAAAAAGTGGCCCTTGGAGATAAAGCCCCGGAAGTCTCTAAGGCACAGCACAGAGCTCAGGGTGAGCTGAGGTGGAAGTTTAGAAGAGAAGTATTTCCAGGTGTGCGGAAAAGTCAGCACTATCAAATTGCTCTGGGACAAGAGTAGCGAACAGATAATTATCTGTCATCCTGAGCAGTCTTTCTGATTTTTCAGAGGCCAGATGTCTCTCAATTTGTAAGATGGTCAGCAATCGTGTGCAGTCAACCACACTCTCTTCATTCAAAATAATGAAAGAGACTAAAGTTCAAGATAGAAAGGTCAAACTGAACCCATTCAGCATCGAGAGAAGATTTCTACTTCTTTATTAAATGAATTGCCCACGCTGGGTCGCAGCCTAACCAAGTCATGTTTTCCTGAACTGTTGAAGGTCATCGTGTGCTGATGGTTTGGATTTGGCATTCACAAGGAGGTGAAAGAGAAGCCAAATCCTTGTGACCATAATGCATTGCTCTGAGGAGCCCAGGAGAGAGATTTCCTGACCCCATTCATCAGTGAACAATTGCATGGATGGTCGAACAGAACAGAGAACTGTAGGTTTCACCTCTGCAGAAATTGGTGGCTCTCATTCTTGGAAGACTAAGACTATTATTTTAGAAGTTCTAAGTTCAAGCCCTGAGCCTATTGCAGCAAAACTCTTGGATTCCGTCCAAAATTGTGGGGGAAATCACTTTAATATCCCAGTCATCTCCAATAGGAGGACAAATTGGTGAATCAAAGTAAAATCAAGTGTGCAGACACCAGAGGGTTAAAAAAAATGATTAAGAACCAAAGAAGAGTTCATAATGGACAGAAATATACCATTAGCTACTCATTATTAAGGGACTAGATATAGTAAAATTGGCTCTACTATGAATCAACTCATCTCTCCCAACACACTGTAAGATAGAAAGAAGAAACCTAATAACCTTTTAGTTATCTTTCTAAGACTGATACAAATCCTAGCCTCTATGTTCTAGCCTTATAATTTAGATAATTACATATGCTGCTTTGCCTGGGACATTTCTGGTTCCTGTCTACTGTCCCAGCATAATTATTAATAACCTCCTCTTTCATTCTCCAAAGTGACCCAGTTTGGACAATTCATGTGGTCATACTACTTGTAAAGGATTTCTGCCGAATTATAGATGCTTTGTCAATTCCTATTTGAAAGGGAAAGGGAGTTTCTCTGCAAATAAAAAATAATACCATGTGTTACACAAATGCATAAATAGGTTTAGTCTCACAACTGGACAGCAGAACAATGCATCACATGATGCTGAGCTTAAGCTAATAAAATTATCCCCAGTGCCTTTACCAGTGGAATGTCTTCCTCTAGCTCTCAGGTCTCGTGGCATTTTTTTAATTTGACATAATTGATGTGATCTTGTAATACCAACCTCAGCTTTACGGTAAGAAGAAATGCTGCTGACAAAGCTCACATCTGCAGGGTACACGTTAATGGAACATGTTTTCTCCACCACCTAAGTCTTCCTTTGAACATCTTCCACATTTCCAGTTATGCCTTCAAAATTGCTAGAGACAGCTGGGCCTGTTGCCTGTTTCTTGTTAATTAATTTTCATATTTCAGTCTCTGCTGTTATTATCATTTGTTCATTGGCTGCTGTCATTATCATAATATTTGTTTATCTCTCCAAATAAGCTAAATACTAAGACTCTGAAGTGAATACAGCAAAGTCATATAAAGCTTCTGAAGAAAATGAAGAGAGAATATTGAAAAATCATCCTGGGAAATTTTGTTCCTGACAAATTACTTACAGGAATGGATGCTCATGACAGAGTTGAAGGAAAATCGGACATAGTCAAATGATGCCCTTAATCTCCTGGAAATTGGTGAGTCCGCACTGGGGGGGGTGGGGAGGGAGGGACCCTGAAGGTAGAGTGAGGGCGCCGAGCATGGCTCCCTCCCTGTCAGCGTTCAGTGGGGCCCTCCCCACCCTGTCCGGATAAAGTCTCCGGGGGACTCTGGCCTTTGTGGATGCCCTGACAGAGGAGTAAGTAGGAATGGATGCCTTAGTCTCTCTGGCAACAATCCAGAGCTCAGAACCCATAAGGTTCCACAGCGCCTCTCTCGGGGGGCAGGACAGTGCCGCGGAGGCAACCCAATCCATAGCAGAGCGCTGGCCCTGAGACTCTGGAGAGAGATGCACGCCAGAGTCAATCGACCAACTCTTGCTCCCCAGTCGGCACTTCCACCAACTATTACCACAGCATCCTGCTCACGCTTCTGCACAGGTGGTCCTCACCCAAAGGATTTGTCATTCAACAGCAACAGGAAGTAATGATGGGCCCAAATGAATATCTAAGTCAATAAAAAAAAATTTTTTTAAATGGAATGTGATAGCAATGCAAAGTCTGTTTTCCATGCTTTGGATGCCAAACCAGTGCCAAGATCTGCCTGATTCAAGATCTAGTCTTTACTTTGGGCGAGATACTCTTTAATGAGCAGGAGGGAAAAATGAGAGAATCCACTGGAAGAACAGGTGCCAAACCAGAAGTCAACCCATGAATCAGAGAAAAACGAAATGTCAGTATTGACCCAAAAAGGAACTGGTCACTCCTCACGATTTATCATTATCATCGTTGACTCATTTACAAGCAGAAGGTCGCCTGCCTCATACAAGCCTTGCTGAGAAAGCAGTCGCCATGCACAGGTGATGGCGTGAGACCCTGCAGAAATTCTTTTTGGACACCATCTTTGCATATTAAAGACTAAGTAGTTTTTGGTATAGTTTCAGTGTATTTTGTGAGATTGATCTCATTCTAGAAAGGATGACATAAAGGCTAGAGAAGAGGGTTGGCACTCATGCCAAATCCTTCATTTTTCTCTTTTCTATAGAGACTTGCAACTTTTACCTTTTAAGGAATTTCCAGATTGTGATTCTTTTACGGTACTGAAAAGCTTTATCCACGCATGCCATGTCTCCCAGGATAATCATTTTTTTTCTTCTAAGCACTTTAAAAAATAGGAACTCAGTTAATCTTCGTAACGACCCCATGAGGTAGGCACTACTGGAAATGGAGAAAACATAGCCAGGAGAGTTAAGAAACTTCCTGGAGAACATTGAGTTTGAATCTAGAGTGGAGCTCTTAACTACTACACCAAGCTTAGCAGCCAGGGAAGGGCTATGTCCACCATCAATGTGCAAAATACCAGAGGCAACCAGTTTGATAAGAACGGCTCCAAATATAGAAGAGCAAACATTTATTGAGCACCTACTACCTGCCAGACATCATGCTATGTACCAGGATAAACAGACTACACAAAGGACACTTTGGAAAAGGGAAACTAAACACATTTGAGAAAGGAGGAGGTAATAAGACCCATTCAGCATCCTGGGGAGTGGGGGGGGGGGGGGCAGAAAGGAAGAGAGTCCCAGTGAGAAGTAGGAGGCTGGTAAGGCAATATGGCTAGAGACATCTGACTATTTTGTTAACACCTATATTTCCATGATCAGTCCCTTTGCTTTGGGCTACAGTACACTTACCGCCACAAATTTATCAGCATCGGCATATAGAAGAGACAGTTCCAAAATTCCCTCTGACTCACCAGCAATTAAACATTGTGTTAGAATAAGACATGCCCTTGGCGTCTGGAGCGGATCGGTCCTCCCTTCACCCCCTCCCACCCAAAGCCCCTCTTTGTTTTCAGTGGCTCCGAAAAGAGAGATTTTTTTCCCGTCTCCGCCTTTCCATCAAGTTTTGTAGACATTTATCAACTCTGGAGTTTCCAAGTCGGGCTGTCAGTCAGTTAACCTTCACCCTCCTTGAATTTTCATCCTGATAGGTTTGGATTAAACCACAGACTGATAAATGAGCACTGCTTGGGCGACACAAAAGAGCAGTCATTAAGGAAGCCTCTCTGAAGGTATGAATCAAAGCCAGGGATCTTTCGGTTTCTCTCCCCCCTCTAGTTCACAGATCGCCTGCAGTAATACGTTTTTATTATTTTTATTTATTTCTCTCTCTTTTTTTTTTTGCTTTGGTTTCCAAGTGGTTTTCATCATCATTTCCTGCTTGTTTTTCTCAAAGAATAAAAGTGTATCCTGACAGCAGAGTTCTGTCTTTACGGCAGTAATGTGGCCAGTAAAAGCATTTTATCAATTTGAGTTTAATCCAGGACCAACAAGCAGGGGGACAGAGGGAATGAAGGTGGAGTAACAGGACCCCTGACATGAATAGTGTTTCGCTCATAAAGACTTGGAATAATTAGGGAAGTGATTTTTCCCCCTTAGGGGAAACTGTTTTTGCTAAACTGGAGCTTGCAAGGAGGGATATTCCCTCTATTTATTTAGCTTCCCGTTTTCCAATTCTTTAAGCCACCATTGACTTACACGTGGTGTCCAGTTTCTTTTTGGTTCAGAAAGTTGGACACCATCTTAGCACTACTCTGAATTTTTCCCTCTCCACCAAACCAAAAGAAACCAGAAAACAAAAACAAACACAAACACAAAACCAACAAAAGAAAAAACAAATAAACAAAACAAAAAACCCCCACAAACCTAGGGCTTGCCAAAGGGGAATGCCTTGGAGTCAAAACAATGCTTTCTTCTCTGACATTCTTTGTAAACCAAATGTCAGCTGCTTGAATTTGCTTGAGCTTTCGGAAGTCACCTTTTTCTTTAAGGTTTTAGCAGACTGGCTTAAATCCCCATTGTCTAGGTTCTGGGAAACCCACCATCTCCTGAAAGCCTTGGGAGTTTGGGTATGGAGGTAAGAGAAGGCTGGCATTTATCCTTCTCGGCTCTTGGTTTCCTCTTCGGCTCAGGGCTATATACGCTCCCCATCTGTATGCAGCCAACTTTTCCTTCCAGCCCTTTGCAGGGCTAGACTTCTCAGCTAACACTGGTCCCCAGTCTCTTGTTGACATAAGCTGTGGGCAGCAACCCTTCTCAACAAATGAGGAAACAACAAACAGAAAGGAAAATGGCTTGTCCAGTGGGGCCATTTATTCAGCAAACCTGTATCAGCCTCGCTAGATCCAGGGTCTTATATAAGTGATGTGAGAGCAAGAAAATAAACTCTATAGCCAAAGAAGGTACCAAGCACTAAGGAATGGATCGCCTCATGAAACTCCTTCTGCAAAGACTACTCCCGGCCTTGTAAAGAAATCCTCCTGGCCTTAGCTTTAGAGTTCTGACAACCTGAATTCCACCTTATGGCTCAGCTCTCCAGTTGAAGACAATGTGGCAAAGGCCCCTTGAGGACAAAAGAGCCTGTGCCAAGGACAGTCAAAGGAGAACGGCATGTAAGGCATTACCCTCAATGACAGATGCGAAACGGTCCATGACCAAAGCAGAGAGAGAGAGAGAGGGCTGTCCATGAACTTGTGGCTTCCGTGGGCAGGGGATTCTGTTCTCCCAGCGAGCCTTTGGTCACACATGGAAGGGCCTAGCCCTGCCGGCCACGGGGGCTGCCTCTCTGAGATGGTACGCTCCAGATTAACATCGGCAAAAAAATTCCACATTTCAGCCCTCAAAAGAAATAAGAAACTCCTGATGAGCACATGTACACCTCTCAAGGCTCCAAGTTCACTCCTGATAAAGAGCAAAGAGTAGATGCTCTTAGGACGACTTATGGGGTTTCTGCTTGTACTCAAAGCCCAGTGCGCCGGAGACAAGTCACCTGCTTCCAGTGAAGAGCAAAAGGTCAACGAAAGCACGGGCCAGTGACAAAATGGGCACACGCTATTTCTCAAATACTTCCTATGACAAATATGCAGTAGGTCATATACAAAAAGCCTGAGAGAAGGAAGAGCCATGTGTTATTTCAAAGATTAATACGAGGGTCATAATGATCCCAATTTCCCTTCTGCGAGGAAGAATTAAGACCCAAGATGGAATTTCACAACAGTAACCCCTCTTTGGGAGTGAGAATTAACCCCTCACAGAATCAAACATCTGGAACGACACTGAAAAACAGAATATGGGTAAAGGGGAAACAGAAAAGCTGATGTGAATATCACGAGAGTAGTGTCTTGGGTGAAAAGTTCACAGTTATTGAAATCAGACAAACGGAATTCAAATCCTAGCTCCAAATCACACTCGGAGAGACTGTGGGCCAGTTACTTAAACTTTGTACGTCTCAGTTCTGTCATCCATAAGATGAGTAATGTCTACTTCTACATTCTGTAATATTTTAAATGAGGTAATATGGCAAGTGTCTGGCTTAGAACAGATGCTTGCAACTATTAAAAGATTTTCCTGTGAAGTCCTAAGACCCTATCCCAGCCAACACAACTTGACAGGTATTCAAGACATGATTTAAAGACCGGTTTACCCGTTTTTGACAACTTTTCCAGTATATTCTCCAGTTAGTCCCGTTTTTATTGACCTTTTGAGTTTTCTAATCTGCGGCTGCCTTTTTCATAACCCTCAAGAACTATTTTTAAATCACTCCAAGATTTATTATTTTATTTCCTCCCCCACCTACTTTTTCCAAGGGATGCATTTGATTAGATTTGACTTTTCAACATCATAGGGGTAATGAGTTAGGGGAGGGCCTTTCATCCCCACTCCACTCCCCCCCGCCCCCCAACATCCCCATCTCAAATCACTGAAAGGAGTCGCTCTTACAAATGATCTCTGGGCAGGACTCCTGAATAATAAGCAGCCTTGTGGTTTCAGAAAGGACTTCTTCTGGGCAGCACACCATAGCCCATGCAGGAATAACACAGCCAGGGTACAAACAATTAAGGTATGCATTGTTGTTACCTGGTCTATTTCTCCCCCTTCCATTTTGCTGAACAACGAAGAATTTGGCTTCTGGTCCTTTTGGTTCGGGACTTTTTGGTGTCATGTGCAGTAAAGGTCTATGTACCAACTTGTTCAATGCCCCATCCCTGCCTTTCTCTCTCATCCACGTCACTTAGAAAACCAGACTCTGCCCACTCCTCCTTCCTTCCATCCTTCTTAGCGTTTTCCCTCCCTTTCTTCCTTCTTTCCTTCAATCAGAAAGAGAGTAGCTGTCAGATATAACAATCAAGCCCTACTAGAGTCCTCACAGGTAACCACTTTGCATGTAAAGTAGGTCTGCACCAGTACATGAAAATCCCAGTTCCAACATTCAATTCAACAGACAATTATTGAATGCTTATTGTGTGCCAGGCCCCATGCTATGCGCTGGGAATACAAAGATAATTTGAGACATGGTCCCTGTCCCCATGGAGTTGTATAGATAAGTGGAAAAGTCAATAATGTAGTGAACTATAGTAGTCTATTATAATAATAATATATTATAATGCCATAATACTCCATGATGCAGGATATAATAGAGCTATGTCATAACTGTTTTGAGGGGGAGTTAATTTTGGGGGGAAAGTCATCAGGGAAAGCTCTCCTTCGTTCAGGATTTTATTATCTCATGGAGAAAATTTGTGGAAACTTCCTAAGCCGCTTCCAGATGTTTTTTCAACCCACTCTAATAATCCTCCATGGTGCCACCAGAATCTTCTTAGTAAAATACAATTGAAGCTGAACCCTTCTTGAAATCATTTAAGGGCTTCCCGTCTCCCTCAGGGTAAAACTCCCAACACCTTGGCCAGCTGGCTTTCATGATGCACGATCCTCCATCCCACACTTCAGAGTCCTGTCTCCGATGTCCACAACTATCGCTAAACTACCACCAGGCTCCCTCACATTTCCATAGTTTCTTTGTACGCGTTAATTGCTCTTGCTAGGAAGCCTCCACATCCTATATTCCCTCCATCTCCCATCCCTCTTCCACCTGATGAAATCTTACCTACTCTTTGAAATTTACTTCAGTTCCTCTGTGAACCCTCTCTGGCATCCTTCCTGCCCCCCACTGACATACCCCCCACCCAGGGCAATAGGTCCCTCTGACAGATAATTCTGGTTGGCTAGAGAAACACCCATGCCCAACCCCTACTATTATATCAGTCAGGGGACACACAGGAAATAGGTGGTACATGCAGATTGGATAATTTGAAAAGGGATTGTCTACAAAGGAGTGGCAGTGAAGAAAGCTTAATGAATATGGCAGTACATGCTTGCGGGGGAATTAGGGGGTTGCTGGTGACAGTAGGGCATCTCTAAGCCTGAAAGAATAAGAGGAGCTGGCTGTTACCAGCCAAGGAGAGGATAGCCTGACAGAAACTTCAAAATGCAGCCTGCCTGCTGCAGCCACACAAGGTCGAAGTCAAGGGAATAGACATCCCAGTCAAGATCCCATCCTTCCCTTCCTCAGTCCTGTACTGCCCATTCACTAAGCCCAAAAGTAAGGTAAGGATTGATGTCTTATCTATCAGCCTCCTTGTATAGAGAGCAAGGCTTAGAAGACAGATGTAGAAAAGCTAAGTTCTCATTTTCTCTGTTCCCCTTGAAGCTGGTAGGAGGTAAAGGGTGGCATACGACACAGGTTGTTCCTCTGAGGAGTCAGTAGAAGTCTCCCTTGGAACTTAAAGAAGGGGTTTCCATGATGAACAAGATAATCATCACTGGCATCTCTTCTCCACCCCAAAAGAACTATGGCTGCCATCTTGAAACACTGAGGGACAACCCAAGAAAATCAGAGAGATACTAGCCCTTGTGTCATTGGGGTGGTAAGCCCACACTGCAGCTTTCTACTTTCAGACTTCTTATGTGAGAAATATAAAATTCTAAGCCACTGTTAACGGTATTTTCTGTCATTAGTAAAGGAAAACGTTCCTAGTGGATGTGGATATCGCTTTCTTGTGTTCACTCCTATTATAGGAAATCCTGTTGGGACTCTGAGTAGGTGACTGTCTTCTCCCCTAGAATAGGAGTTTGTGGGTTCAGGGCTGACCCATGGCAGGCACCTAACTGCTGCTTGTGAAGTGAGTCAATGAATCACCGTGCCAAGTACTGTGGGAATCTAAGCAGGACGAGGTGCCATCTTAGCATTTCTTCCAAGCTCTCTTTTTTTCCTTTGCCTTATTTTACCCTAAGAGCTTCCTCAGTGCCTTGCTCCCTGTGTGTTCATATCTTCCCTTTGCCCTCCTATGTCCATCATATATCGGCAAACTTGAATTGTGCAAATTGTTTGCATTCTGTTTAATACACATTTTTTTAAAAACGATCCGCACTCTAAGAGAGATGGGCTGATTAATGTACTCAAAATCTCCTGCACTACACAACCGACTCCTTCATCCTTGTTCTATTCATAATGGATAGCCCTTCTTTCTTCAAACGCGCACAAAGGAGCCATTCCCCACCAGCATTATTTGTAACTACGGAGCTCGAGGAGGTACGGGTTGTCAAAAATGAAAAATTGCTAAATTCAAAACTGCTTCTCTCTTTGTTTTAAAGGTGACCTGCAAGTAGTTTTTATTTTTTTTTAATGAACTAATTGTAGGATTATATGCTGAATGCCCCAAATGCAGACAGTGAGAGAAGAACACTCAGCAGATCCCGGCTACAAAATACCTGGTATTGTTTCAGAGTCTCCGCAGGGCCAGACTGCTGACTCCCACATTCCCCACAGCCTTACCAAGGAGACTGACTCAGACGAAGCTCTGCTTTTGAACAGCGACGACAGGGGCGTGCAGGACGATTGGTGATCTGGGCTAGGAACGTGGAGGCCGTCTCGCTACTTGCCCAATGACCTTGGCCACGTCGCCTTCTCAGCCAACATGCCAGCTTGCCCACCTCGGCCAAAAGGGAACCAGCCCCTTCATTCCCTCCCACCGAAGATCTGATGGCTATGACTTTGTGTTTAACCCATGCCTTCCATAAAAAGAAGCTGTCAGAGCTGCAAATTATTTTCCAGACTCATTGAGCCCACACACATCCTGTTTGACTGGAAAAAAAATCTAGATATGCAGTGAACCTGTCTGTATTTCCCATTGCTGCACTCTCCTCCCTTGGGGACCCAACACAGACCGAGACCAGGCTGGAATTTGGAAGATCTCGATTCTTGTCCTACACGGAAAGGTAAAGACACTCCTTTGGAGTGACTCAGACCCCTCAGAGAGCAATAACCTTGGTCAGATCATCTATGATTCTATCCAGGAACGAAATTACACCAAAGAAGGTGTGGGACTTCCCTATGTGGGGCCGTACGAGGGAAATCAAAGAGATGCCCCCCTCCTGACTCAAGACAGTGCCCTGCAATCAACTTAAAATTCCACCATTAATACGAATCTATTCTTCTTATTTACTCTGTCTCCGGTTACCTGTCACCTGTTAAAATGTGCATAACCCTTCTAAGGTAGTACATTAAATTATTCATTATCTCCTATCATACCCCGGGGAGAATGAGTTGTTCAGATTACATTCCAATGAGAGGACCACTTCAGCAGCGGTAGAAGAGCAAGCTGGCGATTTTGCTCCAGAGGCCAAAGAAGCATGGAAACCAGGGTGGGCTGCATTGTAGAAGGATCTAACATGATGCATGCCCAGCATCGAGCATTTATTGATGCCTTTGTTCATTGGACACAAAGGGCTCACGCTGCCACAGACTGTGCTAAGACCGGGTGATAGGCTATGAAATGACTTTCTAATCACAGAGAAGATAAAGAACACTCAAAACCAACTTGGCCCACTTCAAAGCCAGCATCCCTTAATTTCACCCCTCTGGGAGGAGGAAAACCCTGGCTTCTATGCCTTGGAGATTGCAAGCCACTCAAGCTGGCAGCACTCTGACCAACAGGACACAACTCCTCTCTTCTCCCACCTCCCAATCTACTTGTTTCCACGAGACCGTGAAAGACGCCATGCATCCCTTTCATTAAGCGGTGTTTGTGTTCTTTACTTTCTGATCTGGAAGCAGTATGGGCCTGGCAAAGACACTGAAGGGGGAACGTGGCTGAACAGGGAAAATATGAGGGCTAAATCATTATCTGGGCCATGAAGTGAATTTATCAGCCTCCTCACATACAAAAACACAAATAATCAAGGGGACCAGGCTAAATGGTCCTGCGGAGACCCCTCCGTCATTCTCTGAAATCTCTGAGCCCTTGAGACAGACCCCTGGGGACTCAATCCCATCCTCTGCCCTCCACTCTCCCCCCTGTGGCTCTTTCAGACTCCATTTTGTTCAAGTGTTAAATCTCCCAACTGGAAAGGTTAGTATTAGGGTAGGGGGATGGGAGGGGGGTCTGTTTGTTTTGTTTTAGTTTTCCTATAGAGTAACAGCAATAAAAGCCCAGGTCCAGCCCTCTTGTGAAACCATTTGGGTCTTGTCATGTGCACACAGGGAAACCAGCCGCTCTCAGAGGGGAAACCATCAGGAAGTGGTGTCTCTGGACTTGAAAATGCCAGGCTGCTATCTTCATGCCAAATGGAAATGCCATACTGAACTCCATGCCTTGGGAGCCCAAGACAAATTAAGTTACCGCTGAGGTCCTACCTGGTCATAATCTGCCCGCAAAATGAGCTACAAGCGCAAGCCATTCACGATCAGGTAATTCCCGCCCTAAACCTAATGAGAAAATAACTCAGAAGCCACCAATGGCTTTTGCCCAAAGAGATGAATAATGTGGAGAACCCTTGGCTGCGAGAAGAACAGAAAAAATTAATTGCTGAAGTCTTCCCAGCATGATGAAAGCCAAGAATTATCCCCCGGATCTGCACTTATAATTTACAACAGCTGCCTCCTTCAGACAGGCCAGAGTGACTCTCAGCAGAGCACAAAGCACAGCTGATCTCAGCGATGAATCTGGAGCTGGGTCAACACTCAGCCACCGCTAGGACGCCCCTCCCCGGGCCATCTGCCGCCCCCAGCCTGCAGCCCCGACCGGGGCGCTCACTCTCTTGGGCTGGCCCTTGCCCTGCTTACTGTACAATTGTCATAATAACTCTTTCAAAAATTCCACTGGGAGATGGCTGAAGCCTAGTCTATTTATTGATATTTTCCAGCCACGAGAAACGGAATTGTCACCAATGCATCATGGGAAGAGCAGTTTGTGGCCTTTTGTGACCTCCCCGCTGGATGGCAACACGAGGGGCAGAGAAGAGCAACTTTTCAGGAGATTCCCCCGGGGTCAATTCCTACAAGTCAAGGCATTTAAAAAAGAATTCAGGCACAAAAGTAAGCCTAAAATAAGTGGGATATGGGCCATGAGGAGAAAATAAAACCAAAAAGACTGAGGACTGATATGCTAACGATTAAAAATAAACAGCTGTTTTAAGGGGTGAGGGGAGAACTTACATAAGCAAAGATTTAGAAAGGCATGATTTCTTTTAAAAATAAGTAGAGGTTTGTGTAAAGGAGATCATAACCTTTTGTAACACAGATTTGACAACTTTTTTTTCCTTGCCCATACCTGAAACTAATATTTCTATCCAGAGGACAGTTAAAAAACTATGCTTAAAGTTGACTCATCCACCAAACCATTTCTACTCACCTGATTTATAATCTCAAATGCTGAGAATCTGATTTGGGAAAGAATGAAAAGCTAGTGAGAGCAAGATTTAAGTAACATAAACATGAGCACTGAATGACAAAACATTGTTAATTGTTTTCAAGACTCGTAGCCAGTCTTCATAGTAATGATTCAGAAGAACTGAGCTGCAGATATGGTTGTAGGATCTCCGCAGAGAGCAATTGAAGACATTGTTACAGGCAGGCCCAATTCTTGAGTGGAGCTCCCTTGAGGAGGTTAATATATCACAATGATTTAACGTCTACCTGAAAGTCCAAAATTAATCACATGATGTTCCTGAAAGGGGCAGTTACTCTTAAAGTTGATGTTCCTAAAATAGGAAAGGTACTAATTTTTTCGGTCACTTATATATTTCTATGGATTTCTCTATTAGGTCCTTTTCTAGGAACAACAAGCACTAGCAGGAAAAAGTCTGTGTAGTCAGTGGGTTCACAGGGTCGAGGACAAGCAGGTAGGGCACTATAAGGGTGCTGTGTCCTTCCTCAGGTTATCATACTAACAAAGACTGAGACAATTTAGCACTTACATCACATTTTAGTGGTCATTTAATTCATCAAAACCAAGGGGGCAAGGGATGGGATAATCAGCTTTCCCAGCTCCACTGGCCTTATTTCCCAGAGAAATTCCCAATTTGTTCCTGTACTGATCACATCTTAGCCCCATAAATAGAGAGAGGGTGCCAACTGCACAGAACAACAGGAGCTTAGGGGGGTGTGTGTGTGTGTGTGTGTATCTAAACTGCCTGTATGATCCTGGTGAATAATTCAAAGATACATCAACCTGACCCCATGGATAATTTATGGGCAGTTTCTGCTGCTGTCAATATTTATTCCTCCTACAGTTGTCTCCTTATCCAATATACTACTGATGAAACCACATCCCTGCCTAACCCCCTCAGTTCTCTTTTCCCTTTCACCCAACCAAAAGTGCAACACGTACTCCATAAGTCAACGACCTCCGCCACAGTTGTTAGATACAGGAATGAGACATGGCCTTAGGAGACCATCTCCAGGGCACGATAGACAGACTGGTAAACTGGGGATTGCGCAGGACTCAACCCCAACAGTGACACCATGCGGTAGCCTGAAGAACAGCAATAGTAGACTGGCCGGTCCATGTTGGGGGAGGGTAGTATCACATGAGGCCCCAACGGGACCACATTCCTGAATCCCATGCCTTCTGCGGGGCGCCCTATGGCCCCTACACCAATTCATAGCAGAGGCGGAGGCTGGACTTCCTGCTGTTGATAAAACAGGCAGAGACTACAGCATTCATTGGGAAGGTGGTATCATCACCCTCAAATTTATAGAAAAATCCTTCTTTTCCACTTCCCGAAAGTGATCAAGTTAGCAACTCATGAAATGAAAGAAAAGTCAAGTAGCAAAACCAAACTAAAAGAACCCCAAACAATACCTTCTGTATCTTCTATCAAGACACCCCTTCTGCCCAGGCTACCCAGTCCCCTCCTTCAAGGCACCTTTCCCAACATCACCAGCACCTTCTCCTGACTTCCTCTCACACATCATCAGTTAGTTTACTCCTGCTAGAATATTAACTGCTATTAAGGTGTCAACTGATGGTAATGACTTTACAGGAACATCACTGGGAGCATTAGCATTTGTAAAAATGACTTAGAAAGATGCGGGCCTCCCTCCTGTGGACACCACCTCTCAGGGCACTGTCCTGGGAGCAGCCCCATCCCTTCTTTCATTCAGCCGCATAGATGGTAAGATGAGTCAAGGCCTGGCATGCCACCTCTGAACAATGCCATCCTTTGCAGTAAATGAATCTGGCCTCGGCATGCCTCACACTGCACTGTGTCTAAGTCTGGCAAACGTACATTGTCTTAGAATCATCATTTTTCACTTAGCTGTCATGATGTCTTTGATGTAGGAACTTCTCAGGTGTATAAAATCAGGGTCTCTGGTCGATGGGTCAGACTTGCCTGGGATAGCTCCACGGCTTCCATGGAGGGCTCCCCATCAGTGTCTAGAGCCAAGATTCCCAATTCTCACTCTGAGATTTGCTGCAATTCTCAGAAGGGCGGAGACTATTGAGAGCAGGAGAACCTCCACCTTCCTTTGAAAACTTTTTGAATCCCCCAGCGTAGGATAATGTGAGATTTCAGAGCAATTAGAAGCAGTTCCTCCTCCTGAAAACTTCCCCTAGTTTTTCCTTAATGTCCAGCACTTCACTAAAATGTTTACATGTGTCTAACTCCACCTACGTGAGGCTCCAAGGAATGGATTCTGACTGGTCTTTGCCCACTGGTAAGAATTCATTCAATGTTTGTTGAGCGACTGTATAAATGACTAATAAATAAACAAAAAAAATTAAGTGGAAAAAAATAAGTGAAACAAACAAGTGAAAAAAATGAAAAAAAAAAAAGAAACCTGTTACTTCTGATATTCAAAGAAAAAAAGGTGTTCACCAATTTAATCTTCAGGGGCACCTGGCTGGCTCAGCCAGTAGATCTGCAACTCTCGATCTCGAGGTTGTAAATGTGAGCCCCACCTTGGGTGTAGAGATTACTTAAAAATAAAACCTTTAAAAATACATAAAAAATAAAGTTAATCTTCAAAATATACCCACGGTATGAAAAGTTTGCAGGATTCCCTGTAATAAAGGGCCCATGAGCTTGGTTAAGAGATTATAGCCATGTAGCCTTGTGATAAGAAAGATAAGTGCATAATTTGAGAATGAATTAGTACATAAATGCTTACAGAGGCATAAATAACAAATTTCTATACACAGTATTTTAGGTGGCTATTATATACTTGAGCATTGCACAAATCAGTGTACTGAGTGTGCTTTGCCTGAAAGCTGATGGTGTACTGACAACTGTTTCACTCACATAGAAGATACACACAATGGGTCTGTTCCCAAATTGTGTATAATGACATGAACTGTGCTCCAACAGAATTCATATTCTGAGGTCCTAATCCCCAGTACCTCAGATTATGACCTTATTTGGAAATAGGGTCATTGCAGATGTAATTGGTTAAAATGAGGTCATACTTGTATAGAGTGAGCCTCTCATCTAATAAGACTGACATCCTTATAACAAAGGAAAATTTGGACACCGGCATATACACAGGGAGAATGAACACCATGTGAAGTAGCAGGGATCAGGGCAATACAGAAGCCAAGGAACACCAAAGGTCACCGACAATCCCTAGAAGCTCGATGAGGAGCCTGGAATAGATGTTCCCTCAAAGCCCCGAACAGGAACCAACCTAGCTGACACCTTGATCTTAGACTTCCATCCTTCAGAACTGTGAGGAAACAAATTTCTGTTTTAAGCCATTCAATTTATAGTAGTTTGTTATGGCAGCTCTAAAAAACTAATACATTGTGCCACCTCTCGCCCTATGCCTCTTTTCTCAATTCCCTCACCCCTCGATTCAATGGCCCCAGGGATACAGGAGTAGCTCCTCAAGGGTCAGCCTGAGTATCTTAGTCAATAATGGCCATAATAAAATCTCCCTTCATTCTTCCGAGTAGGGCAAAATGTCCACCATGTTGTATTTCCCATGGGCTCCTTTGTGGATGCCCAAATATTCACCACATTCACTCCTGCTTCAGAGCTCTACCCTTGGGTGCCCAACTGGGCATCCTCGGCCCAAGCACCAGCACAGCACCTCTCTGTCCATAGAGGTAGTATCGTTTTACTGTTTTCCAACTTGGATAACCAAGAATCCTTCAGGAAAGTGCAATTTATAATGCATGAAAACCTGGACACCTCCTGAAGAACCAGAGATGTACGCGACCCTCTGGCAGAAGGGTGAACCGATAGACAATATCCACAGAGAGGAGACATGCGGAAATTGAGCAGTTGGGGTGGGTCAGTGTCCATCTCTGAGCCTACGCCAACATTCCAGACACAGGCTAAAGGGATTATGCAAATCTTCTCATCTAGAACCAAACTTCCCAATGAAATGGACCTACACTTCCATCAAAACTTCTCCATCATATATCCCCAATAAACAAGAACCTATCAGAGAAAGGCCCCTTCCACCACTTGCCAACTTACTTGCCACAAGAGTATCAGTCAGCCACAAAGAATTCATTCTACATTTTGGGGGACCTATTTGTGCCAGTCATGGTTCTAAGAACTGAGAGTACAGCCATGAATGAAAAAAACTGTTCCTCATGGAACTTATTATTCTAATCGGGGGACACACAGAACAAGCAAGGTATATAAATGGAAATACAGAGTATGCTAGTGGTGTGTGCTTAAAATAGGAGAGAATAATGGGAATGTTTAGCTGAAATTATTTTGAGGAGTTCTGTCTGTTCATTGTACAATTTTAGATGGAGTGCTGGGGGAAGACCTTACCACAAAGGTGACATTTAAGTAAAGGACTGGAAAATGTGCGGGAAGGAGCCACAAAGATATCTAGGGGAAGAACCCTTCAGACAAAGGGGACAGCAAAGGCAAAAGCCCTGGTGGATGTGAAAAGTCTAACACGCTATGTCAATGCAAACTCATAGTGTTGCTACAGAAGGAGGTAAAAATCTATATCCAGCAAACTGTTTCAATCCAGAGAAAACAGAAAAAGAAAATAGTTTAACATCCACTGAACATGTGACATTGTTCTTTTGTTCCCTAACATAGAATTATTGTTTTGCCTGCCCTGGATACATATCTTAGCCCTCAAAAAACAACACAAGTACCCAAATTACATAAAAGAAACAAAATTTCTGAGTGAAATTGGTAATGGGGTTGATGATTACCAGGCAAAGCCCTGCCTGACAGATACTAATACAAGGCAACAAAGAGTGACCATAAGTGTGCATGTGACAGTAGAAATAGGTGAAGAAAATGGAGTTTCTTGTTCAAGGTAAAACAAAACCAAACAAAAAACATAGCTTCAACTAAATATATGGAGAGAATTCATTCTAGAATATTCTTGAATATATAGGGCTGAAAGGTGGATTTCAAATTAATGCAAAATAACCCCCCCTCAAAAAGGCCATGTAACCATCAAACCAGCCCAAATCCACTTGAGGAAATAGGCTCCCTCCCAGAGATGCTGCAGAAGGGGGTGCCAACACCAAAATAGGAGCTGAACTAAATAAATCTAGAGGAAATCTCTTCTTACTATACGATTCAAAAATCTCACATAAGCCCATCTTTGTTAGCAATTCCTCATGTTCTAACATCTCTTGGCTTCGAGAATGGTGTGGCTAAAAGTTACCAACATTCAGCCCATGGTGCCAGGGTTGGTGGGTCTGTCTTCATTTCAGTAACCTGTTTAAGTCATGGCTGTCATCATCAGGTGCCATTTGATGTCAAAAACAAAAACAAGTACTGTGGTTGTCTGATCTTAGGCAGTTATGAGAGTTTAGCCCTAATGGTTTTTCAAAGACAGATATTAGACAGTGAAGGTGAACAGGGTTCAGATTGTGGCAGAGGATCACCAAGTATGTTCATTTTTAACAAGTACATTTTTAACATCAGTGGGACATTTTCTGAGAAATTTCTGGTAACAGAAGATGTAGGCTTCCTCAATATATGTTAATACTATGAATAAGTCTTTCTTCTCATCTTGAAAATTACAAATCCCTTTCCTGAGAACTCTGCCCTCTCCTTTACTTTAGGCGAGGTCATGATTGTGATGGCGGAAACGACATTTGCTAGTTGCTTGGCTGATTTACAAATGATTTTTATTAAGACCTTGCCAATCAAGTAATCATTCACTTATCTGTTACCTGCACAAGCCAAGGCAAATTCACCTTTTCCTCCACCACATTTTCATATATTATGTTTTCAAGCAAATACCAGCCCCTGTACATGGTGGGCCCTCCATCAACGTAAAACAACAATATCTGTGCACCTCTTAGGGAGCTCCAGGATATTAAAAGTTTTTCATTACTTTCCTCACATTCTCTCTCCAATTCAGCAAAGCCTACCCTATGGGTGTATTTTTTCCCCTTAAAATGTCTTTATGCCATATCCTTCCATTCTTTGACTGAAATTCATTTGTGTTTATTCCTCAAGCTCTTGCACTTATATATTTTATTGCAACTTCCTCATATCCTTCCCCATTCCCAAACCTAATCCTTGTCTTCTTTACCCTGAGGGCCCCTGCCTATATAACTTCAGGTGAAACAAATGAAAATACTAGCTTTTGCCAGGGGCTTCAGGCTTTCTCCACCAAAATTAAAACATACAAACATTACATGGATATTAATATTATATTCCCTGCCTGGCAAACCTCCTATAACATCTCACCCTCTGTCAGTCAACATTTTATTGAGTGTCCACTCTGAAGAGTAAGTTGGTGCCCTTCTGAGAAGAGGCAAAGAAAGAGACAGGGTTTTTTTTTTTTCTTTTCGTTATTACTAGTAAAAGTTCCCTCTTGTTCTCTGTTTCCTGATACTTCAGATTCCCCCACCCCAGGATCTGTCTCCCAACATCTGAAACAACATTTAACACTTGCCTTAAGTATCTTGTCCTTCTCAGACACCCAATCTCACGATTTCCCAGAGAACCCTTCACAGCACCTAAAAAGCCACTAATCTAGAATCAACCATGTCCAATCAGCTCCCAAGAAAGGTCACAAAAAATGTAGTGAACTAAACTTGAGCCCATCAATGTGCCAGTGACTGTGGTAGATTCTTCGCGTTCCTTATATCATTTACTCCTCGGAGCTACTGTGCAAGGTCACAGTCATTCCCATCTTCAGGGTGCATCATTCTTTCTAAGTCAGGGTCAAAAAGTTTAAGTAACTTGCCTGAGAGCCATAAATGCGTCAGAGGAGAGAGCAAACTGAGTCTGGCTAACTGTGGAAAAACTTCCACAAAAAACAAGTTTATTTTTTGCGACTGAGCCAAGACAGATTGCACATCCCTCTCTGAAAATTCTGAGCGGGGATTAAGAAATTCAGATTCTGCTACAGACCAGTGCATTTTCAGTGTGAGTTCATGGACGTCTCCCTTAAGTGGTGGGAGCAGGGGTCATCAGGGTAGAAAGAAAAGGGTTCCAGATTAGAAATGGGAAAGAGCGTGGAAAAAAATCAAAATGGAACATGAATTTGCCAAGGGCTTGAGGAATAATGGCAGATGGATTTCAGCAAAAGAAGATGATTTCCTGGGAATTATCTGGTAAGGACCCAGCCTACTACCAAAGTAGATGCTCCAGAAGGACACTGGGAGCAGTGACAGTAGCCAAGCCAACATTGTTCTTGAGAGCAGGTCCAGATCCCCTCCCTCCTGCTGGAGGTGGCCTTGTTTTAACTGCCCATCCTGATGGTTCAAGATGTGAGTCATCAACCACAGTAACAAAAGACTTGATGAAAAATAAGAAGAGTGAAATCTTTGATGTCTGGCACTTTTGTAATTAAACCAATCTCCGGGGTTCAGTGAAACAGCAACTCTCCATACCCTCCAAAGCCCAGATGGCTGGAGCGGTAACCACATGCAGCTACTTTATGACATAAGGAAGTGGGCATCAAAATAGTCTGGATGATTGGGGAGATGTTCACACAGTATCTCAAAAATGAGAGTCAAATTAGCTCTCACTAATCACTACTTAAGCCCCCCACTTCTGCATTTATGGGACGAGGTAGGGGGTGGTGGTTCTAATGCTGACAGGGAGAGGCAGGTCATGTGACTGACACTAGGAAATAGTAGGGCCTGTGGAAAATGGATCTTAAATGCCTCCTCTAAAGGGAGGAGCGAGCCACTACCCCATGAAAGCAATTGCAGACAAGTGAGAATGGGACCCAGTATAGTCAGATCTTTCCATTTGCATAATAATCTGAAAACATATAGTTTATGTGTATCCTCTGGCTTTTTAAACTTGGCGACTGATTCAATATGACTAGTCAAAACTGAGCCCGGAGCGGCTCTGTGTCTACCGCAGACCACAAGTCTGGATCTCCTCCAAAACCCTCCTTCATTGTGAATTGTCTGTGTTCAATCATGGGCCAGATCTCTTTGTTCTCGATGCAAGGTGTTCCATTCACAAAACTAAGCTTAGGTATACACAACCTCTCTAGAGCCACAGCAGCTACTGAGGTCTGTAATGTGCCCTCTCCCCTCCTCCTTGCATCTCATTAATCAATGTTCCATTGTCCTCACCTGAGCACCTCAAATACCTCCATATGCTCTCTCCCCTCCTGTGATCTGAAAGTCATACTATACAGCTGGTTGGTAGAAATTCCTGATCCCCAAAAGGTTTGCTACACGTCTTGTGGACTGTCCCTTAAACTCCTACAGCCACCAACTACAAACACAATCAGCACCCATCATGGTCGTTTCCTAGGTACCCTCAACCAAGCTAGCTGCCATATAGATCCTCAATCCAGGTCATTTTCCCATGTAGATGGTGTTGTGTAGTGATCTCCAGCATGGTACCTGGGTCAGACAGTCTGAATCTGAATCCCACTTCCTCTACTTCCTAGCTGTAAGACTTTGAACAAATCACTCGACTCCTCTGGGCCTCAATGTCCCCAGTTGTATTAACCACATATCAAGGGTAGGTTGCAAGGATTGAATGAGCTATATTACACGTAGAGCCTTCAAAATGGTGCCTGACACCTAAAATGTGTTATATGGATTTGCTAGTGTGGTACTTCAAAAGGACTACACAGCACGATTAGCAGAGGTATTGCCCAAAGGGGATCCTGATGAACAGAGACAGAATTAGAAGACAGAACAAAGGTTTGGAGCTATCCCGTGCAATCCTACTCTCACCCTCCCTTAAGCAGTCGCTCCTTTCCACAAGGTCACAGAAAGAAACACACAAAGGGCAAAGCAAGGCAGTGTTTTATTGCCGGCTGGGCTGCAGTTAGCAGGAAACCGAGGCTGAGGCGGGTCTGACCTGGCACAAGGCTCTGGGCCCATTGTGGAACTCTGGAAAATTAGGGGGAAGTATGCGGCACGCCCTTGTGGCCCAGCCCCCATAGCTCTGGGTGGTCTAGAACCAGACTACGCGAAAGGCCTGCTGTGCCTCCTTCCTCCCAAAACCAAACCTTAAACTTCAGATGTTGTCCTGGCTGAGGAGAGGTGGGGTCTCAAGGCCCATCCCCCTCTACACACCCACACACCCTTCCTAGAAATCAACAGACACACAGGATTTCTCCGGTTTCCACTACATGAAAAGGGAACTGAGTTAAACAATCATGTCTGCTCTCTTCTGGGTTGGATAGCAGTATCTGCAAGGTGTGGGGGAGAAGAGAAGGGAAAGGACGGATGGGAGGACCTCTCATTTCCCTGAGGCTTCCAGAGGAAGAGAAAAACTTCCAGGAGAGGGGAATGCAAAGGCAGCCCCTCCCGTAGAGCAGGGGACAATTCATGGCCTGGAAGTGGTCACTACTGTCTCTTCCTCCCTGGAACTGAGGTGACTACCCGGACCCTGACCCACCTTAGAGAGGAGTAAAGCAGGGAGGGAGGGAAAGAAAAGAGGAACCTTGAGCTCCTGCCAGCGGCCAACTCTGAACAACACATGTGCACAATAAATACAGCAGGAGTGACCTTGACACCTCTGGGGCCTTTGGGTTTCCTTAAGCGTAGAGTGAGGACTGTACTAGTGGTTCTGTCTTGCTCTAATGCTCTAGAAACTATATGCTGCAAACTCAGGCACATCATACCACTGTTCAAGTATAAAAACCATATAGCCATAACCTTGGTCCCTAGAGAAGCCACACAAACCGGGTCACTGAACTTGATCAGCCTAATTTCACACCTTGCTCCCATTCAGGAAGTGCCTTCACTATACTCCACCCATGTTCCGTGAATAACTTGCACCCATTCGTGGGAGCGCTCAGATGCACAACTCTGAGTCAAGGGGAAAATCACTTTGAAAAACTAGTTCTCTGGCTGTTGAGGAATCGGGCATTCCATTGGTCAAGGGTACATGGATTTCGGGCACTTCTGACTTGCTGCAAACAATTACCACTTATTCTGTGATTCGTCAAGCTTGTTCTCAGCTCAAATTCCATCCGGACTTTTCAGAGTTAGCAGAGCATGTAAAGGAGGGTGTTTTTCACCTGCTCAGACGTTTTTCAGATGCTTTTTTGTGATTGGATAAACTCAAACACAGCTTTGTTTTAAACCTTCAAACACGCTTGCTCTTGATCTTGATGGAAAAGAGTGGTTGACAGGAAAGGGGGATGCTATCCTCGTTTTGACTCTTGCAGGCAAGGATGTGGAGGGCTTGAGGGAGGGGTTTATTCTACCAACATAAACGTGACCCCTAATGAAAGAGGCTGCTCGGAGCAACACAAAAAAAGTACAACTTCATGAGGGACATGGGGAGGATGGAATCAACAATTAAAATTCCGACAATCCTTGTTTCCAACACGAGCGAGCGTGGTTTTAGGCTATGCAAAATTTTTGTTTTCATTGAAAGAAAAAAATCAAGAGCCGGCTGTAATTTGACACACCATATTGCGATGCTGTTATTTAGAAAACTAAACATATGTATATATAATTTTTCAAACAAAGATGTTGTTGTTGTTGTGTTAAGTGTAAAGCCCACAGCAGTTCTGTTTGTTATAAACATTGGGTCTAATCCAAGGTGGGGGAAAGATTACTTTTCCTGCCACAAGAATCTTTACTTCCATTAGCTCTGGAACACGGTTTTTCAGAATTATAGTCTCTCTTCTTTTGGACCCCAAGAAAATATGAGGATGGAGAATGGGCTGTGGATCTTTGCTCATGTAAGTTACAACATTTTAAACAGCAGAGAAGGATTTCAGAATCGTCTTTAGAATCAACTGCCTTTTCCCTGACATATATTACAAGGTCTGAAAAGGAGAGCAAATTAATAAAAATAAAATGGGGTAGGTGACAGAGGGAGAACAGAAGTTGTTATTATTTATTGCTGCTAATAATAACGTTCAGTGCATACTTGCTGTGTGCATGTTGCTGACCGAGGCCCCGTCAACACTTTCATTATACCCATTTTATAGATAAGGAGACCGAGGTATAGAAAGAGTATTAACTTTCTCAGTAAGTGAGGTAGCTAGAATCCAATCCAGGCAATGTTGCTCCACATTTTAACCGCTACATTTTACAAGTGTCCGGTCACCATGGTAATGCTACGACTTTGCTAGGTGCTTTAAATTTTGCATCTCATTTAATCCTCAGAGCAGTGTGGATTTCCACACCCCAATTTACAGAGGAGCCAAATACAGATCCAAGAGACTGGTAACTAGACAACGGGTGCACAGTAAGCAAGTAGCAGAACCAGAATTTGTACCAGGCCTGCCAAATTGCAAAGTTTATACAAAGTTGTATCTTAAGTACCCTGAGGTGGGAACTAGGAATTTATGCAAAACCTAAGACATGGTCCCTATATGGACAAAGACTATCTCCTCCTGTTGAGACAGGCAGATAGATAAGGAGAAAGATGTGACAGTACAATGTGATCGTTGCAGAGAGACCCTATTTTTTAACCACTGGATTCTGCGATCTTAGAGTTCATGGTAGCATCTTATCCACCTTTATAATTGCCCCAATTAATTAGATTAGAATAGGTCCACCATGTTTGTTAGGTCATTTTCTGAAGTAAAGAAGTTATCCCAGAGAATCTATGATCTTCTCTAATGCATTTGGTGCAAAAATTAGAACAGCACACAAATTCTAACTCTCCCAGCACTTTCCCCACAAAGCAAGCTCAGCTGGAGTTTTTCAAAACAAACTCAGTAGCTTTGAGAGATTAGAAGAGTTACTTATATGCAAAGGCCTCTAAGACAATTGGAAGTGGAAAGAAAAACTGGAAGGAGAAGAAATGGGGGGCCCTACCGATTTGGTGACTGGGACCAAATATTCCATTAAGTTTCTAAATTTGGTCCTGGAAGTATAATCAGAAGAAGGGTCCTCTGACTTCCAGGTAGGAGTCAGATGGTGAAAAAGGAGCAAAGAACTTACACATCTGCCCAAATGATTGATGGTGGGGAGAAAAAAAATCCCATTTTTCACAAATTATGGGCCTTTTTTTTTACTGCTGGTAATGCACAGAAGATTAAAGTGAAGTCTATATTTCACAAATGGGAGGACCAAATGATTTAAAACCTTTGTTATAATGACCTACTTTGGAGTGAAGAATCAATTTCTTTTACAGCAAGAATCTGTTAATTTAGGGAAAGGGAGAGAGGGAGGGAGGAAGCCATGGACTAAGCATTAGAGGAAAGGAAGAAAAGGCAGAGAGAGAAAATAGCTTAGGAAGTTGGGTAGCATTTTTCTGGCTCTATTTTTAATATCGAGCCATTTAGAGGTCATTGTGCATAGTGGAAAGAGGATAAACTTTAGATTCCATTTTTAGTCCTGGCTCTGCCCCTTAGGCGGTATATTAGTTTCCTACTGTTGCCGTAACAAATTCACACGACTTTAGTGGCTTTCAACAAAGCAAATGTATTATCTTACAGTTCTGGGAGTCTGAAGTCTGACACACGTCTCACTAGGCTAAAATCAAGGTGTCAGCGGGACTGCCTTCCCTCTTGCAGCCTTCAGGCAAGAATCTGTTTCCTTGTCTTTTCCAACTTTGTAGGGCCACCCATATTCCTTGACTCAAGGCCCCCACACATCAACAAAGCCAGCAATGGCCCGCTGAGCTGCTCTAACATCATGTCACTTTGACACTGAATCTTCTTTGCCTCCCTGGTCCGCTTTTAAAGAGCGTCGGGATTAGAGTGGGCCCAGCCGGATAATCCAGGATAACCTCCCTTTCCTTAGGCCAGCTGATTAGGAACCTCCATTCCATCTGCAACTTGAATTCCCGTTTTCCATACCAACATAATCACATGTTCTAAGGATTAGGACATAGACACCTTGGGGAAGCGGGGAGGCATTATTCTTTTTTTTTTAATAAAGATTTTATTTATTTATTTATTTATTTATTTATTTATTTATTTATTTATTTATCGGAAAGAGAGAGCGCGCACAAGCAGGGGGAGCAGCAGAGAGAGAGAAGCAAGGCTCCCCGCTGAGCAGGGAGCCCAGTGTGGGGCTCGATTCCAGGACCCTGGCATCATGACCCAAGCCGAAGGCAGACGCTTAACCATTTGAACCACCCAGGTGCCTCAGGGGAGGCATTATTCTGCCTAGCCGAGGTGCCGTGAGACCTTGACAATTTAGTTGGCTAACCTTCAGTTTCCCCACCAAATGGTGAACAAACTTGCCTCCTAGGATATCTGTGAAAATTAAACAGTGCACCTGTAACTCATCAGTAAGATGATGGTAAGAGCATCTGTCTTTCTGAGCTCTTAATACACTTGGGCTACTAGGAAGGTAACCGTGTCCATAAACCCTTCCCTAATGACCCAAGGAGTCAATTAACAGTACACGTTGACCACTCTATTTTAAGCTTCTTTTTACTTCCTTTTCCAGTATATCAAGCTCTCTAGAATGCTTTTGGCAAGCTGCCTTCCGCATAAGTACACCCACCTGCCCCCACAGCCGGGCACAGGCCTGCCAGGAAGCTGCAAATTTGGTTTTGCTATTTAAGCCGAGGGGCTTTTTCCACCTTTGCTTTCAACACAGGACCCCGCCTGGAATCAAGGCAGCTGAAGAAATGGAAACGGAGTTGAAGGGGTGTCTTCAGCGATTCAGCTTCTCCTGTCACAAGGAGCAACGGGAACCCCATGGCAGGAACTCTGTCACGTATCAGTAGGTCCAAAGGCCCTCAGTGACCTGCCTGGGTAAATGGCAGGGTCTCCTATTATAACGGTGGAAAGTTCTCATCTCAGAGGATCAAAGTAAAAGTCGTCAAGCAAAGGCACTATCCTCCTTCCTGTATTACAGTCAAATGGCTCTCGGAAACTGCCTCGTTGTTATTGCAATTACCTGAGGGAGCTGCCCTTTGGTGAAGCCAAGCCTCCATGCTGGAAGTTCTGCCAGGAGTCCACCAATTAACTAGGTCCTCGATTTTACTCCTGCTGGGTCTGTCGGAAACTCAAGGAAGCTGGTCCAAGGAGCTAGCCAGGTGCGAGATCTGGCTGAAGACGAAATGAGAGCATTTGCAGGCAGAGCCAAGCCACAGCTCCATGGGGATCAGGAAGAGAGGGGTTACCACAAAGCCGGTGACCAGAAACAAGCGCTTCCGGGTCAAGTCATGGTTTTCTCCATAAGAGCGAACACTAGAACCAGACACTTGCATCCACAAGCCACAGACCTCCGGGGGTCTTCACTCCCACAGCTTCCTCCCAGCACTGACAGGGAAGGCCTGGCCTCTGCTCCAACCACAGACAGAGCCTGTTATGTGGGGTGGCAGGCTCCCCATCAAATTGTGTCATGTTTTGTTGGGAGAGAATGAAGTTTTCCACTTTGTCCTATGGTGAAATGGAAGCGAAAGTGGAACTGAAAGTCCATCTTCCGTGGCTTGTTCCCACCACACCCGGAAGCCCTTTCAGACTGAGGAAGAGGAAGAGAGAGAAGGAGAAGGAGCAACAGCAGAATATACGCAGCAGAATATACTCAGGCTAGTATATTTAGAACAATATGGGCGTTGCTTATAAGTACTTGACGTCATTCAACTTTGACAGAAAAAAAAATCTTTGCATGTTCCCATAATCTACTGATAGTCTGTTCTCTTAGAGAAAACAGTTTCCAAAATTATCTGTACCCCACCCCCGTCCTCTTGCACATTCTGGAATGTTTAGGGACTAGCACTACTCCGTGACTGCTGCATCCAGTATCTTGGGAATTGAGAATTTTCCAGAGTGGTAAGGGGAGTAATGGGTGAAGGCAGAGCCCTCAAGCCAAACACGCTCACAAACATAAACACCCTCGGGCAGCTGACGCTTCACCCAGAACAGCGAGAGAGGCAAAGATTCAAGTTCAACAAGAGGAGTGGTTGGCCAACCATCCGTGCATCAAAAGGGCAAGTAGCCATCTCCCTCTGACGCGTGCGTGGAAGAATGCAGCAGACGAGAAACAATAAATTGTCAAAATGGCATAACCGTACGCAATCCCCAAGAGAACTAATGGAGTTTTACACACATACACACACACAGACACACACACAGTCTTGTGAAATACAACCTAACACTGCCTTATGAATTTTCATACTCCTCTGTGATCCATCATAGCAAATATTACACCCCAAACTATCATCCATCATTAGGAGCACTACAGGCAGGCAGGGGACACAGCGCTGAGGGGGTTCGCAGGCTCTACTCCCTGAGGGGCCTCCCCCATCCCTTGCAAGCTATAAATTGGGAGCTCACTAAGGAACAAAGTGCTAAGGCAGCAGGCATTTAGCAGCACCTGTTCCCGCCTGGGAGTGGGGGAGGGGAGGGGGGTTTTCCCCTCTTGGTCTGGGAATTCATTGCACCACATAGAGAGCTGGGAAGGCAGAGGGTGGCCTCGGCAGAAGATTTCTCCTAAACAAAGTCTCGATTTCCTGTCCATGCAGCTGTCACACCTGGGAGGCCCTGGAATTGTCCTAGGCATGAATTTTCCTAGTAGAGAAGTAGAGGTTCTACTTCCATCCATGAAATGGGCAGCTTTTTTAAAGACATTCTGAATTGGGACCCCCATGCTTTTATCAGATCTTTCCCAATCCTGTCAACCTCAGGTGTGAGAGAAATAGTGGGGAAAAAATTAAAAAAGAGGAGGATTAAAAAAGAAAGAGCAGGAAGGCGAAAGAGACTGAGGAGGACTGGCACCTCCCTATATAGCCTCCCATTGCATCCTTGCAACAACCCTAACAAGAGAGAATTCTTTGCTCTCATTTTACAGAGGAAAACAAATGAGACTCTAGTTACTTGATTTGTCCATGTGGCAATATTACTATTTTATGCTTTCTCAGAAGGCCAACAGGCTGTGGTTGTCTCTACACTCTCAAGAGGCATGAATAGACCCATTCCTGCAGGTCTTCCTCAGAGGTGGATCCCACCACCCCTTTCATCCTGTGGAAGCATCCTGAATGTTGTTGAGAAGGAGAACAGAGAGGTTGGAGAGTCATCAGCTCAACCGGAAGGTCAACAGGATCAGGACATTGAGGGTCCCAGTCCTTGGCTGGAAGCTTGTCGAGTCAAAGAAACTCATCAGCCCAACCTGGTGAAGCCACACAAGGGGGAGGCAGTTCCAGAATGCAGGGATGGCTGGGCACTGGTTCCTTGATGAGTGGAGCTTAACGAACTGCAATGTGGTTGCTGCCTCTAAGCCAGAGATTCAGAGAATTCTGAAGACGGTAGGGTCCCAGCTTCTCTCCCCACCAAGCACAGGGCAAGGATGTGCGGGCATCCCATAGTCCCGGGACAGGCTGAGAAGGAGCCTGGTCTTGCCAGGGCAAGACGACCCCAAAACTAAGAGGCTGTGGGGTGGGCCACCACAGGCAAGACCTGAAAGGGGATTTAACAGAACAGTATCAATATATTGTGCACGGCAAAGGTCCCCACAGGGGTGCTTCTGAAGGACCTTCTGAGGACACGGAGAGCAAGCTTTGAAGTGGACCAGACTCATTTTAAGGTCTGAAAATGAGCTTGAATTGTCAAAGTAAATTCTGACAACCGAAAGGCAATGACAAGATTTGGGTTCCTGGGATTAGAAAGTGGGGTTCAACATAGCGTGATGGAAGATGGCAGGGGAAAAATAGAAAACCAGTATTTTCCAACTTCAACCCTATCAGAGTTAACACAACCAATAAGCCGGTTATATTGAATGCTTCCAAAGTCAGAATTTGAACTTTCTTTTCTAACTCCAAAAGCAAAGAAAGATCTTTCTAGTACTATGGGGCTAGAAATGAAACGCAGTTAAGTTTCTGAAACAGAGGTTTTAGAATCACTTTTTCCTGAGCTTATCAATAGCAGCCTAAATCTGCTTCAGGAATTAAGATCTGTTCAGGAATTACATAGGGATCAGTAGTGGGAATCAGCCCAGTGCCATATAATTTTGTCCACTATGTGTCAGAGCTGTTAGATTGAGAACACGGGCCAACTCAGTGGAAGACACCGAGAAGTAAGTATGAACAAAGACTGGACCAAATGGTACTTAGGCTCCTCTGAGCCCCCCAGACGAGGCCTCAACCTTGGGCTGCTTTTAGCAAGACTCTCCTGACCCTTGGCGTCTCTTCTTTATTATCTCCCACCTATTGACCCCCTCACTCTACCTTTAAGCCCCCAACTGTCTTTGCTGTATTCAGGTAGGCTCAGTCTCTGTCCCCTACTCCAAGTGTCTCCCCTCTATTGCCACACTCTTGAATAAAATCTCTCTTGCCATCATAACAAGCACCTAGTGAATCATTTCTCATTAACAGCACTGACCAGGTAACCTTCCTGACCTAGTGCAAAATGGCAAGGAGAATGGTGACCTCCATGACATGTGTCTGGGGTTTTGCCAAACCTGATTTTTCTCCCATGGTCACCAAGTACATTTTGAATTTTCTCACTTTTTAGATTGTATTAAAGAGAAAACAAAGATTTGGGGAAAAAGGGAAAAAACAAACAAACAAAAAAACACCTGAAGAGGGGTGCCTGGCTGGCCCAGTCGGTAGAGCATGTGACTCTTGATCTCGGGGTTGTAGGTTCGAGCCCCATGTTGGGTGTAGCGATTACTTAAAAACAAAATCTTTAAGGGGTGCCTGGGTGGCTCAGTCGGTTAAGTGTCAGACTCTTGGTTTCAGCTCAGGTCATGATCTCAGGGTCCTGGGATCAAGACCTGCTCTCCTGGAAGTTGGCTTGTCTCCCTCACTCTCTCGGCCCCTCCCCCACCTTGCTCGCTCATGCATTCTAAATAAATAAATCTTTAAAAAATAAAATCCAGGAGCGCCTGGGTGGCTCAGGGGGTTAAAGCCTCTGCCTTCGGCTCAGGTCATGATCTCAGGGTCCTGGGATCGGCCCGCATCGGGCTCTCTGCTCAGCAGGGAGCCTGCTTCCCCCTCTCTGCCTGCCTCTCTGCCT